>JARIHO010000020.1:0-1200000 GCA_029282495.1 Mycena albidolilacea
GCGCATGAGGGGTGGCTGGGTCCAGGGTAGAGAGCACGGGTGCCAACGGCTGCACGCTGGGCAGCGGGGCGGCGCGCGCGGAATGCATAGATATCTTTTGTTTCTCAACTAGGAAATTATCCCCGAAATGCCGGAAGTCCGAGATTCGCGGACTTGATTGAGCTGATTAGCCGCACGGCGGTCAACGGCGCTGGCGGCAGGATTGATGTCCTGGTTCACTGTGCTGGTGCCGTGATGCCCAGAATAAGTCCCGGGACCCGTCGGTTTCGCGAAATGGCCTGCCCAAGCGTTTCGCGAAAGGCCTGTGGACTATAGCCGGGACGTTTCGCGAAACCGTGCCCTACTGAGGTGACCAGACTTGAAAAGCGGCTGCGCGCTCTAGGAAATGATTAGACTCGGGGTATGCCAAGAACTCTTCCACTCACTCTTCCAGATCGTCCTCGTCAAGTGCCGGAAGCCCCTCCAGCGCATCCTCGCGCTTATTCAACGCCGCGGTGTGGAGTGCTTCCGCCTCGGTCTTCATCTGCTGCTGCACCTCTGGAGTCTCTAGAGCAAGGAGCTCGTGCGCGGCCTGTGCACGGAGGTTCATATGCTCTGCTGCTGGCGAGTTCCCCTTCGTCGCCTCAAACCGCTCGACCACCTTCTCCTTATATTGGTCCAGCCGCATATAATGCTGGAAGTCGGAACGTTTCTTCGGGGCGGGCCCTGCCGGGGTGCGAAAACGCGTAAGCCATTCCGCCCAGGGGTTGTTCTTCACGCTCGCCGAGTTCCTTTGGCGTGCACACCACGCCTTGGTTTTCTGGATACAGGTTAGCGTGTTTACATGGCAATACGACGGGACTCACAGCTTCAGTGACAGTAATAATCTTCTTGCACTCTGCCTCCTCCTCAGGGGTCTGCAGCGTCAGTGCGTAGTCGGTGGGGTCTTCAGGATCGGGATCCTGCTTCAACGGCAGCCGCCAGGGAAAGGCCGCCCAGTAACGGACAAATGCCTTCGTCCAAATGTCACGCATCTTCCCGTGTTTCGATGCTTCGGAGTAGGTGGGGTAGAATTCCTGGACAAACTCCCACCGCTTTCCTACCCATTCAGTGCACTTCCCCCGTTTTTTGGCAGGTTCCTTCGAGGTCATTTCTAGAGAGCGAGCGAGCCTAAAAAGCAAAAGCAATGTCACGCAAGTAACCAATAATCAAGGCTTTCCTCATTCGTCATGACGGCTTTGAATTCCCCTCTTCCTCCAGCGACTGCCACTGCCGTTCGCGCGTCAGCCAACCGCGCGACTGCTCTCGTTGCTGAAGCAGACCGAGAACGTGCCGCCACCTGGGATGCAAGCCTTCGCCGCCTTGAGCAGGAATGGGTGGATAACGGATGGCCAGAGTCCTCCTCCCCTTCCACAGCCAATGAATTGACGTGGGAGTGGGCTTTCATGCATGCGCACAACGGTGAGCGCTTTCTGCGTCCCTCCTATCCATTCATTCCTCAGAAAGTCTCGCAGCCTTTCGCTTGTACGTGCCGCCGTGCTATACTAAAATCCTTCGCGCTCGACTGCGGCGCTACCAGCGGCTCAAATACCTTCATGAGCTCGCCCATCCACCCTTCTTCTACCCCGCCCCTTCCATGGTTCCCGCCACCTGGGGAGCTCCCAGCACCTGGGAGGTGTCGGCGGCTCATGATCAGCTGCTTGGAGCGGTGCTCAAGCAAATACATGAGCTCGTTCACCCACCGTTCACGCACCCGGAATTTCCAGAAGATCCCGCTCTGACCATCTGGAAGGTGAACAGCTTGTTCGTGTCTCATCGCGGGGATTCTGTCACCTCCTGGGGGAACGGCGCCGCTGATCTGACTGAGGCGGACGACGAGATTTCACCAATCCGAGTCACTATACCTCTCCCTTTTGCGTCCTTACCATAGCCTGTACCACTAAGACCAATAATATTTTTTTCACCCGTCTTTAATCATTTGTCAATCTGAAGTCCAAGTGCCTTTATTCGCAAACATAAAATATAAAAAAGCGCATGTAATCCTAAACAGCATTGTCCTCGGTCCCGTATGCCCCATTCCCCACAAAAACCTCCGAAAGCCGATGATCGCGACTCTGCATCAGACGCGCTGAAGAAAGTCTATTTAAGTGGATATGATCCACCACATCGTACCTAAACTCGTCTATCAGCACCCGTTTATTGCAAAAAGGGGAGACACTCACCGGTCCTCAAACAGAAGCAGAGTCCCCTCGATACCCCAAAGGATATCCCCTATTGTCCACTTGCCTGGGTGCCGAGTCGACGTTACGAGTGAGATGCGAGGCCGTGGCAGGGCTCTGGCGACCCGAGCAGGTGAGATCAGCACAGGTGGGGGTGTGGCCCATGAACGAGTAGGTGGAGGCAAGGATTTGGCCAGTGGAGTAACGGGTCTGGCTGCTGGAGGCAGAGACGCATGCCTTGCACGGCGAGCAGGGGGCGAGCGAGGCACAGGCGTCGGCAAAGGTGGTGGAGATTGCACCGGCGACAATGGGGACTTCGTATCTCCATGATCATAGTACCGCTCGCACATGAGCTCCCATATCTGGCAGGCGCTGTGGTACGTTTTGGCGCTCTTCCAATGACCATTTGAAAAGCCCTCGACCTGCTGCCTGGCAATGTACCTTTTAAAATCACTTATCGACTGTCGGTACTGGAGCAAGAAGAAAAAAGTAGTACTCATCGGTATAAATCCCGATCTCGAATCCAACCCCTACTGTGTAGAACCGACAGTGGGTGTTTGACGAATGCCTGGCATGGTCCTCGTCGCCAAGAGAGGGGCGGTAAATAGGAGAGCAAATTTTGTGTTGCTGCGACATAGGGGACGAATAGTGGTCACACGGGTGACAGCGTTATACCCTCTTTCACATCACCATCGACTATCAACCACCATGCCGGTCCCCACCTCTGACCTTCAGCGCGGCGAAGCCCACACCGTCGCCATACCAATTATTCAACCGTTCCACTCCCTCTTCTCGGTTCAATACGACTTGACCTGCCGTTGTCGATGTTGGCCAACAGACAACGAGATACACGGGGAGTCAGTAGAGCGAGCGTGGGCTCCCTTCATCCGGGACCCGGGGAAGGGTAAAACCAGTGGGGTGTCTGCAGAGACCAAGGTCTCCAAGGTGCGTGTGTCCGGTTCGTATGTGCAAGTGCTACTCACCCTAAATTTAAATCTGGCAGGCTAAACTCTGAGCGAAGCATCACTATTCCTCGAACATACTCCTCGCCGAATCGCCGAATCTATATCTGCCTATCTGTTTCTTCCACTAGATTATTGCATGATGTTTCGGTAGTACACAAATATTGTAGTTTCGTGGCGCACCTGTGAATATAGATTCTTTCAATGCTCATATCTACCTGGGAGAACCTCCACTAGCCACTCCCTCAATAAGAGATAATTTGGGCCACTGAACATCTTTGTGCAGGTTAAAAGCTTCACTTAGCGCCGCCTGTGGCTTTGATTGCGAACTTGTTTCGGGTTGATCACGAACTCACTACGGCCTACATTCAAGACGGAAAGCCCTCCCTCTTTGTCTGCATGTCTGTTCTGAGAAAACTGAAGAGGCAGAACTGTTCCAAAGATGTCAAGGTTGGTCTTGAATAAATTTCTAATTTTTACGGGACATGTCGGTAGGCCATAGTTGACCTGGTTCCGAGGCGCAAATCAGTATGTGATTCTTCGTTGTTTTCTACACTCGACCACCACCATGTCAACTCAAACATCTCAAATTGATCCAAAACTTTTGGAGTACGATAGGTACGCACTACTGTCATCTATACCAAGTTGTCCCGCCCTCAATACCGTTGCTGGAAGTCCACAAAACCACAAAAAGGCCAAACAGCGGCCTGAGCTTTCTGCGGTCAGAAAGGCGGCGCGTCTTGAGGCTACGCGCAAACACCGGTGGGAGTGAGTAACCGAGACATATTTTCGACCATTCCCACTCATTCGACGGAAGGAACGAGGAGGCGCTGCGAGAAAAGGCCTGAGTACGGATGGCTGCGTAAGTACTTTCTTTTAACATTCTTACCACTTAGCATATGTGCTGCAGACATCGTCAGGCAATCAAGGACTCTGGCTGTGTGTCCGAGGAGCAGGCTGAACGCATCAAGAAGGCCCATGCGGCATACCGAGCAAAGTATGAGCTACGTCTTTACTAGTGTCACTCTAACCCATATTTTTGTCGCAGACATCAGCCACATTTGGCCTTCAAGCAAAGGCTGCGTCGACAAGAGTGAGTGAGAATTCATGGAATCCTCCGGTTCCCACCCACCAGTTTATCTGTCAGAGCTTTTATCGCCAAGCACGGCATCGAAGCACATCGAGCATGGATTGCTGAAGCAACGGCTTGGGCCAACGCGGTATTGCGTGCGGAGCAAGTCACTCGGGACCTGGAGAGACTGAGGCAGACACGCGCCGCTGCTACCTGAAGTCCCCAGGATGCTCTGCCGCATCCTTGCTACGATGGGCTGGACACTCCAAATATGTTTTTATTGATATTTTATTGATATAAATTTAAGCGGATTGGTACAATTGCTCCATCCACCTGCTACCAAAGGCCGCTACTGGTTTTGTTTGTGATTGGAGATAAGAATGCTCAGTGAGTATGTGACTCGAGCAATGGCCAGACCCATTCGCAGGTTAAGCGCCCAAGTGCTAAAATGCCTGTTCCCTTTTCGGGCCATGTAGCACACAGCCACTCTGCCTTAAAGTTCTCTTGGGTCCATCACTCGTTCTTTTCGTTCTCGTCGACACTCTTTATCCTCGTTTATTTATTCTATACAATGCACCCACGCACCAGTAAACCGAATCGTAACCGCACTTCCCGCAGACAGAATCCTCCCACCACTTCTGCTTCGACCTTCGGCTTCAATGTGGCAGACCTGGTAACACCGCCAGAGGCAGCCCCTATGGCTAGCTATGTGGACCGTGCCTCAGCAGATGGACACAGCATCGTCCACGAGACAGTTCGTGTGGCTCCACCATCACCACTGAAACGCGCCCGTTTGGGAGAACCTACGATCACACCCGCGGTCGCAACACCCTCTGCTGAGTCCCATGTGTTGGAGGATCGGTATACAATGGCTTCGAACAACTTGGATTCGGACGACTTTGACAACCCGCCTGCGGCACCGCTGCCCCAGCTGCCCAAGGTGCTCAATCCAAAACGTCTGGAGCCCTCGGTAAGTTGTTAAGTAACGAGTTTTTGCGGTCAGAACTCTAACTGGGACTTGGGATAGGATAAATCCATGAATCACTGGATGCGCCTTTTGCGCGACATCTTCCTGATGCAGTTATTGCGCCGGGACGGCTGCGGCGACGCAAGCTCGGAGCTATGTCCTGGGTGCGCCGACGTTCACAGACCGCCGCGTTACCGATGCCAAGAATGCGCCGGCGGTCTATTACTTTGTCAGGAGTGTTGTCTGGACAAGCATGTGGAGCACCCGCTGCATGTTATTTCGGTAAGTCTGCAGAATTCTCTGCGAGAATAATATTCATTTTGGCCATGTATACCAGGAATGGAACGGCATTTTCTTTGCCAAAACTTCGCTCAGACATTTGGGTCTCCGCATCCAATTTGGCCACGCTCCGTGCGAGGCGTGTGGCAACCCGCAGCCTGGGTATTCAGAATTTGTTGTGCTGCACGATAACGGAATTCATTCGGTTCATGTGGATTTCTGCGGGTGTGACTCTCAGCGGCGCAATGAGCCCTACATACAGCTTCTTCAGGGGGGCTGGTATCCGGCCACCGACGAACGGCCGCAGACTGCGGCAACATTCCTGATGCTCGACAAATTCCACGTCAATACGTTGCAGGCGAAGACTACCGCCTACGATTTCTACACCGTCTTGGAACGCCTTACTGACAACATGGGGATAAAGCCGCCTAACCGCTATCAAATATTCCTTTGGATGGTGCGACAGTGGCGTCACCTGCTGATGCTCAAGCATGCTGGGCGTGGACACGATCTGTCAGGAGTATGGGGCACTCATCCAGGTGAACTGGCGGTTGACTGCCCTGTCTGCCCTAACCCGAAGATCAACTTGCCCGAGGGCTGGGAGAACGCGCCTGCGGAAGATCGGTGAGAACATTTGGTGTCGCTCTGGATGCTAATACTGATTTTTGAGTGCTAGGTTTTTATACATTTTGTTCATCGCACTCGATGCGTGCTTCCGCCTGAAGCGACGCATGATCTCCAGCGAAATCAAGGATCCCGGGCTGGGTACGGGCTGGGCTTATGTGACCGAAAACCCCCTGTATCGACCTTCTAACGGTGACTGAGCAGAAGGAGGTAAGGACGGAGTTGGTTTCTGTGCTGTTTTTTTTTTGACGATAACATGCAGATGAGTACATGCAGTGGTCTCGCAGCTCTTGACTACGCGAATACAAAGTTCTCCCGGGGCTATAGTACGACTGGCGTGGGAATGGGAGTTTGCGCGCGGCATGAGTTTGTGCAGGCCAATGGTGTCGGCAATTTGCAAAAGGGGGAGAGGTAAGACAGTGTTTGTTGGCTGTGAGCAATAATTATACTAATCAAAATACCCAGATTCGCAAACATGGATTATATTTTCAGCTCTATTCTACGACACAAAGACCCACGGATTCGCAAAATTATTTCCTACGACATTGTATGCCAATGGTGGAAGTTCTTAATGGAACGCATGCAGAAACTCCCGCCTCTGGTGCACATATTGATGATCTTGAGCCTTTTCCGGTTTGTTATACCGAAGATGCACATCCACGCCCACACGCTGGACTGTCAAGTCAAATTCTCTCTCAATCTTGTACCGGGGAGCGGGCAGACGGACGGAGAAGGAATCGAGCGCCCCTGGGCGAGCATCGGGGCTATTGCCAGCAGCACGCGTGTCAGCGGGCCTGGAGCTCGGCACGATGCCCTTGACGACCACTGGTCGTTCTGGAACTGGCTCAAGACCATTGGCCTACGTGAGTTGTGTTTTTGGACTTGGTGATGGTAGCCACTCAACCCCAAGACACAGCTCATCTGTTACGGCGACGTCTCGACAATGCAAGGAATGAGGCGGCTTCGCAGCGTGCCGCGTTTGAGGCTTTCTCGCTTGAACAGATGGAGCGGGTGCCGGCATGGAAGAAGATGGTCGATGATTTTGAGAAACACCCGACCAGCCGGAACCCATACGAGCTGAAGATCACAGGTAGACAGAACGTACATCACTGATGGGCATGACTGGCTGACATTTGACAGGTCTGACAGAGATGGAGGTCAGGCTTCAGTTCGCAAAGGAGGAGGAGGAGGACACAAGGAAGGGTGTCCTGGCGCTCCACGACGTATCACCAAGCGGGTTTGTGACTGCAGGGCTTGAGTTAGAGGAGGAACAGTGCATCACTCTTGTTCTTTGCATCAAGTCGGGACTGATTAGCGATAAGACGACGTGTGCGCGTTCAGGCGGAACTGAAAAAAGCTGGGTCAACAAGTCAGCAAATCAATATGAAGGCGATGCACGCGAAGCTCAACCAGGGAATCACACGATTTAGGCAGCTGCAGTCAACATATTCGCTGGCGGCAATACAAGTGCTCGCCAAGCGCCCCGCCGCGGCGGCAGAGGAGCTGGCAGAGAACGTCCCACTCATACTGCCGTCTTTGTTGACGGCGGTGGAGCGTGAGGACGGGGGCTGCGCGAAAGGGATACTCGAAATTGAGGATTCTTTGCGTGCAGCTCAATGCCGTACCGCCCTGCCTCGGCTGCGTAGGCAGTTGCACGTCAAATCAAGATTGCTGCTGTACAAGAAACACAACTCCCGGCATCAGGGAGTGAACACTCGGTCGCGAACAATTGTCGCACGAAACGAAAGCAAGATTAGGCTTCATTCCGAAAAATTCCAGATGGCTTGGCAAGCGCGGCTGTTGATTGCGGGTGGGGATAAGGACAAGGTGGGGTGGCCGCAGCTCAAAAAGGAGGATATATGCTGCATGCAGGACGTGGAGGAATTGTCACGGAACGCGGAGAAGCGACGTAGAGCAATGGCGCGACGGGAGGTGAGGGAGACTGAAATGCGCGCAGATGGATTGTTGCCACAGTTGGATGACGATGATGACGACGAGATGGTGACACGAGGCGGCGAAAATGTCCGACAGGTTTCTTGGATCTGGACAATGGCTGGGACAGCTGGGACGGAGGAGGAGCTGGAAGACGGTGAGCTTTATTGATGTCCAAAATAAATTGCATTCTGATATAAGATTACAGCGTTACAAATTGAATGGTCAAAGGCATGGGCGCAAAGCCGTCGTTGGACAGAGGAGGTTCGCCTCCTCGAAGAAGAATGGAGGCGGCTTCCGGTGACGTACGCGCATCGTGAACAGCTGTGGAAGGGCCGAGCAGTCGCGGTGCCGGTAACAAAGATTCCCGAGGCGGTGGCTGAGGGAATGTTGGCGTATGCCATGAAACAAGCACAGCTGTACCGGGACTTAGCAGCATGGGTGGAAACGGCGCGTACAGAGGCCAAGTTGGCACGGGGGAAGAAGCGGGCAGTTTGGCAGCCCTCGTGGGACCCCTTAATCCCGACTGACACTGGACGGGCGGTTGATGCAGAGGACGGGATCAGCGAGGGCGGGGAAGATGGGGTAGGATCTGAAGATGACGAGGATGGCGAGAGGGGTGACATCGACAGCGATGAAGAGTTGTTGATGGGCGGCGAGGTGGACGACTGAACTGCGATAGAGGCAGGCGGGAGGGCAGCAAGAGAGCGGGGATGCAGTGGGAGCGGGAGTGCACGTGGGCACACTTCCACGGGGGATCCTGGGGCATGGTGGGAGAGTGCCGGCGCCGTTCAAATGGTCACCAGCAGGGTGGGAGGGCAGCAGAAGCGCCGTTGAAGAGCGGGAGGGCGGGAGGGCAGGACATGGGCGCGCTGTCTGTTCTGCTTGCACGAGGCGATCCCGGGGCAGTGTGGGGAGGTGTCAGCATCGTGGGGGGTGGTTGCGAGCAGGGCGGGAGTGCCATTTGTCGTGCCCCGCTTTTTTTTTGCTTGCATCCAGACGCGTGCGAAGTGGAGAGCGTGGGATCGTGTGAGGAGATCCTCGGGAGGGTGGAGAGGCCCTGGCACCGACTGAAGCCACCAGCAGAGCGTGCAGAGAGTGCAGCTTTCAGGGCGGGCAAGGCTTTCTGGCTGCATCGGGCATATCGGGGAATGCCGAGATGGCGGTACCGTATTTACTGTATTTTAATGGATTTTTAGATCCTCAGGAGGGTGGAGAGGCACTGGCACCGACTGAAGCCACCAGCAGAGCGTGCAGAGAGTGCAGCTTTCGGGGCGGGCAAGGCTTTCTGGCTGCATCGGGCATATCGGGGAATGCCGAGATGGCGGTACCGTATTTACTGTATTTTAATGGATTTTTAGATCCTCGGGAGGGTGGAGAGGCACTGGCGCCGACTGAAGCCACCGGCAGAGTGTGCAGAGAGTGCAGCTTTCGGGGCGGGCAAGTGGCTTTCTGGCTGCATTGATGGACATATCGGGGAATGCCGAGATGTGGTCATTTTGATGGCGGTACCGTATTTATTGCATTTTAATGGATTTCTGGCGCTTTTGATGCTCGGAATGGGTGCCGAGGGTGAGCGGTGTGATGGGGATGATGCCAACACGCTCCAGGACTGCCGAGGGGGCAGCCGGGTGGGTGGGCAGAGACCCGCTTGTACCCGTGGTATCCCGCAGTGTTCCAGGGTTACCATATATGGGTATCCCAAAGATTTCGAATTGAAAGTGCGGTATCTTGCCGGGTTTCAATTCGAAATCTTGCCCTTATGAGGTGGCGCGGAGGCCACTGCGGAGCATGAATTGCTGTTGGAGGAGTACAATGATGCTGTAGAGGGTCTTCCTGTTGCAGACGAGGAAGAACAGGGGCTGTAAGTTGTTTCTCAGTGCGGTGTTGTCCTTGTTTTTTGACTGACAAACAATATTCTTTAGTGCTCGGGATTGCTTCTCCTCGGTGGTCATGCCGCTTCTTAGCGCGCTGTCGGATTACATGGGATACAGGTTGACTTTGCTCGCTGGACACATCGAGACCAAACCGGAGGTGGATGTGCAGATCATTGGGTACGATGCCGTGATCATGGCCATCGGATGTTGCTAATCACCTTTCACGTTTGTTAGATTGAATGCAGGTAAAATGTATGGAGGGGACAGCAAGACGTTCGCCCACTGGGACGAGAAGATCTACCACTCAACTCTCCAGAATTTTTCACGTTTCATGTGGGCGGCATGTATATATCTTTTTATTCCTTTTTCAAGTCAATCATTGAATGTAGTCCTGCTGTAGATGAAAGCGAACACACGGGTATACTGGCAAACGGAGCGACCAACGCCGCATCTCCTCACGCTCCTGGTCCTGTCTCAACACACATCCCCGACGGTGCCACTCCACCTCACACTACTGGTCCTGCCTCAGCGCACCAGTCTGGCGCTGTCGTTTCCCCTCACACTCCCCCTGATGCTACGCTACTCCCCCGCCTCCTGATGCTCTCAATCCTCTCTCAGCGCATCAGTCTGGCGCTGCTCGCCCTCATACTCCTCCTCTGCATCCTGCCTCGGCGGTCGTGTGTGATGACGAGATGGATATTGATGAAATGGGAGACGAGCGGGAGATGAACCTTTTTGTGGGGTTGCTCGTCAATTCCCCGCTGCAGCGTGCGGCCATAGCGACCGGGAATCCGAGGAGCGAGGCTTGGCACTTCGAGCGAATGAGCGCGGATGAACTCATCCGCGAGAACAATATCGCCAGAAATAGAGAAACAATGAAGCGCCTCGGGCTCGACAAATGTTTTGAGGAGATGCAAGAGGCAATGGGTGGGGGGGCGGGCAAGGGGAAACGCAAGGCGGCTGGGGCAACAGAAAATGGGAAGCCAGGAGGGCACAAGACCAAGCGCACAAGGGTAGACGCAGATGGGGGTAGTGGCGGCGATGACGAGGAGGACCACGAGGACGATGACGGCGAGGATGTTGTTCTTGCCAGCAAGCCACCTGCCCAACCACGCGCTCAGCGCATGAAACCCACTGCGGCGAAGCCAGCACCAAAAGAATGGGTGCTCAAGGCCAAGACTCTTCTGGAGGAGAAGGCCTTTGGCGGGCTGTGACCTGAGCTGGTGGAGCAGTGGTACCTGTGCGAGGAGTCCAAGAATTTTGTGTCACCCGTAAGTGTTTCCGTGCAGGGTATCAAGATAAGGTGCTTACTGTTATCGTGCAGACCAAGGGACATCCAGCTAAATTGTGTCCTGCACAAGTTGGGGCATGGGTGCAAAGGGCCAGAAAAAGTACCCCGGATATTCGGGACGTCGAGGCTTTCGGGAAGACGTGGACGGATTGGTGGCGGGATATCAACCCATCGTGGCGCAAGGCGGTCACACCGATGCCCAGGACGAACGACGACTGGGCGTCGTTGGATCTGCTGGGCCCCAATGGGTTCCTCAACGTCGTGGTGTGCTTGAAATGGTGGAGGGAGAGGCTGGAGCAGGAGTCGCCCGCATGGAGGGAAGGGGTTGAGGACATGCTGTGGGTTCTCAAGAGGATGAACGGGTAGGTTTATCTTCTTTGAGAAATGCTACTCGCAACCCGTCTTCTAATCGCATAATTAACAGGGTTTCCGAGGCGAATGGCGCCGACAGACTGAACAGCAATTCCAACAACCCCGACAAAGCTAGCAGCACGGACCCCGCAGACCCCATCGTCGCAGGCCCTGCTGTCGCAGACCCTGCCGCCGCTGCGTGCGCATCAGATGCACCCACCAACAATGTCACCGTTGAGGCGTCTCCTAACGGGGACACGGCTGTCGTGTCGGTCGCTGCCAACCCCAATGCTGCCACTGCTGCCCCCATTACCGCCGCCGTGCCTGTGCCTGCTGTCCCCGTCGCCACCAGCGCTGGAAATATCGCAGATGCCGCTGGGCTAACTGCAGCCGCGGCCGACAAAAGCGCGGGGCCTGCGTGCATGTCACCACCCATGGTGCCCATTTCTACCCCCAATCCAAGCCCAGGATCTGTGGGGAAGGTGGGAAGCGCGCCGCTGCCCCAGAACCGCGCTGATTCAATTTCCACGGCCAATGATGCCGACGTGAAGCAGACCCGCATCCGTGCACGGTTGGAGGAACAGGGATTCACGCTAGAAGAGATCCAGGAGGTTCTGGATGACCCGGAACAGGGGAGGATGCGGAGGACGGGATTGATGGCGGGATTGATGGCAGCGGGGAAGGGCCATAGACGTGCAGCGGAGGGCCGCCTTTTGCCACAAGGTAGGGGGAGCTTGTCGTCCCCCGCGGTGGCCCTGGAGCTACCCAAAGCGGTGGTTTTTCAATTTTTTTTTACGGCGGTCCTTTCTTGCACTACAATCACGTGATTTGATAGCGATTATAATATGTATCATTTAATTCAAATTGATTTTATTCATTAAATACAGCTATATATACCATTTTTCATGCCTGCGGCGCTGTGCCGAAAGCCCATCAATGATGTACCACCCGCCGCATGATGTGTTATAACATGTTAATACGGTGGTGTGGCTATGTGGCAACCCTCCACAGATAACACATTAGACCCCATGGCAACTGCCACCTGTTAACTGGTTATCCTGACCATATGAGCTGCTTTCTGGGAGCCGACCGTACGGCGGGCCCGCACCTGCTGCGGGTTGGGCGGCAACACTCCGAGTGGGTTGGCCCTGTGTCCTCTTGTGGCTGGTCTCCAGCCGTCTGCACTGCCAGCGCCGCCCGCTTCTGCTGTTTCTTCTGCTCACACTCTTTCTCACGCTGTTTGAGCTCTCGCAGACGGTGCTGGGCATTCACCAAGCCGAGTCGCATCTCCTCGAAGTACGACATCTCTCCCGGCAATAACTCGCCGGGATGAAAGTCGACTTGGCGACAGCGAGAGAAGACCTGAGACACGGGCCGATGCACTGCGGCATCTTCCCAGCCATTGCTTGCGCAACGCAGGGTCCCTTCACCTGCAGCCGTAGGCTGCACTTGACATGCAGCTGGTGGCAGCCGTCGCATGCCGTCTTCCCCGGCAGTACAATGCACGGAATGTTGCGGTGGGTGCACTTTTCACAACCTGAAAACGATGTCAGTAAAAAAGAAGAAATCAACCAAATTTCATACACACCAACTGAGGAGCCATCCCGCTCCTCATGTTCCTCACCTTCTTCGGCTCCGCCTTTGCCTTCCCCTTGCTCTTCCGCTTCTTTCCGACTTCTTCTGGCTCTTCTGCTTCCTCTCCACCTTCGCTCTCATCCCCGGAATCCAGCTTCTCGTCCGGTATGTCATCTGCGTCCGGAGAGACTTGGCGACAAAGGAGGTCCACGGCATTGACAAAATGCGTGGGCTTAACATCGCCCCACTCAAAGCACTGGCGAAGCTCTGCAATCTGGTTGCGATGCGTTGTCGCTTCCATCATGTTGGCCTGCGCGATCCGCAAGTTTTCGTCCGCTACGTCCGCCTTGCCTTCAAGCTCAATGAGATCGCACAAGTAGCGCAGATACTCGGGATCCTCGTTCGCCTGCTCCACTGCTTCCTGCGACATCCCAGCAAATATGCTCTCCCGGTGTTCCTCGATCTTGTCTTGCAGACGAGCGATGTGATCGTTAAAAGAGTCCGTTGACATCTCGCGGCTGATGTAGGTGTTGCGTGATTGTTGTGATTGTTGCAACAACATGGTGGATGGAAGAGAAGAAGTTTTTTATCAACATCCCACAATCACATGACTTATGATCAACTGCACAGTTCCTCACGACCTCTTCCGTGCTGTTGCATCATCTTTCCGTCATCCCGTTTTCGGCATCGTATTCCTCTTGTTCTTTGTTCCTTGGGGGGCAAGGAACTCTAAGAGGGGAATACTGTTACGATCATGCACTTTCCGATCCTTTCCGGTCATTTCCAGCCAATTCCGGTTACCGGTCTTTACGGCCGTTCCATCCCAACTATCTTCCTGTTGCGTCCGGCTAGTTCCGTTGATGCACAACCTTTGGGGTTTTTGCAATGAAGGTCTTCTGAGTGTTCCCCAAATCAAACATATGACTTATGCAACCTTGCTTCCCTCTTATTGTTCTTATTGTTCTTATTGTCTTTTATATACTTCTTTCCGCATTAGACTTATCTCAGTATTTAGTATAAATACGTATTATGTTTTACTGTATCTTTAGTTGAACGTGGTATCACTTACGGCCATATCCGACTTCCGGCTTTTTGACTTCCAGCCTTCCGTCCTTCCGTCCTTTTCTGACACGGATATAACACACTCTCTGATCAGCTTATTTCTGATCCCTGTCTTATTTCTGTAAGCGTCACTGCTTATTTTGGAAAGACTTGGGTTGTATTTGTTTCAGACCCGACCTGTACCAGGTATGGAAATCGTGGGTCCAGGTGTGGGTTGGCGCCCTACATGCAAGACTTGATGCAGCCGGAAAGAGGTGAGTCGTACAATTATCCTGACAAGTTCGGGGAAACAGATTGCTATTGTGGTAAAGACCCTGTAAATGGTCTACAATACTAACTCTGATTAATAGCGAAATTCAACTATTAATCGAGTATGGGGCCAAGCTCCTTGAAATTCAAAGGAGCTTGATAAGACGTATATTCCACGAGATTCCTAGCACCGGAAATGTTCAGTATTCAGAAGGCGGTGCTTACCTTCGAATCTCTCAAGTGCCCTAAGCCTATGGTGCGCATCAGCTTAACACCACCAAACACTGACAACTTTTACTGCACCTCACCATATCACTTAAATTCCTTGTCCTCTGGCCAAAACACTCCTTTTAGATAGTAGATTCATCCCCCAAGAGGGATAGTTTATTGAATCGAAACTCATAATTTTTTGTTTTTTGCAAGGGCCAATTTGAGACATCAGTGATACGATCAATCCATCAATCACATGCAGTTCCCGAAGAGCCCAAGGGCCCGTGTGCCGCATCCATTGCCTGTCCCATATGTTCCCCAACCCTCCAGTGAGACTTGTACTGGCAAGTACTAAATTTTTTGACCTCCACCTGCGCATCCTTGCAGTCCAACCCCTGTCTGTAAGCATCTAGCCACCTGCAAGTGCGGCGCTCCCACTTCCAGATGGTCATTATGTCAACCGAACGGAGTGCATTGTCCATTCGTTGGCGAAGGCCCTCAAATGTGTAATCACAATGCTTGCGGAGATATTTCTTGATGGCGCCCCAGAAGAATTCAATGAAATTGAGCTCACAATGGTATTTCGGGAGGAAAAGGCACCAGTGCCCGAGCCACTTGATGGTCTCCTGCACAAGAGATTTTTGTTCCAAAAAATCTGGCTGGTTGGCGAGGATGGAATGTCCACAGCAAAGGTTTGATCCATCACATGCCCCGGTGTTGCATTCATCTTGAGTGATGTCCTCAAGAGACCACGCTCTTAGAGGACTATCTTCATGCCTTTTGGCTGTCTGTCTGGTAACACCATTTTCTGCAGGATTCTTTGGCCTGCACGCATGAACCAACCATCTTGCATGAGTGCTTGTTTCCCACCGGAGCGCCAATTCATCCGATTGACAACAAGCACATCCTCCAAGTATGCACAATGCCCCTGGGATTTGTCGATGAAAAAAAGGGTGCGGTAAATGTTTCGATTGTGGCGGTGTTCAAAAGCGGGTATGATTCAGACTTCCAGCTGGTCTGCAGTGAGATGGGAATTAACGGGAGCGGTGAACAATTACCTGTTTTATGAATTGAGCACCATCCCAATACCCCTCATAATGCTTTCCATACTCCATGCTTTCTCCCGTGTCATTGATGTGACCGACGGTTGAACAAATAATGTCACTGCGATGAATCCCATGCCCCACACCCTTTTTACGAATGGGCATCTCACCCTTCAGTACCCATTTGGATTTGTCGGCATTGTTTGCCTGCGCAGTCATCTCGTCGTGAGGTGTGAGGATGAGTTGAAATTCTCCCGGTGGCAGCGGAAGTTTCACAACCTTGTACTCCACCAACAACAGGCGTAAACAGTTGAAGGCAGGAATGAACACATTTTGGCGATAAGCGACAACATCGGGGCACTCGTGTCCATCATAAAACAGCCCTTTCTTCACCTCCGTGTACTCGAAGCCCTCTTTGTGAAGCCAACGTCGGGCAGTGGCGAGTGAAATTCCTCGCGAGACCTTGCATCCAATGCACGAGAACAGCTCGACCTCCAGGTATTTTTTTAATCCGCACGACATTTCTTTATTGACTGCAGTCTGGACGTATTTTCTCATCTCTGCCGTGATCATTTGGGATTCAGAGTACTAGACGAGCTTCACTGGATCCATGGACCACTTGTTACTCCGGAGGTACACCACCAGCTCCTCCTTTATTTCTGGATCCTGAAGCAATGACCAGGTCTTCGCATGTCGGCCATGCTCAGACTCGGGGAGCTTGCGATGTTTCACCCACTCGGCAGTCCACTTCCGCGCGAGTCGTGAGCCCCAGATGGCAGCAAAGCCATGAGTCTCGGCTGCCATTGCAGATGCTTCTATCAAGCTGCGCGAATTGCGGACAACGAGATGCAGGGTGCTCTGGATGACCTGCGCGTGCTTGGCCTGCAACGGGCCCTGGTACTCAGGACATTTGAGGCTAATGACCTTCTCGATGGCGGTAAGAGCGTCATGCTGATCCTTCGCGCGCTTTTCTTTTTTGAGGCGGACTTGTTCTCGCACCGGTACATCGAGTTTGCGCTGCTTGTTACGAACGGGCTTTGCCCGGGTCTCGCTCTCATTGCCCCCTTCATCTCTGGAATCCGAATCTGACTTGGAAGATTCAACGTCAGAAAGATAGCCGTACACAGGTGGGTGGAAACCTGTATCATTAACACAAGGTACGGGATACACAGGTACAGGGGGGAACATCGGTACAGAAGGTGGGCTCGTGGTACCAGGTGTCGCGCTCATCAGAGGATGGAGTGGGGGGGAAGGATTGGCAGGAGTCATGGACGTCGCTGCAGATGGTGTGTGTGAAGAAAGATTGGCAGGCGATGGGCGTTGGAAGAAACTCGCAAAGCCTTTAGCTTGTGGGCTGCAAGAAATATAACATGAGTTAATGAAAGGAATGAATGGTGCGACACACGTTTTCGCTGCCTCAGCTGACACTGCAGCCTTTTCTCGCGTGTGCTTTGCATGCCGATATTGGGACGCCCTCGATTGACCATTGTATCCGAGGCTCCGGTTTGCCTCCACCTTCTTGCAGCCCATGTTGTAGCAAGAGGTGTCAGATTGGGCGGATCTGGACACTGATAATCACACGTAATGAAACCACCCACAACAAACAATAATAAGCATCGCGTCCAGAGCGCGTCTGCCAATCCACTGCCCACATCTCCCGTAGAAACGCGTCTGTGACTCTCTGCGTAAGAGAGTCACTCCTCAACCTCCCGCCACGACCCCAGGGCGTCTTCTGACCAGCTCAACTCTTCTCCTCGGCCTCCTACACATCGCTACCCTGTCGCACCACCTCGGACGTGCTAACTCGCCAAATTTTGTAAATATTGTCAATAGCCATATCCGTGTACATGAAGGTGTTTTTGGAAATGTTGGAACTCCTGAATTTCGTCCAGCTTCTGCGGCTAGACCTGTGCAGCCGACACAAATTGCGCCACTCGTAACCCCACTCTTTGATGCAACAGGACGTCTCCAATGCCCTCGCTGCCTCAAGGTCATGGGGAAGGGCTCAACCATGACAGCCCTGGATGCTCATATGCAAAGTAGTAAATGCAAGTGTGCGTCCTTTGCCGTTTCTTTGCTTCGGCCGACTGGAGTTGTCTAAAGGAGAAGTGCCGTAAATCTGTCCATCAACTTGCCATGCGAGATCACTAGTATGCCCGATCTCCCAATCTGATACCTCTTGTGTTGTAGTATAATTGTGCAATATCCGGAGACCACTCGGGGGCCATATTACAAAATATGCCGAGAGTTGTCAGGCATGGGAAAATGGCCAGAAAGAGGTAATGCTCAAAAAATTGGCCACAGCAAGAATTGAACTTGTGACCTTCTGGTTGCATAACCAGGCAGAGTCTTTACCACTACACCACAAGGGCTATACTACAAAAATGTTTTTCCCAGCTAGGGTAAGCCCAGGCTTACCCTACCTGGAGCTGCTGATACCCACACCTAGGGCAGGCAAGCTGCCCTAGGTCTTCGAAAATTGTTTATCACTGTTTATTATGTGTTCTGGGGTGTTTAAAAACCCTAACCAACCCTAACCAACCCTAACCTCTAACCAAAATATATAAATATACCTAGGAGAAAGGCACTAACCCCTAACCCAAACCTCTAACCTGAACCCTAACTACCCTAACCACTAACCAGGCCCTATGCAGGCTGTACAGGGTGAGTACAAGGCTTATTAGGTGTTTCCATGATGGTTCTAGCCCTGTGGTAGAAGTCAATTTTATAGCCCTGGTGGTGTAGTGGTTAAAGTACTGGTCTATTTATTCTAGATCAGGCAAAGGCTTTTGGTTCAATCCCCGCTATTGACTTTTCCTTTGCATTTCCCAGCTTTCCCACGCTGGACAACTCTCGAGATATTTTGTAATACGGCCCCTGAGACTTGTCAGGATATTTTGTAAAAGTACTACAACCAGGGGTGCTTCTTCCACTCCTTTCGGGTCAGATCCATCTTGAGACTCGAAAGACACCAAAGCTCAGCTTGACGGCTCTGCTCCTGCGTGATGCAGTCGACCACCACTGCATCGTCCATATCCAGCAGCTCCAGGTCGTGGTCCAAGTCTGAGGCTTCGTCAGAGCTGGGAGAGTTTTCCGGCACGAGATCTGTGTCCAGCTCGGACGACTCTGTTTCCCAGAGATCAGTATCTGACAGACAGTGATTCACACCGCCTGTCCATTCAGTCTCCTCTATGTAGCGTGGATCCCGCGGGCTGTATTCGATGGTGATAGAGGTTGGATACCATCCCTGGCACGCTCGGGCTGCTGCGTCGAGTTGAGAACACTTCTTGCGGCCCATTGTGGTCTGTAGGAAGTAAAGTTGTCACGTCAGCCACGTCGGCGATATCGGACCTAATTTTTTTTTCGCTCTGGTCGATTTGAGACATCATTGACCGGATCAGCGCTTGTTTAAGTTTGGTGGTGTTAAGCTGATGCGCACCATAGATATACTCGGAGTTGCTCAATGAGGTCCTGGAGTTACTCAACGAGACTGAATTGCCAGGCGAGGCGAGGGTGAGAAGTAAAGTGTAGATAATCATTTATCAGCTCGTGACTTTTACATGACATGTGTACAGTACATAATCAGAGTCCGATAATCCTATAATTACATCGCAACTACGAGTACTCGAAACTACATGAAACGAATCAGAAAAAATACAGGTAAATCGTGTATGTTCCTTGGTTGATTCCTTACAGAGCCCCCCTAGGTTCAATGTGCTTGCAGATCGAAGGTTTCCAGAATGCGCAACTGGCGTACCGGCATATGTTGCCAATTAATTGGAAATGCGCAACAAATCATTTCCCCCACTTCCTTGAAATCATCCGTGAATGGGACGCTAGTTGGAGCATGAAGACCATAGTTATTGGAACGCAAGTATGATTTCCATTGCGTGTCAGTCAGCCACTTAGGGTCCGCTCCACTTTCTGCACCAGGTTCATCAGAATATTCAAGGCTCCAACTCCCACCATCCCGTGGTAGTGGTCGCTGTACTCCTCAAATGAAGTGTTACGACCATGCACTTTCCGATCCGTCCCGGTCTTTCCGGCTATTCCGGTTACAGCCGTTACGTCCTATCCAATCCTGTTGCGTCCGGCTAGTTCCGCCGATGCACACCCTTTGGGGTTTTCGCAATGAAGGTCTTCTGAGTGTTCCCCAAATCAATCATATGACTTATGCAACCATGCTTCCCTCTTATTGTTCTTATTGTCCTTATTGTCTTTTACATACTTCTTTCCGCATTAGACTTATCTCCGTATTTAGTATAAAATACGTATTATGTTCTACTGTATCTTTAGTTGAAAATTAATGTGCTTTGCCTCCGCATCGTTCCGTGGTCCGATTCCGTCTTTCCGTCTCTGAGCCAACTTAGTTGGTGTACCCGCTCACCTTTGTGGTATCACTTCCGGCCATATCCGACTTTCCAGCTTTTCCGTCTTCCGGCCTTCTGTCCTTTTCCGACACGGATATAACACGAAGCGGGGAGAGGGAATAGAGTACAATCCTTGTCTGAATTTTCCCCAGGTATGTGTCCAAGAAGAATTAAGATCTCCACTTCGGAAACACAGTCGGCGGTGAAAAACTGACATCTCTCCCCTTCGGGAGGATCTCTCTGTAGGAACTTCTCGCCTTTCGAGAATTCCGTGATTTGCACTGAGGGTCCTTTCACGAAGCGATGAATCAGAGTAGGGTCGATCACTTGAGCTATCTTGGATACAATTCCTCCTTCCACGATAAAAACGACAGCATTGGGACAACGAACTACTTCGGACGCACTCGCGACCCAGGCTGCGTACTGAGCTTGTGATCCATTCACTTTCGTTAAGAATCTTTCTGTGAACCCCAAGCCATAAAGCTTCGGTAGGGCTAACTCATCCATTCTAGACATAATCCAGTCCGCGAAGAGCCTGGTTTCGGACTCGGGAAGGAACAGTTGGAATGGAAGTCCAAATTTCCATGCTGCGGTCAGAACGTCCTCGATGCAGTCTACGTCACAAAAGCAATTGGCAATCAACTTCATCCGGACATGGGTTCGCGGGTCCTTAAACACCATGATCGCTCAATCCAGCCAACTCTTATTCCAAACAGGATCGGGACGCTCAAGTCTCATAAGCCATGTCTCCGAGACACGCAGTAAATTCTTCTTGAGGTGCACCACTGCTTCGGCCCTAGATCCATAGTGTGGAATGTAGCCAAGGTGAGCTTTTACTTCAGATTCGATGTCCTCGTTATTATGAATGATGTTGTTCGTGACCTCGGTGTGCTCAGTGAAGGACTCGTTAGCGTCCTCGTATATTTCCGCTTCTTCAGAGTCTTCACGTAGCAAGTTCTGATACTCCTGCTCGAAGGATTCGTTGTTAAAAGCCTGCGCTCCATCCTGATCAAGCGGTTCATGATTATCGTCTGTGATCCAAATGTCCCTAACCTCGGCAGCATGTTCCTCCTCACGATTATAATCCCTGTCCTCGGTCTTGCCTGTATTCGTCTCGTACGACCTCGAACATCCTGAAATCGCACTTTGATCGGATCGCAAGGAAGTGCGCGAAGAAGAGCGGCTCGAGCTCCTCAATCTGTCCCTGATGTCTGAACAAACGCTGGTCACAGACACCACCCTTCAAGTGGAGTTCCGAGTGGGTCCGTGATGGAACGAGTCGTTATGAGTCACGTAGAGTCAAGCTGACTCGAATATCATCGGGTCTCCGACGGCTCCGTGATGGAGAAGCATAAAGCGTAACCTAGGAGTCAGAGAGAAGCATATGTAGTACGAACCAATAGGACAAGGGCGAATACAGAAAGGCAGTGTCGGATATAATCAGGATCAGAGATCGTACGGAGTCCGATGGCGTCCGAAAAGGATGTGAAGTCACGGCACGTGACAGCTCGTTGGGTCTCTTGTATGACGTGCGCCAACGCTTCTGTGGAGGCAGCGAACTTATCATACTCTTCCTCATTCTTCGGAGTATCGGCGTAGGAGGAGGGATCGTGCAGCTTCCCTACGATGTCTCCGGCTCAAATATACCAGGGCCTGGTGCTAGGATTGGCTATCGGCAGGTACGGTGCATCGGAGCGAATCAAGGTGGTGGGTGCAGCCATAACATCCGCGTCCTCAGGACTGATAACCACCTTCTCCACCAGCCACTCATCTCTTCCCTCAAATGCGCCTGTAACCTTCACGTTATGCACGGTGCCAGCACCAATAAGTACGTCTTGAGCTGCCAACACCGGCGGAGCTTGCATTTTCCCTTCCCAACAGATCCGTCTCCGTGAACGCTGGTACATCTTCTGCCATTGCATAGGCAGCAGCCTCTTCATGGTGTGCGCCATGCTGGCTTGGCGGATCTCGAAGCCCAGGTCAACTGAATGCGCGAAGGAAGCCGGGATGATGTGCCTGGTGCGGCCCACTTGCACTTCGCTGTCGCCAGTTGCCCATCTCTGAACCCCCAGCTCGTAGGAAGACTGGAAGTCCTCTCCCAGGAGCAAGTCCACTTTCATATTACGAACTACGTAGGCCTCCAGTTCGAAACAGATGATCTCGCCCTCCTTGGATTCCACGTACAAGGGACACTTGATATACCCCAGCACTGTAGCTTGTCCGGTAAGATGATACAGCTTCATCCGTATACCCTGCTTTGGCTTGTTGAGTCCTGGGATGGACCTCCAGTACTCTTCGGACATTAGCGTGATGTCGGCGCCAGAATCCAAGCGAGCTTTTATGACTCCGTGCTCTAGCGATCCCACCTTGACTTTAATGTGAAGTGCTCGCGCGCCGAGGGAGCCTAAGCCGTCCGGAAGTTGTCTTACTTTCCGCGCCTTGTAGACAGGAGTTCCGTTGTCCGTTACAGAGGAGTCCAACTCCGCCACGTAGACGGCCTTGCGACACACTCTCCGGGGCAGAACTGGGGGGTCATCACTTATCACCGCTTTCCCCTTGTCCTGCTCCTTGAGCAGCTTCGCCAAGGCTTTGTAGCGGCGTCGGTTGCGGTTCATTCCGTAGTGCGGCAGGAAGGCAGCCTTATCGGCAGTGGAGGCTTCAACTAAGGAGGTTTCTATCAACAGCGCTTCCCGATGGATGCTACTGTCGAGCGTAGGCTCTGGACTCAAGTCTTCTGCCTCTTCTTCGATCATCACTTGTGGTCGACTTCTGGGTGTAAGGAGTCCTTCAGCAGCTGCAAGCTCTTGCCCAGGCGCTTCTTAAGATCTTCACTCGGGCAAGCGCGAGACGATTCGATTCTGGATTCGACAATCATAGCTATGTACTCCAGGCGTTCCTTTTCTTCCTCCTCCAGATCCAGGTCAACGTGTATGAGCATCGCTTGTCTCAAATGAGACCAAGTACTGTAGTGTGAACAGTCTCAAGCGACGTGTTTGGGGCTCGTGCAGATGTAGCACTCTCTGTTAGGAGGGCGCGCACTAACTCGCAAGTCATCGCGGCGGAACTTGTACCCGTTGACTGTCTTCCCTCCTGGCCAGTCAGGGCACGGCTTAGAGGGTCCAGCGGCAGCGTTGGCATTACGACCACGACCATCCCTGTGTGGATCTGCAGCTAAGGCCGTCCTCTCCTCTTCTTGTTCACTCTCCTCGTTCTCAGACCCGTTGTCGACGTGCTCCAAAATTGCGTCCACAGCCTTCACAGATCTAGGAACAAAACGCCTCTGCGGCACAGCGCCCTCGGGGGCGCGCTGCCTAGAAGCGCGTTCACTTTATTCTCCATAAGGTAGGAGGCAAGAAGGCTGGTGCGGTTATGCTTGGCGTAAGTCATCAACACCTTGATGGAAGGGCAGGTACGCTCAGACACTTCGCGATATCAAGCTACAGGTTGCGTGCAGAGGATACGGCTGATGGCCTGGGGTCTGTCTTCCACGTCCGAGAAGATAAAGGAATGGTACTGTATCCTCCTCTGAAAGAAATCTTCCGGCTCTTCATCGGTGCGGCCCTTCTGCCAGAATCGCATCTCCTCAAACTCCTGTAGCCTATCCGCAAGCCATTTCGCCGTTAGGAAGTGCCGGCGCAGCGCATCTAGCAAGTGGCTCCAGTCTCGAGAGTAAAATACTCAGGAGTTTGGAGGGAGCAGAGTCCACCAGCTTCGAGCGCGCCCCGTAAACTTCGTTGGCGCCATCTGCGCTATGTGGATGAACATCAACGGACTGAGAAGAGCTAGGGAAGCCATATTGATGACATAGTCGATGATTGTCTCGTCCTTGCTATCCCAGACTGGAACGATAGAGACGTTGAGTTTCGGATTGAGTTGCCATTGTGACGAGGCGTCCGGGACGTCCGCCATAGAACCCGCTCCCGTTGGAGGACCTGAACCCCCTCCTCCTGACCCGCCACCTTCACCGCCTCCCACACCTCCACCTCCACTGTTTCCTCCACCATTCCCACCAATGCCATCACTGCCTCCGCCTCCACCTCCCGCTCCAGGAAGTTTACCCATCCAAGCAGGGGGAGTCGTGCCCTCAAAATTAAGTTCCGGTGCAGGAACACCTTTACCAGTATTCGAAGGGGCGCCCTCGGCAGCTTGACCTTGGAATCAATAGGTAGTCCTGGATTGGATGCTAGAGGGTGCTTGAAAAGAGTCCAGAGGCATGAATGCTTGTGACGCTGGGCGCCCTGGGACCCTCATCACCGATGGCCTCCCAATAATAGGCGCAACTGGACTGAGGGTATCCAGGATCGGTCCTGACCCCGGTAACGCATGGACAGTGGAGAAGCGAGGGGGCGATTGTACGGCAAACCGAACACTCGGAGTAGTCGTTGGCGGGTGGGAGCCGCAGCCTGAAATGGCCAGGCCGTGGGTGCAGGCTCCCCATCGCTCAAGGTGGGAACCGTATCACGAGAGTGGTAGTAGTGAGGTCACGGCTCTTCCCCAAGCTTCCGAACGGCCTCAACGCGCGCATCGTCGTCTATCAGAGCAGCGCGAAGAGCGTAGTCGCTACGAAGGAGGAGGCGATATACCTCTTTCAACGGGTGCTGGGATCCAAATTCCTTACGGACTTCCGAGATCGTGGAATCCGCGGAACTTAAGCGGTCGCTCCCGTCCTCGTTGGTAAGAGTCTGTCGGATGGAGCAAAAGTAGGTCAATACGTGTCGATTTCCATTTTCCACGCGTCTCTGGAGGCAGGTGAAGGCGAAGCGTAGGTCGGTGGCCGATTCACTGTGCTCCAGCAAATACAGGAATCCGTACCCTGGATCCAGCATGAACCGACTGTTGCGAGTGCTAGAGTCCAGGAATTGGGCTTGAGCGTCCATTATCTGCTGCAGGGCGACTACGGCATGTGCAATCTGCGACAGCATTCGAAGATTGAGGCAGTAGAAACACTTCTGGGTCTCCGGGTCCGCCAAGGGCACCAAGCCCGCTGCTGCTGCATCGTACGACAGAACTTCCTCGACTAGAGCTCCTAAGTGCTCGAAGTCGAGGTTGTGATGCGGGCTATCATAGTGGAGTAACACATCGCGCAAAACTATAGACGCTGTGGGGTCAAACCCTGGCAGCTCGCCTCCAATCGCCCCGTACTCCAACAACGGGTCTTCCTGCGAATTGGACAATGGGTCGTAAGGGATGCAATGGCGTATCACGGATTCCGCCAGTTCCTCTTGGAACAAGTCGATCGACCTTCCTCCATGCTGGAATAGGCGAGGCGGCGCTGCTACAGGAGGTACTCCCCTGCGGCGCGCCAAGCCCACGGAAATGCTTTCCTCCTCCTTGCATCTCCCTTCCCCCGAGCTCAGCTCAAGATCCGAGACTTCGGTAGGAGTATCTGACATGGGAAGAGGGACACCCCCTGGCGAGGCCTGCAAGGCTCTGTCGCTCACGGACACCGTCGGGAAGTATGCACTGCCGTAATCTTTGGGAAGAAAGAGGGTCCGAGGTACTGGTGGAGTCCGAGGAGGAGCGGGAGGTGAGGTCGGAACGAAGAGAGTCGGTGGTGAAGCTCGGGGAACTGGGAGAGAAGTCGGAATGGGGAGAGTAGCGGCTGCAGCGGGCTGAGGACCTCGATGTCCATTGCCCGTCATATGCGAGGGCAGCTGTGGAGTGGTCGTACCGAAGGGAGCTAGCGGCGCGGATGTCGCATTCACGCTTCTGGCAGCCGAAGCCACTGTAGGCATAGATGGACCCGCACGCTGCGCCCCCGACGACACCTTTGACTTCGTAGATCCAGGCGGGCGTGTAGAACTGGGCTTCTTAGGGGTGGCGGCCTTCTTGCCCACGACTGACCCTGTCGCCGTTGCCGATTCGGAGGGCGCTGAGGTTGGTGCGCTTTTCGAACTTCCCCGAGTGGAAGCTGCTCTGTTGATGATGGGGTTGGGGTTGGTCTTGTCGACCGTTTCTCTTGTCATCTGGCTGGTTCGTCTCGAGTTGGTGTTGGCTCGGGACATGGTAGTAAAACAAGAGATCTCTGCCGAGTAAGTGCGCGGAGGATGCATTTGTGATCTTCGGCTAAGCAGCCCTGGATACCTTTGTGCGGCTGCTCATCCCCGTATACTCAAACCCCGGGCGCTTCCACTAACATGGCGTGCAGCCCAAGACGGGTCGTGTGGAGCCGCTAGGGCCATCTCGTCGGCTACTTCATCTCATTCCCGTGCTGCCTCCAGTCCCCGTAGTCCTCCAGCCGGGCGCTTCCATGCTAGCATGGTGTGCAGCCCAGGCGGCTTCGGGGAGAGACGCCGCCCACACTAAGGTAGGTGGACTTAAGAGAGATTCGTAAGAGTCCAGCTGTCACGTGATTCCGATCACACCGGCGTGATCGGAGGGACTTAGCAGCTTGCGAGTCGGAGCAGGCTGCTTCGTCTTGCTCTCCTCTCCTCGCATGAGCGCCACTTTACAGTAGCTGCTGTGTGGGTAGGGGAGGGGGGAGAGCTAGCCCCCGTCATCAGTAGCCGCTGTGCTGTGAAGCATAAGCGCTCTGACTTCGGGGTCTTCTCCCGCCCGCTGTCGAGGCCGATGTTGCGACCTTGGTGCCACCGCAGAATGAATGTCGCTGCAGGGTCACCTCAACATAGGGGGGAGGCGTATTTGAATCTCCAGCAGCTCCTTGAGGAGGAGCGCTCAGATCATTGCGAATACCCTCTTCAGCTGTGTGAAGCCCTCGTGGTGGGCTCCATTGTGATGCGGGTCTCGTAGGCTTCAGGTTGCTGGAGAGGGACTCGCAAGCGCGCAGTCCGTGGACGCAGCGCTCGCGAGGTTTGAGGCTGGGGGCCGCCGACTCAGGTGCCCGCCACCGTTGTAACCCATCGACCAGGGGGTGTGTGACCCACACCTGGGACCTCCTGCAGCACCGGTGTCGTGGAGCAGTTATACGCATGCTCAGGCAGGCTGGGCGGCTGTGGGGGAGGTCCCCGGTAGGTCCTTCAGTCTTCGCACATAGTAGTGTAAGGCAAGTTAAAAGATGTCTTACGTTACTGATGCATATGTAATTACACTACAGAAATATATACAATATAAGTATTGTCCGCTAGTACGCTCGTCGTGTCCCAATAGTATACTACCCTGTCACAACAGCCCATGGGTAAACTTAAGCTAGCTTGTGGCACACCTGCTGAAAGGAGCAAGTTCTGCATAGGTTAGTTTCCATAAGTTACTTTTTACAGACTGTCAAATGCTGTGGTAATTTCTCTCATCTTGCTACCCAACAAGTCTTTGCAATTGCTTACAGATGGTCGTCCATCAATGTCCTTGTACAGCATTTACCACATTTACCATCTCTATCCATGTCCTCCTCATCTCTACCAGATTGCTGCAGGCTTTATAGTGCTCCTTCTTCTTGGTAGGGGTGGCAGCTGGCCTAAATCAGCACCACATTTTCATTCCTTCCCTTACTCATCTCAAGTATCTGCATCCCATTTTATTTCACCCAATTGTGTGTTAGATGCAAAAGGTGGTATGATCCGAGGAACCCTATAGTACATAGGCTTAGAAGCAAAATTTGAATAACTGTCCCGAGAGCCAAAATTAGATCGACACCTGTGCGATTCGAACACACGCGGGCAGAGCCCAATGCCTTAGCAGGGCATCGCCTTAACCACTCGGCCAAAGTGTCATTTTTGGTGTAGTGTTCTAGAGTAATATATATCGCAGTGTCTGATGGCTCAATTTGTTGAGGCGTGTTTTGGACGTAAGGCAGCGGCACTTTTTTTTAACCTGCATGCCCGACGCATTTTTCTCGTCGTCAAAACTCAGAAAACGCAAGCGGTCCGACGCTGGGCCGGCGGGACCATCTACCAAGAAATTCGCGCGCAAAGATGGCCTAGGCAGCAAGAAAGCACCGAATGCGCTGAAAAGAAATGCCAGGAAACCTGCGGACGAGGAGCTCGATTCCGACCAGACCAACGACGAGGGTGGTGATCTCGATGACCTGGACTTGACCGCGGACGTGGATGTCGACCCTGGAGCAAGTGGGGATGAAGACGACGAGACGCCGGCCGAGAAACGTCTCCGACTTGCCAAGCTCTATCTCGAGAGTGTGAAGGAGGGACTGGGTAGGTCCCGCTACCGAATGTCGACTGGTCGACTTATGAGTTGTGCAGCGGATGGAGAATTCGATGCGGCTGAGATTGACAAGGAGCTTGTTTCTGCGCGACTGAAGCAAGACGTATTGGAACACTCGGGGAAAATGCATATTTTTATTGCAGACACAGTCCGTTGTACCCACCCAACTCTTCCCCAAAAATAATCACCTTTCTTTTATTCTAGATCGACTTTGCGCAACCACAGAATTCAATTTTGCGCACCCGCGGTCACCGATTCTCTGTGACGTGTGCTGTGGCGTCCGAGTCCGGGAAACATCTCTTTACGTCGGGGAAGGAGGGTTCTATCGTCAAGTGGGACCTCGCGTCCGGGAAAAAACTGGCGACGTTTCACAAAGTTCGGCCGCTTCAAAGCTCAACGGCGAAGAAGGGGAAAGCGAAAGGATTCGCGGATCCTGCAGTCGAAGGACACACGGACGAGGTACTGGCTCTTGCACTCAGCGGGGACGGCAAATATCTCGCCAGTGCGGGGAAAGACCGACGACTCGGCGTTTGGGACGCAGAAGCGGGAGTGTGGCTCAAGGGCTTCGTAGGGCAGATGGGTCACAAGGATCTCGTTTCTGTGTGTCTTAGCCCGTGCCTTTCTGCGTCCTTCTTGTGCTGATACATAATAGGCATTGGCTTTCCGAAAAGGCACTCACCAGCTCTACACTGGCTCGTATGACAGAACGCTGAAGGTGTACGACTTGACGCCTGGAGTGATGGGTTACGTGGAGACATTGTTCGGGCACCAGGACCACGTCCTGGCGCTCGATGCGCTGCGCGGCGAAACCTGCGTGAGCGTCGGTGGCCGCGACAAAACCGTTCGATACTGGAAGATTGTGGAAGAGAAACAGCTGGTATTTCGCGGCGGTGGACGAAGTCGCGTGCGGGAGGTTTTGGAGGGTGGACTGCGTGGTGAGGAAGGAGAGGATCGAGATGAAGACGGTGCAGAGCCGCCTAGCTCGAGTATTAAGGCGAAGGGAAAGGAGCGGGAGAAGGTCTCTAAATTCGTCGAAGGCAGCATGGAATGCGTCGCCATGATTGACGAGACGACATTCGTTAGCGGTGGAGACAGTGGGTAAGCAAATCGACTTGACGGTACCATTCACAGGTTCATTTTATTTCCCAGTTCGCTCTGTCTCTGGACGACCCAAAAAAAGAAGCCGATATTCACCCAAGCCCTCTCACATGGCTTCAATGAAGTCACTTCTGCCACCGAGGGCATTATCCAGACGCCACGGTGGGTGACGGCAGTCGCAAGTCTGCGGTATTCTGATCTCATAGCTTCTGGTAAGCAATACCGTCGTACTCACATTCCGTCGCTGATCGCATTTAGGCTCATGGGAGGGTCACATTCGAATATGGAAGCTCGACGCCAAGTTGAAGTCGTTTGCACTGATCGGCACAGTACCCGCGCCAGGCGTCGTTAATTCACTGCAGTTGCTTTCGCCGCCGAAGGAGTTCTTCTCGGATGCCCAGTGGATGTCCGCCCCCGAGTCAACTGCGAAGCGGAAAAACGGTGGTACTGTGTTACTAGTCGCGGGACTAGGGCAGGAGCATCGTCTGGGGCGATGGCTGAATTTGAAAGATGGCGTTGTGAGTGGAGCTCTGGTTGTGGCCTTGTCTCCCAGGACATTATCGTAGCAATCTGTCATCGTCTCCATCGGTTCTCGATTTATGGCGAATCTTTCGTACATGAACAATTGTGACTTCTAAGTAGTTTACAGAAACTGCGATAGGTAATCCTTTGATAAGCCCAGCGCCTCGTCAATTTGATTCACGTTAGTCCCGACACCTTGTGCGCTATCTTCTTTGCCTCCGGCCTACAGCAGTGAGAATAAAAAACATCGTAGAGTGATCTACAACTTACCTTCCCCCCGAGGATCTCAGTAACTTTCGTTGCCCAAGTGCGTGCATCCGCTCCTTTGGCTTTCATTGACGGAGGGACGTAATTGACGTGAGCGACTTTGCCACTGCTAACGTCCGCACTGAACACATATACGGCTTTTCCTAATTTCTTCCCTTGGGCGACAACACTTTGCAGAATCTGATAACGGTTGATAGACTTCGACGAAAGTGATACAAAAGCTTGCCTTGGCATTTGCATTTACATCGACTATCGCAATGTAGGCTTCCGAGCTATCGTCGTCTTTGAAGTGCTGCAGGATCTTGTCGAGCGCCTGAATCTCTTAATTATTTCCCTCTTTCAAAATTCAGAAGGGGCTGGCACACCTCCTTGTTAGCCGCGGCTTCCTTTTCCTTAATCTGCTTGTCGAATGCTTTCCGCACCACAGCCAAACGTTCTTTCAGTTCGGCTTTCAAGACAACCGAAATATCGGCTTGACCAAGTTCCTGTTGGGCCTCGATCGGTTCACATTCGCCGAGTAATAGGGAGAACGTACGACACTCAGGGCTTTCAAGCCAGAGTCCTTCTCTTGACCGGATAATAGTTCCAATTGATCCAGTCGGGCTTTGAGGGCCTGTGCCAGACGGGTAACATCTTGGGCTTCGTGTCCTGTAACTGCAGTGATTCGGCGGATGCCTTTCGCTATGCCAGACTCTTCAATGATGACAAAGTCCTTGATGTCGCCCGTCTTGGCAACATGGCTGGATAAAGTCAGAAAACACGATGAGAAGGAGGAACCAGACAGACGTTCCGCCACAAAACTCGACACTCGTGTTACGCCACTTGGGGTTTGTTATGTCCTTGGCTATTTCGTCTATCTCGTACTCCAGGGTGACGACTCGAACGGGGTCGGGGTACGATTCGCCGAAAACGGCTCTCAAACCCGGAATCTTGTGGGCGGTCTGCAAATCGAGTTCCTTGCTGTAGACCCTCACATTCCTCCGGATCCAATCGATACTCATCGACTCGATCTTGCCTATCTCTGGCAAGCCGATCTGGGCCTTATGCGAAAAGTCGAATCGAAGTTTTGTTGGCGCGACCAAAGAACCCTTCTGGTCGATATGATCTCCGAGAACCTCTCGTAAACAGAAGTTGAGAATGTGGGTCGCCGTGTGGTTGTTCCGCAATGGCCACCGCCGCAGCTGGTAAAGAAATGAGCTCGGACTACAGTGGAAGGGCACCACCCTCACCTCGTCATACGACGACACTACTTCGCTGCCTATCGCAAGATGACCGTATTTGAGATGACCAACGTGCAAAACATAGCCATTATAAATTTGGACATTCGTAACCTCGAAATCAGCAACACCGTCGATGACAATATTCCCAGTGTCGTATTCCTGCCCGCCAGATTCGGCGTAGAAACTGGTTTTATCGAGAATCAAGCCGAAGGAGGTATTGTCTGGGATATCGGCAGTGGATTCTACGAATGTCTTGTTGTGGAATATTGATTTAATGGTGGCCGTTGTATTGCCAAGCGCTAACAAAATTAAATTAGTTGGAACAGTCAAACGTTGGAGGTGTTTACCGAATTTGGCTGAATCGTCTGTTTTGGGGACACTGGCATTCTTCTCCAAGGAAGCAATATCATGAACGTCAAGTTTGACGGTATCCGTAGTACCCCGTTTGAGGGAAGCCTTGCTGGCCTCTTTCGACCAAGCTTGCGCGGCTTCAAATTCGGAATCATTGATCCCCAAACCCAACTCCTCAGCCATTAAGCGCGTCAGATCGACAGGGAAACCGAACGTGTCGTATAAGCGCCAAACATCTTTTCCGCTCAGTTCCTTCAGTCCTTGCTCCTGGGCGCGAGTTGCAAACTGATCAAACAATTTCTCCCCGCGGTCAAGCGTTCGCGAAAAAGACTCCTCTTCCTCATCCAGGATTTCTTTGATTTCGTCGACCTTTTTCGTTATCTCCGGGAAAATATCACCCTGGGTGCGCTTCAATGAGGAAGGATAATGTGAGAGCAGTATTTACTAACCATGGTTTCAACCAAAACAGGCATGAGAGAAGAAAAAAAGGACCCAATCGTGACCCCAAGCTTCTTTCGTGCATATCGGGCACCTCTCCGTAATATACGGCGGAGGACGTAGCCACGACCGACGTTGTTTGGCACTCCCCCGTCACTCAATGCGAAGGTCAATGTGCGGACGTGGTCGGCAACAACGCGATATGCGGTGTCGATACCATCGACATCATCGGCGCCGAAGCGACCTTGGTAGGGTCGTACTCCGGTCAGTTCTTGAATTTTGACAAAGATTGGTGTGAAGACGTCGGTATCATAATTTGATCGTTTGTCTTGAACAATCGAAACCAATCGCTCAAATCCCATTCCAGTGTCGACGTGTTTGGAAGGTAGGGATTTCAAAGAGCCATCGTCTTCGCGGTTGAATTGGATAAACACGTTATTCCAGATCTCTAGTACGTCTGGGTCATCTTGGTTGACGAGATGAGCAGCGTTCCGGCCACCAATACGGTCAAAATGAATTTCGCTAAAATAAAAAAATACTGAGGATACAAGTTTAGTCAGGGAGTCTTGGACTAACCTGCAGGGACCGCATGGCCCGGTGGCTCCCATTTCTGTGGCAGTGATATTAAGCCATGCTCGCAGACTGGATACACAACGACTTGCCCCAGAAGTTATCCTTGGCATTTCCAGGAAGAATGTGGTCTTCAGGAACCCCCTGCGAGAGCCAGAATTCTTTGGCTTCCAAGTCGGGGTCCAGCTTGTTCTTCGCGTCGCCCTCAAAATATGTGACATACAGACGGTCTTTGGGAAGCTTGTATATCTCCGTCAAGAGTTCCCAAGAGTAGGCAATGGCCTCTTTCTGTGTCCTGTTAGTAGGAAGCGATGTAAACTATCCCCAAACCGACCTTGAAGTAGTCACCGAACGACCAGTTACCCAGCATCTCGAAGAAAGTATGATGATAAGAGTCTTTCCCGACATCATCGAGATCTGGTAAAATCGATGAGGAGGACGATCAATATCGAGTCTGACAAACTACCGTTGTGCTTTCCTCCAGCACGGATGCATTTTTGGGAATTGAAGGCGCGTTTAAGCTTGGACAATTCCGAGTGAGGATCGACTGTGCCGAGGAAGATTGCTTTATACTAGCAGAACATGATACATCTGAAAGCAACAGGGAAGACGGAGGCATGCCTGATTCATCCCGGCATTGGCGAAGAGTAAAGTAGGGTCGTCGTAGGGGATTGTGGGTGAGGATTGGACATAGGTATGCCCCTTTGACTTGAAAAAGGAGAAGAATTCCTGGCGGACCTGCTGGGCAGACCAGTGGTTTGTGGCCATGGTCGAGAATCTAAGCAAACGAAGAGTTGCTCTCATATGTGACTCGCCGGGAACGTGACCTGCAATTTCTTGCGTTCGTACATTATGCCGCGAATACCTCGTCCGCTCCTCCAGCTCCTCGCCCGTCCTCCACGTCTGGCCCCCGCTGTTGGTCCGCGCCCCTTCCTCATCGGCACCGTCCTCCAAAATACACCCTTGCGACTATCACGCCCGCAGTTTCTACCGCTTTTCGCACCCCCAGTGGGCGCGCCGTCCCCAGTCCTCGCATCACTGCAACAGCTTCGGCACGCTAAGATGGGTCATGAGTACCAGCCCTCTCAGCGAGTGAGAAAACGGAGGCACGGGTTTCTGGCCCGCAAAAGATCCGCGGGAGGGAGAAAAATTCTCGCGCGCCGACGCGCCAAAGGTCGAAAATACCTTACCCACTGAAGGTAACGCGTTCTTATACCCCACTTCTGGATATACTCTCAGACAGATAATACAGGCATGGTATATGTAAATCAATAGCATAGGAAGCAATTTACTTGTTGATTGCTACATCTCCCAACGCCCGACGCGACTCCAGCCGTGGAACTAATTCGAACCCTTTATCCCCGACTTCGCCCGAATCTTCGTTTTGCTCCTCAGAGCTCAACCGCAGCCCTTGCAGAGGAAAGGGAATCGCCAGATTCGCGGACGCGGGGAAGGTAAGATATGATTCAGGTGGAGAGAGAGGCGCCGACGGGGTGAATAAGAAACCACGCTCGATCGAGAGCAAAAGTTCCGAGATAGGTGTCTTGCTTGCCGTGATGTTACTACTTTTTTCGGCCTTCGGAGGCGTCGTAGGATTAGACGAATCCGAGGGACTTTCAGTAATGGTTACAGTTATTCGTGTTTCATCGTCGTCCGTCTTGTTTGTTTCCGATGTGGGGGTTTCTGGGCGCATCACCACCTCTTCTGTGGCTGCGACTGCGCCGGCTTCCTCGTTGACCTCTTCCTCGATACTCTGCGGCTCCAGAGCAACGAGCGACGATGTGCTCGCGGAAGGAACGACCTGTTCGTCTGGCGTAATCGTCGTAGTTGGCGCCGCAAGTTTGCTCTTGCTAGTGGGGACTGGTTTATGAGGCGCAGTCTTAGGCCGCGGGAACCTAGATACTGCAGAAACAGGCACCCGACGCTCGATGGTCTTTGCGCGAGAGATCTGGGACAAAGTAGGCTTCGTCCAATTACTCTCCTTGGCTTTCGGTTTCACAAGTGCTTTGTCCCCATCTTTAGTACGAGCGACCTTTGGTACGGGAGGCTTTGAGCCCCCTGCGACTGCAGGCACCGATACAGAGGCTAGTCGGATCGCCGGTGTGGATGCCGAAGTATCAATGCGGGGATGAGCTCGGACCGCCTTCTCTCGGTCTGATTTTTGGACCTCGGATATGGGAACCCGGCGAGCTACGACTGAGGTTGTTTTTGTCGCCTGAACGACGGGCTGGGAACGACCGGGGACAAGATTTGACACAGGAGCTGGCCGCGCTCGCTCAGTGGCATCAGGTTTCGTGATGGGAACCGCCGGACGAACCGCAGCGGACATCGAAACGACGGGCTTTCTTTCGATCGCAGACGTTGGCCGAACCGTGACGGGCTGTCGAGAGGGCTGGGCACTCTCAGGGAGTTTAGGTGGCAGCATCTCCGCCTTGGCCCGACTACGGCTACGGGGTGGATGCTCGCCAGTATCTCCCGGAACGTTAGCGTCAGGACCAACAACAGGAGAGGATGCCGAGCGGGTGTGAGTCGGAGGGCGCCGAGAGGAAGGGCCCCGCATGGCTGAAGTCGATGAAGAAAGAAGGGCTGGTTTGGAGGGTGGAGGAAGATGGGAATGTGACGCCTTTGGTTCAGCGATCTTGTTCCGGATATCCAAGTACTTTCGCGTTGTAGGTGTGAGAGGTGTGGTGAAACTAGACTTCGTTTTAGCCAACTCGTTCCTCATTCAATGGTCTGCTCACGTTTCCAATCTACTGGGCAGGAGCAGTTTATACGCTTCAAAAACCTTTCTGCTGACTTTTCTAATGTCCGCGTTTGCGTCTCTGGCGGTTGCTCGGATAATAGCTTCGATTTCTTTGGCGCGGGCATCCTTCTCCAGGTCAGGAGGGTTAAAGCAGTTCATGCAAGCTAGTGTGGACTCTACAACGGCCAGTCGCAATGAAACCGATTTGTCGGCGACATCGTGCAACAAGTAAGACAGAATGGAAGGTAGATGGGTTGCGTCGATGATGGTGAGGATGCAGGTACGGGCCCGAGAAACGGTGACCTTGCTCGTGCGGCCGGAGAGGGTAAGAAGAACGGGGAGGAAGTGTGAAAGGAGCGGTTCAAATGCCACTCCGAGGCATGAAGCTACCACCGCAACGAGGTCGATGGCGATACCAGACAGACGACCTCGTTCAGAGTTCATGGCACTGATGAGTGGCCTGGATATCGACCGCGTCGCTGCCAGGAGATCTGCAGGGGTGTACGAGTCTGTTTCGTTGCATGCGGCAGTCAGGTTAGCGATGCCGCGCGCTATGGTGTCCCAGGTTTCTTCCGTCTCTGGGAGAAAGATTTGAGGCCGAATAGTTTCGAGCCGCTGTTGGAAGATGGAGGTAGATGTATTCATCTGGAACGGGTGAGAGTGTGAAGTGGAGAGGGAGAGCCGGCCAACCTTTTTTGTAGATGCCATGGAAGAGCGTGAATGAACTTGAGATCACGCCCCCGTGTGCTATTGCTTCCGATCACAAACAACTTTGGCTGTAGCACTCATGTCCGACCTCGAGACGTACGGCGACGAGTCCCCCGAGGCTATATATTCCCAAGACCAACCCGGCGGGGAGCAGCCTCGTAGCAAGCACCGCAACGAAGAGGAGGAGGAGGAGGAAGAGGAGGATGAGGACGAGGACGACCGCGACGAAGAAGATGAGGACGAAAATGAGGACGAGGAAGACCAATCCCCTCGCAAGAAGGCAAAGAAATCCAAGGTGAAGCTTGTGCCCCCACTGTTTCCAGTATAGTGCGCTAATTGTCATAAACTCTAGCGTCGGCATAAGAAAGGCGCGGCGAGATTCCTTGACTTGGTGGCTGAGAGCGACGACGACGACGAGGGGGATGACGATGATGACGAGGGGCCAGGTTTTTTCATTTTCTCCTCTCCGTAACGTCTTGTTCACCTTGCATGTACAGACGGTTATTTCGTTGAAGATCTCGAAGACGCCGAGGACGCCTCTCGACCGCACTATGGCCACGTCCCAATGCGCAAATTCGACGAATCTGAAGACAAGAGTCCGGAGCAGATAGCCAGCGATCTCAGTCGTCGATACCGGGGCGCTAATCCCGTTCGGTACACTGGAGATATGAACGAGATCCCGCAGAGACTTTTAATGCCTTCGGTTCACGACGCCAGCTTATGGCAAGTTCGAGTCAAAGTCAGTGCTCTATATTCTCTTTTTTTTGCACTACTAACTTCCTCCTAGATTGGCCGGGAACGAGACCTTGTGTTCAGTCTCATGCGTAAAGCCATCGACGTCGAGTACAGCGCCAGGCCTCTCAATATCCTTTCCGCATTCCAGCGCGACTCCCTTCCGGGCATGATCTACGTGGAGGCCCGCAGCTCCCAACAGGTTAGCCAAGCCTGTAACGGCTTGGTCGGAGTGTACCTCTCTCGTGGTATCCAGCTGGTCCCTATTCAGGAAATGGCCAGTCTCCTGCAAATCAAAAAGCAGGATCAAACCGTAACCCCCGGGAGCTGGGTTCGTATCAAACGGGGCACGTACCAGGGCGACCTGGCGCAGGTCGTCGACATCACCGAAACTGGGGAGTTTGTCGGTCTCAAATTCATACCGCGTATCGATCTGAACCCGCGGGATGAGGGTTCGTTGGAGGGCCCAACCGCGAAGAAAAGGAAGAAAACAAATATCGCTGGATCGGGTACAACGCGACCACCGCAGCGGCTTTTCAACTACGAGGAAGTCGTGGCTGTATGGGGTCGGAAGAATGTCATCAAACGGAACCAGGTGTATGTCTTCCAAAACGAGACCTTCAAGGACGGATTCATCGAGAAGGATCTCAAGCTGAGCCAGCTGATGCTGGAAGACGTGAATCCAACTTTGGACGAGATCACACAGTTTGCTCGGGGGCAAGAAGGAGAAACCGGGGAAAATGTGGTCGATCTTTCTCTTATTGCTGAGGCTTCAAGAAAAGCAGCAATTTCGGTCCTTCAGCCTGGCGACCACGTTGAAGTCTTTGAAGGAGAGCAGAGTGGGGTGCACGGTGTTGTAGAGGAAATCAATCAAGACGTGGTAACGATAACAGCGGTGGGGGTCGATTTCGATGGCCAAAAAGTGGACCTACCCGCCAGGAGCGTCAGGAAACGATTCAAAGCCGGGGACCATGTCAAAGTGATGACGGGACAGAACGCCGACGAGACTGGACTCGTAGTTTCCGTCTCCGACAACGTCGTGACCTTCTTATCCGACATGTCCATGCAGGAGGTCATCGTTTTCTTGTTACTTTTGGCAATACTTATTCACATTTTCTTCCAGGTCTCCGTCTTTTCGAAAGATCTTCGTGAAGCCGCTGAAGTTGGATCGGGAACCAACATCGTTGGAAATTACGAGCTTCACGATCTTGTTCAACTGGAGTACGTCTGCTCATTTTGCGGATCGTCGCCTATGGCCGCTAATGATCTACCCAGCCTTCAGACCGTTGGAGTGATATTCAAAACTGAACGAGATTCCTTCCGTGTCCTGGATCAAAACGGGCAAGTCCGTCTAGTCCAGCCTCACCAGATCTCCATGCGTCGCGATTCTCATCGTTCTGTCGCGACCGACTCTGAGGGCCATGAGTTGCGCATCAACGACAACATGAAGGAAACTGAAGGCGAGGTACTGTACATGCATGCAACTGCGTCGTCTGTGCTTACTTCACGGCACTTTAGGGTCGGAAAGGTCGCGTCCTTCATATCCATCAAGCCTTTTGGGCTTTCTTGCACAATCGCGACATTGTCGAAAATGGAGGTGTTTTTGTAGCGCGTGCTCGTTCTTTGGTTTCCCTTGCACCGAAAGGCAACCTCGCTAAAACTCCCGGTCTGGATCTGTCCAAGATGAATCCTGCGCTTGTCCCGCCTACGGGCGGAATGGTCGGATCAGGCAACATGGGGCGCGGACCAAGGGACAGACTCATTGGAGTAACCGTTACGATCGTCAAGGGCCCGTACAAGGGATATGTTGGAGCAATCAAAGATACGAATGGTCCCATTGCGCGGGTAGAGTTGCATACCGGAAACAAAGTCGTTCCCGTGGACAAAGAGAAGCTAAAACGGCGTTTGTGGGTCTTGCCTCTGTTTTCTCTTTCCTTCGTTCAATTTCATTGCTTGTAGGGAAAATGGCAAGCTTGTCGATCTTGAAGGATATCCGGGCGGTGGGTTTGGCGGGAACCGTGACAATTCCAATGGTCCACAACAGTCTCGGTACCCGTCTACGTTTGGAGGCAATCAGAGTGCACCATATCCCTCGGCTGGCCCGACGCCTGCCTGGAGCGGCGGGCGCACTCCAGGCCATGATTCTTCGCGTACACCTGCGTGGGCTACCTCGAGAACTCCCAATCCGTATAACCAAGGCGCAGACGGAAAGACCCCGGCATGGAATACAAGTTCGAAGACACCTAACCCGTATGGAGCTGGTGGTCGGACCCCTGCTTGGAATGCCAACTCCTCGAGCTCACCGAATCCTTACCTTACGGCCGATTCAACTCAGAACTACGGCGGAGCGACTCCCGGTCGACCGACTTGGGGTGGAGCGACCCCCGGTCGGTCGAGCTGGGGCGCAGCGACTTCACGGCCCGAACCTGGTTGGGCATCTCCTCGTCCTTGGGGCGAATCCAACACTTGGGTGCGTCTCCGTAATACAAGTTACCGCATTGCCCTAACGACAAATCTTTCAGAACGCACCGACGCCTGCCGCCGCCGCCGCCACACCTGGCTTCAATGGGGCGCCAACACCGGCTGCCGCCCCCACTCCAGGTTATCTAGCTGGTACCCCCGCCGGCGCTTTCTCTTTGTCTCTTGGTGGGATGTCGGCACCTACGCCAGGAGGAGCCATGTCTGCACCCACTCCGGGCGCGTCCTACCCCTCATATAACCACTTCCAGCTGCCGATTGAATACGGTAATGTCCATTATTGACCGAGATTTTATTCCGCTCATTACAGGAAACAGAACCGCCCGAAAACTGGCTTATGGACCCCGTCTTTAGGAATTATATTCACCGTATCAAGGTACGAGTGCAGGGTACCCGGATGGTCCAACCGCAGTATCTTGAGGGCGAATTCGAGGGCCAAGAAGCCCATGTGGTCGCGGCGACTGCCAGTGCTCCGCAATTCGATCAAACCGCGATGGTGAGGTTCGAGAGCGGCATAACGCGGACAGGGTTTCTGGTCAAATACCTCCTTCCGGTCGAGCCAAAATTCGAGAACGAAGAAGTGCTGGTTCTGGACGATCCGAAACACAAAGGAATCGTGGTCAAGTTGAGAGAGGCGCCCGATCCGGACACGAGGAGGCCTGTGACGGTTTCACCGCTCAAAAGCACAGATGTATTTGAGTTGATGAGGGATAGGCTGGCACTGCTCAGGCCTGAAGAGTAGAATTGTATTTACGCTCTGTATAGTACTACATATCACATTCTGAACTGTCGCAGGGTGGAGGTGAGGTGCAGTTTACGAAAATACGATTGCCAACTGAGACGATTCGTGATATCTAGCACGGTTTTCTGGTAGACTTGTACCGACGTGCGTCAGCTAGAACGGCAAGAAACCTCTTAGCACTTCTGTCTTTTATGACTGCGAGAAAGCGGGAAGGAGCACAACTAGGATCTACAGAATATTGCGAGCTGAAGCGCCGAAACGTGAGGATAGGTACTGATTCAAGATCTACGCATGCATATGCAGTCATAGACTTGACGCGGAAAGATATTTTGAAACAAATGAGGCAGAGGTGACGCGGCATATATTCAGGAGCTGGATACACAGCTCGCCGGCAACTCACAGTGGAACTAGGGTAATACGCTAGTGGATCCCAAGAGAGTCGGGCTAAACCATTCCGACATGCACCTGCACTGGTGGCGGCGGCATGAGCGCGCCGTCGCCGCCGTTCCCAGACTTCTTCCGCCCATTCCCCGTGCCCACCCCCGTGGCACTCTTCTTCTTCTTCTTCTCCGCCGCCACCAGCGTAACTCCAGACGCTGGCCCCCCATCGGGTTTCCCCTTCATCAACGCGCTGCCAGCCCCGCCCCCAGCCGCGACCTTCTTCTTCGCGCCTGTCTTTGCGAGAAGAATCTGTCCCAGTGGTCCCATCTTCGCCTGCATCGCCGACGGCGGGTCGTCTGGGAGCTCGAGGTAGGGTTGTATCACAGGCGGTGGTGGTGGAGGCGGCGGTGGTGGCATGGGTGTCGGTGTGGGTGTGGCGATGGGCAGCGGCAGCGTTCCTGGTAGACTGGAGGGACCGGGGAGAGCGGGTAGGCCAGGTAGGGATGGACCGGGGAGGAGCGGTGGTTGTAGTAAGGTAGGGGGAGCCGATGCTGCAGCAGCTGCCGCTGCGATGAGCGTGAAGCGGCCCATGTAGTAAGGGCGCAAGAGACCGATCTGAGAGTCGACCTTGGCAGCAGTGAGGGGAATTAACGGTGGCGGGAGGGGATACGGTAATGGTGGTGGGGCTTTGGGACTATATAAAAAAATGAGTAACGCAGTACGAGGCTGGCTGCAGAAAGTATACATACGCATTCCCAGCACCCGCTCCCATCCCTACCCTCCTCTTGCCTCTGAGCAGTTTCTTCGGGATGCTCAAGCTGGACATGCCAAACTCGGCGGCGATCCCGAGTTCACGAAGACCGAGGTAATCCTCGCCCACCACGTCGGCAAAGTCGCCCCTGCGGACGATGAATCAGTGAACATAGACAGAATACGGAAAAAGAGACGCACATGGTAAGCGCCCCGCCCTCCTCTTCCTCGTCCTCGAAAAGGCCTTCGTCGTCGAGCACGTCGACTGCAGTCTGCCGTTGAAAGAATAAGTACGAGAAAGGAATTGACAAAAAGGGATGGACGCACCACCTCGCGATATGCGCCGACGAGCTTCTTTTCGAGGTCCCCAAGGCGCGTGCCGTGCCGCTCCACGTCGTCCGAGATATAGCGCTCGACATCTTGTACACGAGAGATACCTGATTCGAAGAGTGTATGAAGAATGATTTCCTGAACGGCAAGATGTTGGTGCAAAGACATAAGTACAGAATCGCGCACATACCTCGGGAGTCATTGTCTGGGAGTACTTGTCGGACAAGTACCGGATTGTGCGCCCGACATTGAGGAGATATTCAGAGGTGACAGACGCCAGAACGTCCAACGCGACATTGGAGGTGCCTAAAATGAGGTCGGTCAGCATATTGCACAAAGGAATTACTGCAAACACACCCTGGAATCCCGCATGCTCGAGCACCTTGCTCCCCATCCACCGCATACACTGGTCTGCATTCGCCGCCCCCACCTCAATGTCCGGTGGCTCATCATCTTCTACATCGGCGCCCGCAGTCGGTAACCCATCTCCAGCTTTCCGTTTCCCCTTCCTCCGTCTTCGCATCGCAGCACTACTAATACCCAGTTCTATCCCCCACGGCCGATCATCCACTTCGTTCTCCCCCACCACTGCGTCCTCCTCCCTCTCCGGCAGCTCCGGCATGGACAGCAGCCCCGCCTGGAGCGGGGCCGGGGGCAGGCCCAGCGGGGGGAGCGGCGGCGGCGGCATCCCCCCTTGATCAAACTCGTCTGTAGCGGGTGCGCCTGCGCTTAATCCCAGCGCCGCGAAACGCGCATGCGTATGCCGCAGGCGGCGCATCGTGCGGATGTTGTTGTTCATCAATGCAAGGAGCGTCTTCTCTTTGGCCTCTTTGTCTTTCTTGCGCTTTCGCCGCCGCTTCAACGGGGCTGCGGCAGGTGACTGAGAGGAAGGTAGGGGACGGGAAGAGCGGTGGGCGATGGCCGGGAGGCCGTTGGGAAGGAGGGCGTCGGAGTGAACGGCTGCCCACCATAGATGCGGATCCGAGTTGTCTTGCCGCTGGCGCTTGCGTGGTCGGTCATCCAGTCCGTTCCTGTGAGCACAGAGTCAGTTGTCTGAATTGGAGGAAGAACGCGACTAACCATGGGCGCTTGTCGCCGACATCCATCGCATCGGCGGCGTCCTCGTCTGTCTCTTCCACCTTGACGACGTCGAGGTCGGGGGGGAGATACTGACGCAGGTGTAGGGGATCTGGGCTGTCGTCCGCCAGGGCGAACGCGTTCATTCCCTCTGCAGTACGAACAAGCGCGGGCATCTCGGCAAATGGCAGAGTCGGCTCGCGCTTCAGCACGGTTCCGGTGCTAAAGGACGACTTGCGGGATGTGTCATTGAAGGGTTTGCGGGGGGGCTTGATCGTGATGGTGGGCAGACGGTGGCCGTTGACGGCGCCGTTAGGTTTAGAGGGGAAAGGCGAAGAGGTGGGACCGCCGCCACCGAGGGCGGCCGGGATGACAGGATCAGCGCGCTCTTTGCGGTCTGTTATGTTGCGTAGTAGACGATCAGCTTTAAGTTTGAGGCGTTTAGCGCATTGGCGCAAAGGGTGAGTCTGTGGCGATCAGGCAAGAAGACAATTGATAGCGGACAAAAGTACCTCGGTCGCGTTATAAGTAAAACAGTTTGACCATATGAGGTCGAGGTCGTCCTTGAACTCTCTCTTGGACTTGTACTGCTTCTGTTTGACCTTCTTGAGCATGGTCTGTAGGTCCATGGGATTTGTGATGACTGTTTTGGGAATTCACGACTGGGATTCTGTTTTGGGCAAACTGCGCGCACCGTCATAGTAATCGGGGACCTCTGCCTTGGATACGGGTTTGAGAAATGCCTCAGCGTCGTGATTATCCTAGGGAGAAAGTGAGAAAACGCGGTCACGCCTCTTGGGACGTGACTTGACTTACGATTGAAGTGGTGCGGAGATCGAGCAAGAGGCCTTCGAGGGAGTCGTAGAAGGGGTCTGTGAGCTTCGAGTCGTGTGGCTGGCGCTGGTTCGGGTGTCCAAAGGCAGAAATTGTGGGTGGTGGTGGGGACTTACCCGACCGTCCTTTACGGTGGTTAGCAGAAGCTTGAGATCACATTCGGGGTATGCAGCCTTTGCTTTTGCGTCTGTTAAAGTGCGGAGGAGATTCTGGAGAAGGAGGGGTGAGTAGAGGGCGGGATGGAGGACGGAAATACGTGCGTTCATGCAAGTCCGGGGACTGAGAGGACGAGTCACATCAGGGTCACATCCATCCTTATAACACGTCCACTATGGTGAGTTGCTCGCCGCTGCTCTGGCCCCGCTCACCGCCCCCCAGCCGTCCGCCGTCGCCTCAGAGTCGGTCCCCATTGAAACCGCACATGAGGACATGATAGTGCGTCTCATCCTCGTCTCTATTCGCTGTCCAACTCAAAATATATAGCATGACGCCCAACTCGACTACTACGGAAAGCGCCTCGCGACCTGCTCCTCCGACCGCACCGTAAAGGTCTTCGATGTCGTCGACGGCGACACCCAAAAAGTCGGCAAGTCATTGACTGGGTGCGCGACTAGAAACTCGCTCGCCTCTGCTAGACTGACTCCAAGAAAGACACACCGGGCCCGTCTGGCAGGTTGCGTGGGCACACCCCAAGTTCGGCCACATCCTCGCGTCCTGCTCATACGACGGCAAAGTTCTCATCTGGAAAGAGCAGCAGTCGCCGTCCAACACCAACAACTGGGCCAAGATACGCGAGCACACCCTCCACACGGCGTCCGTCAACTCCGTCTCGTGGGCCCCGCATGAGCTCGGCGCTATTCTCGCCTGCGCGTCGTCCGACGGAAAGCTTTCTGTCTTGACCTTTAAAAGTATGTCTTGTGCTTTTCTTTCCACGTAGCGCTCATATAAAACAGACGACGACCAATGGCTCGCCGACATCTTCCCTGGACACGCCATCGGCTGCAACGCCGTCTCATGGGCCCCCGCCGCGCCCCTGGGGAGCCTCATTACCCCCGCACCGCACCAGCTCCAGTCCATCCCTGGTTCTGCCGCCCCGCCCGCCCCTGCGCCTCCCGCCAAACGATTCGCCAGCGCGGGCTGCGACAACCTCGTGCGCATCTGGGGATACCGCGAGGACCAGCAGGCCTGGGTCGAGGAGGACGTGCTCGAGGGCCACACGGACTGGGTCCGCGACGTGGCATGGGCCCCTAGCGTCGGCCTCACGCGCAGCTACATTGCGACCGCGTCCCAGGATCGCACGGTCTGTGTCTGGGTGCGGGACGCGCCGGGCGGGCAGTGGGTAAGGAGTGTGCTCGACCCCTCGTCGAGCGGAGAGGCCTCAGCTACTGGCGGCAAGTTCCCCGATGTGGTTTGGAGGGTTTCGTGGAGTCTTGCTGGCAATCTCCTCGCCGTCAGCTGCGGGGACGGAAAGGTGACCCTTTGGAAGGAGAACTTGCGAGGCGTTTGGGAGTGCGTCAGCGATATGAATAGCTAGATGTTTCTATATCCTTAAATTCTCTCAACGGGCACTATACATTCAAACTATCTCGGTAGCAAATTTCGCGAGGATACTCCGTACCTCGGACGCCTTGAAATTGCCCGTTGTGTACACGACCTTGCTGACCTGAAACCCATTGAACTGGCTCGCGGCACACACCGTGTACGCGCCCATATTGTGAAAGCCTAGCCAGTCGCCGACCCGTAGAGCGCGCGGGAGCTGGGTGGTCGGGCACACACAGTCAATCGAGTCACACGTCGGACCCCACACACTGCTCGTATGTAGAGGCTCTGTAGCTGCGACGTGGAACGAGCCTCCCATAGACAGCACGAACGGCTGCACGACCTGGTGGTCAAAAAGAATACAGTTGAACGCGCCGTAGACACCGTCATTGATGTAGTCTGCAAAAATTATTAGTCTAGAGCGACAAATGCACAAGGTGGCGTACACATGACAGACGGCTGCTCAGCAGGTGGGGGATCTCCCGAGGAAAGCTCCAGCGGGGCGCGGCGAGCGATAATATTAGTCGCAAGGCTGAATGCCTTGGAGACATAGAACCTACCAGGCTCTGCGATAATTTTGATTTCGCTGCGATCAGGGAAAAAGGTATCGATCGCATCGGTGAGGTACACGGCAGCCTGCTCAAAGAGAGCATCCTCGAAGCCGCCGCCAACATCAAGCAGGGAGAAGCGATAACCCGCGGCTGCACCCATATCGAACGCGGTGCGCGCGCGACGGACAGCGTCCGTATACACGGAAGGGTCGTAGCAGCCGCTGCCGACATGGAAGCTGATGCCGACGACATCGAGGTCTAGTTCGCGGGCTTTTGCAAGGAGAGTGGGGACGGCGTCGAGCGGAGCGCCGAACTTGATGCCGAGCTGACAGAGAGCCTTGCTGTCGTCGGTGAGGATGCGGAGGACGAGCCTGGCTCGGGGATGGGCACGGGCAATTTTGAAAAGCTCGTCGCAATTATCGAATGTCATGCAGGCTACACCCATTTTGGCTGCGTTTCGGACAAACGAGATGGCCTTGCACGGATTAGCGAAGATGATCCGGTCCGGGTCAACACCACCGATGGCGAGGACCTGGGATATTTCGCCGTTGGAGGCGCAGTCGAAGCCGGCGCCGAGTGCTGCGAGAAGGCGGAGCACGTATGGGTCGGGATTGCATTTAACGGCTACACGGCGTAAGAGAGGTCCATTAAAGCAACAGTGCGCCTACCGTAAAAGGGGTGAATGTGCGGGAGACAGGCGCGCCAGCGCAGATGCTGGGCATAGACCTGAGCTAGATCTGCGACAAAGAAGGCGCGCTCCGCGTCGGGATGAGCGCCCGAGTCTGCGGCCAAGATGCCGTTGCGGAGATGAACGTCTGGATGGCCGTGATGCAAAGGGGGGAGGTCGGGGAAAATGGGGTCGTCACAAGGAGTCAGGTCATCGTGAGCAAAGTCCAGCGGGGAATTTGGACGAGTATTAAGCGGGGGATAGTCGCGAGGGCTGAGGACAAGGACTTTTGACATTCGTTTGGGGTTGGGAGGTGGGGGATCCAGTGGTACCCGTGCCTGGACCGCCGCGGGGAGGCCGGGCGGAGAGGAACGGCCAAACGAGGAGAGTCGATTGAGGGGGAGGAGGAGGAGTAGATGGAGGTAAGAGACAAGACGTGATTGATCCCAACTATTTTCAAATTCCCACCGTCTCTTTCCTCCGCTATCCTCAAGCAACCCCGACGACCTAGACGGTATGTGTTTATGCTCTCCCGATGCCCCCCGATGCCCCCGCCGTTCGATTGGCGGTCGAATGGACCCGCCACGACGATTTTTGGGCTGGATGGGACAGCTTTTGTGTGGATGTCGTTGAGCGCGCTGACTCGTCTTAGGCCATGTCTCTCGTTGTCCCCGAGGCCCACCAGCAATTCCAGCACATTCTGCGGCTGCTCAACACCAACGTCGATGGAAAGCGGAAAATCATGTATGCCCTGACCGAGATCAAGGGTGTCGGTCGCCGCTACTCCAACCTGGTCTGCAAGAAGGCAGATGTCGACCTCAACAAGCGGTGTGTGCTCTTTCGCTGCCAAATGCTGCGTCTCATGTACTCGCAGCGCGGGTGACCTCAACTCGGACGAGCTGGAGCGGATCGTCACGATCATCCAAAACCCGACGCAGTTCAAGATCCCGACGTGGTTCCTGAACAGACAAAAGGACATTGTGGACGGCAAAAACTCGCAGATTCTGTCCAACGGTGTCGACTCGAAGCTCCGTGATGACCTCGAGCGCCTCAAAAAGATCCGTGCCCACCGTGGTCTCCGTCACTACTGGGGCCTCCGCGTCCGTGGCCAGCACACAAAGACCACTGGTCAGTTTTCTCGTGTCTTTTCTTCTCGCATCTCCTCACTCCCTCCCAGGCCGTCGGGGCAAGACTGTTGGTGTGTCCAAGAAGCGTGGTTAGATACTTTGCTTGTCGTATGCGAATACACTATGTCATGTCCATGCCCGCCTCATGAATATCTACGTTTATTGAGTGAGACCTTGAACCATCTCGAAATTTCGACTTTGCGTGGTCACCTGACCAGCGACTCTTAAACCTGCGCGTCTAACGTCGTTCCGGGATGTACGCCATGACTGCGCCCATGCGACACCACCCTTGGTTCGACAAGCCGTCGGTGAAGCGTAAGCGACCAGAGTCGCCGACGCGTGCACAGAAACGCAGGCGTTCAGCCACCCTCGAGCGCGGTTTCGCCGGTCTCTCTCTCGACGCACCCATGACCCCCGTCGACGACCCACCACCGCGCCCGAGCACACCTGTTGTGCCCGAAATCACCATGAAAACCTCGTCCTGGTACGAGCCAGAACCAGACCGTGCGTCGTTTCTTTTTCGTTTATTCATTTATTTATTCTGGCTAGGAATCGTGATCACGGACCTGCAATCGTTCTCCGACGAAGACGCGGACACGGTCGACAACGACGCGTCCGGCCCGCGTATCTCTGCTGAACTCTTGGCGCGTCTCACACGGCCTCTCCCACCATCTGTGCCCATTCCTTCGCCATCCCAGGCCCTCGTACTATTTCGCCCGCTCGTATCCGCTCAAAGCACCGCGCACAAGCCAGAGGCGGAAACCGACGCAATGGACGTTGAACCTTGACATGTATATACAGAGCGCGACGACGACGCATGAACTCATACCATACAGAATACATATACACATACTTGTACTTAGGAACCCGATGGACCGGCCGCGAACTGAATCATTTCTTCTGTTCTCCTTTGCATCTCAGCATCAGGGTTCGGCGAGCCGTACATGTCCTGCGCAAAGGTCAAGTGACGGTGCCGTGCGTGGGCGTGGGGATGCGGAACGTGGTGCATCTGCATCGAAGCCGCATACGGCGAGCTGAGCGTGACTGTGTGTGAATGCTGCGAATGCGATTGCTGCTGCTGCTGCTGCTGCTGCTGTCCAAAGTGTGGGTGCAGTGGCTGATGGCGCTGGTGGTGGTGCTGTGGTTGCCCCGCCTGCCCCTGCTGCTGCTGCGGCGGGGCCTGCACGGGGGGCGGGAGGTGCGCCATCGGCTGCATATCGCGATAGGCGGCCATGTTCATCAAGTCTGAGTGGATATTGAAGCTGTCCGGAGGCATGGCCATGGGCTGCATGCCGACGTCGCCGTCCTCGTCCTCCATGTCCTCGTCGTGGTCCGGCACCGTCGACGGGCCGGGCTCATCGCCAGTAGGTGAGCGCTGCGCTGCAATCTCTTCGGCGGTGAGAAAGCGTCCACCGGGCCCGCGGGGACGACGCATAGCATGTTTGTGACGCGATTCGTGAAGATATGGCTGGGCGAGTGTGAGCAGGCAGCTGAAAGGGCGGGAAATAACCCACCTTGCGCTGCCTGGAGAGACGATGGAGCTCTTCGAGACGGGCGCGGGCGACGCGGCGCTTGAGGATGCGGAAATACTGCTTTGCGTTCACATACAGAGGCTCCTCGTCGACGTGGGGAATGAAGAGGTCGTCGCTCTGAAAGTAGTAGGGCTGATAGCTCGGCGAAAGATCAGACTGCCCCGTATTCATTGTGATTGGTTGAGGTGCACAGTCACCCGTGACCCGTGACCATGGAGGCTAAACTCAAGTCACTCAAGGTCCCAGAGCTCAAGGACATCCTCGCAAAGGCAAACCAGCCCGCCCCAAAGGCAACAAAACCAGACCTCATAGCGCGCATCATTGCGAGCAAGGAAGCCACTGACGTCTACAATGCAAAGTTTGCTCCAAAAGACGACCTCCTAGCCCCACCAGAAGAGTAGCTCCTTCTTTTCCTTGTTTTTCGCGCTCTAACCGCCCGTAGTCTCGACTGGGACGTCGACCAGGTCAATCCACCCCCCGAACCCGCTGTAAGTCGCGTCTTCTGCGTCCAGCTCGCGCTCAGACGCGTTTAGCAGTCGCCAGTAGCAACGCCAGCTGCGAAACCTGCACCGGCACCTGCATCTGCGCCCGCAGCGCCGCCCGCACCTGGACCCACGTCCGAAGAAACGCCCGCCGAACCCACAGGCCAGAAAACGGCAGAGGAACTCGAGATTGAGAAACGTCGGCAGCGCGCAGAGCGCTTCGGCATACCCCTCGTCGAGCCCAAGCAGCCCAAATCCCCCGCCGCCAAAAAGGCCAAGGCGGTCGTGGCCACTGCCGCAAAGCCAGACGTATGTCCGCGTTCTATACACAGTCTCAGTCGACTGATCGCGCGAGCAGGCCCCCGAAAAACTGAGTGCGCGAGCGGCGCGCTTTGGGACAGGGCAGAAGCGGCCAGCGCCGACCGAGGACGTGGACCCGGAGGAGCAGGAGAAACGGCGGAAACGGGCAGAGCGGTTCGGGATAGGTTCAAATGATGCGTAGACGGGCTACCCTCGCTACACACCTATTCCCGGGTGATGCCCTGGGCATAGATCATGTACACCTGACGATAATTGCGACTTGTAAATTGTACTTGCCCAGGGCAGGCGACCTCCAACCAGCCTGCGCGACGCCAATGATGACCGACAGTGATCGCTGATATCGCATCAAAGGCCAAAGAGTAGACCACAGTGGATGTTAATTAGGGGGACTATTGCGTTGAAGCCTGACACTTGCAACGCACCCAATATTCGTTTCTTTCGCTCTATTCTGTCTTCACCCACCAACTCGCTATCCAAAATACAATTCGTGTTTAGTTTTGTCTGCACGCCACAGCCTCCGGCTGTAACCCTTCCCTTACTCTTCACAACCAGCCTGTAGTTTATCGCCTCAGGCCTTGCCCAGGGTATTTACCCCCGCGACAGAGATCTACACTTTACACCTAGACCCAGGGTGATCTCTGGTGTACTTATACTTGCCCTGTTCTCCAGATAATTCCAATCCCCGATGGCAGGAGAGAAGAAACAGAACGCGTATGGCGCGACCTACACCGTGCTCACTGAGCCTGAAGCATCCGCAGAGCTTGCCCGCTGCGCGCACCCCCAATCCAACGGTGTTACAGACACTCTGTCCCTCCAGCCGTGCACTGCCCCGAGCGAACGCTCTCAGGATCGCTTCATAGACGCGGATTGGCGCATTGCAGACCACATTTGGCGGATCAAGGTAGTCCCCCTAGACAGACGCGAAATATCTTCTGATGATCGCCCCCATCGTCCTCGTCTTCCTGCTCTCAAAAAAACAAAAAGGCGGTTTTTGACGGGCATGCGGGTCATTCTACAGCAGATCACCTCGTCGCCACTCTTCCCGGTGTGATACATGACGCACTCGTCGCCGCCCTCGCGGCAGGATCACTCGACGTGCCCGAGCTGCTGCGCAAGGCGATCGCGGACGTAGATGAACAGATCGGAAGGGACATGCTCGACCTCTTTCCCGGTGGCCCAGAGGCCCTAGCCAACATGAGCGACGACGACGTTGCAGCGCTCATCAACGACGATGGCGTCAACTCGGAAAAGGTGTTACGGTGCATGCGCGGTTCCACCGTCTTGGTCGCGCTCATTGGTCCCGACGACGTATGGGTAGCAAGCCTCGGCGACTGCCAGTGTGGTGAATACTCTCGTTCTTTCGCGCGTGTTGCCAAACTAATTGACAATTGAACCGAGTGCTCGGAGCCAAGACAGCATCGGGCGAATGGCATTCGAGGCTGCTCAGTTCGAACCACAACGGTGCCGATCCAGCTGAGGCCGAGCGGATCCGCAGCGAGCACCCCGGCGAGAGCGAGAGCGTGCTGAGGGACCGTGTCTTCGGCGCTATCGCCGTTACGCGTGGTATGCATATACGCATCATATTATTCACAGAGGCCTGACATCATACTTAGCCGTAGGAGACTTTCTGTTCAAGCTGCCCACGATATACACTACCCGCGTCTTCCTCAACGCCAAGCCCGGCTTTCGGTTCTCTTCCAAGATTGAAGACTTTCTCGGCCGCAACCTCACGCCCCCGTACCTCTCCGCGCAGAGCGACGTCCAGCACGTCCATATCCCGTCGCTGGGAGCTTCCGAGGCCTTCCTGATTCTCGCGTCCGACGGGCTCACCGACCTCTCAGGTGAGACATACGGGATGGAATACCGCGAGCCATCTGTGGCCGGGAAGAAATGGGTCGAAGTATTGAGCCGAGAGGACCGCACGGGGAACGCGGCGCTTTACCTGTTGAAGGACGCAATGGGGTGGGAGGCGGACGCGGTGTCGTCCCTGCTCACGGTCGAGTCGGAGGAGCGGTGGATGGATGACACAACGATTGTATTTACCAAGATTGTATAAGGCGCATGTATACATAAGCCCGGTTCCGATTTTGCATTAGTCACTTGCTTGACTTTTCTCTTCGCCCACCATGTCCGCGCCAGAGCTCTTCACTTGTCTATCATGCACCATAGCTTTCCATACCGCAGAGGACCAGCGTCTGTAGCTCCCCCGTCCCGGCGCGCTCTACTGACCCACTTGATTTATTTTTCAGGGACGCACTACCGCTCCGACCACCATAGGTATAACATGAAGCGGCGCGTTGCAGGTCTGCCTCCCGTCAGCGCCGACCTCTTCAATCAGAAGGTCCTCGACCGGCGGCTCGAGACCGCCGTCATGTCATCTATCAAAGGTTCCTACTGCGAAGCGTGCAAGTTCGTGCACACTCTCTGCGCATTTCTTGTATCCTGAATTCACTTCTCTCAGTAAGACCTACACGACGGAGAATGCCTATCGTTCGCACATCATCTCAAAGAAACACAAAGATATCGAGGCCAAGGCGAAACTCGCCCCGCCTCGAGTTGCAGCAGAGGAAGTACCGTCTGCGGAAGTACTCTCTGCGCCGGTGGAAGTCGAAGTCGTAGAGATAGAGGCCCTCGAGACAATTCCTGAGCCAAAGGTTGTCTCACTGGTCGTTGACGGCGACGCCTCCGACAGCGAAGTCAACCAAACCATCGATGAAAAAATCGCCGCCGCGCGCGCCCGGCTCTCTTCCAACTCATGTCTCTTCTGCTCGTACGAGAGCGCAGTACTGGACGACAACCTCACACACATGTCCACCGCCCACTCCTTCTTTATCCCAGACGCCGAGTACCTCATCGATATCCAGGGCCTCATCTCGTACCTCGGCGAGAAGATTGCTGTGGGCAACGTCTGCATCTACTGCAACGGCAAGGGGAAGGAGTTCCGCACCCTCGAAGCTACGCGGAAGCACATGCTCGACAAGAGCCATTGCAAGATTGCATATGACTCCGAGGTCGATCGTCTTGAGATCTCCGACTTTTACGACTTCAGCAGCTCCTACCCAGACGCCGAAACGAAAAAGTCCAAGAAGAAATCCAAATCCAAATCCGCATCTGGTGTGGAGGAGGAATGGGAGGATTTGGACGAGGACGGGGAGCCGGTGGATGAGGTCGTAGAAGAGGAGGACGACGAAGACGACGAGTCTGACGACTCGGATTCCGACTCGGACGATCTCCCCGATAACCAAATTACATACGGCGACTCCAACCTGGAGCTTATTTTACCTTCAGGTGCACGCATAGGCCACCGGAACCTGCGCCGCTATTACCCTCAACGGTTCCCTGGGTCGAGAGGCAAACAGGAGGACCCAGACTCAGGCGCTGCGCTCGTCCGCCGCTTGCTTGCCGACAAAAACTCGGCGTTGGTTCCGCGGAGAGGCGGCTTCGGTGCATTCGGCTCGGGGACCGAGGTCGTCAAAGCTCGCAATCGTGGCGAGGCTAGGGAAGCTGGTCGCCACGTCCGCGAGTTTAGGGACCAGAAGCGACGTGAAGACTTCAAGACAAAGGTCGGATTTATCCACAATTCGCAGAAACATTTCAGGGATCCTTGTAAGTGTTCCATCTTTGCGCGAATTCATCTCTCATACCCTCTTCAGTGCTGCAATAGAGTAGAGATCTATTTTTCTTAGATCTGGCATGAAATACATATTTGTTGCATCATTGGGTCGTCAAGTATTCGTTCAATGCTAGAAATTAGGGTATATGGACGTGCAGTGCGAAGGGGAATGCAAAACGAAGGTAATATAACAAGGGTTCGACCTGACCATTAGAATAAATATGCGGCGGGAACCACACCCTCCTGCCCGGTTTTGACGTCACGCGCGTACCACCATCTGGAGTCAAGGGTCAGTAAAGAGTCGAGAGAAAAATGCGTAAAACATACGCAGGATCCCGGTCATCCAAGACCTCTACAGCGGAACCGGCAGACAGAGGTAGCTCGCCATCCCCAGTGCCATCGAACGAGTATCGCGCCTGAGCGGGCCTGCTCGTCTCCTCGGTCATGATACCGCCAATGGCGTCGGATGGCGTCTCCGCGCGCATGTAATTACTTGCGTCTGGCGCAAACGGATCTTGATCTGGTGTATGTGAACGGCTATCGGGCTGCTTGTCTTCCTTCGCATTGTAGTTCGCAAAGGGGCTCGCGCCGATTATCGTCGTCCGCGTCGCAGCATTGATGTGCTCGAGCAAGGATGACGGACGGTGGTGGGTCGAATCGTCGTCATCTTCTTCCACAGCTTCGAATTTATTAACCTTGTCGTCGCGGCGCGAGAACAGTGTCCAGAGGATTCCAATCAAGGCTAAAAGGAATACGACTCCTGCAGCGATCGCAATGGATATCAGGATGACGATCCCGGTCGCCAAGAATTCTGTGTTTGGTCAGTGATGCACATAAAAAGACGGTACAAGAAAAAGACGCACTATGCTGCGTGAAGCTGAAAGAGGAGAATGAGCGGAATAACGACGACACAGTCCCCGAAGATCCGGTGGAAGAAGTCGAGACAATGTAGGGGAAGAAATTTTGCCCGTCGAATAGAGCGGAAGACGCGTTGCCAAAGGAAGAGTCCGCCAGTGATCCAGAGATCATTAGCATTCTATCGGACTGTATTATGCTATTCGCGTTGTGGGTATCTTGTAAAGGGACCATGGTAAGCTGTGCCACCGTCGTGTTGCTTTCGAGTGTAGAACCTAATCACAATGAGAACAGGCACACATCGAAAGACGGAATAACTTACTGAGAGCTGTCCACGAAGCACCGTTCCAGAAAGACAAAAACGATGAAGAGGCGTCGCTCGATCTAACTCTATGTCAGCGTGATTCGGCTGGATCGAACACACGGCACTGACCTTCCTGCCGCGAAAATGCTGCTCGTGTTGCCGGCGTTTACCTCCACAGCAGTAACAGGGCCGGGAAGATCCGTCCCTTTCCCAACGGATGCCCAAGTACTATTAGCAAAAGCGAATTGCACTACATTGGCCGCAGTGTTGTCGGACAATGCGATGGAGCCAGAGGCAATGAGGTAGTCCTGGTTACTCTAAAGTCGAGGATGAGAAACAGGTTTGCAACAAGAACAGAAGCAACTTACGCCGGCATATGCGACCGAAGCAATCTCTCCTTGTATGCCGCTTCCGAGGGCATTCCACTGTTTCGAGTTGACGTCCAAACTGCAAACCGCTTGACACGGCAACGATCCAGCCTGAGCGAAGGAACCGGCGACGATGATGGTGTTCGCCTTGGACGACGATACGGTGATCGACCGAACAACGACCGTAGCCCCCGAGCTACCTTGCAATGGCTGGATGGTATCGGTGTCCCATTGCTGCTTGGCAAGGTCATAGATCGCGAAACCGTTAGCACCGATGCCAGCGATCGTGAACTCGCCGCCAACGTAGAGAAGGTCTCCCTCGACTAGCAGTGTGCGAACGGTTCCATTCACTTGGGTGCCCTTCAAGCCCGTGCTCGTAGCAGTCTTCGGGTCATATAGGGCTACTCCTTGCGCCTCGGTCGAAGACCCGGAGGGGAAGAACGAGAAGTTGCCGCCAACGACCGCAACCTCGACGGACGAGGAGCTATTGGTCCAGAAAGCACCACCTAGAACGGCGGGGGCGGGAGCGGGGAGCGCGGCCGGAAGAGGCGTCAGGGTAGTAGAAGCCTGTCGAGAGAAGATCGTGGGGAATGTTGCACGCGACAGCCATGCAACAGCACGAGGAAGGGGGTGCGATCTCCTGCGCTTCGTCGAGGCAGAGGTCTGGGTCGTACCGGCTGCAACATCGGCCTCTAGTGCAACACCAAGAGGGGTGACGCCCGGGACGTCGCTGCCGCTGTTTTGCAGCATAACCATGCCAGCAGCACCAAACTTCTCCGCCGCATTGACATTTCCTGCCACAAACTGCGAGCCCGCGGACGTGCCGTTGACGACCAAAGTCATGCTTCCAACGACAAAGCCGCCAGCGTTGACCCATTCGCCAGAGGCGATATTCCACGCGGCGAACCCAGCAGCGTTTGAGCCGGTGGTGCCGGTTGGGGTCAGCAGGCTGGTAAAGGTACCCGCCACCTGCAGCTGCCCGTCGACGAGACTAAGGCTCGAAACCTTTCCATTCACCCCACCAGCGAGCGCGGCCCATTGATTTGTCTGGACGTTATATGATGCAATACCGTGGAGGTGGCCGTTCGACGCGGTTTTGGTGTCTGTGAAGGAGCCTCCGACGAAGAGAACATCTCCGTCCAAAACCATCGAGGTGACGGGACCGTTGAGCCCGTTTCCGCTCAACGTCGCCAACGCTCCACTCTTGAACGACACAATATTCCCGGAACTGGCCGCGCTCCCGGACGACAGCGTAAAGTTGCCTCCCAGAAAGACAATCGAGGAAGGATGGTGGGCAACAGCGGCGACTGCTGTCGTAGAAGACGAGGTCAGAGAAGAGGAACCTCCAACCGCGCTGAACAGATCGAAACCGATGGCATCCAATGCAGTCTCGGTCGAGTTTGCCAGCGTCGCCGTTCCGTCAAAGGTCGACGTAGACGCGAGCGGCCACTCGAAAAATCCAAACCCTTGCCGAGTGCCGGTCGCATTCGACGAACCATTGCCCCCAGACGCACCGCTGGTCGCGTTGACCGAATTGAGCACCAGCTGGACCCGATCTGCAACCAGCTCCCACTTCCCATTTGAGCCTTGACCCGAGGGCTTATCCGCCAACGCCATTTTTATGGTCGTGACAAATTGGGGCGCGGTCGGCAAAATGGGGCCCTGGTAGATCATGGTGGCCGAATCTTCCGTATTCCGCTGCGAAACCGGGGTGATCCATGGATCGAGGCCGTCGCCGGGGAAAACCGTGACCTGGACATCCGTACGCGCGTCACAATCTTGGAAATCTGTGCAGCCCGGGACAAGCATATTGATAGTGTAGTCTCCGGCGGCAGACACGTACGGGACCCATGTGAAAATAGGTCCGTCTTTGCTCGCGGTTCCTACGTCGACCTGAGATGTGAGGACGGTTTGAACCGTTCCTGGGATGTCGGTGCCCGCCGTTTTGGGTTGCCAAGTGCCGATGAATGATGTGTTGGACCGAACGGGTGCAAAGCAGGATGGGCCATTTTCATCGTCAACGGCGGATGCAAAGGCACCGGATGATAGTAGCTGTAGGATATGTAGGCCCGGACCCGATCCCGTAAACTCTGAGAGTTTGATCTGGACACCGGTGATGGATTTCGTGCCACTGAACAAAAAGTCCTGGTAAAGGACGGAAGAGTCTGTGCCGAGGGGGCAGGGATCAGAGCAAGTCTTGTTCTGATTTGTCGCGGGATCCACGTATGACAGAGTCTGAACCGCATTGTCCGGCAGGGTCGTTACACTGAATGAATGAAATTGAGGGTGGAAAAAACGACGATAAAAATTTCACGAACCTGAAACCCGTAGTGCCGTGATCGGGTTGAAAAGTGTTTCCAAGGCGGACGCCGTTGACGGAGTTGAAGTGAAGCGTGTTTATGGTGATCACCGAGCCTGTCCCAGCGGTACCAAACCAACTCGTCTTTGGGCCATCCGGTCCGGGAGGGCAGAGGATGGCGGATACGTTGCCGAAATCGGCTGAAGACGAGGAAGGTTGCTGTATGGACGAGGGAGAGACAAAGATAGGGACGAGAGATTGGGTGAAAGGCGTGCCTCCCGCAGAACCGGGCACACTGGGGTTGTTCGTGCTATTCAGAACTGTGGTGCCGTTTCCGCTCCCAACGAACGAGGTGAGGAAAGAACCCGCAAAGAAGAGGCTGCTGTCGGACGAGTTGGATGTGATGGACAGAACGCGACCCTCTGCCCCGTCGAGGCCCTTGAAGGGAGGAGCTGACCAAGAGGCAGCCTTGGGATCCCAGACGGCGACGGATGTCCCAGGGGAAGTGAAGCCGCCCCCGACCCACAGTTTGTTGTTCTTCGTGTCGCAGTATACGGTATCGATCTCGCCATTTGGACCGTTTGATCCAAGGGCCGCAAAGGCTGCAGACGAAGGTGTGTAGGATGCGATGTTGGTGGCAGGGGTTCCTGCGATGGACGAGAACGAGCCTGCCAAGTAGAAGAGGTCATTGAGGGCGCAGCCAGCAGATATGCGGCCGCCCGAGTTTGAGGAGGCGAGGCGGGTGAGCGAGCCATCGGAGGAGCGGGCGAAAAGGGTGGAGGTTGTTGGATCAAATGCTACGGTTTGGTTTTGGAACAAGTCGAGACCTGCAAACGCGCCTGCAAGGCCAACCTTGCCCATTCTATCAAAGTCGACGAGGGGGAGGGAGGCATGGACGAGGGCGGGGAGGAGTAGAAAGAGAGGAATCGCCATTTGGCGCGGTCTGCAGATTGTGGACACAAGCAAACCCGTTTCCGTCAACAACAACACGTGCAAATCTAATATAATCACTTGGATTTATCTAATGCTTGCAATTGCGCCTCTGAAAGAATACCCGGCGATTTACTGACACCAGTCCACTCTACTGTCTGTCCCACTGCATTCCCCCACGGCGAGACGTGATTAAAGTGGTTGCTGTAGAACTTCAGTAGTGTGTAAATGAAATAATTAAAACACCAACTCGGGGTTGCTGCGGGAGCGGTACATGGGCGGACGAGTCGCCGTCCTGACCAGCTGTCGGTCCTTCAAGAGGGAATCCTCCTTGGCAGCACGGGTGGAGGCGACATCAACCGAGCTTGCGGTGGCCACTGCGTCTGTCACAGGAATCCAAGGCTTCTCGTTGTCGGCCGGGGCCCCTAGGTACTCGTAGAACAGCACAGCGCCGACGGCGCCGACGAGAGTCTTGCGCCAGATAGGAGCGCCAAATCCTGGGAGATGTCAAGGAAGGATTGCTGAAAAGGTGACCAGAAACCCGCCTTCCTTGGGGTAGACGGTATCGTCCTGCTCGTGCTCGTGGTGGTCGTGTGCTGCGGCCGACGACGAGGGCCTGCTCTGGGAGACGAGGGGCGGACGGCGGGCAAGGCGGGTGGCGGTCCTGAGCATATTCGTTGTTTGCTTGACTTTGCCTCCAATCAACTTGTCTCTTACCGCCACCATCCAAGTAGTCTCTTTATTATCCGACTCAAGTGCCTCTCGCAACAAGCCTCTACCTACGCTACCCACAGACGCAGAACTCGCAACACACATCTAGGCAGTGATTTTGTTGGTTGCATTCAGGAAGGAAAAGAAATGTGACAGATGACCCCTTTGTATATCTCCCGTTCTGTATTAAACACCTCTTGTTCTGTAACTACCATCATCAATATGTGTACGCTGCCTTCGACTTCGTCGCCCGTCTATTCACCGACTTGTAGCTACCCGCCCAAGCCACCCCCGCCAGGCCTCCGTCGACGAGAAGACTCAGGAGTTCCTTGAGAGCAAGCTCGCCCAGCGGCCCGACAAGTCCGAGCTCATTGAAAGGAATATCCTCAAGGGTCATTCGTTAATGACCGCCCCTGCTCCATTCTGACCTCTCCCTCAGACGATAAAGGCCTCGCTCCTGCACTCGTTGCCGCCAGAGAGCAGCTGCAGAGATCCCAGCTTCAGGTCTGTCACTTCTCTAAGCGCTTCACACAGTATTGATATCGACCATCAAGGACAAACTCGCCGGAAATATAGCTTCGCGTCCGCCGCGCGAGGAATTGGAGCAGAAAGGTATCTTGAAAGGCGCGTCTTCCTAATCTTCGCGTCGCACGATAATCCAACCGCCCCTTTCAGACCTCGAAGAAGCCCCAGCTGCACCCGCCGTTTGATTACCTGTTGAATAGCAACGTGTATACAATATTCCAATGTACTTTTGAGTCAATCCCCGCGCGGTGCCTTGTTCTTCCCGCTCCTGAGCCTCTCCCGCATGTGTGTCGCCGCGCGGACGGTGCCAGCGCCGCCTGCCCATCCCCGTTGCCGCAGCCAGCCCACCAGCGTCGGTGTCAGGTACGCCGTCAGTCCGACGCGCACAGGGAGGAAGAGCGTCTTGTGGACCGTGTACGCGAGGATGATCATCGCCATCAGCCCTTCATGCCCCCCGTGCGATGGCGCCGGGTCTAGCTCATCCAGACCGGGCTCGGGTGGCTTGGAGCTGAGAAACCCGAGTGCAAACTGTTTTGCGGACGTCGTGAGGCGCTCGACGTATTCCGCACCGATGATATTTATGAGGCTGAATGCGACGCCAAAGTCGATGACGGAGAGGCAAAGGTACATGCCCAGCGCGTACCACCCATACGCTTTAAAAAGATGCTTTAACCGCTGGTATCTGGTCGCATCTGGGGGCAGAGCAGAGGATGACTCTGGCGGTGGGGGTGATGATGTAAGACGGGCAGGAAAGTGGTTGAAGAGACGCGAGTTGGATACGCGGGGAGCATTGGTGAGAGGTGCATGATGTGGTCTGAATGTAGGGAGAATAGTGGGTCGGAGAAAAGGTATTCGGAGAAGGGGCATTCTAGCCAAAAAGCGGCGGCCAGTCATCATGGCGAGTCGAAAGAAAGAGATAATTCTGGATTAGGTCAGCAGCCCCTTTGGCTTCTACCATGACATCTGGATCCCCTTTTGAGGGTCCTGAAAAATTGCTCGAAATATGGTTTGCACCGTCCGTGGCTGATCTCGACGACTCCGAGTCCCCCAGATGTGGTTTGCGCAAGGTCGACGCGTCCGTGTGGGAGGATATGCTCGATATCGTCAAGTGCAAGGTTCTGAGCGTCGTTCACGGCGATGAGATGGATGCATACCTCTTGAGGTCGGCGTTTTCTCTCCAACAAACAACAAGGGAGATCTCATTAGATCTCCAGCGAATCCTCGTTTTTTGTTTCCCCCCACCGCCTCATCCTCAAGACTTGTGGAACGACCCTTAATCTCTTGGGTCTCCCGCGTATCCTTGAAATCGCAGCGACGCACGCCAACCTGCCCCGCGTCTACCGATGTTTCTACTCCCGGAAATCCTTCATGTTTCCCGAGCGACAGCTTGGCCCCCATCGCGACTGGAAACAGGAAGTCGAGTTCCTGGACAACATCTTTCCGAACGGCGCCGCCTACACCGTCGGAAAAGTTAATGGGGATCACTGGCTACTCTATATCACAGGTCCCCCCGATTCAGAGCCCATCCCCAGCTCTCCTTCTTCGACTTCCTTAAAAGCTTCAGGCCCGCCTCCCGATTACACCATCGAGATTTTAATGTGTGACCTTGCTCCAGCTGCACGGCAGCCCTTCTTCCCCTCCCCCGACGCGAGCGATACACCCGCCGCTCTCGCGCAAGCACTATCTACTTCCCTTGACATATCCGAGATCTTCCCTTCCCATTTGACAACTTTGGACGCGTACTCGTTCTCCCCGTGCGGCTACTCCGCTAACGCCCTCATCAAATGGGGAACAGACCCGGTCTCCAAAATTAACGACGCAGCCGGAGAAGGCTATTATACCATTCATGTTACGCCCGAGGAGGGTTGGTCATACGCGAGTTTCGAGTGCAATGTCCCACTTCCTCCCTCGCGCCCGCCTTCGCAGGATTCCTCGACAATCCCTGACCTTCTGTCACTCATCCGACGCGTTGTGACCATATTCCAGCCCGGCCGTCTCAGCCTCACACTGTTTATATCCAGCGAAGATAACGAGAACGAGGGCGGGGACAGCGCCATTGAAGCCGCCCAGCGCGCCTTCAAGGCTGCGTTAACTACTCCAGCGACGGGTGGCAATGGGACTGGACTCCCAGAGTATAAACGAACGGACAAGATCAATTACGAATTCGGGGGATACGATTTGGCATTTGCGAGTTTCGAGCTAAGATAATCAACCTCGGCCTCGAGGGGGAGGCTGTATTATCTATATGTAAACCGCAGCCAAGAAATTGCACAAACCCTCTCAACGGTCTGATTCTCAACTACTAGTAGAGCGGCGATGGCCTACCTCCGTTGATCACCACGCAACAGTTGAGCGTATCAGTGATCTCTTCGGTGGAGTCCTTTAGCTTCGAATTCCTTTCGAGCCTCTTGTTTTCAGTTACCCTTATTGGCGACATCGAACGACCCTGTGTCGACACCGGACATCGACCGATGCCACAGCAAGCCACAGCACTTGTTGGTTTTCTTGATGGCCTTTCACTTTCATTAATTTTAGGTTCTTTTATGATGGACTGGCGCCATTACAGGATATCGAATACCGCTCCATGTGGTACCAGAGGTCCCCGTACGTTCTTCTCTGTCATTCTCCTTGCCTTGGTTACAACCCAGTTTGATTACATCACCTTCAGATTTTCCGACTGGTTGGCGAGATGCGGTACATGCCGTGGTCAGCGTCTGACCATTTAAATAATATCGAGGATGACTGCCCGTAGAACCGCCTTTCTGATGTACCCCAATGTCGTCTCATTGGCTGAGGCGAGCTCCTCAGAACACCTCCTTGCCTTGGCCGAAGTGGAGAACTTTCTTTCGACCGACATGGGCCACCCCGGCGAAGGCCCGTGGACATTTCGGGCACTGCCGGAGCCTTTTCTTACGACGGAATTAAATCGCCTGGCCCGTCCGCAGTCTAACCGCAAGGTTGATAGCCTGACCTTTCAACCATGTTCCCCTCATGTATACCAGAACCAAGACCGCTTCGTTGTAGAGGAGTGGAATTTCCCTGGGGGAACCTGGCAATTCAACAGCGTATTTGATGGTAAATATTCGTGCTAGCTTGCATTCTTGGTCGATAATTGGGATGCAATATTTGCAGGACATGTAAATCATTACACGGTTGACTACGTTGCCGAAACTCTTCCAAAACATATCAAAAGGAACCTCGCTGCTGCTCTTCGAGAATCGGGCAATCGCCAAATCCCGCCCACTCGTGTCAGCCAAATCTTGCGGGATTCCATTGTGCAGCTAGACGAATCAATCTCGTCCAATTTTCTAGACTTATTCCCCCGAGATTTGAGGCGCCTGAGCCAAATATCAGATGAGCAAGTGCAGAATATATTTCAGCGGGATAGCACCGGTCGTAGTAACAGGGCCGCCGCTCGGTGTCTCGGTGGGACAACTCTGGTTCTCAGGTACCTTTCATGCTTTTCTGGCTTGCTTGAATGTGAGCCCTTTCGTTAGCCTGACTGATCCCCACGAAAAAAATGTATGGGTAGCTAATCTTGGAGGTAAAGTGATTTTCCCTATCCGAAACCGTGAGATAACAGATTCTAGGTGCAGTCGTCGTACTTTTCCGGCGCTTATGAATCTAATCCCCATCTCGACAAAGATTGCCACGCAGGTCAGCTATCATATGGACCCACAATCGCTTAGGTATTCATATTTAATTTAGTGTTGGGACTTCGGCATCATAGCGGCGCATGGACGGGAACGCTAGTAAATCACCTTCATGCTGGACACGATCACCGGGAAGCGCAGCGGATACGAGCCGAACACCCTCGAGAACCGGATTCTGTAAAACATGGGCGAGTTCTAGGTTTTTTGGAACCTACCCGAGGTAATTATGACTTGGTACACACGCGAAACTCTGTCTGACTGACGAGTAAGCGATTGGCGACATCTGGCTCAAGATTCCTTCTCTTTACACTTCCCGTGTTTTCTTGAACCTCGACCAGGACTGGATATCTCAAGGAACACTTAGGCAGTGCGCATCTCGAATATCCACGGTTTGATCCTTACATCTATCCCCTCAGTCTCCCACTTACTTACGATCCCAGCCCCCATATGTTTCCTCTGTCCCAGATATCTACCATCGTGATCTTCCGAGTCGACCTTGGTTTTTGATCCTCTGCTCTGATGGCCTGCCTTCGGCTGAAACCTATAACGGCATGGATCCTTCCACCACGACCCGAATCTGGACAGATCTCGTGGGCCGCATAATAGACTCCCAACCGCCTGCTGTAAACGTCGCACTCTCCCTCCTCAGAGCTGCGATAGGAGGCCAGGATGAACACAAAGTATCGCGCAATCTGACAGTGGAGATGGAGGAGCGGTGGATGGACGATGTCAGCATCTCGATTCAACGTTTTACCGCCACGGGCCATAGAATACTCGTGCAATAGTACTCAACGCTCCACACGTTCGCGGTCATCATTGTGCTGAACGTTGGTCCCTTTCCACACTAGCCGATGTTAGCTCCGGCTTCTTCAGTCCAGGTTTATCGTGAATCGTCATGGGAAATTTCACGGTAACAGTCTTCTGAGTACTAATTCATGGTTTTTTCCTATGCATTTTGAATCGACTCCCCGGCAGTGCTTTAGCGGCTCTTATCCTGAGCCGCAGATCTTCACACTTGTTCCATTGGGTCGACGTGTCCTCCGTCTCTCAGAGTCTCTGTCGAGCTGGGTGCTATTTTTAACTCGACGAACTCTTCTCTGCTTTGCTTTGACATTCATGTCCGCGGTCATATGGTTCCACTACGCACATGTGCGGATGGCTTATGTTTAGAGAACTCGCGTGGAAACAGCAAACGCGTTGGACATAAATAAAGCCTCATTCCCTGCAACGGTGTGAACCGGTCCCCCTGTTTTCTGTCGCCTCCGCTCTTGGGTCACTATGTTTATCTCCTCCGTTCTCGTGTTAGCCCTCACAACACTGACCTTGGCGGCACCCCCGAACAAACGGGCTGCTGCCTTCGTCAACCCGACTCTGGCTGGAGGGTCCATGCTCGATGACGGTGGGATAATTTATTGGATTTAGAGTCTCATTTATCTGGCTTTCGATGCAGCAAGTGGAGGTAGTTCGACCTCAGACCTCGGAGAACCTCTCAATGTAAGTGCCATGTTTCGGTTTCGGGAAACTGAGCCTCATTCTCTAAAGGTCATCATCTCCGGTTTAAGCTCTGCCGCTGTACTCACGGACAACGGATTTTTGAACTTTGCCAGGGCAATCGGATTGTATGCATTTTCGGTTTCCTTGATTTTTGCCTCATCGAAAACACCAGCTCTACCGAGTGTCTTGGGCAACATATAGGTCTGTTTGGCGTTGAGCTACGATTCCGGATGAAATTCAATGCCAAGTAGGTGGACCCCAGACGGCCAACCTTGGTGACGGAAATGGTTATGTCAATCAAACTGTACGCCGTCTCTTCTCCCGTTTGCAAAGTATCTCGAATCCCCTCAAGGTCGAATTGAGACAAGACTATGGCGACGTTATCCTTGGAACCTGTCTTGAGAGTCTGATAGGCGGCAACCACCTGCGCGTATACCGCCAGAATGGTCCTAAAGCAAACACAGGCGCCCTGTTTCTGGCGTAAGAGGCTGAGTTTCTTTGATATTTCCGTCTGACCAAGTTTATTAGGGTTTCGAAAGAGGAGGTAAAATTTCTCAAGTTCGACACAACCAAGAATAACGAGCGACACAGAACGTGATTGAAGGCCATACCATTTCCCCCGATGGCTACAACATTGGCAAGTAATACATGATTGAAAACGAGGTACATTTATATGGTAAATAACCAGGCCGAGATTTGCTCGTCCAAAATGCCACAAATACGAACCCGCTCCCTTCCTTCGGAGGAGTGACTTACTCCGCGGCTCTCCAACAGCTCACGGATCTTCTCCCTGCTGGCGCTAACGGTGTGAATCACAGTAAGAGATAATGTCATATATATATTCTTCACCTTCTTGCTAATCTGGATTCAAAGACATTGCTACCGACGGAGTGACTTCACTCTTGACTGTTACCATCGTTTGAAATATGCTGGCGTACATACACCCAGTTACGAACGGAACAATGTTGTGTCTGTGTATGAAATACAATGTCAATGCTAGCTGTCTGTGGTGTTATGTGTTATGAATCCAAATCCACCAATGCGCCTTCAAACATTTCGTAATCGCTGGAAGGGGTGTCTTGTAGATGCACCTCTTCCTCCTCTTCATCGCTGCTGTGCAGCTCGGAGCACTTACGCTCCCATTCCGCCTCTTCCTGTTTTACTTCTTCGACGGTGCGGCGCTTCACCCGATCCAGAATATAATCCAGCTGCAAGAAATTCGCGTTGTCAGTCGCAAATTTGCGGTGCCTTCGGCCAGCGATGTGCTGCGCATTATAAGAAGAAAGAACATGGTAGCAACAAGATGAAATACATACTTGGGTAAAATCGTCAAACTTCTGGCGGCAGCATTCGCAATAACCAGGCTTGCTGCCTTCGTCTCTCTTCGGGAGCCGCATCGTATTCGTGCTACGACTCTTCTTGAGCATCGGTCGTCTTTCTGGAAGGTTCGTGGGGGGTCCCATGTCGCCGTTCTTGGTCTGGGCCTGGATGGCAGAAGGGAATTTGCGTGAGGTTATGACCTCGGGCCGCCCGCGCAAAGACTGGGGCAGCGCGGACGACTTCAACGAAAAACCAGCGGTAGACGTCGTGCCCGTCGTCGAGGTGATACCCACGCTGTTCCCAGACGCAGCCACATAGCCTCGAGGAAGGTATCCCGACGCGTTGGTAGAATCAGCTACATCGCCATCCAGATCGACGAGTTGCTCGTCGAGCCTAGCGCGGCGATGCATGTTGTTCATCGAGACCGAGCGTCTAAGATCTCCAGTCTGGTTGGAAGCCTGTAGACGGGCCTCGGCTTTACGCTTCATCGCCTCCACGCGCAACATCTTGTCTTGCTGCCTCTCACGCTCCCCCGCCTCTTCTGCCTCCAAACGCTGTGCCTTTTCCCACCGCTTCTTTTCCTTTTCATCGAACGGCAGAAAGGGACCACGCGCTTGTGGGTGGCAATGTAGAACAGGCCAAGGAACCCTTGCCGTCGCGGCGTCGCGGCCCTTGGGAATGATATATTCCTGCACAGCGACTGTGGCCAACTCGCTGCGAATATCCTCTACGAGCATAAAGTAGGTCCCGCGGTTGAAGTACTTGAAGTCGTGCCGCTTCTGTGTCGGATCGCGCTCGCTGGTTCCGTTGATCTTTTCCGACTGCAACAAACGGGAAAGGGTGCGTTCGCGCTGAGAGGTGGAAGGCGCGGTAGTCGATGCAGATGCGGGTGGGGGATCGAGACAACGATCGACCACGCTGTGGAGTTTAGACATGCTCCATACTTTGGTGTTTTCGAAGCTCTTTGCCTTTGACACGAGATCGTATGCGGGCGGCGCGAACTCTTCAGCGCTGCGAGCTATGTGAGCAGTGACTCGAGTGAAGAACTACGAGGCTTACCCCCTAGGCTTGACGGGGCTCCGTAATTTGCTCCGGGGTGCGTCGTTCTCTTTGTCTTTGGTGGCGGGAGGAGGAGGATCTGGGTGGACGGACTGGTCTGTGACGAGATGTGTAATACTGTTGGAAAAGAAATTTTCGATAGTCTGGGAGAATGGCATGAGTAGAGAGCGAAAGGGTGGCAGAAACACATACGCCGTTCAGCTGGCGTATCTTTGCCTGGGCAAGCTTGACGGCGGACACGTTTTCGGGACGGATGTTGTCGAGATCGAAGTAGAACTTCCAGCTGGGAAAGGCCTTGCTGTACTTTTCGCGAAACTCTACTCTTTGCTGCTCGCGCTCGGCGGCGCGTCGGGCCTTGTCCTTGTCCACTTCTTTCTCGCGGACGGCGCATGGAGCGGCCTTGAGACGCTTGGGGACGACCTCGAGGAACTGGTCGGGAGAGCGGGGGCGCTTCGAGCCCGAAACGGACCTGGACTGCCTGAGAGGAGGATGTGTACGACGGAGGGTAGCCATGGATGGAGACAAGATATGGAATAGATTCTGGCGGAGCCAAGTCGGTGGGAGTGGCCAACAAAGGTCACCTGATCGTGAAACAAATGTAACGGCGCGTGTTATCCCCAACAGCCATGTCGAATTATGGGACTACAAGACACCATCCCGCGGCAGCTCCAAAGGACCGCAATAATATCGACTACCACACAACCCTCTTTCGACGTCTCAGCTGGGAGGGCACAGTGCCCTTGGAAATCCGTGTAGACCCCAATGAGCTGCCCGCAAACTCGGATCGCGGCCTCGAATGCTATTTCATGCAGGCTCCTCGCGTCAGCTACCTCCCCTTGATCATGCCAGAGATCCGCCGTTTCTTAATGGACGTCGTCTTTGACGAGGTTGCCGCGAAGAGCCTCAAAGAAGAGGAATGGTGGTTCGAGTGCGACGACGGCACCTTGCTCAAGTGGTTAGTTTTGACCCCCCCCCCTGATCGGCGTCGCTGGCTTCATCCATGCACAGGCACTGGCCCATAGGTCTTATTTACGACAGCCACGCCATCCTCTCCACGATCCGACCAGGCCCGTCGGTCTCCGGGACAATGGCGACACCATTACGGCTCATCCTGCATCTTGCGTCGCCTCCAACCGATAAGCTGTTACTCTCTCCTAGCACAGAGTCCTGCAAGCAGGCATTCATGGGGCAGCTCAAGGAGGCCGACTTTATCCGCTGGGGCAACACCAAGCGGATGACTGGGCTTCGTAAAGTCGACCAGGATGGCCTATGGGAAGGCATCAAAGAACGTAAGCTATTAATCCCCTGGCTGCAGCGCAGCTAACCCATGTCGCAGACAACTTCGACGACTATTGGCGCGTAGCCGCAAAGGTGACGCCGACAACAGCCCCAGGCAATCGTCCGCAGTCTCCGGGGCCGCCTCCTTCGTCCGTGTCCATGCACGGGCGGCCTCCATCCGGCGATGGAGGACCCCCTGAGCGCGACGGCGCGTATAACGTCCGCAGTGTTCCCGTTCGCGTATACCTGCCCGACGGGCCTGTCATCCAGGACCTCGTCCCTCCTATTCTAGAAGATGGTGCGTTGAATTTACTGAAAATACAATTGCTAACCTGCGGGTAGGAGCACCACATACCCTCGCACACTTTCTGTCGACCCATGTTCCTCTTCTCTTCCCGCCCCGACCACCTGCCCCGCCGCCTTCACGGAGTAACCCCCACCCTCAAGCCCCCTCGGTACCCGAGCTTGCCTATCCTCTCATCCAGGGTGTCGTAACCCCTCTCGAGGCTGAAATGGCGTGGTTGGGCGCTTGTCTTGCCGGTGCAGATGGATGGCTCAATATATGTGTGGGCATCAGTAGAAAGCCGTAGTCTAATCGTTGCTATAATATTTTTTCGGATATAAAATTGTTTCCTGGAATCTTAGACGTTTCAATGTAAGGAATGGTACAAAGTAGTATGTCACAACCCCGCCCACAGCTCAGCACACAATTTCATGAAGATGTCAACCGCACCACGCAGGTCTCAGTGGTAAATATGAATTCGTAGCGTCATATTAAAGCTATACAGCGGAGAGTTGCTTATACCTGAGAAGGATATCAGGAGGGAATCAAAGAAAGAATGAAACAACCCACATAATCCGAATCGACGCTCACCATACTCCCGCGGGCTGAGGGCTACCTGGCGTCGGGCTCCCAATCGGCGGTGCGGCGCTCCTCGCGGGCGGCGCCTCGTCCTCCTTCCTCCACTCGATTTTCTCCACGCGCACCTCGCCTTCTATGAGCTGATATACGTACGTGACCACGACCGGACCTTGGATGTCCATAAGTGCAAAGGACGGTGTAGGATCGCTTCAGCGCTGTTAGCAGGCATTTGAGGAAATGCAAGAGCATTCACCCATTGAAAGCGCCCGTCCACGCGCCAGTGGCCGACCCGGGGTTGACGAAGAACTTGTTGTCGTGTTCGCGCGCCTGGAAGCTGCGCAACAAACGCATCAGCTCAGCGCACGCAAGCTGCTAATCCAGAGCGCGTATTACATGTGGGTGTGGCCGGAGATGAGGACGTCGACGTCCATCTGGCGCGCAATGGCGCTGAGCGAGTCGAGGTCGCCTACAGGGACGCTCTGGTGGCCGTGAATGACGCCGATCTTGATGGGACTGTGGACGACGGTTATGGAGGACGGGAACGTCGAGGTCTGCGGTATTTTGTATGGATAGAGCGTTGAGGCATGTGCTCTCGGGTGCGCACCTCATCGTAGTCTCCTTTGACGACATTTACGTCGGGGGAAATGGTGCGGAGGTACTCGTACGTTTCCTTGTCGCATACGTTGCCGGTGCAGAGGATCTGCTGTATCTTGCCGGGGACTAGGAGCTTCTTGAACTTGGAGGGGAGGTCATGGGTCCTGTGGGGGATATGCAGGTCCCCAATTATCAGAACGAGGACCATGGCTGTCACGGCCAAACACAGTTCTCATTTATACCATCATGAATGCTGCGAAATATTCAACCCTCCCTGACATTGTCCGTTCCTCTAAATTGTCCTTTCTATCGCTTAAACGTTCCTCAGGATACCGCACCAGATGTCTATGAGACCGAGGACCCAGTACCATCGCTCAATGCAAGTCCTGAATTGCTCAAACATCGCCCGTTATTCACGCTTTCTACAGAGAGCCGATGCAGGGAGCGACGATGAGGCAGCCCCGTCGCGTTCCGCCATAAGAGGCGGCCGCACAGCTGAGGCCGGCGCGTCAAAGGAAGAGCTCGACTCGACTAATCTCATGCAACTAGACGAGGCGACCAAAAAGTTTAGAAAGGCAGAGAAGCGACGAGGTCTGCCATTCATCTCTTGCATGTTCATTCCTTTAATCTCGCTCAAGACCGGCCACGAACACACTATGCATACCCGCCGTCTCCCACCGATCCCACTTCTCCAATCGAGCCGTCAACATCGCGCCCCGTCCCGCTTTCGCAGCGATTGCGTATGCTGCAGGCCGAGGTATTGGCTCTCGAGACCGAGCTCGCTGACCCCGCCAATCCGCTGCTGTACAAGGAACGAGAAGAGGATAGTGTCGATCCGGGCGAACTGATTCGCGGGTTGGTGGACGTGCGCGGCAAGCTGGATAAGATTCGCCAAGGGAGGGAAGGGCGAGGGAGACTGGTGGGTGTGATTCTAGGCCAGGACGACGACAAGGGGCCCGAGATTAAGCCACCCACATCTGCTGTCCCGTCCACGGCCGATGAAACTGGACCTTCAAATGTTCGCAGTATTGTGGAGATGGACCGACGCGTCGGGGAACTCGAGAAGCTGGTCGGATCGTCTACCGCCGCCCTGGACGAGGTATGCATCCCTGGATGGATTAATTCGAACTGACATCCGTCTCCAGTCTTCACCCTTGCCAACACCATTACTCCCCCTCGTCACGCGGCTTCAGTCGCAACTGACGCTGTTAACCCAGCCACGACATATCGACTCAATTTCGCGGCGTCTAAAGCTGCTACTCTCCGATCTAGACCGCGCAGCCGCGTCACAACACTCTCATCGCCGGCACCCTTCGCAATCAAACGGGGCGCCTCCCTCTCAAATACAAGAACAAGTCATCCCGCTACTGTCGCGCTTAGGCCCGTCTCTTCCGCACATCCCCCATATCCTCACGCGTCTGCGGACGTTATCTGCGCTGCACACGTCGGCGGCGCAGTTTGAAAGCACTCTAGAAGGGCTGGAGGAGGACCACCGCAAGATGCGCGAAGGGCTGGGGGAACTGGACAACGCGGTCAAGACGATAGAGAAGAGCTTGGAGGAGAACCGCGACGTGGTGAAGGGGAATGTTGGAGGACTCGAGGGGCGGATAGATATTTTGCTCCAGAGAGTGGATGAGGTCGGGCGGTCGAAGTAGTTATGTTTATAATGAGCTCGGCCAAATGGGAGCAATGCTATTCGGTTCTATAATACATTATTTGTTGACTGAGGTGTCCAAGATGATATCGATTTATGCCAGCAGAATGAGTCTAAACGTCATGTTTCTTCAAGTATTCGCGCGCGTGCTCCTTGGCTTCAGCGGAAACGCGGTCATCTAGTGAACATAAATACAAGCCGGTCTTCGAGAAAGCAAGAAGCATACTGTGGAGCGCAGCCTTGTAGCCAGCCAGAACACGGGTGTGATGCTCGTCGGTGTTTGCGTGTTCGTCGGTGACGGTGTACCCGGCTGCTTCTAATATTTCCTTGGCGTGGGCTTTGGCCCGGTCGGAGGTCGCATCATCTGGAAAGGTCTGAGATTTGGAAAAGTCGAACGCAGAAAATGACCGACTCGTCAACGTCGCTTTGTAGCCGCCTGAAAGAGAATAAGAATGCAGTCGAGCAGTAGAGCAAGAAACGTACCGATGGCGTGGCTGTTGAGGGAATGGTCAATGTCGTCGGTGGTAGCGCCCATTTCATCGAGACGTTGCTGGGCAGTGATTTTTGCCTGGTCAGAAACGTCGTCCCGAGCGAGGGTGGATTTGAGGCCGGCAGCGACGCGAGTGGGGTTTTTTGTGGAATCGTTGGAAGACATGTTGATTGATGGGCTTTGGGCGATTCTCTGGTGTATTTATATGATTTTTTGGATGACTTCATTGGAGCACTGACGAAAATTATGAGCGCGACTCCAATCTTGTATTTCAACTTCAAGAAACGTAATTTGGGTGTCGGTAATCAATTGCACGTGATCGCGTGTGTACCTGCAATGGACGTCGACGAGGTCAAGCTCGACAAGCTGTCGTCGCTGTCGGCGATGGTCAGCTCGCTCTCAGACATACAATCCCGTCTTCAACAGCTCAGAAACGTCCCTCCCCTGCTGCTCAAGTCGTCCCTTCCCTTCTCCTCCGTATCCATCCGCAAGGACTTTCAACAGCTGAAGGAGCTGGCCGATACCATACGCTCCGATGCCGTCCAAGACGCTCTGCTCGTGGCTGCAAAGAGCGAACGCGCAGACAGGTCTGATCTACATCGGGACGGTCGACGAGAAATTCGAAAACGAAGGTAGCCGCTTTCATACTCCACGTTCGTCTTCCTGAATGTCTGTGGGGCAGACGTCCTCCTTCGCCAGACTCTCCTCAGCCATACATCCCGTACGACAAACGCAGCACCTCTTTGTTCCCGGTGACAAACGACGATCCCACGCCTCTTCGGGCCGACGAACTCGCTGACTATATTCGCGAATTTAATCGAACAAATCCCTGCAAACTCCACATCTGGACACGCACCCGGGGCGCCACACAACTGAGCAACCCTGCTGTCGTCCGCTTCACAATCCGCGATGTGTTAGTGTGCTATATCACCATGGCATACACTCCCGAAGATCCCGTCCTGGTCACAGAAAATGTCACTGCATTTGGACCAAGAGAAAAAGTTTGTGACGTATAGAGACCCCGTCGCGTCGCTGATTTTTTTCTTCAGAAATCCCCCCATTCCCAGTCCGATTTTCTAGTCTATCAGAGTCTTTCGCAGCAGATTGCTAGGATGCTTCAATCGCACCCTCGGGTTTCGTTTCAAACCTTAATGGTACAATCTCCTCCCATATTGCCGTGTTCTGACAGTCCCGATAGAACCTCATGTGCGCCTACGAGGGGATATTCATTGATCGATGTACAAGTTGTGAACGCGTTCTCCCCGCGGAGGGCCATGTCCCTCCCGTAGTTCGCCTGTGGATAGACGCTAGCAAAGAAAGTGAAAAAGGTCGCTGGGAACCTAGACATTCCTCTTGTCCCCAAACCTGATAATAAAAAATGGTCCGCGGTTTCCTGCCCTTTGCTCGTCCATCCTGATCATGGTTAGCAAGTAAAACGCCGATCAGGCACCCACTTTCCTGTGTTTCCTCGCTCCTTATTGGGTACACCTCAATATGCATTTTTTAAGGTTAGCCTTGGATTGTCCAATCGCAAACGACCACCGGCGGTGATTCAATCTATTGTGTGCCAGGCCATCAAAGCGATCGGCCTCTTGTATCGACCCAAAGCGGCGCAGGCTGAGGTTGATTAAAACTTTTTAGGAACGATATCTGCAGCAAGGCGGCGGTCCATTGTTATATCTTTCAGGCCATTCCCTCCGTTTTCCGCGGTCGACAGGAGAGGCGGCTGACGATCGAATGCGGAAGCACTCCCCTCCCTCTTTATTTCTCGATCTCCATGCTACAGTTTTATATCCGCGGCCGTGGCGTTAGCCACTTTCACTTCTACTCTCTCCTTTCACCTGCTGCGCTCTACTCCATAACAGTGCCCGTGAGTTGGGCGATTTCCCGCCAACGCGATTTATCTAACCTCTCGGCGCAGCTAAAAAATGACTTCGCCCTGTCATCTTCCACCGATGCCCGCTCATATGGACCACTTCAATACCATTCTAGCTCCAGACGCAGCGATGTTCCCGCCCCTCGAGGAGGCATTCCCACAGCTCGCCGTCGCCGGCCCACGCATGATACAGGTTCTCGACTTCAACCCCAACGAGGGCGAAGAAGGCGCCCCCATCACTGTGCGGATCCACTTCCACAGTGAGTCCACAGAAGCGATACACGTTCGTCTAGTCGTCGGTAGCAAGGCGGTCTCGACAGCCGTGCGGGAACTGGGAGGAGTTGATTACGGTAGATGGCAATTGGACGCCGCTGCACCCGCCATTAGCCGTCTATCGACGACCGACAATAAAGTGCTCATCACGGTCCAGGCGTTGAATGCCCAAAACGCTGTTCTGGATTCGGTTCCTGTCGGTGAATTCACGTATTGGGAGGGCGGCGCTTCGCGTCAGCACAAGCCGAGCCACGATGTTCTGGACCACCTCCCCGGCATCGGCCGTCGTCGCGCTACCACCCACCTTCCCTCGCCCAGTCCCCACTACTCGATGCCATCCCCTTCTCTCTCGGACCGCATTCCCCGGCCGAAAACTCGCCCACGGAGAAGAGAAGTACAAAAGTGCATCAAGGAGCAATCGCTGGTACGCGCTCGCCACCACGCGCCCGGCGAGTTGGACGAAAACCTGCACGCCCATACGCCCATCCTCGAGATTTCCACTCCGCTCGACTCTTTATGCAGCGGGTGGAGTGACGCGGAGCTTCACGCGGGCCGATGCCTAGTCCGTTTTTACAAAGTCCAGGATGGTCGTCGCGTCATTTTATCCTGCGAGGCGATCAGGCACGAAGAGTATTGCGAGGCCGACAGTGTCATCTCATGCATCTACCGGGAAGAGACGGAAACGTGCTATGTTACTTCAGTCGATATCATCTACCTCTTGGAGCGACTCACGAACGACGAATTTCCCGTGGAGGAGAAGAACCGCATTCGGCGCAATCTCGAGGGACTCCGGCCAACCACGGTTTCCAAGAACAAACCAGGGTCGGAAGCATTTTTCCAGCGTATCATGGACTTTCCAGATCCGAAGCCTCGCAATATCGAGAAGGATTTGAAGGTGTTTGAATGGTCCCTTTTGGGCCAGGCGTTGGAGAAGATCATGTCGAAATATGTACGTTTTGGTTCTGTCTCTTTTCTCATCACTCAATTTGGCATACAGTCAATCTATACCTCCTCTCCTACCGATTCTACGACCTCCCTTCCCGAAGAATCGGGCTCGGACTTTCTTGACCCCCCACACCATGTTCTATCCCACGTCAATCCGACTCTCGTTAGCGACAAAGGACCTTTAGCTCCAGGTCTCCTTTTCCAGCCATCGGACCATTACGTGACCGCCCACCAGTTCCCGTATGGCTCGGACGCAATTAAGCACGAGAGCGACTCGAGCTCTGGGAGTTGGGCCTCCGATGATCAGTCATTCCCTCTCCAAGATAACGAACCCGCCTTTGATGTTCTTATTCCGGAGTATGAAGGGAGCGACTACGAGGGATACGATAGATACATGAGAGAGGAAGGAATGCTTGGCATGTCTTTCTGAGCCCGCCCCCTTCGACTTTTTTGACTTCACCATTGCTACACCGACATATCCTTATCCACATTTTCCCACATCCCACTAGTGTAACACTTCCAATCTGTAGAATTTGCTTGTATACACAGTGCATAGAGTCTCCGGAGTCAATAACGATGAACAAATGACGGAATGAGGACGAAAACTACATCAAATCTAGCGTGTTACAGTGAAAACAAAATCCCAACGTCCTAAATAAGAAAAAGATGGGTAACATCACGATGTGGTTGCGCCACGTCGACCAAAGTTGAGGCTGCCAAACCGTGAAAACCGTCCTTTGAGCGAGTTGAATGAGGTAAAACTCTTCGATGTTGCGACAGAGGCACCAGACATCTTGGCACCAGGAACCGCGTGTACTCCATTGCCAACATTGACAAAGGAGTTATGCGGGGACTCGGCGGACAGGGAATCACTACCTCCAGCGTCACCAGGAGCGGAGGACACTCCGTTAATCCCATGTCGAGCCAGGTGGGCAAGATGCCGTTGTAATGGCGTCTGTTTGACCAGAGGTGTGATATCGGGAGGGCTCGTAGGTGATCGCGGCGACATTGGTGGAGGGCTCATGACCGGTCGACCAAGCTGCAGCGGGGAGATGAAGAAAGGAACACGAGGACGAGTCGTGGAAGCAGACGATGCCATGCTTTGTTTCACAGACTGCTCGTATGTTGAAGGCGGATATTGGGATGTCGCACGAGGTCCAAGGGAGGGCGAAAGTGGATCCGGGGCTGTTTCCAGACCCAGTCGCCGAATCTCGTCACGGAAGTTCTTTTTGAAGAACTTTTCGAGAGTTTCATGGAAAGGTACGAACTCTGGTGGACACAGGTGTCCATGGAGCTTCATACAGTGGTCGATGACAATGACCTAAAACGACGTCAACAATGCCCTGGACCAGTAAAGACGGACACGAACTTGTTCGTCAATGGCAGCCTTCAGCTTCTCCACCACCTCTGCCCTTTCAGGATTTCGAACAATGTACTCGGAATCAAAGAAGGATTGTCGATACGCCGCGATGCCAGTATTAATTGGTGCATCGACCGCACTGTTCAAGCACATGGCCAGTGCATTGGTCGAGACAGGCTGTTCAGTCTTCGCAAGGGCCTGGTACTTCAAATTCAAAGCAGCCAATTCCTTGGTCTTCAATTCGACCTCGCTGAGTGCATTTTCAACCGGAGAAATTTCCACTATTTCGGTGGCGACAACTTCGGATCGCCGAAGCACGGTTGGGAAAGGTTCTTCTGTCGTGAAATAGGTTTTTTCAAGCCATATTTCTTCCGTTCCAGAGCGCGTGATCTTCTTCACTTGTCGTGACGAGCTGAATAAATTGATAGCACTGTAGCAGCGTTGAGACAACAATGATTAGCCATTGTCTTAGACGCGAACTCACCTGTGCTCGTAGTACGTCCGAACAGGAAGAGGAACATCCGGGTTCGTAAAGATGGGAAGCGCACGGTTCGGTTCTGGGGTAACGGCGGTGCACTGTATGTACTGATCATGGCCAAAGCGAATGTCGACCGGCGGTTCGCCTGGAGTTTTTAATAATTGAGCACCCCGATGCTTGCTGAGCATCCGCTCGCAGAACGCCCCGAACTTTTCCCACTCGTATCCTCGGTACTGTGATAATGGTGAGCTGGATGAAATGTTAAACTCGCATGCCACATACAATGAACCGTTTATCCCGGATGGCGCCTGGGAAGTTGCCATAAAATCCTACTCTATAATAATCCGAATAATATCGTTGGTCCGTCACGATATGCTCCAGAAGAGCTGCCTGATGCCTCAGAATTTCCGAAAGTCGGCCGCTGAAAGGACATTAGACGGGAGGGTGAGAAGTAGATAAAGACATACTAATTGAAGGTAACTTCGGAATGCTGGAATGCTAGTTCCTTGCAAATTTCAATGGCGTTCTCCCATGCTTTCCCTTTGCCTGGCAAATCGGTGTTCAGTAATCGGATATGCTGTTACGTCAAGTGTTTACCTAAGTAGTCGAGAATCAACAAGCAAAGAGTCTCCTTGCGATGAAACTGGGATTGCTGAGGTAAACCCAGGTCCTCCATTGGTCCAACAAAGGAATTGAGGTCCCATTCATGCAAGTCAGAGTGAAGTTTCAGAGTCAGCGCCGCTTCAACGTAATTCTGGGACTGCAAGTGCATCTGTGTTTTGTTCAGTAAACAAGCGGGCTTCAGGGAATCGGAGAAGCGCTCACATTGACGAGTTGGTGGACATACTTGATATATATCTCATCCCGACCTATCCTCCGAATGAAATTCATCAAACGGAGCTGGGGAAGAGTCAGTACAACGACGACTGTGGTTTCGAGTGAACTTGCCGTGGCGATGACACGATCATCCGCGTATTCGTCCCCGTCTGGCAGTGCCCGCACACTGAGCAAGAGTTCGAGGAAGAGATCAACGGAATCCAAGAAGACTGATACCCTCTCCCTCAAGCTTTCATCAACCTCGGCAGAGTAAAATAGATGCCGAAGATGTCCGATGAAAAAGGCTCGAGAGATATCATCTCCCTTGCTATCCGACATGAATAACGAGTCTAGACGCGTCACCAATTCGGTTTCAATGTCATCGAAATTTTGCGATTGGTGATATTCAGACACAATCATGCTGAAAAGCATCTGAACCGCGTTATTCCGCACCTGATCGTGGTGGCTCAGACAGAGGTTAACTACATGTCCAACCAGCGAATGGAGGTATACTTGATAACCCTGAATGTGTATTGGAAATGAGAAAAAATCGAGTTTAGGAATCTGAAAAATACGCACCCCGTATCGCGTAGCCGGCTCACCAGTGGTGGTAGGATGCTCCGCCCAGCCGAGGGCCTGCCACAGGGTAAGCAGGATGGTGGCGCCATCACCTCGGATGTCGCCAGCTAAACGCCACACAGCTCGACATTTCTATTCGTCGCATAAGTAGCAGCCTAATCAAGGCAAACGAAAGAATTCAAACCTGAGGACTGAATTCCTCGATGACCAACTGATCGGAGGACAATAGTTTGAGGAACATGTAGAAGCCGTCTTTCCAAAGATGAGCATTGAACTGGGCCTGAGTCTCTTGCGGAGGAATGAATTCCTTCTCCATGATGGACGCAATGGGCTCCATCATTTTGATCAAGACCTTATGTGCAAGCACATTAATGTTGAGCCAAGTTTGTGGAAACGCGTCATTTTCCAGAATCGAGGTGGCCACCTTGAAGAACTGGGACAGGAGCCCGACAAATCGGTCTCGTCCCTCAATGTCGAGACTCAATTCGAGGAAATTCAAGATATGTTTCGTGGGGGACGAGAGGATGAGGACCAAGAAAACGGTTGCAGTTTCACCCAAGCCGGGGTTGAAAGTATTGTCAGCGTCAGGTGTGCCGGGTGTGCCGGGACTTCGGGGATTTTCAGGGAGATGGGCGACGAGACAAAACGGATAAGTCTCCGGGAATGTTACAGGAATCGTGGTCTTCAAGGGTAGAGATGATCGAGTACGTTCCATGGCCTTGCAAGAAGCCGGGCTCTGGAACTCTCTGTATGAGTCCAGTAATCTATCATCAACGGTCAGTATCTGCTTCAAAAGACGCGGAGGAAGAATGAACCTAGGGATCAGTGGCAACAGATTCTCGACATTGTCCTGCTCTTTGCGGAACCGATTCCGGTCTGCGACGATCGCCGGATCCACGAGGTTCTGCTGCAGCTTGTCGAGCATCACAGCGATGATGGTGACGCACAGTCTGATACTCTCAAGCCAACTCACCCGGGCCGCGTCCTTGGCATTCTCCGACTCGTTGGAGTGGTATTCGTCGTAGCGGCCAAAGTGGGGCTTAATCCATATCACAACAGCCTCGACCAAGAGCGGACGCGATTCTGGATTGTCGAAGAGGAATCCCTTCACGATTTGGAGGTACATGATCAGCTTCCAAATTACAATTTTCCCCTTGCCCACGGTTACGGCGTTTGCGAAGCTGGTGGCAATGGAGACCAATTCAACGGTAGAGAAGATTTTGGACAGTTCAGGGAGGATGGAGGTGAAGTGTTGGAGAGCGATGGTCTGCGTCCCGATGATAGAAGCCGGGGAAGTGGAAGCCATCATGCGGGTAACTTCTGCAAGATGAGACCGTAATTCTCGCTTGAAGGTTGATTCAAGATGGTCGGCGGTTGCGCCCCCGCCCATCCCAAACTCCTTGGCCTTTTGCAACTCTCGAGACCGTGCAATGAACTTGAAAATATAATGCCAGACTTTGAGGGCTGCGCGCAAGGGCGAAGCGCTCTCAGTCGACGTGGGGTTAGCGAGGAGTCGCGTCATGGAGTGTATCATGTGCGACGACGCGGCGGCGCAGTTGAAATGCTGTTCAATATACACATCCAACACCGGCTGGAAGTTGCTGAAACGTCGGTCCTGGACGATGCCCAGAACAGTCACCAGCGCGTTGAAGACCAACTCGTCCATTTCGCCAGACTGGTTGTTTTGCGATACCAGTATTCCAAACAGGGAGTCGAAGATGTCGCGGAGGAACTTGACAATCTCGCCCTCGCCAACGAAGGTGAACTTGGTCAACACGGTGGAAAGCAGTTCACGATCAGCAAGCTTGTCCCAGCTGAGCAGGCTGAGCAGCACGGCATTCTGCGTAAACTTGGTGGAACATAATGATGACCGGAGAGTTAACGTGTCTCGGACTGGTGGCGCCAGGCGCAGCATCTCCGGGTGCAGGAGCAACTGTTCCGGCCGCTGGTTTGGTGACATCCAGGACGGCGCTGTGAGGTAGATGTCCGGTGAAATCTGGGATATCTTGTCGGCACGATACAAGATGAGTGTATGGCTCCCGTCTTCGACAAAGGCGCGTTTGTCGGGAAAGAGCGGTTGGAACGCAAAGGCAAATGGACGCTCGGAGTTGTCCGTGCTACCGCGGGCGCCGTTGCGCTGACTCCCAGAACGGTTCCGGAAAGTGAAGAAGAGGTGCCACAGCGGAATACCTTGCGGCGGCAGCTGCACCTTTATGAGTTCCCCGAATGTAGGCTCGTTGCACCGCTGGAAGACCATGGAGTGGAACTGCGTCATGAGAGGCTCGCCACTGCCCTGGGAGATGACCGACTCGACCACTCGCCCGTCCTGATCCCGGACCTCCACGGTCACTTGAACATTATTGGACGTCGGGCCCATTTGGCCGCGGGCAAACTGGGCAACGCTCAAGCGGCCAGAACCCGTATTTGCCGGCGTAAACTCGCCAGACCACAGTTTGATATACAGCTCGTTCCGCACGTCACCGGGGAAGACCACGTCTGGGAAGCCGAGTCGAAGGGTGTGGGGCGTGTCTTGAAGCAGGGACGTATTTTCGCGGACGATGGTAGGTGCATCGCCACGGAAAATCTTTATGGTAACCGCCAACATGTCTGCCCTGTTGAATGAATGAACCACGTTTCTGTTTACAACCAAGCTCAACCTTACCTGGACGTCTTCTCGTACTCCTTGGTGTTCTTGCTGATGATATTCTGGTGTATCATGGAGAAGGAGGCCTCGTTGGTCGGCGTGAATATGGGCATTTGGTGTTCCCGTGCAGGAGTCACGTCTACGTCTTCGGCGATCATCCGCACCAATTGAGTGAGCTCTAGAACAGCACAAGCGAATGGACGCCGGAAAGGAGAAGCAACATCGACCATGCCGTTCCCGCGGGGACTGCTTGGGCTGCTAGGATCGGACCATCCCGTCGGGGCACTTGAGTCGGAGCGGAGGCCAAAGTCCGAGCCTCGCCGGCCATCGGAAGGACCGTTTCCGAGCTTCAGCGCTCCGCTCCGCACGATACGACACACCAAATATACGGGGTCCTGGACGTCCCCAAGCGCGAGATCGGTGAACAACGTGCGGATGCGCTTCGTCGGGTCGCGCGCCAGGACCCCGTTGTGGTTGAGGATGGCGCAGAAGTCCTCGGTCACAAACTGCCCGGAGCGTCTGTAAAGGGAGAAGAAGAGCTCGGCTGTTTCACCAGGCGCGCATGGCGAGGCGACGAACGCGCGGAGATCAAGGTAGATGTGGAAGAATTTGGCGGTGGCCAGCCGGTTAGGTTCGTGGCTGCCGAGGGACAGAGACCGGGGTTTATGGTAGGAAGATTCCGGAAAAACAGAATGAGCGGGAGTTGGAAGCGGGCCAGCTGCCATAAAGTCAGGGCTGGATCCGATAGTGTGAGGTAGTGCCGATTCAGGGTACGAGACGTTGACGTAGGCTAGAGCTGTCTGCATAGAATACATTCGGACAGCGCTGACCCAACTGCGTTGGTCGATATCGCCCTCGACATCGACGGTCACCAGAGCGCCCCAAGTTGGATGCCGGACAATAACGTCCAGCCCCTGCACAATGTTGCCGCTGACAAGACGCGTTACACAGTCGCGCCGCATGTTGACAGTTTCCTCTTCATTGAGCGTCTGAGCGAGTAGCTGCCGCCGACCGAGATGAAGAGCTTCAATGTGCTCCCGCACAACGTGAAAGAGCTTGTAATCGCGTCTCGCGAGGTACTGGAACATGAGGGTGTGCCATTCGCGCAGGGCAGAGGCAATTTCGTCGATGATCGGCTGGGCGGCGCCCGACGCGGTGTCGTCGCCAGACTTGAGGGACGGACGCGGCGGCAGTGGCTTCATGACCTGGGAGTCGGCCGGAGACGAGGAGCGGACTGAGGCCGAGCGAAGACTCGCGGGGTATACGGCAGGAATGCCCGTGCGGATGGACCTTGCGAGGTCAGGGAGCGGGCCTGTGCGAAACGACTTTCTGGAAGCAGAGAGATCTGCCTCCTCGTCTTCCTCCTTGAGACTGCTCATGGTGGACCCCGGGCCCTTGTTCTGAGTCCACTGGACGAAAGAGCTGCCGGGGCTGGCGGTACCATGAGAGGCGTTCAGGGAGGCCCAGCCGTTGCTGGACTGGGCGTAACCGTTTACGACGCCATTGAGGGTTGTGGCAAGGTCCGGAAGACGGCCCTCTGCGTCGGAAAACTCGTCGCGGACGTAGATGTGGGAGGCGGGGAAGATGCCGATGAAGACCTGATGCGGCTCCTCCGTCTTTGCGGGCGGCTTTATGATGGCTGACGAGGACGGGTCCGAGGCAAGTGCCCATGTAACTGGTGGTCGGCGAGTGGTGCAGACGACATAGCTACACGTTCTGTGAGTGGGAAATTGAGATGAAACGGAGTGGAACGCACCCTCTGTACCAAACTCCCTCGACTTCCTTTCCCCGGGGCGTGTACTTTTCGAACGCATAAACCTCGTCGCCGACTTCGAGCGAGACTACATCACGGTGGACCAGATTATCGTCCACAGACGACAACTCGGTGACTGTCGAAAGCCTGTTTCTGGAGAATCGAGTGTCGCGGCGGGAAGGGGAGAGAGGGTGGACAGCATAGCCATAAACTGCAGTGATGCTCAATAATTTTCTTCTGTTCGATTCTGAAGGGAATACCTATGAGCGGCAGAGGTTCCCAAGACATCTGCAGAGAGGGGTGGGTCGCGAGTTTTGCTGGGGCGAGAGATGCCAACGGTTAAGACCCAGGCGCGTAGACCAAGATGGCAACTCGAGAACTAGGACTCGGGATTTTGCGTGGAGAAGCCAGTGGCCCAGGAGTGAATAGATAGCAAGCGCTTAAGCGCTAGTAAGCAGTCGCCAGCGATTCCAGAGAGAGAGAGTCTGGCTGACAACGTCCAGGGCGGCGAAGAGCCTCGTTACCCGTCACAGCGTGATGTGTGACGCGCTGGCCAATGTTGCAGCATCTCGACCGCATCGGCCGTTACACCGACGCCATCCGCGCCACTGCATCTTGCCCTCTCCCCCCATCCCCCTTTACGCGTGCTGTACTCAACACCTCCTTGGGCGACCGCATTCGCGAAATCGAGCCCGCAGAGCTCGGTCTATTCACGCCCCAGCTTGCACGCGTCGAGTTCCATGGTCCCGCACCCCGCAAGAAGCAAGACCCAGAGGTCTATGCACAGGCTGCATATACCTACATCGACCGCTACAACTCCGTCCGGCCCATGCCCCGCGCCTATGCCCAGGTCGTCGCCATCCTTGACCAGCTTACTGCAACGCGCGAGAATATCACCGCGTTGACCGCCGCACTCGAGCAGATCCAGCCCTCCGAACTCAAGCCCCTCGCAGATCAAGAGGAGAGGCGCGTCCATGACCTTCAGGCCAGGCTCGCCGACCTCAAACAACGCGTACGTCGGCCAGTCTCGCTCCGATGCACCCGCTTACTTGTTTGTAGAAAGACGCCGCCGCGGTCCACCCCAAACCCCGCAAACGCCTGCTGCGACAGAAACCAGCAGCCGCCCCGGAGCCTCCCTCGACCCCCGTGCAGTCGTCGTCCAAGTTGGACGAGACGTTCCACACGCCTGCGGCGGCCGCACGTACCCTGCGATTCACGGACAATCTTCTCATGGATGAGCAGGTTGATCTCGCAGACATATCCATCACGTCCCCGATCGCTCCGTTGCGCATGCAGGAGCGGGGAAGCATTTCGACCGAGTTCGAGGAGGAAAGTCGCGAGGAAATCGCGGAACAGTCCGTGGCAGAGTCTGTGGACGAGCCTCCGGATGACGACCCAACCATAGTGCTCTCCAAGCCCACCGTGGTTACGCCGCCGCCCGTGTCCCCACCGGCGTCCACCCCTACGTCGCCCGTACAACCTGTCGCAGAAACCCCAAAGAAGGGCAAGGTACGCGTCAACGCCGAAGTCGAGCGCATTGTGGTATGTGGGTATCTCAGCTATTTATTCTCTCTCATGTGTTCGTTACAGGCCAAGATATGGTCCTCCGCCGGCGATCTTGTCATGCCCGGCCACCCCTTCGACATCTCTGGTGCTGGAAGTGGGAAGAAGCCACCGCGCGCCAAGGAGACGATGCAAGTTTCTTGCCACACGTTTTTCACTTCTAATGTACTCTCACAGTGCTCACCTGCAAACCATCGCCGCCTTGACGCCCACACCGGCTTCGCCGTCCACAACCGTCTCCTCCCTGGCCGTTCCCGCTCCCACCGCCCCAACGCCACAGCAGATCCTCACTGCGCATCTGCTTCTTTCACTGTTGAACACTGGGCCCCAATTTTCCATGCCTCTCAACAAGGTCAAGGAGTCGTTGGCAGCCAAGGCGAGCACCAGTGGTGGTGCCGGGATCGTTCTTGGGGGGCAGAGCACGACTCGGGTTCTTTACGGATGTGTTGCGAAGCGGTTGGTGAAGATCGAGCGCGGTGCTGGCGAGCAGATCGTAAAATTCGATGTATAGTCTAAAAGTCAATCCATAAAATTAGGCGAAGCAACGATCTGCAAATCGCGATATTACGTAAGTTGGCAACGGTTCTCAAATCTCTCTCCACGACTCCCGTGTGCTATATGCCCCCCGTCTCTCAAGAGTAACCAGAACAGCCACGCTCGTTCACCACACTCGTTTATCTAGTGCAATGCACCTCCCAGCGATGATTGCTACTCTCTTGGTTCTGCTTTTCGCGCGTTTCGTTAACGCCGCTGTATATGTGCGTCTCTGGTCCTTCAGCAACCTCTGAGACTCATTCGCACCATTCAGTTTATCCAGCCTCAGAGCCGATCGACGTGCACCGGCGGCACACCTTGCGAACTTGAATGGGACGACGACGGCAAGCAGCATATCGATGACGCTAGAGCAGCATAAATCTCACACTTGTCTTTTCAGGGATCCGTCCCCTCGTTCCAGACCTCGGCGTGGTCACTGCCGGTCTTTTCACTGGCGAACAGCAATTAGTGCAAACCCTACCGCCCCTAGACTTGGCCAGCGTGCACTCCGCCAACTTCACCCCCATAAAGCAGGCAGGTCAGTTTGGTCGCACAGACCAAGTGTGTGCGAGTCCTGATTGTTTTTTCAGGGCCCAACTCCGATTCATAGTCAGCTTTTTGAAAACGCATGCCTTATTTCCTTCCTAACGCGCCAACAGTTACATTGCCTTTACATCTACGACTGCGAGAGACGCTAACGGAACGCTTATCAGCGCGTTTTCACCATTTTTCTCGTACGTTTGAATTCATACATAGCCGCAGCTGGGCTTGAACTATTTTCCTGCAGTCTCAAGGGAATGTCTGGCTCCTTCTCCTCTCCTCTCGCGTCCGCTACGACCAGCTTCTCCGTCCCCAAGACTCTCACTCAGACGGGAAGCATAATACCCACCACGATTACCGTTGGCAATGTCGACACCTCCCTTCCTCCATTACCTTCCCCATCTACCACTTCTACTTCCTCGAAGGCCCAAACCTCTTCTTCCAGCTCGACATTGCGATTCACAACTTCCTCTGCCCCTTCCTCTTCCCTCGCCGTGTCGCCCTCTATCACAAAGAACGGCGCTGCCGCGACTGCCGCTTCGAGCGCAGGGGCGTCCCGTCCGCTTTCCCTGCCAGCTCTGGCTGTCCTATCGCTATGCGCCCTGGTGTTCGCCTCATAGACAGTGTACTTTTTACTCGACAGGCATTAGGCCACATATCCGCGCGCAACCTATGTACCACGCATTTTGGCTATCTTTATTACGATTCTTTTGCCTTCTTTGCCCCGCGATCGCATCGCTGCATCACCCGCATGGGGTTACCCCGCCAAGCGCATCACAGCCAACATTCCAAAAATCCTTCCCCAACCACCATGGCGGTCGTCTGGCAGCGGCATCCGCGTTACAGTCTCTTCATATTTATCACCCTCGCGCTCACTCTATATCTCCTTGGACCATACCAGTCCTCCCCACCCCAGTCGACCGCCGTCGGCCGCGCATGGCCTGCCAACGACCTCCCCACCCGCCTCGCCCGCTCAGAACACATATATCAGGTGAGCGTCTTTACGAAGATCTCCATGCCGCCTGGCCTTGCGGCGTGCTGAACATGCCTTTGTCAGAAACTCCTCAAGGATCGTCAAGGCTTGATCAAAAAATGGGGCCCGACCGTTAATGATATTCAGTTGTAAGTACGGTGGTAGTATTCGAGAACGTTTTGTCACGGGCGTCTGTTCAGGTTTCCGCCCAACGTCAGCCCTTGGCCGGCATACACCGTCTGTATGTTGTTTGAGTCGTGCGCGTAGCTGTCCGTACTAATTGTGCTGTCAGGGGATTTCTTCCCCGCGGCTTACAACTGTCCGCACGAAGTTCAAAGGTAGCGTCCCACCCTTCCTGGTTGCTACTGATCCTCATTTCCTGCTAGGTTGGGAGCCCTTGGTGACGGAGGCAAGTGGGTATGTGGCTTGTCGCGCGTAGAGCACAAACCCGACTGCATCGTCTACTCGTTCGGTACTCGTTTTCTCGCGTATCTTGCGCAATGCTCATCGTTGGGCCAGGGATTAATTACGAATCGTCCTTCGAGGCGGAGATTCTGGGCAACACGCAAGAATGCCAGATCTGGGGCTACGATTTCTCGGTCAAGTCTTTTGGACCGCAGATAACGGAGGTGGGGTTCTTTCAAAGCGCAATTTCTCGTTTACTCAACATATTACAGGCGCAGGCGAGCCGGACGCACTTCCAGCCATACGGCCTCGCGGGCAAGGACGCCCACGGCCCCGATGATAAGGACAAGATGTACACGCTCGAGAGTCTCATGAAACTGAATGGCCATACACACATTGACATCCTCAAAGTGCGTTTGTGGACTCCCGTTCGCTGCTGTACCATTGATGTCCTGCCAGATTGATATTGAGCGCTGGGAGTTCGAGACGCTCACGGCGCTTATCAAGCCGTACCTCGCCTCGGGTCGGCCCCTGCCCTTCGGGCAACTACAACTCGAAGTCCACATCTGGAACATGAATTTCAAGGAGTATCTCATTTGGTGGGAGATGCTCGAGGCTGCCGGTCTCCGACCCTTCTGGACTGAGGTAAGTTTTTATTCTTCTCTTTCACCTCCTAAAAAGCTGATTCTTCGATAAAGCCGAATCTGGTGTACCAGAACTACAACGTCGGAGGGTCGACCGATCTGGCTGAGGTACGGCAACCCACTAGTTCTTCCGCGTTACTTGCTTGCTCATCTGCCTCGACCAGTACTCGTTCCTCAACATCAAGGGTTCGAACGTCTTCATCAAGGATGCGACCGACCATTCGCACCACCACCACGATTAGATACCCTCTACACATTTGTGTATAAAGAATCGTGAGGGCCCAGAATGCCAAAGAAACGTGTTTCGGCCCTCGCTGTGTCGTCCTCGGATCCACCTGTATGACAGATGTATTGGACCATACTTAACATGATCAATGCCGAACTACAGTCATGTTTGCGCAAGACCTTCTCGGGTTGGACTGTAAGTATATGTTGTGTCTCTCACTTCAAGGCAGATTTGCAATTCTCTTAGTTTACATACAACTGGCAACGTCAGGTGGTGCCGCGTAACCGAATCGGCGCAACCCGACGTCTCTTTGTGTTCAACCCATCACACGACACACCCAAACTGAAATGCCCCAGTCCACTGCTGTTCGTGACGCTCCCTCGCCGTTTTCAGGCCAAGACGCCAACCGGGAGACCGCTACAGATCTTATCCTCCGTTCCTCCGATCGCGTTGACTTTCACACTCACAAAGTCATCCTTGCATTCGTCTCTCCCGTTTTCCGGGACATGTTCTCCTTCCCCACACCTCCCGTGGTCGGAAGTGAAGATTTCAAAGACGGAAAACCTGTTGTGCAGCTCTCGGAACCCAGCATAGCTCTCCATAAGCTGTTGGTTGTATGCTACCCTCAGGCGGTGACAAAGGAGGTGTTCGCCAACCTGGACGGCGCGTGTCTGGCGTATCACGCCGCAGACAAATATCAGATTCCCGGTGCCAAAGATGCGATATTGAAGATTCTGCCAACTTTCGTTCAGGCGGACCCGTACCGCATGTACGCCATCGCATGCCATCTCGGCCTTGCCCCCGTGGCGGCTTCTGCAGCGGCCGAAACGCTCAAGGATTACTTTTTACCGCGCGAAATCGTTGCACCCGAATTCGATCTTATATCAGGATCGAAATTATTATTGCTGCACAAGTTACACTTGGAGGCCGGAAAGCGCGCAGCGGAACAGGTCGACAAGTTTACGCATTCCGCTCGGGTAGCCGATCTTGGCCAGGAATTCGGCCCAGATTTTCCCGATGCTCCATGGTGGACGTCCACGGGACACGATAACAAGTGTGGAGCCTCATTGTATACATCGGACGAGTACGGGCAGCGGGGTATTGCCTTTGTGTCTCCGGCACAGTGGTTCATCGACCACCTGGCGAATGTTGCAAATGCTGAAGTACAAGCCCAGTGGCTAACCTGCAGCAAAAGCCGCCTTGGACTTTGAGGTGACTTTGCACCGGATATCAAAATGCGGAGTCTGCTCCCGGGATGCTGCAGGATATCTGACAGACCTGGCGGAAAAGTTGAAAAGGGACATAGATGATTACAACAATCAGGTTATGGTGATCATTGCTCTCTTGAATTCAAGGTATCCGCGCTGACTCTCACTGCGTTCCCACCCCATGTAGACAGAGGGTTTGTCTACCCCCGTAGACAAAGGGTAGATAAACCCCTGTGTCTACGTGTGTCTACCTCCTGTAGACACGGCCTGTCTATGTCTGTCTACACATGTCTACATCGTTCTACATTGGTTAACTCGCGTAGACCGATGTAGATGCACGTACACACACGTAGACGCATGTAGCCACACGTTAGCGGAGGGAGACACATGTATGCTCACCTGAGCCCATCTAGGGACCCGTCAATTGAAGGTGCTGGAGGGAAAATGTGGTTGATGCAATGAGATTGAGAACGAATTTGGACCTCATGGTTCATTGCCACTTGATGGCCGTGTGCTTGTGAGCGGTGTTTGATCTCACTCGGCCCAGGTAACCCATGCTTCCATGCTGCACGACTCCGAGTCTAACGCTACAACGCAGTAAAGGCTCCCTGCGTACTACTTTCTGCCTTTGTTTAAACCTCCGGATATTCTCGGGCCCACTACTACTGATGCACGATTAGGTCGGCATTATTGTCACGGCCACCAGGGCTGATGGGAAAATTTACGGAGCTAATGAATGTGACATTACCAAAGCCAGGGAACGCACAAAGAACGGTGGTGCTCTGCCTTACTTGATAGAACAAGGAAAAGGGAGCCAAATCCATATTTTTGAGGTTGAGCGAGGTGGGTCCACAGCGTAGATGCATGTAGACTTAGGTAGCCGACGGGTCGATCCGGTGCATCTACCCCACGTAGACTCACCTAGCCACACATCAGATAAGGTCGCCGAAGGGCGGCGTAGATCATGATGTATACGGAGGTAGCCGAACGTAGCCGAGGATCGCCGCATGTAGACACATATCAGATAAGCTCGACGCACGTGTGTCTACGGGGGGTGGGAACGCAGTGTCTCTACGCCAGCTAAGCGGGTGGAACCCTCTCGCTCCTCGGCCCTAATCGATCTTGTGATATTCCAATATCTTGGGCGTCCCAATGCCCTTCTTGAATTCTCCTGCTTAGTGTTCACATGATTCGCTACACTGTGCGATAGTACTATTTATTGTAGTTGAACGCACCCGATGTAAGTAATGCAAACGGTACAACTCGAACTTGCACAGTATTTGCACTGTCTGGCGAATGTTTTGGGGACTCTAAGCTTCTGGCAGCTCTCTGGAGACAACTTGTGCTTAACAGGGACATCGGCTCTGATGCGAAGGAGCTATATAAGCAGTATTACAACAGGGGCACTTCACCTTCACTGCAGGAAATTGCTGGTGTCCTCACCTCCAGCCTCAAGGAGTTTTCACAGGTCTTTATTGTCATTGATGCCATTGATGAATATCCAGAGGATCAACGTGTGTTTTCTCTTCCGATCAAACGGTCAAAGCGAGTATATCCATCCAAATCAGGCAGTTTGTCGTTGTTGACGTTCCGTCTTGCTTCGTTCCAAACAACGGCAACGTTAGCGACTTTGTGGACGCTCTTGAACCCATTTATTCCCTTTTGCTAGCACCAAGGAAGCCATAATAATCTGCCACCACGCGGAACTCTGCGCAACTTCAAGGTTACCCTTACAGCAATTCTGTCAACCATGCATCAGGTACATTTTCCCCGTTCTATCTTTAGTTCTCTTCGATCCCGTATGCCAGCCCCAGTCCTGCCCCAACTACGATTGCATTAATATACAAGTTCGGCTCTCAAAATTTGAATTCCGATACGAGAAGCACAAAACATGTTACTCCGTACTGGTGCTTGATACTTGCAAAATCAGTAGTTAGCACTACTTGCGCTCGTTGGTTGACTTGGATTTGACAGGGTTTACTGGCACACTGGGCGTCAAGTGTCATTTCTATCTGGACAGAGCAGTATTCGGGAGTCATTTCCATGCAATGCCTCATTTAATTGCTCTATCCTGAGATGTTGCAGGTGGGTTTACATTATCAGGCGGTCTTCGACATTGGGCGTTGATTAGGGGCGGCGGATCTGGGATGGTGATCAGGGCGGAGTTTCAAAATCGATCTGCATTTTGACAGTCTCCGTCAAATATAAACCCCTTCTCCCTCACCTCCACCCACCACCCACCACCGGCAACCTTTGCCCTCCACACTCTCTTTACCCACCTTCCCTTCAACCCTCCATAAAATCAGCCATGTTCTCTCTATCATCCGCCGTCGTTGCTCTCGCTCTGACGTCGTCCGCGTTTGGTGCCCTCTTCGTGAGTCACTGCTCTGTCTTGCTTACTGAAGTAACTAACGGCTCTTCCACCGCAGACGACCTCCCCTACCCAAACCCTCGGCTTCACAGGCGGTCAACCTGCCACCATCACTTGGATCGACAACGCCGACCAGCCTCCTCTGGCCAGCTTTGGTTTGGCGAAGGTCTCCATCTACGCCGGAAACTCTAAAGATCAGGTGTGTATCGTATTGTTACTTCTTATTTCCCTGTGATGTCTGCTGTCCCTTCTCTGTTTTCTCTGTTTTGTCAATCCCTATATCTGACCTTCGTTTAACAGACCAGTCTCCAAACCATTTCCGAGAGCGTCGATGTCACGACGATGTCTCTTAGCTTCACCCCCGACGCCTCGATTGGACCCAACGGCTCCCAGTAGTAAGCCCCGCTTTTTTTCCCCCTCATCTTCGGGTTCTAAAGTTCGATGCAGCTTCATTCGCTTCGAGTCCCTCACGAACAAAGACCCCAACGATCCGAGCATCCCTCTGCTTGCGTTCTCCCACGTCTTTACGTTAGTTTTTCCTTTTTTTTTCTCTCATCCAACCACCCATCTAATCCCTCGCTAGCCTCTCTGGGATGACTGGAGTCTTCAACGCACAGGTACAGAGTCAAATAGATGGGCAAAGTACCGCACCAATTGGTGGAACTCCAACCGCTTCCCCCTCCACCGCCCCTTCAACCACCGCAGCCAACGTTGCCAAGGTCAGCTCTACCGGCGGCAGCAAAAGCTCGGTTGCTGCTTCTAGTTCTGCCAGCAAATCCGCCAAGTCTCCCGCCGCTTCCGGTGCTGCTGTTCCTGCGCTCGTGGGGGGTTTCAACCTGTGGGTAGGGATTGCGACTGGTGTCTTCGGTGCCGTCGCTGGTGCTGCTCTCGTATAGACGGATTGCGTTTCTCTATTCCATTCCCGGCTTGAATCTAGTCAACACATCTCATAACAATTAGAATGTGAATACGGACTACATTCTCACTTCCACATAATATACATACCATTCCGATGACAATTTTTGCGTTGAGCGGAATGTGCGGAGATCCGTCACGTGTATGACCTCATGCGTGATCTACGCGCTTTCAATTGGCTCCTCCTCTGCTGAACAGTGGACTTAAGACAAGAGGAAAGACAATGCATCTCTGACCCACAGACAATGGTCTTAACATCCAGGCTACTGTTCACGATTCGAAACGGCCCGCCCAGAGCTTATCCCAGTGCTCTACTCACACGACCAGCGTTATTCGCGATGCCCCACCGGACAGTATCGACGCAGTCGAGTGACGATCCATCCTCGCGACCAGCGGCTACATTCTCCGTGTCACCCGTCCCGAAGAACCCTCTGGGAGAGGGGAGATACATCCGTACGGCGGCTGCCCTCATAATCGGGCAAGTCGTCCTGGAGCAAACCTACCGTCATTCTGACCGACTGCTGTCTTGCAGAGACGAGCTCCTGAATGGAAAGACGCACGACACAAATGGGAATTTTCTAGCAAAATGGTGTTTCGAGCGCGGAATTGATTTGTACCCGCATTTCCTCCATCTCGTTTCCCTTAACGGACATTTCCAACCGCAGAAAGCGCATAGAAGTCATTGCGGACGACGAGGATCAGATGTAAGAGACTATAATTCTATATTATACCCATCATCGACCAAACATCTAGTATTGAAGCCAGTCGGAGGATGGTCAAGAACTATGTAACTCTTCCTTCGACTCATCTAGCCCTGCAGTAAATCTGGCCTACTTAGGACTTCGTTGTTACTAGTGGAGGGATCGGCCCTACCCACGGCGCGTCTGTTTCCCTTCATTTAACCATCCGCTAACTCCCGTACAGACGGTACTGCCTAATTTTTCAGCCGTCTTCTTTCCACAACCTCATTATCAGTGAAGATATTACCTACGCGTCTCTGGCCAAGGCGTTCTCTCAGTCCCTTGCGCACCATCCGGAGACCTTGACGCGAATGAGCCAAATGATTAAGCACAGAACATGGATGGCCACTCAAACTCCGCAACAACGGGCAGCCACAGAAAGAATGGCCCTATTCCCGGACAAGGCTGAGGTACTATTTGTCGCTGAAGATATCTGGGTGGTCAGTTATGTACTTGCCCAACATTTTTGGACTTGCGTTGATATTGTCTAGCCCGTTGTACGTCTTGAGGGCAAGCTGTGCATTTTCCCTGGAATCCCGTCGCTTTTTCAGAAGATGATCACTGCACTAACGCCATTACTACCCCTACCGCCCTGGGCCGAACGACCCTCTCGGATACAGGTGTTTACCGAGTAAGTATGCAGCGTCGATAATATGCAACGGCTTCTGATCTGTGGTGTAGACGCCCAGAGAGTATGATTGCACCATACCTCACCAAGTTGCAAACACGGTTGAGGCCCCACGGCATTCAGATCGGTTCGTATCCTGTCTTGGGGCAGGGGGTGTTTGTAAGCCTCATTGGCCGCGATCGGCCTCTGACGACTACCTCGACGCCACCTACACAGTTCCAGGAGACGAGGGCTGGTGATCGAGACGAAGCCAACACGAAGGATGGTCCTCGGATATTGCTGGCTGATGTTGTACGTGAAGTCGAGCGGGAGATTGGTGGCCAGGTCGTCAGTGAAGAAGAAGTTGCACAGAGGAAAGGCCAGTGCAAGGAGTTGACCGCTCCTGTGGCGATAGCTGCAAGTATGGGAGCAGAGAGAACAGTAAACATGCTGAAGGCGAAGTATTAGCGAATATGTAACATCATGGCATGTAAATGTAGCGAGTGACTGCGAGTCTGAGATCTTGCAATTATTGACTCTTATTGCAAATGCGGTGGTTCAAATCTTCAGTGGGACATTCGGGGAGGTCTTCCCACTGTTTCGTCGGCGGGCCATGGATGGCCATATGGGTGGCTGCACGGATATTGCAAGATCACTATCACTTGTAGTAACTGGCAGACAGATGGGTGATACCAACAGTAGCTAAGTGGGTAGACAGTGGCAAGCGCTATTTCTGCAACAGCCGGTGAAGAAAAAGCATATCCAGGGAAGATTAGAGAAATGAGTCACAGAATCATATCCGTCCAAGTTGAAGGTTCAATTAGGAAGTTAGCAGCTTTCGACTCAAACCTGCATAAACCCCTGCCATCGTTGACGTCATCGTTCCTATCATTCTGAACCTTCTTTTGTATATCGCGGCACGCGCACGGAAGTACTGCTCCGCTCTCATCGGTGGCAGATCCACCACCTTCGTTTTCCAACCATCGTTACATTCAGATGATTATCACTTTGCCGAAAGGCTTCTTGTTCAAGCTAGCGAAGGAACCTCCAGCACGAAGGAATCCATCGTGCTTTGATTGGCCGTTTTGCTCTGACGTCGCAACATCGGGAACAAAGGATCTCGTATTTATGTGATTGGACCCTCTAATTGGCAGCGAGGCTCAGCACGTCGGCAACGCGTTCGTAAGTAAATGAATCAGCGCCCAACTGAAGTCTGACAGTCTTTTTGGCAGATTTTCGCGACGAGCGCCCGGGTTTGTGCGCTTGCAATAGCATCTAAAACTTAACCATGCAGCGCATATCACCTACAATTTCCACCCTACATCGCCCACCATGTCGATCCCTAAACTGCTGAAGAAGATTAGCAGGAAGAATCTTCGCAGTTCACGGTCTAGTGACGGGTCAGAATCGACTGAACAAGAGCCTCCACCACTTCCTTCCTCAAAATTCAATAACTACGGCGACGCATCGTATGGCTTCCCCGTTTCAAATTCTCCTTATCATTTTGAGAGCCCAAACACGTCTCCCTCAGCGTCTCCACGGCCCCGACTCATTGATCTCGAGCGGTCTGCGTCCGATATCGGGTATTATGAACTGCCCCCCGGTAACTTTCGACAGCCCTCGAATGGCCATATCGAAAACTTGCCAACGAGGCGCCCCTCGTACGGTGTCGTCGAAAATTTGCCGCCGAGGCACCCCTCGCATGGTCCTGTGGATAATTTACCACCGCTGCAACCCCCGCGCGGCTACGTCGCAAATTCACCGTCAAGACAGCCCTCTCCTGCTCGTGTCGGAACTCCTCCATCGAGGCATCCCTCGCATACAGGTAGCGAGTACGCGCGACCGCATACGAGCCCGGTCCAACAACCAGGCTACTATAACCCGTCACCTTCTCCCTCTTACCGCTCTCCCGACGGGAACACAAGAACGAGGACCACGTCACATACCACCGCATCTCCCGTGTCTCCGCTGAGCAATGGCCACGGCGATCCGAACTCGCCTCGGGGAAGACCGGGTTTTGTTTCCTCGCCGTCCCAGCTCTCGTACTCTCACGTAGATCCTACCTACACCCCTCCCCGGAACGGGAGTCCAGCCCCCAGCAAAGTGCTTACGCCACCGCCTCAAGGCAATGGGCAAGCACCACCTGAGGATGAATTTTCCAAGAATCTTGCTGGCGCCTGGGACATAGCTACTACCGCTCCAAAGGTCTCCAAAGTGGACAAGGTTTTGCAAGTGATAGGTGCGGCCTTCCTCTAACCGAGATTCTCGTCTAATTTTTTTTCCCCAGAGACGAATGTGATGGTAGCTCAGGCCAAGCAAGGGTCGGCCAATGTTGTAGTAGATGTAATTACCACGGGGCTCGAGGCGGTGGGAGGGATGGAGGTCATCGAGCAAGGCTTAAACACGTTCATGGAAGGCATGCCAGTTTTAATGAATGCGCTCGACGAAGTGGCGAAGCTCCATCCGTATGTGTGAATGTTTTTTTTATTTCTGGATTCTCTAAATTTGTGTCTTTTAGGTTCATAGGAGGTATGTATTGGCCATAGCACGGTGCTCGTTCACTGATCCATCGGTTTCAGTTGCCGTTATGGCTTTCAAGGTACGTATGAATTAACCGGTTTTTCATAAATCTCACTTTTAAGCACAGGCTGTATGGGCGCTAGAACAGAAGCGGCGTGACAATGACCGAAAGATACTGGCCCTCCACATGGAGATGAAAGAAATGATGGGCGTTCTCACGCAGTACGAGTCTCTTGTTTGCGATTTCGACACCGATTCAAGTTTCCCGCAGGCTAAAAAATGTGAGGGACGCGGACGAGATTGCTCCCGACGGAAGCACCATCAAAGGCCGTATGCAGGAGATTGTGAAAGGCACAGCAGACGACATTAAAGCGTGTGCGAACGTAGGTCTGTTCTCTCGATATAACGGCTTGTATCGATTCAGACACTGCAGGCTTGCGACACCTATACCAAGAAGAAACTCGTAGTGAAAATCTTGAAGGGACCTGTTTGGGAAGGAAAGCTGGTTGCATTCGCTGGCAAATTCACTGTATGTTTGTTTCCGCGTCCATCCAACGATCCCCAAGCGCTAACTGATATCCTTCAAACTAGAAACGGCGTTCTGAATTCGAGTTCGCCCTTTCCATCCACACGGCTCTTGGGGTGGATGCTGCGAACAAAACCCTCAGTTCGGTTGACAAAGTCACGCAAGAAATGAACGAAAAGATGGATATGATGATGAAAATGTTTGCCTCTTTTGTTGCGCCTGAACAGAAGGAGATGATGCGGTACTTGATTTTGCGAACAACTCCGTGATAAACCTTTGACTGTCTCCTCAGCGTCGTCGAGCAGAAAGGCGGTCTGCAAGCGTGCCAGGACAGCGACAAAATCCTCAAAGAACTGAGCGACATCGAAGCCAAGTCGACTACTTCCCTCGGAAGTACCGCTCAAGCTCCGAAATCTGCACAAAAGACATCCGCTTTGGAGGACCTTAAAGATGACCTGATGGTCGATCCCGACTCCGCCATTGAAAAGAACCTGACTGTCTTCTCTCGCAAATTCGAAGTGCAGAAGCGCCAGATTGTGTATGTCCGCGTCTATCCGATATACATCGGTTGCAAGTGCCTTATCCACAATTCAGGGACGAGTTGACTAAGGTCGTCGAGCGGGAGGGTGACCGGGTCATATCGGCGGTTACAGCTGGCCCCCACGACAAAGTGATCGATCCTGTAGGTTATTCTGTACCATGCGGTAAGCTCGTGTCTCACTAATATTCCCTAGGACGTCCACAAAATATGGAAAGAAATGGTATGAGGCTGGAGGAAGCGCGGATTATACTGACTCGGTTCGCTTTCAGGGCTGGAGGGGCAGTGTCAAGTCGCGGCATTTTGTTATGGCCTTGCGCGACTACTACCAGGAGAACGCAGAGGAATCGGATGCAGCTGCAGGTGCGGCTTCTGGGAAAAAGCGTCCTGACGACTGGGCGCTTGCATATCTAAATGTTTCCCGGCTTCAATCGATTTCGGAGGCCTTCGATGACGACGCGTCTGGGTTTGTCTAATCATTTGCTGCCAACGGCGGAAGCTAACGCGTTTACTGTTATAGATTTGTCACTGTTGCCGAGGCCAACACCTTCACCACTTCGCGACCAATAGACTGGTCGTAAGTCTACAAGTATCTTGGCACTCTTGTTGACTGACATAATGGTCTAGGCTTTGCCACTGGATAGCGTACTGGGCCATAGGGTTCCACCAGTCGCTCTCAGTTTATGCCACCAAGATCCGGGAATTGATCGCCAAGATGTTTGCACTCAGAACGCTGGTCTTGCCAGCCAACAGAACGGCCGTCAATTCATATTTGGAAACAATTTACCAGGGAGTCACCTCTTTGGAGTCTGGTCTGGCGCCCTGCTACGTGAATGAAGCGCTGCAGGAGAAATTCAGTAGTTACGTCGAGGCTGAGGAAGAGAGACTCCGTGGAAATCTCGAAGCAGTTGACTACGACCTTGACGCGGCGAATACATTGACACTCGTCACCGGACAGGGTCGCATTGAAAGAGTAGAGCTTTATTTCCGTCAGAAGCGCTATTACTCACCGTCTTCTAGTTCCTCCTCCCTATGATATACCTTCTTCTCAAGCGCGACTTTGAAATCTTCCGAATCTGCCAAAAGAAGGTTATCAATGTCGACGAATTGTGGGATGCTGCGGAGTGCGTGCTTTTCAGCCTCTTCCTGTCCCCAAGTTTACCCAAACACCAGTACGATTGGCTGGGTGATCTCTGCGGCACGAGAGAGAGTCGATCTCTTGGAATGTGAGTTTTTTTTATGTCTGCGTAGCCGTCGCCAACAAAATATATTCTCTTAGCGACTTTCCAACAGCAGAAAGTGGATATGGGGCAGGAATTCAAGGTAAACCTCATTTTGTGTGTTTGCCGGCGAATCCCCATTTTGAATGATTCATTTGCAGACTTATGCACATGGTCTTGTGAGTTGGTTTCATTCCTTCCAAGCGAAATCTAATATGGCCATCAGTTCCAATATATGCACGATCCGAGCGGTCTTTGGGATGCGAAACTAGTCCTCGCTCAAGAGTTCCCGGACTATCCTTATGATGATGACCTGGAAGCTCAAAACGTCGACATCCAGAAGATCTTGAATCATCCTCTCGGGCTCGAAAAACTTGACTTCGCTGCCTACAACGCGGAACCAGAGCGCAATAAACCTGCAGCAGCTAGCAGTCGGCCGTCTTCTGCTCTCAAGGCCGTTTTGGGGTCCTGGAATGGCTTCACTTACTCTCCTGCGTCCTCGATAGTCCCATCTTCAGGCATGATTTCCATGGAGCTTTTGGCCAGTGGGACGCGGCGGTTCCAAGCGTCATCTCGCTCCAATATGTCTGATTTTACTATTTTGGGCGAGTGCAGTGGAGAGAGTTCAGAAGTCGTCAAAATCACGTTCAAACAAACTTTCCCTGCTCGATTCTCTCCCCAGTACTTTTGTGGCCAGTGGTGAGGGTTTTCTTTGACGGCCTCATGTCAACTCTAATTAATAACTTAAAGGTCGCGATCCCAGCAGTCGCTCTCGGGGACGTGGGGCGCAGAGGCTGACCCCCGTACCCATGGCGGTGTCTTCATTTTCAAGCGTATAATTCCAGAGTACATGTGCTTCTTCCCTGCGCCTGCAGTGTTGAAGGCGAACAAGGCTCGGGCACTATGGGCATTTGCCATATCTGCGGTTAGATACACAATCCGCAAAGAGGACTGGTCATGGGCATTTTTCAAGCAAAGAACGTCCAACCGAAAGCGGTTCATCGAACTTTATATCCGAAGTACACGCTTTGGGAGACCTTTGACCACCGCAGAGCAGGTACGTAATTTTTTCTTACTTTGGTTGGTTGCACCAAATAACATGTCGCACTAGATCGAACTCGGCCTGATAAAAAAGTGCATTATAACACACAAACCGTCCACCCATTGCTGACGATTGTTAGATCCTTCACCACGGCGGACTCGAGATTTTATCATTCCATAGGTAACCAGCCTTCATTATATCAGTCTCCCCGACTAAACCTTCATAGCTGAGAATCAAATCCGAGTAACCACTGGCCATGAGTGAGTCCATGGTCGTCCATTCCGCTATGTTGCTCATGATATTCAGTGTGCGATGCGATTGCTGTACTGGGGTAATCGGCGGGGCTCGAGTCACTTGCTTGACATGTCGGCTGGAGGATACTTTCGACACGGTAGGAGTTCTTGGTTTATTTGTGTAATCTGATCTGACCAAAGCCTCAGGTCGACTTTTGCGACACCCCGAGTTGTACATCGACGAAAGTTGTGCCCACAGGAATGACGGTATGTGGTTAGCCACTGATTTGTGTTCCTTCCTCACCGTCCGTAGCGGCCCCACCTTCCCACGCACGATATTTTGAAATTGAGTATGCATCCTCTTCCACCCCTTTTTCCAGCGCTCATTTCCCCTCAGAACGCGTCGTCCATATAAGGCAATTCGGAAAAACGTATCGCGAGGCGAAACGAGCCCTCGCAAAAGCGAGAAAATTGTTCCCGGACCCCGAAGCCGACGCCGACGCTAGCGCGTCGGAGGTTCATTCCGTAATCGAGACGACCGGTCCAAAATGTGCAGTATGCGAGGATCCAGTGACACAGCCGTGCTGGTTTTGTGTCCAGTGCGAAGGTTTGCATCTTTCCGATCTTTGGTACGCCGGCTGATCCGCGCTTCAGAGCCCAGCTTCATTTGCTTCAGCTGCGAGTCGGACAGCAAGAAAAAAATTGCCTTTGGATATCATCAGGCTCACTCCCACGATCTGGTACGAGTCCAGCAGTATGTCGAAGAAGTCGAGGTCACTCTTGAAGACCGATTGGCGGATCTGGAGCAACGATTCATCCAACATGAGGCCAACATGAATCAGAGGCTGAACAGCCTAGAGGTCAAGGTGGAGGACCGCCTGCTCAGGGTGGACGACCGTCTCCTCCTTGTCGAAAAACTATTAGAACGAGTACTTCTTGCATTGGAGCAGCCGCGTTAACGGGCACGACGATCATTGCATATCTTTATAGTTTTGTACACTTGCATAGCATCCACACATTCATTAGCATTCAATCACAACTGCATTCACGACTGATTTCTATACGCACGCCTGTCAAGTTTGAAGCGTAAGAGGCTTGTTGGTATGAGCTCGGTGTTTTTGTCATGTGCGATCAATCCAGTCTTGGACTCGTTGTATCTCGTATTTAGGAATATAGTTCAATGCCCCCTGGCCCAGCTGGTTAAGGCGCACGACTGTTAATTCATCTTAACATATCGTGAGATCGTGAGTTCGAGCCTCACGGGGGCAGTTTTTTTTCTTTTCTATCGTTCGCAATAATAATATATATATAGCGTTATTTTTCTTTCTTTTTGCCACAGCCGTCCAACTCAAGTCACACATACAATCCACATCGCTTGTCGAGCATGATGGCATTTACTTCCTCATGAACGGGTATCTCATTAATTAATATAAACTAAAACACATCAAGCGAATGAGGGCAATCTGCGGCAACATGCCCATGGCTCTCGCAGTCCTCGCAGAACAATTCTGAGTCCGACGTTCGGTCGTCCTTTAAACAAGTCAACCAGCCGCAACGAACAGAATAAAACAACTCACTGTCGGTGTCCCTGCGGATAAAAGCGAGCATGTAAAGATATCGTGCCCTGGCTTTTCACATATCTCGCAAACTCCTTCGGTATCTGAAACGTCAGAACCTGCCACACTCCCAGCGCGACGTCGGGTCTCGACAACTTCACTGCTTCCTTTGGAGGATTTCCGTTGTCGGGCCAGCTTGTCCTTGGTGCGCTCAAGCTCCTGTTCAAGTTCATCCTCCCGGTAAATCTGGCAGCATGTCAGTATTGTCAGTAATGCCATCAAGTACGCGCCAACCTTCGACTCAATTAGGGCCTCGAGCTCGCTGATTTCCTTGTTCAACTAGACGGGGCATGTTAGGAAAGCAAAGAAATGGGCTAAGCACGTACATCATGCGCTACCCGAGCACTCTTCATCTCCGAGTCTCCCAATCGCTTGCGCAGCTGCTCGAGCTCCATCTGAAAGCAATCAGCTTGAAAAATGGGAGACTCTACGCGACCCTCACCTCAAACTTGACTTTCTGATCCTTCATGAGGCGCTGCAGAGATGCGAGATCTCCGGACGGTGCTTCGTCCAACGCGCTCTCCTCACGAGTCAGACTGTTATCAAGATTCTCCTCGAGAATTTGAACCTCCTGTCGGTAGACGTAAAATATTGAACGATAGAGAAGCTAGGGTTGTTACCTGACGCAGTTGCTCGGCCTCGGAAAGAAGAAGCTGGTTCTCCGACTCTAAAAGTTTCGTCCGTTGGGTGGCCGCAAGACTCTCCTTCTGGAGCTCTTGAACGATATGTCTGTGCGGAGATGAGCAAACAATTTCAGGTTCATGCAAGACTACCCACTTCAGACCAGTAATCTCCTCTTTGGCAGCAGATAGGTCGTGTTTCGACACAGACGGAGAGTGAGGAGATTGTATACCGTTGTTCAGCGCCATGTCACGGTTGGCCTTCTTTTTCATGGCATCGACCTCGGTAGACTGTGCGGCGAGCGCTTGGCGCAACTTCTCCACCTCCTCTGTTGCTTCCGTCTCCCGTCTCTGAGCTTCCTCCACTAGGTCCTGCAATTTGGCGATCTCATCCGTGAATCGGGATTTATCGGTAGAAACGCGCTTGGCGACTTGAGCTACTCGCGAGTAGAGATCGCCATCGCCGTTGCCTGCCACTAAACCATCCAGGTTCTACTCGCAGTCAGTCAAAAGCCGTTTAATGACTCGTATATTCTCACCGTGAGCTCGGCACGCAGGCCCTCGACTTCAGCCCTGGCATCTTCTAATGCAACAGTGCTTTCTTGAAGGGCTTCCTCGACCTCCTCGACGCGTCTCCTCGCACTCGCCTCCGACTTGATCATCCGCTCCACCTCCTTGCGACCCTCGCTCAGCTCCTTCTTCGCGGCCTCCTCCTTCTCCTTGAGCCGGCGCATGCGTTCCCCGAGCGCTGCCTCATCCCGCTCAGACGCCGCATGCGCATCCTCGAGCGCGTCCTCCAACCTGCTCACCTTCTTCTGCAGATGGACAATCTGGTCACGTAGCGTTTCATTGTCGATCTCAGTCGCGGATGAAGCCACCTTCGGTGCGGCGGTCGGAGAAGGGGATCGCGCCGCCGCACGCGTCCGAGCTTCAAGCGTGACGATCCGAGCTTCCAATTCTTCCTTCTCACGATCAACCGCGCTAAGGCGTTCCTCGTAGAGAGCAATAGTTTCCTGAACCGAGCAATCAGGTAACAAGGAGTCAGACAGAGGACAAGATACACACCTGGCCAGCCTGCCTGAGCTCGTCCACCTGCTCACCGAGCTCTTGTCGCTCTTCATCGAACTCGGTCTGGGTCTGCTTCAGTTGGAATTCCAGGGTCGCTATTTCAGCCAGCTTGGCCTTGAGCTTTTCTCCGCCCTCCCGCTCCGCAGTTTCCTTGCCGGCGATCGTCTCTTTCAGTGTCTGGGCCAAAAGCTGGCTCTCCTCAAGCTCCTGCTCAAGTGTCCGAATCCGGCCCTCGCCTTGCGCCTTCTCTTCGTCCAGACTAGCCAGGACTTGCGAGCTCGCAGTTTCCAGCTCTTGTATCTTGGCCGTTCGTGCCTCGAGATCCTGTTCCGCAGCTTTGAGCTGTGTCTCAAGCTCCGACGCGCGACTTTGAGTGTCCTCATAGTCAAGCCGCAAGGCCTCCAGTTGGGCTTGTGAGTCCTGATCTGGCTCAGGCGGCACAGAGGCGGTGCGCAGCCGCTGGTTCTCGTATTCTAGCGCCTGAATCCGCGATTGCAACTGTTCGCGCTCCTCATGGAGCATTGACCGGGTGGAGGACGCGGATTCCGGCCGAGGCGATGCCCAGGCCGCGCCTTCACCGTTCTGAGAAACGGATCGTGTGACGGGAGATGCGGGCGGGGGCATGGCGACAGCGCTCGGGATTCGGGCACGGGGTGTACCCATAGATGGACGCCCAATTCCGCCTGAGACGCGACCGCCGAGGCTCGGTTTCGGCGTGGTGAAAGGTGAAGCTGGGGTTCGGGTTGGTGAAGGGTTAGGGCGCGAAACGGGTGAAGGGGAGATAAGGTTTCGAGCGGGACTTGCTGGGGGTGCGAGGGCGGGGCGAGGGGGGGTAGAGGAAGTAGCATCACGGGAACTAAGCTGCTTGGCGGTCATGGAGACATACTTGGATGCTCGGGATCCAGCCGTGAGTTTGTTGGTCAAGGAGGCGGCGGGAGTTGTCGCCGGCTTGGTAAGGGTTCGTGAGCGGGGACGTGCAGATGGTGTTGTTCCAGGTGTTCGTCCAGCATAAGAGGACGGCGTAATTCGTCCCCCATTGGAGGGCGTCGTGCGCCCAGTTGACATGCGTGAAGTCGACGCCGAGGGGGTCATTCGTGAGCTTGTGCTAAACGACATGGACGTCGACGTCGAAGGGGTGATTCGCCCGGATATTGAGGGCGTTGTGCGGCCGCCTCGGGACGAAGCCACTGAGGATGGTCGGTGGACGGCGCCTGGGCCAACAGTCGGCGCGGAGAGCTTTGTGGTTGCAACAAAAATCCCGCAATTTGGTGGACATGAGAAATACTGCTTTCTGGCGCAAAGAGATGAGATGAGAAAGCAGAGACGCGCGCGACTGACCCAGCCACGCTCCCGTCGTTCTTTCCTTTGCCAGCGAAGCCTCCGCTCAGTTCAACGCCGGCCCAGAGGCCGGGTTTGCCATCGATGTTTCCTCGAAACCGCAAGGTTCCTTCGACCCCCAGAGACTCTACTCTGACGTTTTCGTTCAATACCGGCTCCCATTTACCGCGCATCCCCTCCCCGACCTCGGACGCGCGGGGAGTGGCGCGAATGGTGCTCTTGCCGAAAACGTCTGATTGACGGCTCGCAGGGCGGGTGCTGGGGGTCTTTGCACGCTCTGGGATCCTTGCAGAGGACGAGGACGCGACAGACGACGGCCGCGGTCCAAAGGAGGTGGACTGGGGAGACAGAGACGCGGATGAAAAGTCGCTGGTCCTGGATGTTCTGTGCAATGCAGGATCGTTTGCCTTGATTGCGTCTGCAAACGCGCGGGACATATACTCGACATCGGGGACGGGGACGGCGGGCTGCACGGTCGACGACGAGCGCGACCTTCCGGGCGTTGGAATGGCACTTGGACGTCGCGGCTTCATGGGCCAAATTGAACCTTTATGTACGCTTACGTGAGACACTCGTGCACGCGCGTCCATGTCCGCTACAACCACCACCCTCCAGAACACCACCGTCGTCGTCCATCCCCTCGTTCTCCTCTCCGTCGCCGACCACCACGCCCGCTCAGTATCGCGCACGTCCCATAAGCGCGTCATCGGCGCCCTTCTCGGTCAGGACAATGGCAAAATAATAAATGTCGCAAACTCCTTTGGCATTCCCTTCGAGGAGGACGACAAGGACAGCAAGAGCTGGTTCCTCGACCACAACTATGTCCAGGAAATGTATGACATGTTTCGCAAGGTAAACGGTGCGTCCATGTCGAGGCCACGCGTCGCCCAGGCCCTCATTCCTCCCAGCCAAGGAGCGGCTAATTGGCTGGTATCACACCGGCCCCAAGCTGCGCGCCTCTGACCAGGAAATAAATGACCTCTTCAAACGTTTTGTCGCGCGGCCCTTGATGGTCATCGTCGATGTGCGGCCCCAAACCGTCGGCATCCCCACCGACGCCTACTTTGCCGTAGACGAGATCAAAGACGTGCGTTTCTCGTGTCGCATACGTTCACACTCTGATTGCGCGTACAGGATGGCACAGAAACCCTCAAAACCTTTGTCCACGTTCCCTCCGCCATCGAAGGCGAGGAAGCCGAGGAAATCGGTGTCGAACATTTGCTGCGCGATATAAAAGACAGCACGACCACCACACTCGCCACACGCGTCTCCGAGCAGCTTGCCTCCCTCCGCGGCCTGCAATCACGATTGTCCGACATCCAGAAATATCTCGTCGATGTCTCACAAGGCGCGATGCCCGTGGACCACAAAATCGTATATCACCTGCAGGACGCATTCAATCTTCTGCCCGACCTCGGAGACCGGACACTGCGGGAGAGCTTTGCCGCCAGCACGAACGACGCGCTGCTGGTGGTTTATCTGAGCAGTCTGTTGCGCGCGGTCATTGCATTACACGCGCTGGTCGACAACAAAGCAACGGTTGGGCGGGCAGAACTGGAAGAGGGATCCGATGAGAAGGGTAAGGAGAAGAAGGATGAGAAGAAAGACGAGAAGAAGGAGGACAAGGACAAGGAGAAGGATGAAAAAGACACGGGGAAGGAGGAGAAGGATGTTAAGGACGAAAAGCCTACATAGATTTACTGTAGTAATTTTCCGCTTTCCGATTCCCCATGAGCGGCCATTTACGGCTTTTTCGGCGTTAGAGGGCTTTCCATTTTTGGTTTTCTGCTTTTCATGATGCTCGTTCGCGGGTGCAGCAGGTTCACTCCCCTGCTCTCCCCATGGCGCCTACACAGCTGGCGCGCAGCCTCTGCGGCGGCTGCAGTAAAGCCAGCAGACGCAGACACAGAGGCACCTCCGCCGCCCCAACATAAACTAGCCGAAAGAGACGTCCAGCGCCTCACATTCCAGCGCAACATTGGTGTCTCGGCGCACATCGACTCCGGGAAGACCACCCTTACGGAGCGCATCTTGTACTACACAGGACGTATTCGTGATATCCATGAGGTGTGCGACGCGTCGAGGTTCCTTCAACCGTCTAATACTGCAGCCTGTAGGTCCGCGGCCGCGACTCTGTTGGCGCCAAAATGGACAGCATGGACTTGGAGCGCGAAAAGGGAATCACCATCCAGAGTGCGGCGACGTTCTGCGACTGGGAGACAACCAGTCCCATCGACGCCTCCAAACAAAAATACGCAATCAATATTATAGATACGCCAGGACACGTCGATTTCACAATAGAAGTAGAACGGGCTCTGCGGGTGCTCGATGGCGCAATTTTGGTTCTGTGTGCAGTTGCTGGGGTGCAAGTACGTTGTCCGCGGATGACAATACCACGCTCTCATTATTATTGCAGAGTCAAACGACGACTGTGGACCGGCAAATGCGGCGCTATGGCGTTCCCCGTATCTCGTTTGTGAATAAAATGGACAGGTTCGGCAAACGTTCCTCTCGATTTTACGCGTCTCAACCATGCTAGACCCGGTGCAAACCCATGGCGCATAGTCAGCCAGATCCGCTCGAAGCTAAGAATACCGGCGGCAGCGGTTCAGGTTCCCATCGGCGTCGAAGACGGATTCAAGGGCGTTGTCGACTTGGTGTACTGGCGCGCGATATACAACGAGGGTCAGAAAGGGTGCGTCAGTCCTTGTAATATCACTGAAATATCTGACTTTATATCCAGGATCGACGTTGTTATTTCTGAGGAAATACCAGCGGACGTGTTGGACCTTGCCAAGCAGAAACGCACCGAACTCATTGAACAACTGGCCGAAGTCGACGAAGAAATTGGAGACCTCATTTTGAACGACGAGCTGCCTTCCAATGACCAACTCGCCGCTGCTATCCGCCGCTCCACCATCGGACTCAAATTCTCTCCAGTTTTCCTGGGCTCCGCCATCAAAAACACTGCAGTCCAGCCACTTCTCGACGGTGTTTGCGCGTATCTGCCCAATCCTTCGGAACTAGACGTTGTCGCCCATGACACCAATCTGCCTATATCTGCCCCTCCGGTCCCCCTCGCTCCTGCGGCCGATGCACCGCTCGTTGGTCTCGCATTCAAACTCGAGGAAGGTCGCTTCGGCCAACTGACTTATATGCGCGTCTACCAAGGCAGCTTGAAAAAGGCAAATTTGATTTACAATGCGCGGACTGGGAAGAAGGTCAAGGTGCCCCGTCTTGTTCGTATGCATAGCAATGAAATGGAGGTCGGTATTGCCCGTATTAGTATACACCTGTTCTCATCCTCTCTAGGATATCGACTCCATCGGCCCCGGGGAGATCTGCGCCATTTTCGGTGTCGAGTGCTCCTCCGGAGATACCTTTACCGACGGATCGACCAGCTTTTCGATGGTACGTGACACCAATTGCACACATAAATACACCTTCACAACTTTCTAGACTTCCATGTTCGTGCCTGAGCCTGTCATTTCACTCGCTATCAAAGCGACCGGTATCGAAACACCCAACTTTTCCCGAGCTCTCAATCGTTTCAAGAAGGAAGATCCTACTTTCAGGGTTCACTTGGATCAGGAGAGCAAAGAGGTATTTGCAGCGTTTCAACCTGATCTTCTTGTCTGACAAACTATCAAAGACCATCATATCTGGCATGGGCGAACTCCACCTCGAGATTTACGTCGAACGCATGCGTCGTGAGTACAACGTCGACTGTGTCACTGGGAAGCCCCGTGTGGCTTTCCGCGAGACGATTTCGAAGCGGTCAGATTTCGTATATGTCCACAAGAAGCAAACCGGAGGTGCTGGCCAATACGCCAAAGTCTGCGGCTACATCGAGCCCATGGAGATGGATCCCGAGACGGGCAAGGACGTCATGTTTGAAAATCTGATCATGGGCGGCACCATCCCAACCAACTACATCCCCGCGATCGAAAAGGTATTTTTGCGAAATTCCATATTTGCACTTGCTGATATTGAGACGCTCCAAAGGGTTTCTACGAGGCATTGGAAAAAGGAACCCTCACTGGGAACCCTATTAGCGGCGTACGCTTCGTGTTGACGGACGGTGGATATCATATTGTTGATTCCTCTGAACTTGCGTTCCGGAACGCTACGATCGGTGCCTTCCGCGAGGCTTTCAGGGCCGCCAACGCCATCGTGCTGGAGCCCATCATGAAAGTCGAAGTCGTAGCGCCCTCCGAGTTCCAAAGTAAGAGTCCTCCATTCGGTCTGTTTTACCTGAACGAAACGTTTCCAGGCAACGTCATTGGTGGATTAAATACACGACGAGGCACAATTGTGGACAGCGAAGTCCGCGACGATGAATTCACGGCCATTGCTGATGTGGCACTGAACGACATGTTCGGCTACTCAAATCAACTGAGAGGAGCAACTCAAGGGAAAGGTGGGTTTCTTGACTGATGTCCCCGTTCACAAAATGACCGTAATTCTAGGCGAGTTCAGCATGGAATACAAGGTATGTTCGCTTGTGCGCATGATGAACGAGGTTTTCACGCTTTCTTTCAGACACACATGCCTGCGCTGATGAACCTGCAAATGGAGCTGGAAGCAGCTTACAAGAAAACTTTACTAGCCAAAAAATAGATAACGATTAATTGTTCCAAAAAGTACTCGACGATGCAGGGCTAACCAGCCTTTAATAAATACACAAGTCATACAACGTTGGCATCAGGGACGCCCATTTTTCATAAGATAATCGTCCAGCATCTGGTGGTGGTAAGAAAAGGAAGGAAAGTAGAGACGACTCTCACCTTGTCCATATCATCCATCTGCTTGAAGGCGTCTGCATAGACGTCTCTAATCTTTGGATGCAACGAGGCCAGGTCCACCGGCCGTCCGAACAACATCTCATCTACCGGATCCAGCGGGGGCAGCGTCTTGCGTGGTACGGACCCGCGCAACTCAATGACCGCCATCATATGAGAAACGCCAAAGTCGTCCTTGGGTATAAGCAGACGCTTTCGTTCCGCCTTTGGCGTGGGGGTGCGCAAAGGACTTTCAGGCGACGAAGGAGCCATCGGGGTGGCATATCCTGAAATATCGTCCGACATGAGAGACGTGACAGACTCTTGTCGGCGGGAGGTCAAGCCCGGATGCAGCGGCGGACCAGATTTCGCCCCGGTAGGCGTCGTAGTACCTGGTCTGACAGAGGGAGATGAGCGTCCATTTGACTGCGACGCCATTTCGCGGGCGACATTAGGCGGGATCGGAGTGCGAGAAAGCAAGCCTGCCGAGCCGGGCGTGACGGACCGCGAGCGCGCAGCATCGTCCAAGGAATATTGAGACTCGGGCGAGTTCGAACGCAGCGAAACTGGGACAGCATTGGCTGGTTGCTGCTGCCGTCCCCCACCCTGGATTTTGCTCAGCACGCGGTCGAGCTTCTCACCGACGCGCTCTTTATTGCGGCCGAGCACTCCCTCGAGCACGTCGGTCTTGTCGTCGCTGTCCCGCCATTCCTCCTCCACAATGTCGCTGATGTCGTACGACTCGCCATCGGGCTGCACGTACGAGTAGCGCATCTTTTCGTCCGTGTTGTACCGCGCACTGCGGATCATCGCGTTGCCCGGGAGCAGCACGTCCATCCCGCGCACCGAGTTGGTCGACGCCGAGAGGATCGCGCGCTGGTTCGCGCGCGTGGCTTCGCGCTGAGCGGCAATGATCTCTTGTCGCGAAAGCCCAGACGTGGGAGCCACCACGCGGATTTTCGACTCCTCGGGAGGGTCAGAGGTGATGCTCGAGGCAGAATCGCGCTGGAACTTTTGCTTCGCCAGCGCGAGTTCGTCGAGGCCGGCGGACACGCGGTGCCGCGCGTGGCTGCTGGTCGAGGGGCGGTACGATGTGGCACGGCGGAGGACGAACATGGGATCGTCGGGGTTGACGTCCTCCATGGTTCCCAAAATCTGGGTCGAGTCGATCGAACGCCGTTTGTTCGGGAATTGCGTTTGGGGAGTGCGATAGGTTGGGGGACGCGGGAAGGCATCTACGACCCTGCTCGAGGGAGAGAGCTCACGTTCTGTATAAAAATATGAGTGCCAACAATTTACGCAAAGTAGCAGAAAACGCACCCTGCCCATTGCCAGTATCGATAGCCAGTTGGTATCGCACACGCACGGCGCTCCGCCGCTTGGAAAGCTTGTCCTCGACCTCGTCCCCTCCATCCACCACGCCCTCTTCAATCCCGAACCGCTCCAGACCAATCTCAATGACCTCCGCCACGCTGGCATTCTTCGGGAACACAAACACCTTGCGCCGCATAGTCTGCGATATCCCGGGAGAAGTCACCGACGGCCGCCCGCGCTCTCTCAGCGTGTCCTTGAACACAATCGCCTCTGTGAGCGGGTCGAACACCATGTCATCGGGCAGATCGCCGGGGTATATAACGAGCTGCAGCGGGAACCGGAACGACGGCGACGTGAAGCGCTCGGGCTGGACGTTGCCCCCGCCCTGCGTCGACACGGTCAAGAACTGGCCCCGCGCCGGCGACTGCGGGTCGCTCTCGCCATCCAGGGTCTCGGCGATGAGCGTATCGTCCGCCCCATCCATGCTCACGTCCCCGCTCTCCTCCCCGCCGCGCCGGTTCAGATAAAACTTGACCGCCGAGTCGTCCGTAAAGTCGTTCATGTCGAGCTTCTTGATCGCGGGGTGCATCGAGAGGTTGCTGACGATGGAGCTGACGCTCCCCACGCTGCTGCGCTTGACGCGCGGGGCGTTCTCCACTAGGCCCTCAAACACGACAAGCGGGTGCTCCGTATCGCGCAGCACGGCGCTCGAGCCCTCGACCTGCTTCACCGTAAGGAAATAATCGTGCGGGTCCGTGTCGTCGAGCCGGAACCGCTGTACCGCCTGGCGGACGAGGTCTGCCGAGGTCGTCGACGCATTCAACAAGACGGTCTTGAACGTGGCCTCGGTCTGCAGGTTCGGGCCCGCAAACACACGGATAACACTGAGATCCGGCACACCGACACCGTCGCCGGAGGACGATGGCGTTAGAATGAGTGAGCCAGGACGCGGGCGCCCGCCGGAAGGAGGAGTGTGGAAGGCGCTGGGCGGCGCGCTGCTGCTGTTCATGTAGAGAGCCGCAGAGTGTAGCCCGTACGACGGCTCCGGCGGCGACGAAGGCGAGCGGTTGAGATACTCCTGGTAGAGCGCCTGCTGCTGCTGGTCGTGCTGGCGGAGCGTCGAAGCGGCCGCCAGGGGCGCGCCCTGCTGGTCCCTCTGCTGCTGCATTTGCTGTATCCGCTTCGGGTCGGTCGAGTTGCGCAAGTTGATCGCTTGTTGCTGCTGCTGCTGCTCCATCGCAGTTGCAGTCGTGGGCGACATCATCCCGTCCGCCGACACGCTGCCCCCATTCGACGGGCGACGACCCGACTCCTCCGACCCGCGCCCGTTATTGACAGAAAGCTCGCTCTCCGACCCAATCGACGCGTTCTTGCCCTTGTCCTTCTTGTCGCTCTTATTCCGGCCGAACAAGCTCCCAAAAACGCCCCCGCTCTTTTTCTTCTTGCCGTCCTTCTCGTCATCGGACGCCGCCACAGGCTCGCGCTCCTTGCGCAACTTTCCCCCGCCGCCGTTGGGAGATGGAGCAGCCTTGGCGATACTCGCCGAGCTGACGGGCGCCGCCATAGGTGTGCCAGCGGGCTTGGCCTCTGCCGGTTTGACCTGTTTTGCGCGTTTGCGGGCGGCGTCCTCCTCTTCCTCCCGGAGACGCTTCCGTTCGCGCTCGCGTTCCCTCTCGACTTCTGCCGAGTTGGGAGAAACAGGTTCGCGGACTATGGACGGGGTCACGGTGACTTTGCGCGTCTCGGTGAGCTCTGCGAGGTCTGGCGTGAGGCGCTCGATAGAGCGGGGGGCGCGAAGCGGCGGTTGTTCGGGGCGCGCAGCAACGGCCGCTTGTCGAGCAGCAGCAGCGCCATCCTCCCACTGCATACCATCGTCGGGCTCCATTGGCGGCGGGACCATCTTCTGCTGCGGAGGCACGCTCGCGGCATCCTTGGCCGCCTGCTGCGCCTCTTTCGCGACAGCTTGCTCGGTCATACGGCGCATCATGGACATTTCATCCGCGAGCTCGCGGTCCTCCGCCTCGTAGCCGCCAATCTCCCACTCTGCGTCCTCGTCCTCCTCCTCGAAATCAATGTCGTCGTAGTCGGCAAACTCGGCGTCGGGGTCGCCGCCGCGCTCGCTGATGATGGTGGCGCGGCGCTCTTCGCGCTCGATGAGCCATTCCTCTTCGTTCCAGACGGCCGGGGGGTATCGGTGGACGCTGAGTGCGTGGGAGAATGCGAGGCCGCGGCGCTGGGTGAGGGGGTTGGGGACGGTGTTGCCTGTGCGGGGTGCATTTGGCGGGGGTAGTGGGGAGGACGAGTTGGTGTTGCCAGCGGCGAGGGTGTTGCGGAGGCGGGAAGCGGAGACGTTGAGGTCGGACTGGAGCTCGGACTGGGTAGCAGATGCGAGCTGAATTATGTCTAGTCAGTATGCAGCCCAAGACGAGACATGGCAACGTACATCGACATTGCGGTGCTTGTTGAGGCGAGCGAGACGCTCGAAGGGAGTCTCTATGTTTTCAGCGGGTATATATCCGACCTCCTGGGTCTTGAGGACGCGCACGAGCCACCAGTAGCTGTTGCTGTCGTCCATGAGAAAGAGACTGTCGCCTTTGACGACGTTCGCCTGACCCTCGACGGTGGCGGCGAAGCTGTGGAGGGAGTAGACGAGGTCAAAGTCTATGGACTCGTTTGGAATAGAAAGAGAGGAGGAGCCGTCGTCGTCGTCGTCCATGTATTCCTCGTGATCCTCGCCGTCCGAGTCGTCCTCGAGGACGGAGTGCTCCTCCTCGTCTGTGCTGGTGTAGTTGGCTGCCTCTGCATGGGCATGGACTCTGCCGTCGTCGGCATGGATCTGGTCGCGGAGGTCGAAGGTGTCCTGCCGGCCTGGCCTCCGTGTGTCGACCTGCATGCTGGTCAAAGCTGCAGCCAAACACCGTCAACTTATAGCGTCCCAAATGGGATCCCCAAATAGGAAGGTTTTGATGCTTCGTTGAGTGGACCCAAAGTGGACCTCGTTACTGTGACTGTGTCACGAGAAAAGAATGAAAGCAATAACGCGTTGTGATGGGATGACATTCAATAACGCGGTCACTACAAGAAGCACTGCGTCATCATACGTCATAGCCTTCCTTTTGCCATCGTATAAGTAGCATTCTTTTCAATCCTCTTGCCATCAAATGTCCTACGCACAAGTAACAGCCCACAACGCCCCTCCCATCGAGCAGCAACCCCACCCAGACCCCGCCCTTCTCAACACCGCCCCCGCCGCCCCCGCCTCCCCCTACGACTCCACAAAGAAAGTAAACGTCGTCCCCATGCCCAGCAACAACTTCCCCTCCTCCAACAACAACTTCCCCTCTTCCTCCAACAACTCCGGTCGCGCCCACAGACGCTACGACGAGGTCAAAGCAGAAGGCGACTACCTCTGGGAATCCGCAAAGGGCTACCTCCTCCGTCCAGGCGTCGCTGGCGGCCTCATTGGTCTCGGTCAGTGCTTTCTCCTCTTGCTTCTCGCCTCGCTGACCCTCCCCAGTAAACATCGGCCTCCTCGCCGGCGCAGCACGCGCGTTCTACGTCAACCCCCATTACCGCCGCGACACACAAGTCATTTCCACCACTGTCGCCGCAACCCTCGCCATCCTCGGTTCAGAGGGCTATCTTGCAGAGGCGTACCGCAAAACTGCCGCCGGCCAGGAGGAGGAGCGCAGAGCAAAGGAGGAGGGCGCTGTCATCTACCGTCACCTCAGAGAGCAGATTCTCCGTCCGGGAACCCTTGGCGGCCTTCTTGGTCTGGTACGTCGTTTCTTCCTGTCGTATTTCCAAGCTCAACTGCCATAGATCAATCTTGGCATCATTGGGACAATCGGATACTTCAGCTACGAGAACTGGAACAGACCCTGGGACAACCGCATGGTCTCTGCCATCTCTGCTGGTCTGCTCACCCTCTCTGTTGGTGAAGGGTAAGTTCCATCTCTGCCAGCTGAATCGTGGCTCAACTCTGTCCAGATACGTCGCAGAAAAGTACCGTGAGCAGCGCAGGTAGATTATTGATTGTAATAATAATATGAGATTTTGGACTGTATTTGTTCTTGTTAAGACACTCTCCCATTACATCGTCGTCGACGCGTCTATAGAGCTGCGCGGCCTTTTCATATAATTCGCACCCGTGTATGTCGGATATACGACTGCACACTCTTAAATACACCCCCCTACCCAACGACGACCACACCCCCGACCCCGCCCCCATGCGCGCCTCAGTCCGCGCAGCCGCCTCGGCTTCTGCCACCCGCCTCATGAACAAGACCGCCAGGCGACAGGACCGCTATACTGACGACCCCGAGGAAGAGGCCGGCCTGCTGGCAGGCCAGGCGTACGATGAAGAGCAGGCATATGAGGCCCAGGAGCACAGGCTCGAGGCCGCGAGCCAGAGCCCCGTATCCAAGCGTGCTGGCCTACTGAGGGGCCGACAAAAAGCGCCCAAAGATACCTCTCGGACAATCCCTTTCCGCCCGCCAGACAAACTCCAGGCGCGCTACCCGCCCAACATCGTCCGCAACCAAAAATACAACATATTCACCTTCCTCCCGCTCGTATTCTACGAGCAGTTCAAGTTCTTCTTCAACCTCTACTTCCTCCTCGTCGCCCTCTCGCAGTTCATCCCCGCCCTCAAGATTGGCTTCATCGTGACGTACATTGCCCCGCTCGCGTTTGTGCTGTGCGTCACGATGGGCAAGGAGGCCTACGACGACTACAAGCGCAACCTCCGCGACCGCGAGGCCAACTCGGCCAAATACCTCATCCTCGACCCGCCCGCGGGCGACTCGTCCGCCCTCGACAACTACGCCATCGCGCACGCCAACACGCGCGCGGTGCCCTCGGCCTCGCTGCGCGTCGGCGACCTCGTCCGCCTCGAGAAGAACCAGCGCGTGCCCGCGGACATGGTGCTGCTGCACACGTCCGAAGCGTCCGGGACGTGCTTCATCCGCACGGACCAGCTCGACGGGGAGACGGACTGGAAGCTGCGCGTCGCGGTGCCCGAGTGCCAGAAGCTCGAGGAGGGCCAGCTCATTACGCTCGATGCCGAGATATACGGTGCGCGTTTTCCGTCCTTCAAATCATGTTCAGTCCTGACGCAGCTGCAGCCGACGCGCCGACAAAGGACATCCACACCTTTGTAGGCACCTTCACGCTCAACGGCCCGCCCCCCGCGCAGGCGATGCATAGCACGGAGTCCGTCCCACTAAACCACATCCCGTCGGTCGCGCCGCTGACCGCCGAGAACCTGCTGTGGTCCAACACCGTCCTCGCCGCCGGGTCTGCCGTGGGTCTGGTCGTCTACACCGGTCCCGAAACGCGCGCAGTCATGAACACGAGTCACCCAGAGACCAAGGTCGGGCTGCTTGATCTCGAGATCAACAACCTCGCCAAGGTGCGTTAAACAAGCACGTTTTAGAGAACAGTGTTCATACTGCCCAGATTCTGTGCTTGGTGACGTTTGCGCTCTCTGTCGTGCTCGTCGCGCTCAATGGCTTCCGGGGGCCCGCGTACATCTACATCGTCCGCTTCCTCATCCTCTTCTCGTCGATCATCCCCATCAGGTAATTCTTAATTGAACGTTCACGCGACGATACTGACCGCCGCGCAGTCTGCGAGTGAACCTCGACATGGGCAAGACCGTGTACGCGCACCAGATCATGAACGACCCCGAGATCCCCGAGACGATCGTGCGCACGAGCACGCTCCCCGAGGAGCTCGGCCGCATCGAGTATCTGCTGAGCGACAAGACGGGCACGTTGACGCAGAATGGTGCGCTTCTTTGCCCGTAAAATCTACACAGCCCTGATCCCAGGCAGAAATGGAGATGAAGAAGCTGCACATGGGGACCATGTCGTACGGGTTCGACTCGATGGACGAGGTCGCGCACCAGCTCGCGGTTGCGTTCGGCGCGGAGAAGAGTGCGTTTTCTTCCCGTTTCAGTTTTATTATTATTTAAAAATTTAGGCCATCGGAAGACCGGCTCGCTCGCCACCGGCGCTCAGCTCGCAACCCGAGGACGACGAGACATGTCCTCGCGGGTGCGGGACGTCGTCCTCAGCCTCGCGCTCTGCCACAACGTCACCCCTGTCACAAACGACGACGGCTCGGTAACCTACCAGGCCTCCTCCCCCGACGAAGTCGCCATCGTCACCTGGACGCAGTCCATCGGCCTCACCCTCGTCTTCCGCGACCGCACGCGCATCGAGCTGCAGACGCCCTCGGGCGCGCGCATCGCGTTCGAGGTGCTCGAGCTCTTCCCCTTCACGTCCGAGTCGAAGCGCATGGGCATCGTCGTGCGCGACGCGCAGTCCGGCGAGATCACGTTCCTCCAAAAGGGCGCGGACGTCGTCATGGCCAAGATCGTGCAGCGGAACGACTGGCTCGAGGAGGAGACGGCGAACATGGCGCGCGAGGGGCTGAGGACGCTCGTGATGGCGCGCAAGCGCCTCTCTGCGCAGCTGTATGCCGAGTTTAAAGAGCGGTACCATGCGGCGAGCATACGGCTCGACGGCCGGAATGAGGCGATGGCGCGAGTCGTCGCCGAGTGCCTTGAGCACGATCTCGAGCTGCTTGGACTCACCGGTGTCGAGGATAAGCTGCAGGACGAGGTCAAGTCGACGCTGGAGCTGCTGCGGAATGCCGGGATCAAGATTTGGATGCTGACGGGGGATAAGATCGAGACGGCGCGATGTATCGCGATTTCGACAAAACTGGTAGCACGAAATCAGTACATTCATGAGGTTGCTAAGCGTGCGTCTTTCATTTTTGCCGTCCAACCTGGACCTAAATTGCATTACAGTAAAAACCTCGGACGAAGTACGGAACGAGCTCGAGTTCCTGCAATCGAAACTCGACTGCTGTCTGGTTATTGACGGCGAGTCCTTGCAGGTACTTTATAAAATAAATAAATTAGCTCGAAATGACTGACCACGAACTGCAGCTCTGTCTGGACCTTTTCAAGAACGAGTTTATCGAAATCGCCACCAAACTGTCCGCCGTCGTGGCCTGCCGGTGTTCCCCGACGCAAAAGGCCGACGTAGCGCGTCTCATCCGCAAGCACACGAAAAAGCGGGTCTGCTGCATCGGGGACGGCGGGAACGATGTCAGCATGATCCAGGCAGCGGACGTCGGCGTGGGCATCGTCGGCAAGGAGGGCAAGCAAGCATCGCTCGCGGCCGACTTTTCCGTGACGCAGTTCAGCTTCCTCACAAAACTATTGCTATGGCACGGGCGCAACTCGTACCGGCGCTCGGCCAAGCTCGCGCAGTTTGTGATCCACCGCGGGCTGATTATTTCAGTTATGCAGGCGGTGTTTTCCGCGATTTTCTTCTTTGCGCCGATCGCGCTCTACCAGGGGTGGTTGATGGTGGGGTACGCGACAATCTATACCATGGCGCCCGTGTTTTCGCTCGTCCTCGACCGGGACGTGAGCGAGGACCTGGCGATTTTATACCCGGAGCTGTACAAGGAGACGACCAAGGGCCGCGCTCTGTCGTACAAGACGTTCTTCCAATGGCTCATGATCAGCGTCTACCAAGGTTTGTCGAGTCTTGGTACGCGCCGTGGTCTGTACTCACCTCATCTCAAGGCGGGGCGATCATGATCATGTCGCTTGTCCTGTTCGAGACGGAATTCCTGCATATTGTTTCCATCTCGTTCACTGCGCTGATTCTGAACGAGCTAATTATGGTCGCGCTCGAGATAACTACATGGTATGTCCTGCTGTCGTGGATCCCGAAACCTGCTAAACATTTTCTCGTCCAGGCATATATACATGGTAATCTCCGAGGTCGTGACGCTCTTCTTCTACGTGATCAGCATCGCGTTCCTGCCAGAGTACTTTGGTGCGTACAGTGCTGCGGTGGCCGCGACGCAACTGACTGAGATGCGCAGACCTGACATTTGTTGTGACGCTCGGGTTTGGGTGGAAGGTGGTTGTGATCGTGGCGCTCAGTGCGCTGCCGCTGTACATTATCAAGCTGATTCGGAGCAGAATTGCCCCCGCAGCGTCTAGTAAACTGCTGTAGAATATTTAATCTGTGTTTTTAATCTAGGAGGACCTGATGCTTATGTCACTCGACGCGTCTATCTTGCGTTGACCGTGGACTCTTTCGCTGGTGTTATACGCGTCTTTAAGCTTGCATTTCGCCTTCTCACCCTGGGTCAAATGATTATGCGCTCTGTTAATAAGCTACCGGAGCGGAATAGATCTGTTCCGTCTTTCCTTCAAGTTTGTCGATCTTGTCTACGAACTTGAAGCTCAAATGTCGCGTCTTATCCCTGGAAGAGCCCCTGCACCTGGTGTATCTCCAATCGCTGACCGTATCCGCGAAAGACGCGGCGCGCGCGGCCTCACTCCTCTTGATCAGGCGCTGCTCCATGTTCCACCAGTTGCAGAAGGCTGGAACTCTCTCTTGGGTGCAATCCGCACCAAAGGATCTCTGCCCGGCGACGTTCGCGAGCTTATGATCCTCCGTGTTGCTGCGCGCAACCACGCCGCCTTTGAATGGATCCACCATGAGCCTGTCGGCCGTACGGAAGGACTCACCACGACGCAGCTCTGGGGAATTCGTGATACATCTGCCCTGCCCCCGCCTTCTCTTCTCTCCCCTCTTCAGGCCGCTGCTCTTGCGTTTGCGGACCACAGTACGGTCTCTGTGCGCGTCCCGGCGGATGTCACCTCCGCACTTCAGGAGCAGCTCAAGCTCGTCGCAGCCGATAAACTCGACGTCGACGATCTACTCGTTGAAGCAGCAGCAGCAGTTTCTATATATAACATGGTTTCGCGCTTTCTCGTTTCTCTGGATGTTGCTGGAATATCAGACAATCCAGTCCCTTGGCCCGTCGACCGTACCGAGGTGCAGCTCTTAATCTCACGACCCACCGTCTACTAATATCACATCCATCCAGCACAAAGTTCCCATTGGCTCGGACCACCTCCATGCCGTGACCCTTGTAACTCATCCCGACGCTCCATGGATCGTTTTCGCCAACTCTTTGTTGACCGACGAGAGCATGTGGGATTGGCTCATCCCTTTCGTCCTAGCCCCCACCACCCAGACCACATGGCCATTCAAAGGCACGTATAATATCCTCTTGCACGCCCAGCGCGGCCACGGCCGCTCCTCCACCACCGCCGAGGCGTGCACTATGCACATCCTCGCGCACGACATCGCCCTCCTCATCTCCACTCTCGTTCCCGGCGGTAAGGTCAAGAGCGTCATTGGCGTGTCTCAGGGCGGCGCAGCGACCCTCGCCTTTGCCGCCCTCCACCCGTCCCTCACCGCGAGTGTCGTCGCATGCGACACTGGCCCACGCACCGCGCCAGGCAACGTCGAGGCTTGGCAGAGCCGTATCGCGCTCGCCAAAGCAGACGGGATGGGCGCCCTTGCCACCGCCACCGCCGACCGCTGGTTCCCTGCGCCGTCCAAGTGCGGCAAGGGCGGCGCGCACGGCGCACGCACGGAGACGATCAGGCGCATGATAGAAGCGACGACCATCCCTGGCTTTGAGCTCGGCGCGGGTGCGCTCATGGCGTACGACCTGATCAAGCCGGTCGCTGAGGAGGGCGTCGATTTGTTGCATACAGGCGGACAGGTCAAGACACTCCTGGTGGCAGGCGAGCTAGACGGTGGAGGGAAAGTTGGAGCCGGTATGAAAGCATTGTCCGAAAAGTGGAATGAGGCTACGTCGGCGGCCAAGGTTGAATATGTACAGATTGCTGGTGCTGGACATTTACCAATGGTGGATGAGACCGAGAACTTCTGGGATGTCGTTGGTGCGTTTTTAAACACTGTTTGAAAATATTGTCCGAATACTATATATACTATATGTATATAAACAAATGTGTACTCTACAACGGACATACCGTCAAGTGAGGGGATGAGATGCCTAGCGGAAATAGAATCATTATGGATGACTGGAACGACATCGGACTCACCGTGCAAATACAAACGTTTCCCTTTCACATCGTGCACAACGCTGGTCGTTCCAGACGCGAGGGTGCCATCGTCTTCGAAAACCTGTAGCAGTTGTCAGTATCTTAAAGTCTGAGCATCGATGTGTATACCTTTGTCACCTTGAATTTCTCCCCATAAAACGAGCCTGGGCCGGTGTTCATCGCGATAGAAAGCGCCGACGACGGGGACAGCTTGGATGGATCAGCGATGTGTGCAACTATTGCGGATGCATCTGGAAAGGCGGCTGCCCAAACCACGCCGTTTGTATCCATTGAGAGGTTGTCCAGGGCGCGATCTAGAAACAATGAAAATGATACGGATAAATATGCCGGCGGTGTTCTGCTACCTGTCGGTATGGTGTGCGTCTTGAGGAGGGCATTATCACTTTGCCGTTCGAGAACGGTAATGCCGCCCGTCACGCAGTTGGCAACATAAAAGGTCTCGTTGTTTGTGGCGCGCGCGATTCCGTTAGCAGCATGGATGTTTCGAGCGACGAATTTACAGCCTGGAAAATCGAATGAGAAGATGAGTGGGAATTATCTGAAGCAAGGACCTGATTTGACGTCGCAGTAGCCTACAGAACTGTACGGCAATCCCAACGGTTGCAACATCCGTATCTACCTCGAGCTTGTATGTCGTTCATGCAGGGCAAAAGGACATAGCATACCTTGCTGGTCCTCGAGCTGTGATCATTTGTGAAGAAGAAGCTCTCGCCGTCGGGGCTGCCGACAATGTCGTTCGGGGCGATGATGACGGGGTCGCGCAAGGTGCGTAGGTGCATCAGGGTGGTGCTTCCGACAGTCGTCTTGAATATTTCAATTGTCGAGTCCGCACCAACCTTCGAGGCGGACTGGCGATCAGCTGGCTTGCGATGATTGACGGCGTAGATGAACAACTCGGCGGGATTCGAGTGAGACGGCACCACATCTAAGCCGTGGGTCATAAGTCCCGGGAAAGACGGCTCGAGACGCGCGACAACGCCTGTTTGCGGATCGTACGTTGCCAGATAGTCGACATCCGGTCCAGACGCGTTGAGCTGCAGCAAAGCCGGAGTCCAGTGGGCCCGGCTCTCTGGGGACGAGCATGCGAGATAAAGCACGCCAGTTGGCTCATGTAGAACGAATTCTAGCAGTGGAAATTAGGGAGAACCGGAATGCGGGGTATTTCACTTACTTTCACATGCGACCAGGGCCGGGACTGTGGTGCAGCCTTTCGTTCCCAGACTCTCGAGAATTATCTGGGCAGGCTGAAAATAAACCCGGTACCCCACCGCAGCGGCAACCACAGCGCTAGCAAGATACAAGAGGCGATTCATGCTGAAGGTTGAATGCGAGTTGATAGCCGGGTGGATACTATCCGCGTTCCGGTCGACATAGTGGCCCGGGAGCAAAGTACGACCAATCAGCGCTCGGGGCTCGCCGTTTGCACTGACCTTGACTTTGTGGTTCTACCCTAGTGGCAAGATAATCAATGCTTCAAGGCCAAATCCAAGTCTCGTCGAGAACGCCGCGGCCAAGGACCAATCAATAATCGCGCGGACAAAGTTGTCCGGGCCTTATCAGCACATGTCGCGCGCCGCAAGCACGCTATCTCTGTCCTCTCTTGTTCAATTCCACCATGGGCTCTGCTCCTTCAACCGCTCGCTCCTCTACTCCTAGCCCTTCAGACCCGGAGAAACAGCGCGGCTTTACTGACGCGACTGCCTTTCTGGCCGCGCTTGCCATCCCTCCCGTCTCCCCCGATGGCTCTCTGACTCGGTCCAATATTGCGTCCTGGGAATCTGACATTGCCGCAAAGCCCAAGGCTCAACTTGCCCGCACCATTCTGGCCCATTCGGATATCTCGACCGCTCTAACCACTCGTTCAGCTCAAATATCCGACGTTCATGTATTTAACAACCAGATCGACTTCAAGACGGGCCCTATTACCTCGTTCGTCCTACATTTACTTGTACGAATTCGATAGTTCATGCGGTTCGTCCAGTCAGAAGAGTTCCGGACGCTGCTGGCTCTTTGCTTCGACCAATGTGTTTCGTTACGAGGTCATGAAGAAGCTCAAATTAGAAGAATTTCAGCTTTCTCAGGTATTTTCCTGCCGCCAGTCGTATATTTGATTCAGTCTCACCCCAAACCAGTCCTATCTCTTCTTTTACGACAAATTGAACAAGGCTAATTACTACCTCGAGTCCTCTATTGAGCTTGCAGACCGCCCGGTACTTCAATTATTGTTTCTTCCGCCACTCTGTCTAATATTATTCTAGCTCGACGACCGAGTTGTCAATTTCTTGTCTAGCGACCTCATCAGCGATGGCGGCCAGTGGGATATGGTCGTCAATCTCGTCGAGAACTACGGCGTCGTCCCTCAGTCGGTCTACCCGGAATCTACGCACTCCTCCCTCTCAGGACCGCTTAATGCACTGCTCAAGACCAAGCTCCGCGAGCACGCCCTTATTCTCCGCCGTGCTCGCGCCAACCTTCAAGCCCAGGCTTTCTCTCCCGAGGCCATCATCCGTGCTCTGCGTCTCAAGAAGGAGGACGTATGTGCATACAATCCTCTGCGACCCAATATCTAAATGACTGTCCGCAGCTCTTGAAGGAGATCTACACTATCATGACCGCCACCCTCGGTGTACCTCCTGAGAAATTCTCCTGGGATTATTATGATGCGGACGGCAAACCAGGTCACTGGGAAGGAACAGCCAAAGAATTCTTCAAGGCCTTTGTCTCTAAGCCATACTCACCAATCGACTCCTTCTCACTCATCAACGACCCGCGCAACGACTATTCGAAGCTGTACACTGTCGATAGACTCGGAAACGTCTTCGGTGGACGTCCTGTTTTGTGTGAGGTTCCTGTTGCCTTTTCCAAACTATCGCTAAAACTCCCTCTAGATGTTAACACGGAGATTGAGAACATGAAGTCGACCGTGGTGAAGATGATCAAGGCTGGCGTTCCTGTCTTCTTCGGATGTGATGTGGGCAAGTTCTACTCTCGAACCCAGGGCATCATGGATCCCGCACTATTTGAATATGAGGTGGGCAACTCTCGTTTGTATTATCTAAGATATAAACCTCTTATACACACGATGTAGAACGCATTTGATATCACGCTGGGATTGACCAAAGCCGACAGGCTGCGAGTTAATGAGTCCGGTGCGTACCTGATACCCTACAAAGAGTCTCGCTCATCCTGGTTAATTAGCAATGACTCATGCCATGGTCATCAGTGCGGTGCACCTCGACGGTAAGCTTTTTATTAGTTGTTGAATACCAACTTCATGTTTTTTCAAGCGAACGGAAACCCCGTCCGTTTCAAAGTCGAAAACTCGTGGGGCCCTGATGTCGGGGACAAAGGCTACTTTGTGATGACCTCTGCGTGGTTCGATGAGTATGTTATGTTGGCACCTCGCGCTTCTTTCTTTGAGTTGACCGGACTTTATAGGTTCGTTTATCAGATCGTCGTTCCCAGAGCACTGGCGCCGAAGGATCTTATTAAGGTGTACGACGGGGGCAACGCAATTGTGCTTCCTTGTTACGACCCCATAGGTGCACTGGCCTGATGCATTAGTAATCTCTGATCTCGTACTGCGATATATATTGATGCTACTAAATTCTGCTAAATTGAATGTACAACTTTTTGACTCGTTTCATGTGGTGTTGGGTGTTAAGCATGTCAAGGGCCATTTCCTCCACGACGCCCAGTAACAAATTAAACAACTCTATGGGAAGTAAGGTAAGGTAAGGTATATTCCGGAGCGGTCCCGTTAAGAAACAACCGGGGCCCGTACTGGATACCGGACGTCAATTATATGCTATGCGTCGCCGTTCGTGACCGCGTTTCCGCCGTGTCGCACAAATCTGCTGCGGAGGCGGTTGGGGAACCGCGGAGATCACGTAAATATGATCACCGATTGCTCGCACTTTATTAGCATCTCTGATGTCGCCGAAAACAATCTCTTTCTTTCTCTTTCTCTATCTTCAACAATGCCAGAACGGACTGGGCCCGGATTTTCTATCGGCTTCTGGGGAATGGTGGCTGGGGTGATGGTCGCGCTCAAGTTGAAAGAAAGCTTGGATGACTGCAAGTACTTGCGTCCCCGAGAAAAACCAAAATATTGACCGCAAGAATAGACCAGCAAGTTTCTACTGATGAGGAGGGGCGCGTCGCGCTTGTTGACGGGGAGCCTGCTACATACCGCGACATTGAAGGCAATGAGGAAGCCATCAGCCTTATCAACACCGACATAACCGTCACCCGACCCAAGCGCAAACGCGCCAAGTGCTGCATGTGCTGTGGACTTGAGTGCGTTGCATGCGTCTCGTTGTCTACATGGCCTAATAAACCTTTTCACCCAGCTGCGGGCTGTTCTGGAAGGCGTTTGGAATTGTTCGTAGCTTCCTGTTCTCTGTAGGTCCACTTTCTGATGCCTCCGTAGGTGGTGGCTATCTTTGCCATCTGGAATGGCTTCAAGCTCGTCCGTTGGGCTATGACTGTATGTTTCATTTGTAAATGCACTTTGAGCCGATATTTAACGACTTTGAAAGCCTGCAGTAACTGGTCTCGAGGATATGCCCACGTATAGCACATCTCTTGGATGTGTTTCCGCACAGTACACCTACGCGGGCAAGCCAACATCTTTCAACGTCCCCATTGGCTCAGACAACGCCGACCACGGCTTTGATACTCGCGGCGGTGCGGTTGGGACTGTTACTGTGCTGGAAGGCGCACCCACCTCGACCAAGGTCACATACGATATAACCATACGCTCCGACGACAAGTCCCTGCTGGACGACCTTATTCTCGATCACCCCCCGGACCAGGACACTGTCAAAGACAGCCATCTTCGCATTGTCACCCCCCACCCCGACGAAGGGAAGTGCATTCGCTACGACGTGAAAATGTATATCCCGCCCACACTCAAGAAGCTTCATCTCGCTTCACACACCATCACTCACGTTCAATTCGATCCTGACTCACACATCCAACTCGACGACTTTTTCGTCACGCTCTTTTCCCCCAAACGCCTAAACATGATTCTCCCGCACAACAGCCTCGTCGCGCACAATATGCAGCTCGAGGTGTTTGAGGGCTGGATTGTCGGAGACGCTTCTCTCGACTCCAGTACGAAAATCACTACCCAGCGCGGCCGCGGCGTCATGAACGTTCGCGTTCATCCCACTCTCGCCATCAATCCTGCTTCTCCCGAGGTCGCCACGCTCCGCACGACCAGCGGATCTGGCCGCACCGATATATTCTACGTCGGCAAGGACGCCAGCGTCCATCGTCCCATCTCGAGCACACACATGTCGTCGATGAACGCCGATATGTACTTGACTTACCGCGACGCGCAGTACAGCGGGTTGATTGAGCTGGGGGCCAAGTCCTTTACCGCCACTGGCGTGCAAAAAATTACAGAGCCCCAGGACCAGTGGACACACTGGGTCGGAGACGAGCATGGAAAGGACGGACTGTCCATCAAAACCCGAGGATGGGTCGGTGTCTATTTCTAAACCAAATCTCATCGTTGTCTCTCCCTGGTTCTTGTCGGTCATTTCATGTATTACATCTAGTTGGATTTCCAGCATAAAGCTAGTACTTAGTTATGGACTCTGCATTGCAATTGCAATATAATCACGACGTGTCTGGTTCTGCAAGTCGTGGATCTACTGAAGGTGCAGTATTCGATGGCCTCCCTTTCGAGTTGGGTGCAGTGTTCCATGGTCGAGTCATCGCGTCATCCAGGAAAGCGCGCCGCGCCGCCGCAGCTTGAATAACGAAACAAAATGCGGCCTGCGTGGTCCCGGTGAGTGCGCGCCAAAAATGTTCCGAAATAACGACGCGTACAAAAATGACCCCCGCAACGATTATCCGGTCCTTCCAGCTATCGTCCGCGAGCTGCGGACCGGAATATAAATTCCGGCTGCGCTTATACATTGCCCGCGCCGCCGGCGTCGGTGGATCCGTTTTATCCAGTCCGGGCGCCGACGCAGAGTTCGTTCTGAGAGCATTGTACGCAGAGGTGATGGCTTGAAAGCGCGCGTGCGCGACGCCGGAAGGAACGGACTGGTCCACCTTGTCGGGATGGTGTATTTTGACGAGGTCGAAGTCTGTGGCGCCGCGTTGAACGGATAACACAAAAAACATCTTGAGAACGCACATCGTGCTTTCACGTCCGATTGAGACGCATTGCGGGGAAGGTGAAATATCTGGTGGGGAGTCGGATTCGGGACGTTGGTCGGGAACGGGAACGATGCAGCGGGCTTGCTCGCGCCATGTATTGCGCGGCCAGAGACGCGCTTGAAGACGTTGCGGCTGCGAGACAAGAGCATCAATAGCCATGTGATATGATAACAATTATTCGTGAATTTCGTGAATTGTACATGGCTAAGTAATACACTGGGATGCAATTAACAGAAGTTAAAGTCGATGTATGCGCTGGAGAGAGAGAGAATGAGTGCGTGCGGAATGTGTGTCTACGAATCTACAAGATGCTGAGCAAAATTAATGATGCCTCCCCGCTGTAAGCGACGACATGGACGCGGATGTGGAGTGGAGGGTAACGGAGGTATTATCCGGTGTAGCACTGTATTGTGAAGGAGTCCGGGAATGACTAGCACGGCCGGGCTCGGACTCTATGGGGGTGTTTTCACCCTTCTCTAGTATGGATACGTCCGCGGAGCCTTGCCGTGAAGGCCCACGCTCAGGCTTGTTGCGTCGCCATAATCGGTTCACTCCAGCGTGGAGGAAGATGTTGATGGCGAGCACAATGACTGCAATTGAAAATATGACTGCAATGACGGCGCCGATTGCAACGCGAGGGATGGCCGCGACCCCGACCGACTCGACGAAGGCGATCATGCAACCCGTGCAGACGAGTCGCACGATGGCCAGGTAGGTCGAAAAGACATCGCCGCCGCGACTGTCGTATGGCTTGAGTACGATATGGGCGCCGACGATGGCCACCTCGACGATAAGGAAGACCACCACTTGGGCCATCCCCCTGCCCTGGCCGGCGGCGATGACGACCGCCTTGACGAAGGCGGCGATGAGAAGCGGTAGGAAGAAGTAGTAGCGCGGGGTGCGGTATTGAGCATAAAGTGGACCATGAGTGTCCAGATGCTCGAGATTGGATTCTAGTGCGTCCGGGGATTCGCGACGAGCTAGCCGCAGTGTGAGGTAAACCGGATACAGGACCACTGCCGAGATGGCGAGTAAAGTGAGGACGGAAAGGAGGATGGAGAGCCACGAGTCTTTCAACGACCACTGGTTGAAGACAAAGATCATGATAGGCGACACTCCAATAAGACCCTAGAAGTTTAATGAGAACACTGGAACAGAAGAAAGATAATGAATGTACCAATCGAAGTGCCCAGGACCGGATGTAGGCGGGATACGACGATGTGAGCCGGTAACGCGTCTGCTCTTTGCCCCAACCGAAACGGTTTGCGGCATACAAGAAAGCGTAGAGCAACCCGGCTATGCCCAAAGCAATGGCCATCACGACGAGGCCGACGAGAAAAATGGTCATGAATGCATTCGCAGTGGCAATGTGGATCGAGTTGACATAGATTGGGATACCAGCCTGCAGGACGTTGGACGAGTCGTCTGTGACTGTCTGAACTTCATCAACTGCGCTGAGTTGCTGAAACGCGCCGAATGCCAATCGGAGATTGGTGGGTGCGGAGTGATTCGCCGACGTGTCGGCCAACAGGGACTGCGTCAAAGAAGACGGGGAAGATGTTTCAATGTTCGTATTCCATGGGCTTATCTTTCGGTTTATGAGACCGACGGCCGCTGCGGAGCTGGAATTAGCGAGGTGGCCGCCAGTGAGAGCACGCATGTTATTGATAGAGTGCTGGAGCTTGGAGTTTGGCGAAGAGATAAGTCCCATTGCCCATGCGAAGTTGACGGCAAAGGCTCTATAGAGCAATGGATAGTTGAGGCTGAGCAGTGCTGTGGCGGCGATTGTTTGGTAGAAATGCAGGAGGTCGAGTAGACGGTAAGGAAGGACTGCGTGAGCGCTGGTAGATTGCCATGCTGCAACAAGCAACGTGAACAAGGCGAGGACAGCTGTGCCCCACTCTACACCGGGTTGACGCGTGGACCAGCCGTTTGATAGGGTGGCCTGGACGCATGCCTTGATCTCGCCGGTGCCGACCTCAATGAGGGTGAGTTGGGCATATGCTTCGAGGTCGGGGATGCTGAAAGCAATGCCCGGCACTCGGTTGGCCACGCCAAGCGTCGAGGGGAGGGCAAGAGATTGTGATCCGTTGAATGTGAATTGCGGTAATGGGCACAACACGCCACTTAAAAGGTTGCAGATGTCTACAGCCGATGAGTTTTACATTCTGGTCGTCGATAGAAACCAACCTATTGAGACGTTTACGGGCGTGAGGCCGTAGACATTGACAAGAATATTTGCGGAAACGCTGACGTTAGAGTCCTGACGTGAGCAATTAGCGCAGTGTGGAGTACACGATGAAAATACATACGACGCTCTGGGCCGCGATATCGAAGGAGATGGAGTTATTGTGCTCTATATATGATACGTCGAATTGCTGGACGAGCAAGGACTCTGGGGGCTGGCAATATGTTACTGAGGACGTGAAAAGAGTGCCGTGTGCCGCGACGAGAAATGGGAGAGGGAGGAGGAGGAGGACCAGCCGTGCGAGCATGTTGGGAGAGAGGGAGGAATGCACGCAGTAACAGCCTGGCGGCCTTTTGTATTCCGGTGGAAACAAGAAACAATGGTGGTGATTGGGATTATGAAAGTGACAGGTCACAACAATACGCCTCTTGTACTCCGTCGGTCGAACATGCTCCGCACCAAAATCGCGAGTCTCGCGCCAGGTCTCGGCCAACGCGCCGCCTCGGCCATCGCCCTCAAATACTCCAGCGCCGTCTATGGCGCTGCTCTCGCCAAATCCCCCGCCGTGCTCAACAAAGTTCACGCGGAGCTCGCCGCTGTCTCTTCCACCATCGCCGGCGATGCAGAGCTCACCACTTTCATCCACAACCCCACCCTCTCTGCCAACGACCGCAAAGCCGGGCTCACTACCCTCTACTCCCGCCTCGAGGCCGCCGCACCCAAGAAGGAGTCCGTCTCGGAGATCACAAAAAATCTCCTCGGTGTTCTCTCAGAGAATGGCAGGCTCGCAGAGACACAAGGCGTCATAGAAGGCTTCAACGAGCTCGTAGAAAAGTATCGGGGAGAACTCACCGTCGTCGTCACTTCCGCCACACCCCTTCCAAAGGACGTTCTCTCTCGCCTGGAGACCGCTCTTAAGCAGTCCCAGACAGGTCAGAAGGCCAAAGTTCTCAAGGTTACCAACAAGGTCCGCCGCTTTTCCTTTTTTTCCGCGTCCGCACTCACCATGTCTGCGCCGCATAGGTCAACCCGACCGTTCTCGGCGGCCTCGTTGTCGACTTTGGCGACAAGACCATTGATCTCAGCGTCCAGTCTCGTGTCACCAAGCTGAACTCTGTCCTCCAGCGTATGTTTTTCTTTTCGTTTGCCATACAGTCGACTCATTTGGTCATAGAATCGATTTAGAGCGTGGCGTTTCCGTACATGGGATGACTAGATTATCTGTGTATCCCCAACCGCCCCAATAAAAAATCAACTCAACTACCACCTAGATCTCGTCCGAGGACAGCGGGTTTCATCCCAGTGATAAGGTCGCTTCTTCCATTCGTACGCTGATCGCCCGAAGGTTGAAGCGGCACTCTTCTTTTCCGCGCAATCCGGGGTGCCCTGCGAGAACCCACCTTCCTCTCAACGCGGCAGCATGTCCAGGTACAGTGTACCGAAGCACTGGCGAATACCCCAGGTGAGCACGGTCCTTGACGCGTGCCGTCGAGCAGCGAGACTCTTGAGGTCATTCCCGCCAAACGGTAGCTCGTCTACCGCAACCGACTGCGGGGCCATTAGGCGGCAACTTCCAACGCGCGGATATGAATGGGCATCAGAGTCGATATTGACTCGAACTGAATACACGGATATAAACCTTGTTGCACGGAATGAGCATGGATATGTGGTTGCGCCGAGGGCAGGAAGCGATTCAGAACCAACCTAACACAGGTCTCCAGCGGTCCCGCAGGAACGGTCAGGCGACGACCCCATGCGTGGTGCGTGATAGGCCTTTGCGAGGGCTTCGGAAACGAAGGGAAACGATCTGTGCAGCCATATAATATCCAGGCCCGGGACTATCTTGCCGCTTATCTCTCCTCGGTTCCACCATGTCCCTGATGAAAATTCCTTGCATCCTCTACGCCATGGTCGGATTTCAGATCGCTATAACGCCCCCTCATCCCCCGCCGCCACCTGACGAGCAACTCGCCTCGACATTTTTTGAAGTCGTGCTGCGGCAGCGATCCGGTCCCGTAGTGGTAAAGGTAGGTTAGATTTGTCATTAGAACTGTGTGGAGCTGAAACGCGTCGCACCAGTGCCTCTGCTGGGTCGTAGCCCTGCTCGAAGTCACAGTCATTGCTGCTAGTCATTTACCTGATTGGCCGGGTTCCCGAAAAATCGTATCTCTGCTGGTTTTAAACAGCGAGGTCGATCGCATCTACGTATCTTCTCTGTTCGTACTCGTCTCTCTTTCTTGGTGGGATTCGCTGAGCCGAAGGCACCACAGGTTTGTCTTCGGAATATTCTTGACGCTTCTGGGCGCCTGTATAAGATATTGTCAGACCTCATATTTTTCTTTCGGACGCTTTTTTAAAAACCTGTACCTCGCAGGGTGCTACTGTGAGCTCGGCAACCTCTTCACCTTCGAAGTAAGCATCCGCAACGACCACAAATTAATTCAAAGCGGCCCCTACCACACCGTGAGGCACCCGGGGTATTTAGGAGTACTTCTTTCAGTGGCGGGTGTGTTTTGCTGGAACGCGTGCCCTGTCAGTCTTTCCATTTACCACGCACAAAACCAACACTCATTCTTCCCCAGGGTTCCTGGCTACGCGAATGCGGCGCGCTGGAAACAACATTAGGCCTATCTATCGTGATTATCTGCAGTTTCCTAGTAATCTTCATCACGGTTGGCCTGCTGTTGCGCATATCGAAAGAGGACGAAGCGCTGGAACAACGTTTTGGGGAAGATTGGGTTCAGTGGAGTTTGGACGTGCCTTATAAACTTGTACCTGGGATATTCTGAATCAAAGAAAGCTGTACATCACAATGCTGCTACGCGTAATCTGTATACCATGCCAGGCACAGTAAAAAATCGCTAAAAAAGCGCCGCGCCATCCCGACGCGGTGTGACTTGAGTCCCGTGATGTGCGTGACATACCCTCATTGTCGCTCCAACGAGTCGCCGTCAACGGCGACATGTCGAGTGGTGCGTATCGGCCAGATTTTCTCAATGTTAATGCTCTAATTGCCCGCAGTGACCTGGTGGGGCTTACCCATTTCTGTCTTGCGAAAGGCTAACTGAGTGATTCCAAGCCCGATATGTTCGCAAGAGGTGGATGCTCGCACAATAAATGCGCACATCGATGCAGGCTGCTCTGAGCCCACAAGTTCCCCCGCATCATCAGCGTCGACCAGCAAAACGGCTTTCCCCGCGACCCCTGCTGCTCGGAAGGCGTCCAAGATATCCTCAAGCCAAACCTCTTCGGGGAGTCGTCAAATGAACATTGCGCCCATATTCAACATGAGGGCCAAAGGGGTGGAACCCTCACCTTCGCCCTCGGAATCCAAGTTTTCCGTGAAACGCGAAGCAGATGCTCATCGTGGTGAAGAAGGTCCACCACGCAAGCGATGCAAAGTCAATTTACAAGAAGCTGCTCCGCTTGCGGAACGACTTCGGCCCACGGCCTTCTCCGATTTTGTCGGCCATGATTCGGTTGTGAGCCTTATTGCGGGTGGGAATTGCGGGTCGCTCATTTTATGGGGTCCTAGCGGGTGGGTTTGACATGTCGCGTACTTTCTGTCTCTGACCACGTTCGTTAGATGCGGCAAAACTACGCTAGCAAGATTAATTGCCACCCAAACAGACGCGGTTTTCAAAGAACTCAGTGCGACCGTCGCCGGTATCAACGAGGTTCGAGCTATTGCAGATGCAGCCAAATCGACGCTTTCATTGACGGGACGGTATGTTCTCGAAACATCGTGGCTTCCTCATTCCCTCTCATCTCATTTCGCACCAGAAAAACTATCCTGTTTATGGATGAAAGTGCGCACTTCATTTTGTGGCATTGCCTTGACTTGACACTTCAACCCAAGTTCATCGTTTCAATAAAGGACAACAGGTGCGCGTTGAATAGTTCGTAGTGAGTTGGCTATATGCACTGACTATTGAGCCATTAGGATATTTTTCTCCCATTTCTCGAACGTGGCTATATTCAAGTTCGCTATCTTGTCCATGATATCAGCGAACCTCATCCTCATCTCAGAGCAGCTGATCGGTGCCACCACGGAGAATCCGTCCTTCAAGCTTGTAGGAGCCCTGCTCTCTCGTTGCAGGTGAATACTGAGAGCGCCTGTTGTCTCGGCATATCTAACAGCCGCAGGGTATTTTCCTTGAACCGCCTCGAGGACACTGATATCCGGAATATCATCACCAAGGCTTTAACTCGTCTTTCTTCGACCCCGGACGCGTCTACCAACAGCCTTTCACCTTCTGCTCAAGAAATCGAACCGCCGCCAACTGCTGCCCAGTTCCCTGTCGGCCACTTAACCACCAAAGTCATTTCTACGATTGTGTCCATGGCGGCGGGTGATGCTCGCATTGCTATTTCTCTTCTCGAGTTGGCTGTTAAAGCGAGCGATTTCGATGAAGCTAAAGTCCTCACACTTCTTCGTCGATCTGTTGCGACGTCGTATGATACTTCCGAAGACCACTATAACATGATTTCGGCTTTGCACAAGAGCGTCCGTGGTTCCCAACCAGACGCTGCGCTGTACTGGCTTGCTCGGATGCTGACCGGAGGAGAAGACCCTGTATATATCTGTCGTCGAATGGTTGTTTGTGCGAGCGAGGACATCGGCCTGGCCGACAGCCACGCTCTCCCTCTGGTACGTATCGTGCCCTCCAGACTACCAGTGGTTCATTCCACACCTGTGTAGGCAGTCGCCACTCTCCAAGCTTGCCAAAATGTCGGAATGCCCGAGTGCAGAATATGCTTGGCTCACCTCATCGTCTTTCTTTGGTAGCTGTCTGCCTGGTTCTCAACATTCCTATCTCACCCACACAAATCTAGTGAAGCTCCAAAGTCAACACGCTCGTACGAAGCATACAATCGGGCTGAAGCAGCCGCCTTGAAAGACCCAAACCTTCCGGTGCCCCTGGAAATGCGAAACGCTCCGACGGCTTTGATGAAAGAGGTCGGTTACGGCAAATCATATAAATACAATCCCGATTATGTGTATGATCCATGTTTTGTCGAGCACCTTGAGAGACTGACATTGTCTCAGACATCCCGTTCACAACACGTATCTTCCCCTCCAGTTGCAAAACGAAAGATTTCTCAGGAATGCGGGCGATACCAGCGGCAAGAGATGGGACGAAGATGCGCTCGCAAGTTGGGAAAATGCTGACAATAGTGGAGAGCCATGGGAAGGAAGGGAAAAGGCTCCTGATATTGACCTATCAACGTCTGAGCCTTAAGCATAGTCTGTTTTTGACTAGGCAGAACCGACGAAATGTACATATCTACAAGTCTTGGAAGCCGGTGCGCCATGGATCGCTCAACTTACACCGGAAATGGGTTTTCTTCGAGTCCAAGAATTGATGTTTTACTATTTATTAGGTCATACGAACAGTCGATGGCTGTTTCCCTTGTCATGTCAAAAATATGTGAACGGTCAAAGCGTAAGTTCTTGCGTCCATATCCGGATATTTATCCAAGCTTGCCATGTTTGGTGAACCCAAACATATGTCGCGATTTCAGCCTTATCGGCTCTCAGGCTCTTCCATCCGCGTTCATGTCGACAAATATCACTTTCCACCCAGGTACGGACGCGCTCGATTCCGATGCGCGGTGTCGCGATGTCCGCGCTAACTTTGTGTATAGGCTCAGTCAGCAGTGAAGAACGCATCGGGCTCATAGGTCAGCGAGGCGCGACAATTTGGTTGACCGGTCTAAGCGCAAGCGGGAAGGTCGGTTCATTTCGTTTACCTTTCGAATCTCTCAAATTTGCGCTCAGTCGACTATCGCTTGTGCCTTGGAACAACATTTGCTACATTTGCACAAATTTGTTTATCGATTAGATGGGGACAACATTAGATTCGGTCTCAACAAGGACTTGGGCTTTGACGAAAAATCAAGGAACGAGAATATCCGTAGAATCAGCGAGGTAAATTCGCTTCATACCGGGTGTTACTGATCTGACATTGTCCGCAGGTATCTAAATTATTTACGGATTCCTCTTGCATAACAATCACGGCGTTCATTTCTCCGTACCGCGCCGACCGCGACCTCGCGCGCGAACTTCACCAAAAGGCTTCGTTGCCTTTCGTCGAAGTCTTCATCGATGCCCCCCTCTCGGTCCTCGAAGAGCGAGACCCCAAAGGACTGTACAAAAAGGCGAGGGCCGGGGAGATCAAAGGTAACTCGATTTGAGTTGAGGCTGTGACTGAGCACGCCACAGATTTCACCGGGATTTCCGCACCCTACGAGGCGCCAGAGAACGCCGAGATCCACATCAAGACGCACGAAACAGACGTAGAGGGAAGCGTTCGCATAATAACCGAGTATCTTGCAAAGAACGGCTATGTAGCTTAATTGAGCCTCCGTCGGTGCATTCATCCTGTGGTAGCCAAAGGCTGACGCAGAGAGCGGTCAGAAGAGCCCGGTCCACCGTCTGAAGACTGCTCAAAGTGAGGCGTCTCGTCTTCTGGATCGCTGGTAGGCCCTTCCTGCTCTTCCGCGATGGTGCTTGCATAAGTCATTTCCAGCATATTTCCAAGACCACTCTCTACAATAGACAACCATTGAGAGAGATCATCGATTGTGCGTGCCAGCTCGGTATGCGTGCTCTCGTTGGTAATCAAGGCCGTATAATCGAGCGGTCGAATGGCTGGGCCAACGGATGTGATGGAGGAGATTGAAGCCAATGACGACGTCTGGCGATGTGAGCGGGAATAAGATGTGTGAGGCGCTTCCGGTCGCGGTTCAAACGATGGCGGGGAGCCTGTTATGGGTAGACCAAGCGAAAATGAGGAAAGAGGTGCTGACGCCGCCTCTCTGAAAGCGGGATGCTGCTGCGCGGTACTTTCCGGTGTTGCAGGGATGGTGGATGTACCAAGCTGACTCGGAGATCGAATAAAGTTACCATGGGTATAACCAATTGCTGATGGAGATGGAGGTAATAGGTCCGAAATACCAAGATGGTGTTCAGACGTCAGGGAAGGAATCTACAATAAGTGCTTAGCAACGACGCTGCGACAAGACCCGGATCCACGAACCTTGAGCACGTCCTTCAATCCTGGTGTGCCGAGACCAGAGATATAACTGTGGTTACTGGAATCGCTTCCACTCCGTTCTCTCCCCGTTCGAGCAAATGGCTTGGTGGGGGGCACTAACGGAGGATCGGCCACGCTTCGATTGCTGACAGTGGATTTGGTATGGGCAGTTTCAGGAAGCGCAGTCGCCGATCGAGTTCTCGTCATGTTTGGGGGGGAACGAGGACTTTGAATCGGGAACCGGCGGGCAGAGGCCGAGGTGTCCAAAGAATACGTAGCCTGATGGGCAGCTGGAGAGGCCGGAAGAGTAGAAGTACTAGAGTGGGTGGGTGAAGCCCGGCTGTGCGACTTTTGCAACTGTAGCGGAAGAACGGACGGAATGGAAGGGGAAAGGACTTTCTGAGTCGGGGGGAATTGGAAAGCTGCTGGCGACGCAAGGTCGACATCCTTTTTGGCAGATGCTAACCCATCTGCGTTGCTCTGTGATCGCTTGCGATTCATCGGTAGCCTCGACGCTGGGATACTGGGCGACGAGGTCGCAGCAGGCGTGTGTGTAGGGCTAGCAAGGTCAAAAGATAAGTGTTCAGCCTGCGAGGATGGGGGTATCTCGATATTTGGAGGGCCTCTGGTTCGGTAGCTGTTGCGAGTACCGCTGCTGGGCAGTTCCTCCGCTCCAGCATCAGGGAGCGGCAAATCGGGGGGTTCCTCGTCGGAATTCGGGACACTGGCAACCAAGTTCGAGCGCGAACGACCTACCCCACGCGGGGGAAAGGCGAAGGCGCTTTGTTTCGCAGTTAGGTCATCGCCAATGTTTCCGATGTTATCCACCGTCAGTCCTCTCTGTATCCCTCTATCACGACCAGGCGATACGGAGGTAGCGGGAGGACTTGGTGTGTTTCTCTGGGACGGGATGTGGAACTGGGGAACACGGAATGACTCTTGAGGAGCTGCTGTTTCTTCTCCGAATAGAAGACGAAGCGAGGAGGGTAAAGGTGCAGCGGGTGGGCGGATTGTCGCCTGCGTTTGCATAGGATCGACTTCTAAATTACCAGAACCTTCCTGGTCCTGGTAAAAGTAAGTACTTGCCCTTACAGTGTCAAATTCCCAAGGATTTTCGTCTTCGATATTGGCGCCGAGCTGTTGAAGCCTACCACAACGAATCAGTACAGATCAAAGCGGAGAATGAGAGGACGCACTCTCGTTCTTCGTCAGCTTCCCAGTCCAAAGGTTCGGCAAGACTGGCTCGGCGTCCGGCCTGCTCCAGCCGGCGAATCACGTCCTGAAGGATGGACGTCGGTACTTTGGATATTGATTTGATCCATTTCGTTTTGGCGAGCTCCTCGGCCGGAAGACGCTAGAAGACAATTACGTCAACAAAATGGACACAGCATAGAATGTCTGGGAAAGTACCTCACTAGGGGACTCTTTGAGGCAGAACGCCATAAAGTCGCGCATATCTTTGGATCCCTCACTGTCCAACAACCGAGGCGGTTTGACCCTCGGTATCAGATCCATGACCTTGAAAGGCTCCAAGTTGGAATGGGGAGGACTGCCTTTGATCATTTCGTATATCATTATGCCTAAGCTCCAGATATCGGCTTTGGTGTCGTAGGCGGGAACAGTTTGAACCACCTCCGGCGCCATCCAATACGGTGTGCCTAGTTCCGAATGATTATAGTTTCAACGAAACTCCAATGATGACGCACCGGTCATGGTATTTCTCTTGCTGCCCGCGGTCGTCAACAGGGCAGAAACCCCAAAATCACATATCATGACCTTGCCCGTCGCCGTTACGAGCACGTTTGCCGCCTTGATATCCCGGTGGATGACTGGCACCTTGTGCAGGTAACTCAAGGCAATGAGAACCTCTCGGATGATGACATTAACATACTTCTCCTCCAGACAGCCGTCTTTCGACGCCTTCATGAGGGCAAGTGCGCTTCCACCCTGAGCAAACTCCATGACAATCCACACCCGGGGCCCATCCATATGGCAGTTAAAGTACTTTGTGATGTTGGGTGCATCTCGAAGCTGCGTTAGAAGCGCCACCTCGCGTTGTATGTCGCCGACGTCGTCGCTTTCTATGTCGAGGTTGATAATTTTGAGTGCGACAATATTTCCCGCGCGGTCAAGGCCCTTGTGAACGCTGCCATATGCGCCCTTGCCTACAGTCTCGAGACGTTTGTAGAGCTGGTGCACCGAAAGAGACATTGCCGACACGTGCAATCCGATCATCCGAGTCACGAACTTGGATTTCTGCTTAACGCGTTCATCTAACGCGACGATGCTTGAAATGGATATTCCCCTCGAGCTTGTTCCCCCAGAATTTCTTGCTGTCATCCTCGCGGGGTTCGGCAACGAGTAAGCCCGCATTTTTCTCTTGTATTGCTCTCCAATTTTGCGCAGACTCTCTCCACTTACCAGCGATCACGGCGACGAGCCGTGCCTCAAGGCATTGCTCCCTGTGGCCAATACGGCGCTATTAGACTACCCTCTCGCGTGGTTGGAACAGTCAGGAATAAAAGGTCGGCTTGCGTCGCCAGCTCGTGGCCCATCTCATTTGTCCAAGATGTGCTGCTCATATGTCCCGCAATTCATCGGCCCGCAATTTCTCACCATATCCACTCACATCCGTATTCTTCGCTGCACATCGACATCCAGCCTTATGAAGAGACGGCGGACAGCGGCGTAGGAACATGTACGCTGTTGCGACATTTCTCCAGTCGCATTCAGAGAGACTTTGTTCTCCTGCCGTGTGATTTCATCCCATCGCCGTCCCTGCCACTTATCTCGATTTTGAACAAATTCCGTACCGATACCGTCTCGGATGGATTAATCGCAACGACTTGTTGGTTCAACTCTCCGAAACCAGAGAAGAATGCGTCCCCGGACGAATGGGGTCACATCGCTCCCTCGGTCTCTATCGTATGGGACAAGCCATCAGCAACTCTTCTATACATCGATACTCCAGACGATCTTGACCGCAATTCAGAGGAATTGGAACTAAGGATGTCGATGCTTTCCCGGTAATTCTTTTACAGCTAAGCCAATAGATTGTTAACAGCCCCCATAACCAGATACCCAAGGGCGACCCTCTCCTCCAACCTGCAAGACTCTCATGTCTACGTGTGCAAACGATCCGTGTTGGATGTTTTGCAGGAGAAGCAGCATCTTGACTCATTTCGTGAAGAATTCTTGCCCTGGTTGTGCAAGGTTCAGTATCAGCGAACGAAGAGAGAAAGATATGAGCACAGTAAGTCTCTTTTCGCTCTTTGTGGACTCTTCGTGACCATATACTAGTTCTGAATTCATCAACGAACACCTCACAAAGTCTGGCCTTGAAACATTCGACCCTCTTGACCAAAGCCAAACAACAACAGGCCGCCCAGGTTCTTAAAAGCAAAAGCAACGCCACTTCTGCTCCCCAGTCCCCCGTGCCGTCCGATCCCAATCTTGATACGTCCCCCAGCCTAAGGGTTGGGTTGCACATGCATCAAAATGGGATCACTGCCCGCGTAAATAATATTCACACATTCATGGAAATGAATAGACATGTACGTTCTCTGGCTCGTACTATTCTCATCTAAGTCTTTGTTTCCAGTTCTTAGCGACAACGACTTACTCCCTACCCACGGATCCGAACGAACGGGCCCTCATAGACCAGAGGGCCCAGATTTCGAGTGATACAATAATCGGTGATTCGACCAAAGTCGACGAACGAACGAGTATCAAAAAGTCCGTGATAGGCCGGCATTGCACTATCGGAAAGATGGTCAAGATTGTCGGATGTGTTCTGCTCGATCACTGCGTTGTCGAGGACGGGTAAGAGTCTTCTCTTCTCTTCTATCAAGCTGATCGACTTCAGCGTGAAATTGGATGGATGCGTGCTGGGTAAAAACACCAAGGTTGGAGCCAAGGCCGAACTTGTGCGTTGTGTGACCCAAGCAGGATACGATGTAGACCCAGGAGGTCCGTAATGCAACCCGCCTCAGACGTCTTCGAACTAAAGACCATCCTTGCAGAGAACGTTAAAAATGAAAAGCTTGAAATCTCAGATTGGACAGAGGGGGCCGTGGCGGACTCTGAAGATGAAGACGACTAGATTGTACCTCGGAATGGATGTACATAATAACAGAAACGATTTGAACGCTTAAACAGAGCAAAAAACCTAGCCCGGCCTTGACGACATCTCGTTACCCAGACCTTGGGCAAACCTCGCGCCACGCCCACGTGCACCGCCTTCAAGACGTCAGAAAACGAGACAAGAAGATAGTACGAAACGTACCTCGTGCGCCCCGGGTTCGGTCTCCACGTCCGCGTCGTTCTTGAGTCTGCTCGCCGCGTTTCTCGCCCTTGTTCCCGTCGGCTCTGTCACCCCATCCACCGGTCCCACCCATCTTCACATCAAGGGCCTTTTCGTTTTGCTCGACCATCGCGCCAACCTTGTCGGCGATCGTTTGCGCCAATTGCTGAGCCCGCGATAACTCGATCCGGTGGAAGACGACAACGCCGCCAGATTGGTCGAGCGACGCGGACAGCTCCTCGCTCCAGATCATTTTGGAAACGATCGAGGTGACGGTGCGCAGAGGCAGGGAAAACGTCCGGGAAAGGAGAGAGAGGGAAAGGGTGCTATAATGCGGGGCGTAGGTGAATAGATACGTGCGCAGACCCTGTTCTTGGATCCGTCTGGTCATTGTACGGTCAGTACTGTTAGGGAAAATAGGTCGTCTGCACGTACTTCGCCAGCATTTCCTTCACCGCCGCAGCTTCGGGCATCAGACTCCAGATTTTGATACTCTGGATGAGATCGCGGCATTGCTCCCATTCGCCGTCCTGCAGAGCCTTGCTGGCCTGCATGATATGATCCCTGGTGCTCTCTGGCGGCCCAGTAAACACCTGACGATCAGCGAAATCAAGCAACCGACGGAACGGTTTCGAGATTGCTTTGCGCTTCAACTCGTCGGAATCGATGCTAGCTAGCAAAGGGATCTCGATGAGCATGCTGGATACCAGGAACGCAGCCTCGAGCAGCTCTGTGTTGATGTGCATGTGGAACGGAAGCTGGCGTTGTTTCTCCGCCTTCTCTTGCTCGGGAGACAAAACCTGGAACCGCTGCTGGTGGACGCCCTGCGCCAAGAGCTCCTTGACTCGCTGGGTCGTGAAAATATCCTGTAACGTGGCCTGCGCCTCTTTAATCAAACCGCATCGGAATGCGCAAAGGCCAAGCTGAACCACGGTACGGTTGTACAGGATTTGGGTCGCAACGTCAGCCGAATGAATCGATTCCTGGAGATGTGACATCAAGAGCATGTCACGGGCGGTGTGGAAATCGTTGTGGAGGGCGTGGTGGTAAATGTGGCTGAGCATCGCTCGTGTGCGTAGCAGGGAGTTGCCGGATTTGTAAAGGTAAACGCAGAGGGAGTGGATGAGCCCCGACGTTGTGCCCTGGCTAGCGAGGCGCATGTTAGGTTTTATATCTGAGACTTCCACCGCAGCTTCGAGTGCTTGAACAACAGCATCCGGCTGTGGACGTGAATATTTTCATCAGTCTGAGCACTACGGAATGAATGAGTACAAACCTTCGAGTAGATGTGTTCCAGTCTGCGCATGATGACCCGACCCAAAGGCTCGTCTTGGTTAGTATTTTCGTAAAACGCTTGCGCGCGAGAGATGGTGCAATAGAGAACCTTCTCATCCTTCAACCGGTCGATGTATTCGGTTCCGTGCGGGTCGATGTTTTGTAAACTCTTGGTAAATTCATCGTCGAGGCGATCAACAAAGCTGATGATGCTGCCCCGGATACGAACGATACCACCCTTTTCTTCGGGGTCTTCGGGGATGCGCTCTTTTAACTCGTCGTAGTCCTCGGTTATCTCCTGGATAGAGTATGCAGGGTGGGCGGCTACAATAGCGACCAGTTGATCTACTTCGCGTTGCGCGGAGAGCCAAAGTTCGATGGGCATGTGCGTTGCGACCGAGGAGTTGTAGTCGAAGCGTGAAGATACGAGCGCAAGGAGCACTCGTATCCGTTGGTAGGCGGTGACGGCCACCTCCAACAGCTTCTCTAGAATCCGAATTTGTTCTGCACGGTCGGTGTTCTAGGACGAGTCGATTAATGGACCGCATAGACATCCGTTACAGAAACGCACTTTTTTCCCTCGAGCCTCCTGCACGGCTTGCAGATTTTTGAGGATCACCTCTGAGGAGAACTGCATCGCTTTGCCGCCTTTTCCAACACTTTTAAACCCATCATCATCAGGTTCGCCTTTGTCATCCGTGTGCACGGGTCGTGGGCCAGCCTTGTCGGTGGGGGCAACAGGCGCGCTTTGAGCGACCAGGTCAGAATACTCCTTCTCGAAAGCCTCGGGATCCTAGATTGTGTTAGCGTAAAGTCCTTTGTTGCATGAAACGGCACTGACGGTGTTATATTTGTTGACGTCTGTCTCGTACTCCTTGACGGATTTTTTCAGCTTTTGCTTCATCGCCGTCAGAGCCTTTGCGTTTGTGGCATTTAGGACTTTCGAGGTCTTTTTGCTGTCCTTTTCTTGCTTGGCTTCCTTTTCTTTGGCGAGTGCATTATTGACAGAATTTTCGAGGCTGACGAGCGTTTTGACATAGAATGGAGGTATTGGCTCGGAGACGTTGTGTTGGCGCTGAATCATGCGGACGAGTTTGTCGAACTCTGCGACAGCATTTACGACGCGGAAATAACACAAATGAACGACTCAACATACCGTTGGATATCGCAACCCAGTCGTTGATTTTGAGCGCATTTTCCATTACTTTGCCCGTTGCCTCCATCTCCACCAGGCGCTTCTCTTGAGCGCTCATAATCCGTACGGCCTGCTGCGGCTCGTCGTCGTCACTGTCGGGACCGTCATCATCACTAGACTCGGAGTCGGACGAGTCGCTGTCGGATGAGCCTCCAGCCAAAAATTGATCCATGCCGGTCTTTGCGGCGGGCGCGGGCCTGGCGATGGGCGCCTCGTCGTCACTGGACATGAGTTCATCTTCGCTATCGGAGGATTCAGACGAGTCGGAGTCGTCAGCTTGTCTGAAGAATCGAGACATGGTTCCAGCAAAATTTGTGTCGCGCAAAGCGAGTGACCTTGTGACTGCGTGACACAGTTTCCTGTGACTCGAGCGCTGCCGTGCGGCTCAAGTCCGAGAATTCTCAAGCATTTCGGATAGAAAAATCGGTACTCCACTGAGTCTCGACAGTTCAAATGTTCAAGAAACAATTATTGACTTCGCTCATGATCATAATAGAAACATAAGTATTCGACCACAATTTCAGTCCAGGCATTCAATTGGTCGAGTCACAAGAGCGCGTCCGAATCATAGAGCGGCAGACCATTCAGAGTCGTTAGAGAAATTCACAAATGGCATAGGAGCGGCATATGCATTGCAGCATGGTACATAGCATACTAGTATAAGCGATGGATTTATTTCTGTTCGAACGATGTTAGTAGACGCTTCGAGAGGAATAAAAATGCCAGTACCAAGATGATACCATCGAACCGCTGCTTGAACCATGCCATCGTATCCTCCTTCTTGATACGGTGCTGGAAGCCAATGCGGGCCTTCTGCTGCCTCCGCCTGGCGACGCGAGCACCCGGGCGACCCATGACGACGTAAAAGTCCATGCCGAAGATACCAATGCCGGGGTCGTATCGTGCACCAAGATCGATGTGCTCCTGGATACCGAAGCCGAAGTTTCCGGTCTCGGAGAAGTTGCGGCGACGGAGCTCGTACTCCTTGACCTTGAGACCCCGCTCAAGAATCTCCTCCGCCTTCGGCCCACGGATGGTGACGTGCACTGCGATTTTCTCGTTACGGCGGATACCGAACGTCCGCACGGTGTAGCGGGCTTTTGAGGTTACGGGCGTCTGGCCGGTAAGCTGTTCCAGGACCTTGGAGGCACGAGTGAGACGATCACCAGACTCGCCCACGGAAATGTCTGTGCTGGGTCAGTGGACAACCCAACGCATCGAATTTTCATACGGACTGATGACGAGCTTGTCGATTTTGGGCTCCTTCATGGGGTTGGTGGGGGTGGTCTTCTGGTCGGCCTGTACATTGTTGAGTATCACCTACGCCCACACACCGAGGACGACGCTCACCATTTTGTCGAGGACTTGAGGATGAAATCTGTGACTGTGACCAGAGTGTGACTTGGATTAGACTGGTCAGTTGCACGTGGACGGCACCTCCGGCCCGCAGTGGCTGTGTTCCAGTCTTCACCCATTTGTTGATAAACTGTTTAAAATTTGACTTCAGCAGACAGGATACACGAGTGACCATTGCAGAACACGACCTGGCCCGCGAAATTTGGAGACAATTTATTCCCGTGCTTCGGATCTCAGAGTGTCCACAACTTGAGTCATCTTCGTCACTTAAAAGTTTCTTCACCCTATAATTTAGCGAAAAACATGGAACCCTCAATTCGCAATATGTTCTACGAACATGCCCAATACTTGACTTATTCGGAATGAGGATGAGTAGACCGCAAAAGGGAATTGCTTCCGTTGATGGCATCATGAGCTCACGACGGAGCTGCTTGTTTGGAGCGAGAAATATAATATTGCTGGAGGGGACTTGAGTGAACCTAAATGTATTTGATACAGGCCCGTTTGATTCGGCCCGCGGAAGCGCTGTTAGTGGATTTCGGAGGATTCTGAGGGGTAATTAAGTCTCGTAATTGCAGTCGCTTAGAATTGCTGTATTCGCTCTCAATTGACTTCGGTGGAGGTCACCACCGAGCAGGGAGGTCCAAGTGTTTGAGCAGAACAAGACAGAACAATGGATGAGTTGATGGTGGCAGATGGTGGCCAATGCGATGTAGATCTGTGACTGTGACGCGCACTGAGCTTGATCTCGACAGCGACACCGCCTGTGCGTTCCATGTCCTTACCCACTAATGTAAAGCTCTCTGTCCAGGGCCATTCGCGCCCTGGAGATACCTCACACTCGATCCCGAAGCAGGCGATGATCGTCCGTATGACCGCAGAGACCCTCGACGCACTGCAGGCAAATCCGCGCATGGAATTCACCTTTGGCCCTGAACCCGTCCGTCTCCTTCTCATCTCCCCGAGTATCCGCTCACCCAGACTCCAGGGAATATCCATCGGGGATGCCTTCTTTCCTATGCGTCCAGCCGAGGAGAATTATCCGCACGACCTGTACCTTCGCGCGTCCTCTGCCGCAAAGCCCATGGCTCCTCTTAAGCTTTACGCCAACATCACCGGGAAATTCACCGTGAAGAAAGACCTAGCTACAATTCAAAATCAAATACAAACTACCACGTTCGCTGCGGAAACCAAAAAAAAAAACCGCGTCGTCACTATGCTGCCCGGACCCCCTCCCGGTGTTTCTTCCTCTCAGACTACCAAGAAGGGAAAGAGTTCTGGAAAGGCTCAATCGGCAACTTCGGCTTTCCTGAAACCTAACCCCCAACCCCGCCCCTCTACATCCACGAGCGCTCGCGCTCCATCTCCGTTGCCCCCAGCCACTCCCTCTCCCCTTCGCACAGCTGTTGTAAAGGCGCTGGCGCTCAAAGAGAGATCCTTCGACGAGCTTGTCCGTTTGGTGGAGAATGACGGTGAAAAGGGAAAGCGTAAATTGGTCGAACTACTCAACCAGGTTAGCCTCCCCCCATCCATATGTTTTGGCTCGCCTGACCCTTCCTCAGATCGCTGAGCACCCAAAGGGCGCCAAGGCCTCGTCCCAATGGTGCCTCCGACCTGCGACATGGGTCGAGGTTCGGCCGTACGAATGGAACGATTTAACAGATCCAGAAAGGATACAGGTGGCGCGAACTGCTCGGCTGACATTCAGCAATCTAAATATTCCCGAGAGCGATCCTGTTTGGGCACACGTCCAATACCGGCAAAGCGCGGAGAGTTCGATGCTGGCTTCAGGGTCAGCGTCCTCGAAAGCTGCCGCCAAGTCGGAGGTGCCGAAGCGTGGAGTATCTTCGAAGGAGGCGAAGGAGCGGAAGATGAAACCCAAGCCTGATCCGAAGGCCGAGACTTCCATGAGAGACGAGAGGAAACCTGCGCCGAGGCCCAGCGCCTCCAAAGACAAAGATGTCGATCGACCAGGTCCTTCCTCCGCAACAGCCGCCGCTCCCCGCAAAGTCCCCGGTTCCGGATTCAGAATATCCAAAGTTCCGAGCCCAGACCAGGCTCCTCCTGCTCCTCTTCCTCCTGCTTCCGGTCAGGCTTCCCGAGGGAGACCTGTAGATGTTCGCATGAACAGAGAACCTCCTCGTCCGTCCGTGCCCGCCAAACCAGCCCCACCGATACTCCCACCGGCACCGGTACAGGAGAAGAAGCCAGCCGCTGCCCGAATCAAGAAGATAAAGGACGTGAGCCAGGTGAAGGATCTTGCTCCGGTTATCGAGTATAGGGAAAGAGAGCGGGGGGAGATCACCGGGAAAGATTCGCTGAAGCGCAAAAAGCCTTCTCAGGACATAGACGATTCGGACACCCTGCCTAATGCGGTCCCGAAAAGACGTAAAACCGAAGGGATGGTTCCTACTTCGACTCCGAGAGATCTATCCCTTCCCAAGAAACCAGAAACCTCCTTGTCTGCGCCACGCCCCATTCCGAAGACGAAGAGAGAGCCATCCCCGTTGCCTTCCGGCCGCCCACAGCAGAAGGCCAAGAGTGATCCTTCCTCACACCCAGCACCGCGACCTTCCTTGCCCCCTCGGCCTACCGCAGGCTCCAGCTCCTCCTCCCATCATGCTCACGCCGAATCTCATTCGGGCAGCAAAAGCTCTGCCCAGAACCATCGGACGAGTTTGTCGCTCGCGAAACGCCGTGAGCGCCGATCCCCCATATACACCTCTTCTGAGGACGAAGGCGCAATTCGCGACGAGCCGATACCCCTTCCGACCCCTCCAGCCACCACAGTGCACCCGCCGAATCGTGCTCGTGCCTCGCAATCGTCGAATCCTACTCGACCCCTCCCCACAGACCGCACCGGCTTGCGCAAAAAATACAACGCGACATATCTCAAGTACCTGGCGAGCTACCAACAACTCTTTGCCCAGCAGAGCAAGCTGGAAAGTCTGCTTACCAGCAGAGACGGGAGCACAATTTCAGATTCAGATGGAGATGTCGAGGTGCTGAGCCCCGAGGATACTATGAAGCTCAAGGCCGACCACAAGCGGTACGAGAAAGAGTTGGAGACCATCCGTGCGATGTTTGAGAGGGGTGAATCAAAGTCTGACTGAAGCAAATATTACTGGGAAGAGCTCCTTGCACATGTACATTAGATGATTATATAGATACATAGCGCTGAATGTGATGTCGATCACATTGAAAGTTGTTGTCACCCCATGTTTCCTAGCCACCACCACGCCAAAAAGATGGCCGTTCGGAGACGCGCGCGGTCGGTCCCGCCGCCAGGCCCAACGGTGGAGGACACAGTAACGACAATGGTTTACGAGCCTATTCCCTCCACGGCGGTTACGAATCTTCGCGCAAGCCAGATCTCAGTTCTACAACATTCCCCCACTATCGACAATACTACCTCACAAACACACATGTCGGATCGGGAACTCGCCTTTGTTATAACTGCCGCGCTCCTCGCAATGGGCGTGTTGCTGCTAGTGTCTGCGATTGTACATTTGTTATGGAGAAGAAGAAGGCACGGACGGTTGCCGACCCCCCGAGCTAGCGCAGACACCCAGGAACAAGGCCTTAACGTGCCAAGGGACTTTGATGATTCAGGTTGGGGTACGCCCATGGATGACAAGTGCCCTCAATTTCAAGAGTATCTGGCTCAATCGCCCTGCCTCCCAACTCCGAATCCCTCAATTCTGCCTCCACATATTTCCCATCTCACGCAAACGGACGTCCGAGCACCGAACGCGGAGTTGACCACCATCCTTGAGCAATTCGAGCAGCGCCTCCTCCAGGAAGAAAAGGACATTGCACTCGCCTTGGATATTGCCTTTGGACACGACACCCTCGATTGCGCTCCTTTCTTTGGCGGATCCGAAGACGACGTGACCACCATGCTATCGCTTCAAGCTGGGCTGGAGAGCGTCGGGAAACGAGCAGCTGGTGTCAGGAACCGTGCGAGACAGGGCTCTGACGCGTCCGCCTCGTCTCAATCAACGACGGTGACCATCGAGGGCTTCGCGTCGCACAGCTCTTCCAATTCATCGCTCACTTCCATGGAGAGCATGATCAGCGAAATCGACGAGAGCGCGGAAGAGGCCGAAGAAGTGTACGAAGTGAAGCGCGCGCAAACGCATAGCATGGAGATCCAGAAGGGCAAGCTGATAGCGTGGCAGCCCGGCGGGGTGCGGCTGATGGTGACGGGTCCGAGCACCGCGACGCTGGCCACGGCGAGCAGCAGCGTTTCCATTGACCTCGCCGAGTTTCCATCACCACCCCCTTCTCTAGAGGCGACATGATCCACCTACTTACTCGATTCAGGCCAATGTAGACGCGCGCCTCCGTGTATTTTTAGTGAAATCCACATTGTATTCCTACCCGCTAATTCAACACCGAAATTCTGAAAATACCGATGTGCGCTGACGCGTCGACTACTTACGTGATGCGTAACGTTCACGTGACTGTGACGATCGCGTTTCGAGACCTCTATTGTTAACTTGTTGTTAACCGGTTTATCCGCGAGCACTATTGTTCACGGTGGGTCAACAACCTCTGCTTCCACTGCCATGCCTCTCATATACATCCTTTCACCCCTTGTCGCCTTCCTCCTCTATATTCTTTATCACGTCCTCGTGGCACCACGGTTCAACGTTCTTCGCACCTTGCCCGGTCCACCCGTCCAGAAATGGTTTGGCAACCATCTCCAGCATGTACTCAAGTGCGTCCGTTCTGTGCGACCAACCTTCCTTTCTCATATTTTCTAGTCCTATTGTAACACCCAAGGTCCACGAGATCTTTGTTCAGCGGTATGGGCGAACCGTCAGAATTCGCGGCCTGGGTCCGGTGTGTTCATCGTTCTACTCAGCCCCTCGGTCTCTCATCTCCACCAGTGGGATGAACGTTTGCTGACACTCGATCCCGTATCCTTCACGCATATCGTCAAAAATACGGCGATATACGAGAAGCCGTGGCAATCGCGGAGACTCATAACAAGTTTAATTGGCTGCGGTATGCTCTCTGCGGAGGGCCAGGTTCACAAGCGACAGCGGCGCGTAGCCTTGCCAGCATTTTCAGCTCAAAACATGCGCAGCCTGGTGGACATTTCCTTCAAGAAAGGTATCCAGCTTCGAGACGCTTGGGTCGACGTTCTTGGCTCTACGACCTCCGCCCGGATTGACGTTTGCCAATTTTTGAGCCGAACAACATTCGATGTCATCGGATTAGCTGGTGCGATGCGTCTTTCTTCTGACTTGCCTCAATAATACTTGGCCTCAGGCTTCGATTACAATTTCAATTCGATTCGAGACGAAACAAATGAGCTCTTCATCGCCTACAAGGACATGTTTGAAGTCGCTATTTCTCAAGGAAGCATGTTCCGTACGCTTCTTTCCATATACCTGCCGACTATCAATCAGCTGTTTGTGAGTGCAATTGCCTCTCGTTGTTTTTGCCGTCCTAAGATAAAAACAGCCGGATAACACTGTGAGGACCGTACAGCGATGTAAAGAGGTGATACATCGCGTCGCCGGTCGCCTCATTCAGGAGAAAAAGGAAAAGATTTCCGAAGGCGAGAAGAGTGGCGACCCGTACGACGGCAAAGACCTTTTAACATTGTTATGTGTGTTTGGATTCTGTTTTCTCATCTTTATTTATCTGATGAGTTGCGATAGTGAAGTCCAACGCATCGGCCGACCTACTGCCCGAACAACGGATATCTGACGACGACATCTTGAACAATATAAACACCTTTATGTTCGCTGGATCCGACACCTCCTCTCTCTCGATGACGTGGACTCTGTTTCTCCTTGCGCAGCATCCTAATATCCAAGACCGCCTCCGCACTGAGCTCCTCTCCATTGCCGACAAATTTCCCCGTGATTTATCAGAGTTGACCGAGGACCAGGTTCAATCCCTCCACACCGCACTCTCTGGTCTGCCGTTCTTGCATAACGTAACCCGCGAGTCCCTGCGCTTAATACCCCCACTCCACTCTACCCTGAGAGTAGCGACCCAAGACGACGAGGTACCAACAATGTACCCTGTACATCGCCGAGACGGAACCGTGGACGGGACCAAACGCAGCTTCACTGTTCCGAGAGGAACATTCGTCCATCTCTCGGTTGAGGCCTTCAATCTGGACAAGGCTGTCTGGGGCGAAGACGCCTGGGACTTCAAGTGGGTCTTGTTGTTCTTCTCCCTCTCGACATGTTCCTTACTTTCCCAGTCCGGATCGGTGGGACAATCTGCCGGAAGCCGCTCAACAACACCCGTGGCATTTTTCAAGCATATTAACCTTTTCGGCGGGACCCCGCGTAAGTAACCAACTCTCTGAAACTTATCCTGACTGACCAGCCTTTAGGCATGTCCCGGACTGCGTTTCGCCCTGATCGAGATGAAGACGTTATACTACATCCTTTTGACAAACTTCGTGTTCAAGGAAACTGAAGACAAAATCACTAAACACAACGTGTAGGTTTTCTGAGGCTGAGATTCCCGACGGGGTGTTGATTGTGCATTGTAGGGTCTTGACGCGGCCGTATCTGAGCGGGAAATTCAAGGATGGCACCCAATGTCCCCTTTTGGTGTCGCGTTTTACTCCCACATAATTTTTCCCGCTGGTAATTACTTCGTTTCATCTCGTGTATATACTGGTACCAGGCAGTTCGAATGCGCATTTGTTGCCTTATAAATATCCTTGTCTTGGACTCTTTCGATCCTTTTTTGCTTGCTCTTACTTCGCAAACCTATATAATCGTGCATATACGGCGGTAAACTACGGTCTCGACATGTTAAATACTTGTGCGCTGCATGGCCACCATTTCTGCACATGCATCCGTCTTTCAGGCAATGCCCGCGAGAAGCAGGGTTGGTCTATTGAGCACCACGTCGCATATATTCCCTAATACAAAAAATACAATCCACCCCATGTAATTATTTTTATCTGGAACCAGCCGCAATAATGAGCTACATAACGAGAGAGAGAGGGAGGGAGAGAAATGTGACAAAACGTATGTATAAATCAAGCACAAGTAGAAAACCATCTAGTGGTGTGCCTTTTTGCCCGCAAGCGCCTTTCCCCACCCGATGAACCCGCTGCTCGCGCGCGAGAGCAGGCGCTTGACGCGCTCGCGGTGCACGTTCGCGGTCGACCCGCGCTGCACGATCTTCTCAGGCGTGAGGTCGATGAACGAGCGCGGGTCGGGGCCTCCCCGGGGCGCGCCGGCGAGGTCCGCCGGCTGGCTGCGCGCGGAGCGGTGCCCGCCAGGGTGCGCCGCGAACGCCGAACCGAGGGCGGGGCGCGCGGCGTCGGGGATGCCGAGGCCCATGAGCGGGACGGAGAGGTTGGCGCGATGGTGGCGCGGCTTTTGGCGGCCCACGCTCGCGAGTGACGGGAGGGGCGCGTCTTGGAAGCGGAGCGAGCGCGGAGGGAGAGGCGGCGGGGCGGTCTCAAGGAGGAGCAGCGGCGTGGGCGGGTCGGCCATGCTCGCAGCTCTGCGCAGCACTCGCGCGGGTGGGCCGATGGAGCGCCGAGGACTGAGAGGCGCAACGTTGGGTTCTGGTGTCGTCTGGAGCCAGTGGGCTTCGACGGGCGGTGCCTGCATCAGTTGCTCGCCGGCGAGCTCGAGGGCATCCGAGCCACATTCGGGTGACAGTGCATCCCAGGAGTAGTCGGAGAGCGGCGACTGCCCGGGGAGGAGCTGGGGCTGGAGGGCTTTGACGTTGTGCGTGCCCCAGCGCTTGCGTAGAAACTCGCGCACGGCGTCCGTCTCTTCGGCTGTAAACAGCGGGGAGCTCTGCATGCGGCGAAGCGCTGGGCTGGCGGGGGGCTGGGGGAACTCGAGGTCGATATGGTGGTAGAAGGATGATGCGTCCGAGTCGGTCTCGGCGTAGGTGGCTTGCGGGGTGGACCCGGCACTGCTCGAGTTGTCGTGGTGGTACATGGGGGGCGGGGGAGGAAGCGGTTGGGTGGGGCGGTTGTGGGCAAAACCAAAGTCTGTACAATAGCGGCGGGCCTTCCGGGGGTCCACAGGGGGGAGTCTCAGTTCCGAGGACAGGGCGAGAGGAGCAGCAGGTGGAGCCCTGGACCTGATCGAAGGGGTCTTGAGGGCGGGGCTTGTGGTGTGGTAGTAGGGAAGAAGGGTGGATTTTCGCGAGTCGGTGGAGTGGGTAGGGATGAGACGCATACTGGGCACCGGCGGGGTGGGCAGAATCACGCCGCGCCGGCGCACACGCGACGCGGGCGAGGAGCGAGGCGTTGAGTGGGACAAGGTCTGGGCGGGCGACGAGCACTGCATGGCGTGGATGAAGACGCGAACGCGAAGATGAGTCCTAAAATAGTAACCGGATTTCCAAAATGGGATCGATCAATAACAACGCGTCAGAAAAACTCGGCCAAACTCAAAAGCAATGGGCACCAAAGCGGTATATCATTTTAAAGCATCATACAAAATAGACCTAGTACGCCTTCTTTGCAGAAATCTGGAGATGTGCACTGTGCTCGTCGTACGGCAGCTTGGACACGGGGATCTCGCGCCACAGGTCGGGGGTGAGGAACGAATATGTTTTTGTGATCTGCGAGAGGTGAGGGAGGGATCACAAAGCAGAAAATAGGACGCACGGCAGCAAAGGTAGCCTTCAGGAAGTTACCCATGGTTGCCGTTGAACCCTTCGACTGGGTGTAGACGTCCTCGACACCGGCCAGCTGGAGGAGACGCTTGGATGCGGGTGCGGCGACGATACCGGTACCACGGGGGGCGGGGATGAGACGACACATGACGGAGCCGACTTTGCCGGACACCTTTGAGGGGACGGTGTGGGGCTCACCAAGGGCGGCACCCCAGTAGCCACGGCGGACGGGGATGACGGAGAGCTTTGCGAGGATGATGGCGCCGCGGATGGCGGTTGCGACCTCCTTTGCGCACTTGACGCCAAGACCGACGTGGCCCTCGAAGTCGCCGATGGCAACAAAGGCCTTGAAACGGGTGCGCTGACCGGCCTGGGTCTGCTTCTGGACGGGCATGATCTTCATGACCTCGTCCTTGAGCTTGGGGAGGAAGAAGTCGATGATCTGGTACTCCTTGACGGGGAGGGAGAAGAGGTAGATCTCCTCCATGGACTTGATCTTGCCGTCCTTGACCAAACGACCGAGCTTGGTGACTGGCTGCCACTCCTTCTCCTCGTCCTTGCGGCCGCCACGGCGCGGACCTCTCCGACCGCGTCCACGGTCACCACGCCCGCGTCCAAATCCACCACGTCCTCGTGCAGAGTCGGCCATGTTTATTTTTCTGAAAATGAAATTTTAGCAAGGGTATCCGGCAAAATTGGATGCATCCAGCGCGGACTGGGCGGAATGGAAGCAGAAAGCGGACAGCGGGACAGCAGGAGCATCTGGGGCGTATAGACATACCTGAGATGAGTGTCTTGAGGAGGGTCGCTGAGCCTGTCGCTGCGAGTGAGGCGGGATCGAGAAGTGGATGAGATGCCGACGCTGCCGATCAATATGTACAAGCAGCTGAGACGCCGAGGATGCCGATCAATATCCGCAAGCAGCTGAGTCAGCGCAAGCCGCTGAGTCAGCCCGCATCGCTTCTCTTCCACTCCACCATCGTGCAAGTTAACCCTCCACTCAGTTCAAGTTGGCAGAACATGTTTCATTCAAAAATGTCCAATTTGTCAAAACAAAAGTCTAGTCTGCGCCCCACGTATGTTCTCGCTCTTATCGCCTCGCATGTGTCTGACCAGAACCAGCAACGGCCGTCAAGCCGTTGGGGATGGGGCTGCTTTCGTCGACGCTGCTGAGCCAAGTGTTCTTGCCGTGTGTCATCTTCAGGGCACAGACGACATGTACTACTATTCCACTACCTTCTCTGGCGGGCCCGGGGCAAGTCCTTTGTTTTTCTCTCGGCTTCCATCTAATTCTTCCCAGTGGCGCTTTTGACACCCCTAAGCCCAAATGCCCTCCCGACCGAGGGTCGTCGGACTGTGTGACAGGCAGTCCGGCGCCTATTTTCTCCGCCTCCAATAATCCTTCCTACTTTTATTCTCATTCCAATCCCCGTCCCATCCCAGCAGCCCGCGGCAGCAGCGCCTCCGATCTAGCCACTCCGCCCCTCACCCCCGACAATGGCAGCCCCGTCTCCCCCGCTGTCAGCGATAACCACGAAAAGGATGCCCTCGACTTCCTCATGACCATATTTCCCCGCCACGGCCTCGCTGCTCTTCCGCACAGCAAGAGCGTCGCCATCTCCGCCCCAAACATGGGTGCCGCCTTTGACGGCGTCGTCCTCCAGCTCCCCGGCAAGCCAAAAACCCTCTATGTCGATGGAAAGAGCGCCCAGTCCGTCAGCATCCGCGACAGGTGCGTCCGGATCTTGTCTATCTAGGCTAATCTAATTTGAAATAGCATCGTTGCTCTGCTGGACCTGGCGGACGAAAGCCTCGAGTGCTCCGCGCTCGTTATCGTGCTCGAGCGATCCTCCCCCGCGCTGGGTAAGATCCTCCACTCGCTCATGTATGTCGGCGGCACCGTCGTGACGAAGCCGCCGTTCGAAGTCGATCCCGCGTTTGTTCTCGTCGGTTTGGAGATCTAGGTTCAACAGCTGTGTGCAGACCACCGAACCTTTTAACTACTGAATCTCTTCTATGTTCTTAGTACTACGATATTTATACACCGCTTTGGAGGCGATGCAACTCTTGTTCGACTACAGCCCAGAACAGCAGCTGAAAGACTCTTTGTTTCTTCCTAGTCATTTAGACGCTGATTGCTGTGGCGAGGCGTGTATAAAACATGGTTGTTTTGAGGCAGCACTCACTGGAAGCGCACCATGAACGAGAAGACTTTCGACACTCAAAGCATTATATCTGAACGTACCTTGTGCGCTAGCCCTGAACCACTCGACCTGCCCCCACCTCCCCGTCCTACTCGCTTTCAGTGGGCACCCGTCCCACCTCCACCTCCCTGTCCTACCCGCGTTCAGTGTGCACCCGTCCCACCAATACCCACATCCCCATCGCACGCCGCCCGTGTCCATGTACGCATCGTCACAGTAATAGGATTCGCGCTTTGGAGCATAAACTTTTCTTTGTCCCTCGTCGAGTTTTTCCGTACGCACCCTCGAATATGTCTGCTGCGCCACGCTGACTCGAAGGCGCAGATCTAGTCAGAACGTCAGGGGAACGACAGCCACAGGCACAGCTGCGTGTCTTGCTTGCGTGGGCAGTGTGCTGTGGCCTGCTCGTCCTCGTCGCTACAGCGGTCTTTGTCTCAACCCTCTTTCGGCGGCCCTCCGCGCGGTTTATCGGATTCATGCACAGTTTTGCCATCGTGAGGGTCTCTTCTTTCCAAACCAATGCCTGCTAACAGCTCGACAGTTCATGTCCGCCACAAGCTGCATCGTGGGCTTTGCGGTGCTGTTTCCCGCCATCGCTCAATGGTGGGTCCCGCCACGTCAATATTCGATCACCGCTCTAATTGTGTGAACAGCGTCAGGTGCTCGAACCAGGAGCGTGCGATGCGGATTTTCCTCTGTGGTGTAAGCTAGTACTTATTTTGCACGTCGCCGGAGCTAATTTCATGGGTAGGGCGTGCCCGTCGCGTCGGTGTGGACGTGGGTGTGGATCCCGACCGTGCGGAAGTTTGTTCCCGCGGCTGAGAAGTAGTGTACGAGGATGAACGCGTAGTAGTCTATTGTAGAAACGTGTAATTTAGGAACGCGACCGCGTTGTTTGCGGCGGCCACGACGACAAACAAGTTGTATTAACTGCAAGGCTGTCCTGCACCATGTCGCTCCTGTCGGTACTCCTCAAAATCTGCTGCGGCGGCTCTCAGTCCCCTGAGCAGACAGAGCTACAACAGCCCCAGGAGCAGCCACCAGCAAGGCCCCATACCCAGCAGCCCCAGGCTCACCCCGAGCCAGACGCGCACGGGCCCCAACAGCAGCACCATAAACATAAGCCCCATAAGCCTCCTCAGGGACAGGCGCAGCAGGGGTACAACCCGCCTGCCCAGCACGAGGAGTACCCGCCGCTTGGCGCGCCGTCCAGTTCGCCCCCGCCAGCGGCGCACAGACCGCCTCAGCAGGACGCCGGCGCATGGCAGGAGGTCAAGCCGGAGCACAAGGCGCACCCGCAGCATGCGGCTCACTCACCTTCCCCGCCGCCGCCCCACAGGCCGGCGCAGGGCCCGCGTCATTACTCGGTTCGCTATTCGTTCTAGTCACGGCGACACACGGCTCCTAATACTGCGACGGCGCGTACGTAGGACGCAAACCAGATTAACCAGCACAATGAGCACTACATGCGCATGCGCGCGGACGCGAACGCAGAGGGGGACAAGATGGCAAAATGCTTCGCGGAGAGCCATGAAGCATACAGTCGCGGCGACGGCGCTGGCGCGAAGCAGCTGTCAAATGAAGGCAAGGAGCATCAGGTCCGTTCGTATGCGCGGAAAGGTGTTTTTTTTCATTGACGCGGCGCGTACGTAGGCCAAGATGAACGCGCTCAATAAACAGGCAAGCGACTGGATATTTATCGGTCAGTGCACTGCTATTCCGAGTCTGGTTGATCATGGACGCGGCTGGACGCGCAGAAAACAACAAGGTTACTTGCGCATTATTGTCCCGTACCGCCGCTGACCCCCTGTAGGACTCGCACCCGGGGGAGATTGATCTACACGGACTGTACGTTAAAGAGGCCATCGAGCACACGGACCGGGCGCTACAGGAGGCCAAGCAGAGAGGGGACTCGGAGATACACCTGATCGTCGGTGCGTAATTGTGGAAGATTCCAATGACTACGGTTGACGTTGTTGCGACGTCGGGCAGGCAAGGGGCTTCATTCCCAAGGCCACGTTGCAAAAATCAAGCCCGCAATCGAAGAACTGTGCGTTCATTGCTGTTTTGCTTTCTTCATGCTCACTTTTTCGTGCTAGGATGCAAAAGTAGGCAAGGGCACTGATGTGTCTCCGTGCTAACTGTTTTATTTGCAGACACCAGCTGTATGCCGAGCTTGACCCGCACAACGCAGGGGTTTTAATTTGCAAGCTGGACAATGCGCAGGGCGGAGTTGGGTCGGACGAGATTGCGCGACGGCTAGAGAGGGATGATGAGGGATGCACGATCATGTAGAAATTTACATAATGCAATGGAGCGAATTGTGACTGTGTGATTGTGACATTCTTCACTTTACCTCGAGCGGCCATGTTACCGCTGCCATTCCTTTTCCTCGCCTCGTATACGCTCGTTAACGCTGGCAGCGCCAACAAAGGCGACCCCTGCAACCAGAAAGATAGCCGCCTCCAGACTGGCACCTTCCAGTTCTTCTCCGACTGCAACTCGGTCACCTATTGCGCTGCAAACAACACCTGCGTCCTCAAGGGCTGCCGCAGGGACGAATTTCCCTTTGGCTACGAAAAGGGCTCTCATCTCCCCGACAAGTGTCCTGCCGGCCAGTTCTGCCCGGACGAGGCCGATGAATGCCAGGATTTGCTGCCCGTCGACAGTGCATGCCAACTGAATCGCGACGGTAAGCCTGGCCCTCACTTTTCCCTCTTCCCCGCTCACGCTTTCGGCATAGATGAATGCGCCCCGCCCCCCAACGCCGACCAGCTCCGGGACACCACCAACCGCGGGCTTAACGTCGACGGCGCTGTGTGCCTCAATAATGTGTGCATGTACGTCCGTCCACAGCCGCCCCGCTGCAGTATCTGACCAAACCTAGGTGGGCAAACGTCACCGCCGACCAGACCTGTGTCGTCGAAAACACCGGATACATCGCCTACGGCGCTAGCGGCGAGTTTATCGATATTGTCTCACGGTCAGTGGACAAGGCCGATGCCCGCGGTCTGGTCATTTAATTTTTGTGCAGGGGCAACTGCATCGTCGGCCTGTACTGCGACGCGGTGTCGAAGCAATGCAAGCAAGAGAAAGCGTTAGGAGAGGCGTGTACTGCGGACAAGGAGTGGGTGTTTGTGATACTTGCACTTGGAGCAGCTTGTTGACCATAATGCAGGTGTAGCTCGTGGAATTGTCTGGCTAGCGGGACGTGCGGCGTCGACACCTCTGTGCCCAAGCATGTCGGCACTGGGGTCTATGTGGCCGTAGGAGTCGGCATCTTCGGCGGTATGCCTTTGCCGTCCAACTTCCCATCGCGGTCTTAACACCTATGTTAGGTATATTTGGCACGCTCCTTGGGCTGTTCTTCCTACATCGGCGACAGCGCGACCAAGAGCGGGAGAAGCGCATGCAGTACTGGCGCGAACAGGTACAATGCTCGCTATGTATACCGTTGCACTGGCTGACCGATTGCGCTTAGAACGCCTTCCACCAAAACCTGTTGCAGATGCGGCAAACAGCTCGTGCGTCCATTCTTTCCCTCAACGGGAATAGCGCCCGTAGTACAATGTACGGTCGTGACGGTTTGCCTTCAGACGAAGCGCCGATTCTGCAGCACGCTGCACCGAAGGGCTCTGGCCTGCGCCACTATTTGGGAGACGACAGCTCGGAGTACGACGACGGGATGATGATGGAGCCGACACCACGGCGCGAGAATGAGCGGTTCTAATGAATGGAGGCGAATACTATCGTAGAGTTTTATACCATGGACAACGCTGTCTTGTATTTAATTGGCTTATAATTCGCTGCATCTTCTACCATAGCAATTTTATTGGATACCCCAGCTACGTCAGGTCACATGTTCCACCGGCTGCTTTTGCAGCTGCGGTCTTCACTCCCATGCCTTCAGAAGACGGCCACATGCCGCCGCTACCCGCGTCGCCTCAAGATGAGGAGGATCTTGCCAGGGCCCACCGCTGGCACGACGACGAAGAAGAACATCTAGATTCCTCGAATAACAAGGCGGGCAAGGGAAAGGCCCGCGAAGTGTATCCCGAGGAAGACGATGTCAGCGCCCACTCCGAGTCAACGTACAATGGGTCTACCATCAACCGCTACCCCGACGAGGAGGAAGGCGAGGAGGAGTACCCCCCGGTCACCGAAGACGAGGCAGAGACGCGCCGCATAGAGGAGGTGCTTACAATCACCGCTTTCCTCCGGAATTCGACTAAATTTGAATTTCATCGCAGAACCTGAAGCGTTGGGAGGTCGCTGAACGCATGAAGCGGAAAGCTGCTCGAGAGTCTGCGTCCCTAGATCCGCAGGCGCCTACAGTCGTCTCCAACCTCACCTGGCGCGCAAGTTTACTGTGGTCGGGGAAGAAAGCCCGCGCCCCGCGTGACAACGACCCAAGTCTCGGCGCGCACACCGCTCTCAACTCGCAAGACGAAGCCGACGTCGTCCCGCTCAGCAACATCGCTGTTACGCCCACACCCTCCCCAACACGTTCCGAGCCGTCCAATCCGTTCACGGACGCGCAGACCCCCGGTGCGGATCCATTCAGCGACGCCGAGGCGGTGATGAGCCCCACCAATGAACCGCCCCTCCCGACACCGCAGCTGGAGAACGAGGATGCGATAGCGCTGCAGCCCCAACGGCCCGCAATGCTGGCCGCGTCGTCGTCGATGTCGGTTCGCCGTCCGCCGACACCGAAGCCGCTGGGGCTACCCCCGCCACGCGCGCCTCCGCCGCCTCTGCCTCAGAACTCACCGCCGCCCGTGCCCATCCCCAATGACGTAGAGGAGCCGAAGGTGCGCTGGTGGCACGATTGGCTGTGTGGGCTAGGTGAAGGTCCGGATCGTGGAGGCGACCACCAGGTAGATCCCCATTCTATTTATCCTTCGCGCACATTGATCTGACGCGGCATTCGCAGGCGGGGCGCACGAATCCTTTCGAGTGATTTCCCCTTCGATGCTTCATGAATTTCAAGTTTTCACGGTCATATGTAATTTAAATTTCATGGACTATCACCTACTAGCCTGCATACTTAGAACTGGATTGTGCTGTGATGAACTAGGGGAACGAAATTCATCGGCCCAGTTTTGTCTAGATAATACCCGCAATGGATTATTCAACGCTTACATCCAAAAATGGAAATTACGGAGTGCTTGGCTTCTTGGCGGCTATCTCGGTTATTTCCTCTCGGTCATTCCGTATTTCGCTTTCAGCCTACCCCGGCCTCGGTGTCCACAGCGCTCAGCCTCAATGATATATCTCTGCTTTTCGGAAATAATTTACGCATCTATCTCATTGACAATGACACTTCCCTGAACTCGGTCTAAGTACGTATCGTATATTATTATATAAATTAGACACCTCCCAGATCTATTGCGTCTTGACCTTTTTCTCTGACGGCTTGGTGGCCACCGGGGGCCTTGGAGCCGTGTTCGCCGCATAAACACGCAAGCCGAACAATATAATCATGACTGCGGCCGACACCCCTCTAGCATCGCGGATAGAAAGAGGCTTGGAGTCGGGGGAAGCAATATACGCGCGGAGAAAGACGAAGGCGGGATGGGCTGTGAGGATACTGTACGTAGCCGCCACGACACCGCCGGCCCAAATGTCGAGCGTACTCCAGAGGCCCCAGACGCCAGTGCGCAGAGGAGGAGGTGTGGAGAAGTGCCAGTTTGGTGTCCAGACATTGAGCGTGCCTGCGAGAAGACCGCCGCCCGAGGATGCGGCCGCACCGAGGATAAAGTGGAAGAGCGGGGAGGCGACAAGAAGTGGGCTGACTGAAGGGTTGGCGAGGTGAGATAACGCGTGAATAACACTGTTCACGCGGAGGAGGCCGTCGAGAGGGAAGAGGACGGCATTTGTGAGAGAAGCGTCCGGCTACGCGTTTCATTGAGAAGGCGAAGGAGAAAGACAGAATAACATACGATCGGGAAATAATGGAGCAGCACAGTGAAGAGAATATGTACGGCTGAGTAGTTCACCCAAGGACCAAGTGCGTACAACTTGTGAGTATAGATATGAGTGCTCAATGAACAAAAAAGGAATAGCATACCTGGGGCGCCGGGATCGAGAGAAGTGCGTGGGAAGCAAAAGTCCCTCCCCAGCACTACGAAGGTTGGTTTACAGCAAGAAATAGGATAATGGGACTTGCCATGAGAAGGAAGCCAAGCATATGAGCCCCCCACGAAAGACGACTGCTACTCATCTGCACATTGGTGTGGAAGACTAGTGAGATACGGGATGCATGGAGGGTGGTGCCCCAGGCGTAGGGGAACAGGCCAGTGTGCACTGGGGTTGATAGGACAGCAAGTGCAGCAGCCAGCATGGTGGTCGAACGGAGAGAGTGTGGATGCCGATCGAACGGAGAAAACCTTTTCCGCCTAGGCGAGGTGCTTAATCAGTCAATGCTCGAATCGCCTGTCAAGACTCAACATGCAAGTCGATTTTCTGCCCAGCGAATGCAGATTTGTGATGTAGCTTCCTTGCTGGTGGAGCAGCTCCGATGCTTTTAAGCATCCCACCAGCTCAACATCCAGTCTCTTCCCGGCTCTATCTCTGCACACCGGTTATCGGCGCTTGTATTCTTCACTTAAACGGGGAGGTCCATACCTCTCTACCTTACATTGATCTGGCTGTCCTAACGTTCCCGGAAAATCCATGGAACACTCAACATTCCAGACTATCAAACTATATCGTGAATCCTTCCTGCTGCCTCCCCTCCGCACGTTCGCTCGGCAAGGTTCTCGTCGGCTTTAATGGGCCGGTCGCGACACATCCAATGCAAGGAAACACACAGATTCGGTCCGAGGAAAGCTTGGGTGTTCCTGGTCGCGACACCGGACAAACGAAGTTCATAAAACTTGATGCTCCAACTGGCGCCGCGAGCTTCAGGTTGTATCTCGAACCTGAGATTTGGACAAAGTTCTGCTCAGAACCCTCTCAGGTTTAGCCTAGTTTCCCTGAAATATACAATATTCAAATATTCAAAAAAAAACAGGGCCAACGTTTGTGAACCCCGAATCCGTACCTGAACAATACTCCGAAACCGGGAGATCTCAAGCGCAAAGATCTACTCTACCTCTGGGAGATTGAATTGGAAGATTTGCTTGCGCTCTCAATTTGCAGAAGGGCTGTGGGTAGGACTCTTCCAAGATGAAGGACTCTACGGCAGGAAAGGTTCTTTTTCTTTGACCGCCCTTACTTCGGAGCCATTGCTCCCAAGAAAGTGCTTAGCGCGTGGCCAAGAGCCTCAGAGACGTACTCGTCCCGACACGTTCGTCGACGCATGCGCTCGTGTTCGTAACAGATTTACACAATAAATATCGGTGCCTTGGCTTATGCTCTTACCCTACTCCCAATAATGCTAGCGCCTGCACTCGCCTTGCAATTGCCAACGCCAGCGCTTTTTTTAACTGCCTGTCTAGCATTTTATGTCCTCCGCTCTCGTTTCCTCCGTCCTTATTTAAAATTTATCTGGCACTGTTTCATTCGTCCCATTGGAGCAGTTGACCAGAAGACGCGTTTAGACAAGGTGCAGTCCTCTTTCCACCCGTCCTTGCTGCCCTGACCGCGGCTCCAGTTCTATGAAGGCCAAGCAGACGTGTATGATGCCACCAGAAATGGACTTTTGCGAGGGCGCAACACAATGCTTTCCCTGTCTGCAGCGCATCTTAGATCACTCCGTGCTGCTGAACCCGGGAAACGACTTGTGTGGATAGACGTCGGGGGCGGCACCGGTATATTATTCACCGCCTTTTCAGGGCCATCGTCTCACTCAGCACACTAGGCCAGAATATCGAGCTCATGAATAAGCATATGCCTCTCGACTTCTTCGACGCCATCTATCTTATCGATCTTTGTGAACCTTTGCTTGACATTGCGCGCAAGCGATTTGCAAATAAAGGATGGACAAATGTCCACGTCTCGTGTCAGGACGCCAGTGAATTCACGCTTCCTGAATGGACGAAAGGCAACGATCCGAAAGGGAGCGTTGGTTTTGTCACCCTCAGCTATTCATTGTCTATGGCGTGTACTATTCTCGCGCGTCTTTGCCATTGAACTGAACAGTCGCCCTCAGATTCCCAGCTTTTATACCGTCTTGGATCGCATCGATCATGTACTGTGCCCAACGAATGGTCTTCTTGCAGTGGTCGATTTCTACACCGCGGGTAAACAACCATCCTTGCATGAGAAGGCGATAGGGGGGGCCAGCAAAGAGTGTGGCTGGCTCTCTCGCTGGTTCTGGCAAATATGGTTCGATTTCGACCATGCAAGTTAATTTTCTATACTTTCTCTGCCGGCCTTTAATGAAACTTCTTAGGTTTCCCTCAGTCCGGCTAGACGCTCCTATTTGGAGTACAAGTTTGGGACGGTTCGTTCCCTCGGTGGTTCGATCCCATTCCCCGGTTAACCACGAATATCTAGATCAAAAGTTTCAATGGCAGAAATCGGTTTATTCTTCCCTTCATCGTGAGAATGTGGGTGGTTAGTGCTCAGCAATAACGCGTACTTTGAACATCAGCCCTAGCCCGTATTATATTTGGCTTGGACGCTCGCGATCGTGTGATGTTTCGCGCGCGTGTCATGCTTTCGAGGTGGAGGGCGGAAACGTGATAGGAAATTGTTCTCCCGCGCCGTTTAAGGCAACCAAAGAAGCGGAGGAGCTGGTTCCCTTGCTTCAACTTGGGGAGCCTGCCTTGCAGAACGAAGGTGGAGTAGTGGTCAACATCACTCCACCACTCAGCTCTTTCCATTATCACGTCAATAAAGTGAGTACAGTTCTGTTGTGTTTGAAAACGAACTTATCCCAATTATAGTCTTGGCGTCTACCATACTATGAGCAGCCTGTCCACAAGGAATTCAGAACTTTTATTTATTCTTTCACATGGGCAAGTGCCGTCCTCGGTTTCCTGGTTGCGTTTGTTCTTACGTATCTCGCAGGAAGATCCCTCTGAAGACATGAGGCAACTTAAACTTTCTTCCGCTGATTCCATGTTCGTGATCACGAGTGCCGGTGACAATCCTCTGCATTATGCTGCTGCTTCAAGCCCACAGCGCGTAGGTTCCCAATTCTAGCCTTGAGCCCGCACTGATATACTGTAGATTCACTGCGTCGACATGAATCCCTGCCAAGGGCACTTGATGGAACTTAAACTGGCCGGTATTCAGTGCTTGCAGTACGACGACTTTTTCGCCTTATTTGGCGAGGGTCGACACGCCAACTTCCGCGGCTTGCTGGACTCCAAGTTGGCGCCGCACCTCTCCTCCAGCGCGTATCAGTTCTGGCGGATTAATTCCCAGTCCTTTTCGTCTTCCTTCTATCTACGCGGGTACTCTGGCTGGGCTCTACGACTGGCCGCGTTCATCTTCCGCGTTGCCGGGGTGTCGAAAGATATCCAAGCACTGTGCACTGCGGACACCCTTGAGCAGCAGGAGGAGATCTGGAGGAAGAAACTGAGGCCTGTACTTTTGAATCCACTTGTTGCGGCGTTGCTCAAGAATCCTGTCTTTTGTTGGAATGCGTTGGGTGTTCCGCTCAATCAGCGCAAGATGCTTCTGGATGATGGTGCGCAACACACAACACCACTATTTCGTCGCCTCTCATTCAATGTTACACAGGAAACATTTATGAGTTCATCCGCGATACGCTGGAACCCCTAGTGTCAACTTACCTGTTGAAAACCGGCAACTACTTTTACCTCTTGGTGCGTTTTGTCTGTCCTTGGTTTCAGCGAATGCGCAGTAACAGCGCCAAGGCGCTGCTCGGTCATTACACCCCTGAATCTTGCCCCGAATATTTAACTCGGGCGGGATTTGACGCGCTGAAAGCCCAGAATGGACAAGTCCTGGACGCATTCCGGCTTCACACGGACTCAATCGTCAAGTAAGCATTTCCCGCCATCAAAAGTTTCGTTGCTCAAAAAAATAATGAAAAGCGTATTGCGCGGGCTATCCGAGCGGTCGCTGACGCGGGCGCTCATCATGGATCACCTCGATTGGTTTGCACCCGGCTCATCCGACGTTGATGAGGAAGTAGCCGAGCTGCACAGAGTGCTCGCGCCAGGAGGATTTGTGTTTTGGCGTTCCGCAGCAAGAAAGCCGTGGTACAATGCTAATTTTGAACGCAAAGGATTCCAGATCACGGCATTGGGTGTTAGAAAGGGCAAACACGGCCAAGCTCTTGACCGGGTTAATATGTGTGTCTTTTCTTGTTTTGGCGCTATTGGTAATTAAATTGCAACAGGTACGCGTCGTTCTGGCGGGCCATAAAGATATGACAATTGGGCGCATCAAGATTTTAGATTTTCCTCCAGATAGGTTACAAATTTGTTAGCGACACTGTGTTCTGCCCAGTCAACGGCACCTTTTTCCGTAGTCCCTAGAGTTATTGCTTTTTTGTGTACGGTGACAAACTGGCGCTTCAGACGTTGCAGCTCGGATATGGTCAGGTTGCGAGTGGGCAGTGTGATTTGTATGGTGAGTGATCCTGGTAACGAGAGTGTAACTAGGCCACCACTGCCTTGCGTGGCCGCTTGGGCATCCATGATTGCCGAGACCATGGCGGTAGATGTTTGTTCAAGAACATGCAATGCGTCGGATGGCGCTTTGGCGGCCTATTTGAGTATTTAGGAACAAATGGATCAGCAGCACCCATTTAGACGAGGCACGCACAGCTAGTGTGCCTGAATTCGGTGGCTTGACATTACCGGTTAGTAGGGCTTGGGCGATCTGCTCGGCAGGAACTTCTTCGGTCCAAGGGACGGTGAAGAGCGGGGAATCCCATCTAACCATGGATGAGGGTTCCTCGAATCTGACCAAGAGATTCTCAAGCCTGGGGCATCAGTCAGTTGTGCCATCATGATGGGATAGCACCACTCCGACGGACGTTTCCGATGCATACGCTCTCCCATCTGTGCGCGATTCATTCCACTGGCGACACAGCTCGGGCGTTGCTACGACGTAGACCTAGTCCGGGGTAAGATTGTGACTGGATGCGTAATAGGCGCGCACCGTACAGACTCGTAGTTTCATCTCGCGCGCGGCACAATAGAGCTGATAGCGGAAGCCTTTGATATAATTGGGTGCATCGACGATTAAGACTTTATCTTGCGCCATTAGGCGCTGTACTGCAGTGAAGAGGGCGCCACGGGCGGGTTTCTCTGAGCGGCTGTCTAGGAAAGGTTTGGAACCAAAATTTGAGGGAGAAGGCGAGCAGACCATCGTAGACAGAGGGGAGGATGTTGAGAGATTCGTCTGAGACGAGAACAACGCTGAGATGGTCGGGGAGAAGAGATTCGAGGTTGGATTTGAGCTGTGCTGCACGAGTGGACTTGCCAGAGGCGGGATAACCTGAAAAGGTGACCAAAGCCATGGCGAGCAAGTTGAAGCCGCGTTCTTAGCTAATCACTTGATTTCAGTTCTCGTCCACCCCCTCTTTACTACAGTATTTCGTTGTCTTGTCTTTAACTGCGGCCGCTGAGCAGCCCGTCACCCTCTTTTATGCTGGCCACGATGAACGCGCCCGACACCCCAGTCGACCTCGACGATCGCATTTGTCCCGGTTGCAAACGCTCAGCCGTAACAGAGCAGGGCGGTCTCGTAGTCGCCTTTGGGTCCGTCTCGCACCTTCTTTCCTTCTCTTTCTCACCCATTTCGCAGCCAATCATTCTTCCATGTCGACTGCTTCAAGTGTGCAAAGTGCGGAGACCAGGTTACCGCCGACACCAATCTCCTCCTGCTCTCCGATGGGTCGCCTATCTGCGCAAACTGCTCCTACAGCTGCAACGTCTGCCACAACCCCATCCTCGACGAGGCAATCATGACTGGCGACGACTCATACCATGCACACTGTTTCAAGTGCAAGGTCTGCAAGAATCGCATCGACGAGCTTGTCTTTGCAAAGACCAGCCAGGGCATCTACTGCATGAAGTGCCATAACGAACGTATGATCAAGATACGAAAGCACACGCAGAAGAAGGCCGAGCGCGAAAAGGCGGCGGGTGGGGGATCCACCAACTCCCGGGAACGCGAGCGTGAGCGTGAACGAGAACGAGAACGAGAGGCTCGCAGTCGCCCTCAGGTGTGTCCGTCTATTCTCATGCTCAGTGTGATTCTAACCCTGCCCAGCCATCTCCGGGGCTTGGTTCCAATGACATGCTTGGCCCGTCTTCCACGCCTCAAACCCCACGGTCCCGGGGCCCTGATGGTGTCCGCTCCCCACCTAGACAGAGATCTGGGCCATACATCAGTGACGCGTTTGAGGCCAGCGACCCATCATACCACAAGCAGAACGGGTCCACGCCTCTTCCATCACCCGCCTTGCAAGTTGAGCGCGATGAGGCTCCGTCCATCCCCGTATTCCACCCCCCTCCGGATGCACGGTCCAGTCAAACGAAAAAGACTACATTGCCGCTCCCTCCCTCCACACCGTCCGAGGGCAACTCCCAGTCCCGCCGGAAAAGTTTCGATGACGGCGTCCGTCCATTAAATGCGTTATTTCCCCAGGATGATTCGGCGCCTGCACCATCAGGCCTCACCGTCTCTACCTCACGCAAAGACAGGCGCCGTTCTATTAATCCCGGTCTCTCGTTGAACAACTTCGATTCAGCGTTGGATAACCCTCGACCTGCATCTCCAACACTCTCCCCTCTCTCCGCTACTTTCAAGTCAAGTAGTCGCCCTTCCACCCCGGGCGATGCTTCGGGCAAATCCTCTCCCCGGCTAGAAGAAAACTATACAGCATCGACCTCCAGGCCTAATAGTGCTTCCAGCAACACTCATGTTTCGTCTTCCTCCTCCCCCCGAACCCCTCCGGACAGGGAGCTTTCCCAGGACCAAACGGTAGTAATGAGTCCGCTGTCGCGTCCTAACGTCATTCTCGAATCAGTTCCTCCGAAGAAGAACTTGCAGAATGGGACGCGTCCGACGCCAGAATACCGTTTGTCTGTTACTATGGAGGGCCGACGGTCCTCCGATGATCGCCCTCCGTCACGAAACAACCGTAGCAGCTCCGATGCGGGCCATGGTCGCCCTTCAAGTCGGTCACGATCAGATACACCCTCCTCCCTCGCCCGTCGCGCCGACGTCCCTCATAGCGTGGAAAGCGGTACAGACACAGACGCAGAGGGGGATTCGCATTCACAGACATCCCACAGCGGCAGCCCGCCTCCTCCACCTCCCAAGGAACCCAAATCCTATACAACACAATCGCCTACTCATCTCCAATCGCAATTGAGCGATGCTGATGCGTCGACCGTCTCTCATCCAGATAGCTCAGATGATATGTCAGAATCCTCCCCCGTTGAGCACACCTCACATTCGACGTTCATCGCACCTGCACTACCGCCTATTCGATTCTCCATGACCAGCGCCGACTTTTCAGAGCTGTTCAGCTCTGCCGAGGGGCAAAAGTCGACATCCCTCAGGCAGCTAGCCAATATATCGGAGGATTCAGATGGAAATGTGCCCATGACACCTCCGCCCACCGCCTCTTCGCTCTATTCCACTGCGAGCACCCTCACAACGCCTACAAGCGACGCCTTTAATTCGGTCGATTCGTTGGCGACCCGCACATCGGAGGATGGATCGCTACCCGTTCCGGGCCCGCGGTACGTATCGCCCGCACCGAGGTTCCAGAGCCTCGGCAAGAAGCCAGTAACACCTCTCAAAGAGGAGGGCGACTTTGCTGCGCTTGAGACCGCGCGCATGCGCTCGTCTTCGGAGTCGCATAGCCAACAACAAACGACCCGTGTCACAATCACGCGTGCAGAGTCTGCCAGCGCAGTTCCAAGCGCCGTGAAGCATGATGATGCGAACATGGTGACCCTGCGATTGCAGGAGGCTTTGGCAGACGCGCGGGACCGTGGTGCAACGCAGCTGAGGCTCGACCGCGCCTTTGTCGAGGCCGTCCTTGGGGCAATGGAAGCGCGAGACATGGAGTATTTGAGTCTGAAGGCCAAATTCGATGGCGTCAAGGTTGGTTGGATTCTGATGTTTTTGACGTTCGAGCACTGACACTTTTACAGAGGGCAAGCAAGCAGTACATCGACGGTCTTACGGTAGCACAGACGGAATATGACAGCGAGTTGAAGGCCAGGCGGGACGCCGAGGCTGAGGTAACACGACTGAGGGTATTGCTTTCTGGTCAGGTCGCTCGACTGACGGCTCTGTCCGGAGACACGCGCCGCCAGGAACTTCGCCAGCAGATGTCGAAAGACCTTCATGACAATCTCTCTGGCTTGGAGCATGATCTGTCGAAACTGAGGGTCGAGCGCGACATGGCCTTGGCTGAGGTGGAGGAACTTGCGGCTACGAAACAGTGAGACTTAATTTTATAGGTGTTAACGGCTACTCAATCTCATGTCTAGGTCTTCCGTGGAGGCACCTCCATCCAACCTAGGAAGGTCTTTGACGACGCGCTTGGACACCATCAAGAAACAGTATCAGCGTGACCTCGTTCCCCTCAGAGAAGAGCGAGAGAATCTAGCGCGCGAAATTGCCGAGTTGAAGGGTGTTCGGGACGTTTTCCTGGAGGAAACGACTGTTTTGAACGCCCGCAACGAAGAATTAGCGCAGCTCAGTGCCCAGTACGCCCGCCGGATGGTTCCGATCCCAGAGACTCCGCAAAAGCCCCAGCCTGCAACACCATCGCGGACCCAACATGCGCAACAGTCCTCGCAGCTGCTTAATACGCTTACCCCCTCTGCGACGGGCTCGTCCTCTGCCAGTGATGACACCCACGAGTCTAGGTTTAAAGTGGAGGCGCCGACGCCCTCAAAAGGCAAAGGGGGGTTCAAATGGCCAGGTTCACGGACCAGAGATGCACCCAGAGATGTGATCCTCACACCTGCCGTCACACCTGCCCCCGAGCCTCGACAGAATGCGCCCGAACCTCGCCAACAAAAGGCCACCACCTTCGCCCACAACTTTCAACAGCTCAGTGTTCTTCGATTTACTCGATGCGACCACTGTGCAGATAAGATGTGGGGATCTCAGTTGCGGTGCACAAGTGCGTCCTTTGACTGTTTGGTGAATTACTTGATCTTATTTCTGTTCTAGCCTGCAATATATCGGTCCATGTTCGTTGCGTGAACCATGTCCAGGTCGCCTGTTCACAACAATCCGGGTCTGGCTACGAGGAGGAGCTGCGTGAGTCTTGCTTATTATATTTCCTTGACGAGCCTGGCTCACTTGCGAATAGCACCTTCTATGTTCGGCCGTGATTTGACAGAGCAGGTGCACGCAGACGCCGCCTTGGGCGGTGATCGGCAAGTACCTGTCATCGTTGAAAAGTGTATCGATGCCGTCGAGGAACTCGGTGAGATCCCTAGCCTGGCTGGTATCGACTACCGAATCTGACTTTTCCGCGTAGCGATGGAATATGAGGGAATTTATCGCAAAAGCGGTGGCTCTGGCCAATCGAAAGCGATTACGCAGCTGTTCGAAAGAGGCGACTATGAGGCCTTCGATCTTCGCGATTCGGATCGTTTCAACGACATCTGCAGTGTTACATCTGTTCTGAAAACCTACTTCCGATCTCTCCCTATCCCTTTGCTTACCTTTGATCTGCATGACCACTTTATGTCGGCGGTGCAACTCCGGGAGCCAGCGGCGAAAAACCAGACTCTGCTGGAGCTGGTAAATAAATTACCGGCCGAGCACTACTACACATTGCGCAGGCTTATGGTGCATCTCAATCGGTATGGATCTGCGACGTTCCTGAAATCGTTGCTAATGACAGTTTTCGTTTGCAGGGTGCATGAACGATGCGAGAAAAATTTGATGACCGCCCGCAATTTGGGTGTCGTCTTCGGCCGTATGTTGACTTTGTCCTCATTTACTGATCAGCACATTAACCTTTCTACCTAGCTACGCTGATGCGCTCTCGAGACCCAGGTGCCGAATTCAGCGACATGGCTGGCAAAGCCCTCTCCGTGGAATGGTTCATCGAAAATGCACCTCAAATATTCCCCTCGTCGTGATGACCATTCATTTGCCTCCCGCCCTCCTTTCGCCTTCTGCTGTACTATATTGGGCTGTATTGATGTGATAATTATTTCTCTGCTCTATTACGCATCTCACTTCCACAGTAAAATACCCTGCTGGTTCCGGATTAACGGATGTATGGTAGAATTTTCTTAGAACGGACCTATGCATGTGTTATTATATATTTCAATCCATTCCGCTATGACACCGAGACCGATACAAGTTCTCGAGAACGCTTCGTCTGAGGCTGCACCTCGGGTTTCAGAGAACAATACAGAAAGTGGCGACGCGGTCCAGTGACTGCTCCTGCAACCGTTGCAGCGGAAACACGAGCATTCAGCGGAGCAGCGTCAGTGCCGCTTCCTCGAACTCCCAAGGAAAACATTCTGTCGAAAACTTGACCAAAATCAGTGCAGGAAAAAAAAGATGGCAGGTGGCTGACGAACGTGTAGCGACAAATGCCTTGGCTGTTGTTTGACAACTCAAGTGCGTCAGAGAGAGAGGCGGGCTCACACCCTCTAGCTGTCGGAGATAACGGAAAACCATGGAGGGTTGTGGAGGGCCGAAGCGGAAAATAGCATGGTATGCTTGCTTCCATTTTTCTTCAAGTAAGCGTGCACAGTTAGCCGAGTCGGGACATGTCGCACACTACAAGAAATTAGCTACCGGTTGAAGTCTCTGCTGAGAACGTACACATTGATATTCTTTAGCCACCATGGTCAGACCGAGTTTCAATACTCGCTCAAGGAACCAATTTCGACTAAGTCGGAGTTCAGAGACGAATAGAAAGTAGGCGCGTAAACCTACCGCTTCTCGAGTTTCAGTAAAGTATCCCGACTGAGAGTATCCAACTCTTGTTCTGTCCAACCACCTGGGTTATCGAGCACGAATCGGCTCGATTCTCGGTATAATTCCTCTTCCTCGAATATTTCGGCGATCCGTAAAGCCTTTATTGGCCTCCCCGCGGCATGGGTCAAAAGGAATTTGAGGCATTCGCGCTGCAGAGCCGGCACACAGAGCTTGTTGGAAATGTTGAACAAGCTTTCAGCATTATTCCATGTGATCGTGCATTCGAGGCTGTGGAAAGAATGAGAGGCGGGTCTTTGACCTCAAGTCGAGCAACGCACTGAGGATATACGAATTTAAGAAAGTCGTGAAAGGTGCTAGCCTGATTATTGCGTTAAGTATACAGTGTAAGAAATGGGGCATAGATAACACACCCGTTCCTCTTTCAGAACAATCACAGCGTCGGGACCATTTTTAACGCGTCGTTTGACCGTCGCTTGGGCGGGCGCTACCTTGACAGTAACACGAGTCGTGTCTGTTGAGCTTCTTGGCCCACTCTGCAATTTGGCCAAGCTTTCATCTATAGCCTGCGCTTTCGCGTCCTTGGCTGCCTCGGTGTCGCTTTCCGCCTCGCTTACAGAAGCGCCATCAACGCTATCTTTCAACGTATCGCTATCCTCTGAACTGTTTTCGGGGTCGTCCATCGGAGCGAAGGTGACTTCGGCTGCCGTTTCATGATTACTTCTATCGCCCGGATTCGAAGGCGGCTGAGAGATTGTGATGATGGAAGACATGGATGGTGGTCGGCCAGTTTCAGCGGTTTCGGCCCAGTTCCCACTGAGCGCAGCCTCAAAGAAGGGAGACGCAAAGTATAAAACCTCTTTGTGAGCCCTGGCGATTTGTTAGCTTGGTGAGTGGCATTCGACGCGACTGAACTGACCAAAATGTCGTGCTCTCGACCACGATTTTGACAGTTCCAGGGAATGGGCTATTCTTAATAAAGGTCTCGTCTAGCTCGATTGCTTCGTCGTCGTCTTCAATGCTGAGCTCAGATACTATGTCGTCCGTTTCACATTCTTCCAAGAGCCACGGTGGGGAGCCTGAGGAACGGAAGATGCCCGAAGCCGCAGCGTGCGTTTCTGTGGGACTCGACAAAGAAGCCGACGGATTATTTGGACCACGAGAGTTGCGCGCAATGAGAATATGCGAGGGATTAGTACTACTCGTAGTACTAGCCATTTAGAATGAATTAGAATGAAAGAGACGGAGATGCGCTACACGTGACAACTCTAGCAAATCCGACCCCTATTTCCCTTTCCGTTTCCTTTGTTTCTGCTCAACCTCCGAGTCCTCCCCGTCTTCTTCCTCCGAATCCTCATCGTCTTCGCCATCCGATTCTACATTCTCGATAGCGGGCGCCGTCTTCTTTGGTACCGGTTTTGAAGCGACCGCAACATGTTCTGGTGAGAATGGGTCATGTTGTATCGAGCCAACCAACGAAAGCATTTCATTGGCGACAGTAAGGCTGGTCAAGCCAGTCAAGACCAGGCCGAACAGGCTGCTGATTTTACTCACCCGATTACCACAAATTCCAAATATCCATCTTCCCCTCCGAGTCGTTTGCCGGTAATTTTGTGAACCCATTTACCTCCCTCGTCCTCAGCCCCCTCGCCCTCCTCATCGGGTTCGTTGTGGGGCTCTGTTTCATCTCCGGACGCGGCATCCACGTCAGTAGGTGCATGCTCGAACTCCCATTCGTCTGTTGGAATGTGATGTCGCGGTATCGACACATTGAATGTACGATGGAGGAGAAGTGATATGTGGTCGGGCGAGCAAAGATTAATTTTGCCGACTGTGTATCGCCAAAGGTGAGAACACGAGCAACATATATAGACAGGGGCGTACCCAGCTTCATGCGAACGTGTGGACTCCACACAGTTGCGTCGAACTGAATGTTGCACACCAGAAATGGACAGTCGGCGGTTATTGCAGCAGTTTGTTTGAGAAATGAGAGGTTAGAATGGGCGAGGACAACGCCTCGGAGTGCCGGAATGTATCTGAACCAATGTTTAGCTGGGCGCGACTTGGATGTGGGGACGTGTGCCGACCTCATAATCATGGAATCGAGCATCTCTTCCACGCCCCCGTGGGGGTTACTGGCAAATATTGGAGGCACCGAGACGACGAGAGACGCCGTTACGGTCTGAAATTCGGCTTCAGCATCACTTTGGCGAGCTTTGCCCTTGTCCTTTGTCCTGGTCTTCTCTCCATTCTTGACGGCAATCTTGGCCTTTTTTTTGGGTTGCAGGTCTGGAGCAGCAGCTACTGGTTTGCGTTTTTTGGAAGTGGCAGACATTCGAGAACGGAAGTAGTCACGGTCACACTTCAAAAATTTACAAACTTGACGGGAACGCCGACTTGCGATTTCGGATTCCATGGCAAGTCTACCGCACCCGTTGTGCGCTATTCCAGTCTAACTTTTCTTTGCAGTCCTATATTATTCAGATAGCGATAACCTCCGCGCGCATTCTGGGCAAGGCTTTTGTGGAAGCTGGCCGACAAGCAGTGAAAAGTGTGCATCTTCATTGGCGTAGTTATACTGGCTGAAACTCTCCCAGACGCAAAACAGTCTCCTCAGGCTCTCGGAGGCGATGTCTCCGGCGTGGGCAACGCCACCTCTGCTTCCAGGACTGACCAATTGACACGGCAACATCGGATGACCCTCGACGAGGCTCATCTTATACTGGATGTGAAGAATGGGGAGGAAATGGAGAAAGTATTAAAGGTGCGTTGTGAATCTCAAATATTCCGTGGTCGATGCACTGATAGTCCGTAGAGTTACGAACATCTGTTCAAAGTAAACTCCGCACCTGCGAAACCTCCGCCGGGGAAACAGCCATCCATAATTTCGCATTCACATTACATTCAATCCAAGGTTGTGCGCGCTCGAGAACGAATAGAAGCTGAAGCGGGCTCGCCGAAACCTCCGCCTGGACCAGAAACTCAGCCCTCCCCTCCACCAGAAGCCCCTCCGGGTGCTTCGCCGTTATGACGGGCGAGAGTGCGTATAATATAGGGAAATTACTGTATTACTAGATTATTTCCATCTCCCTGTTCACCAGAATCTGCGCGCGCCGCATTGGCGTTGCACCAAAAACGCGAACAAATCGATTTTAGTAAGACAGATTACCTAAGTCGTTCACGATAACGTGAGCCCGTCGCGTGTTGGCTTGTTTGTTGACGTTCGAGTTGAACATGTCCTTCCCGAAAGGCCCTCGATTCGCGCCGGAGCACGTAAACGACGTCCCCGGCCCCGGCTCATACAATCTTTGTCAAGGTTCCTTATGCTGTCCTATTTTCCTCCCGCACCCGCTGACATTGAATAGAGTCCCAACTGGACGTTTATAAGCGCGGGGCATTCCTAGAGAAAGCCGATCGTTTCTCTAAAGATGCCCCTTCAGAGGTCCCAGGTGAGGAGTTCGATGGTTTCTAGCTCTTCTGGCTCACCGTTTGACAGGTCCAGGCGCCTATAACACTGGTACCGGAAAACCAGACTCCAAACCGAATGCTAAGCCACCTGCGAACCTCGGGGATCGGTACGCCATATTGCAAAGAAAGGTCGAAGACCTAGAGCGGATACACAACGATGGGAAGAAAGCCGTGCGTTATACGAGCCGGTCGTGTTCTCGCCACTGAATCGTTATTAGCATCAAACTGAGGTGGAGCGCTTGAAGCTTGAGCTCAGCCGCAGCCAGAAAACGAATGCGGAGAACTCTGACCGCCTGGAGAAGCAGAAGAAGCAGAATGTGATTCTCGAAGCCCGGATACAGGATCTCAAAAAGACGGCGTCCACTGAGCAGGGAGAACTCAAAGATCTCCGCGTCAAACTCAGGATGTCGGAACACGAGCGCACGCAGTTGGCCGGGAAACAAGGGGAAGCAGGGGACCTAAGAAAGGCCCTGCAATCCCTTGAATCGCGTCGTCGCGACGAAGTCAGGGAACGGGATCGCGCCATAGCGGACCTAGAGAAATCGATTGCGGCAGAAAAGAAGCGGAGGGAAGTGGCGGAAGCCCGACTACAGGAGCTTCAAGGGAGGGGCAACGCCGAACTCGGGGCTGTGCAGACGAAAGTCCAGTCACTCCAAGCGCAACTCACGAGGTCGCAGGAGGAGACGGAGCAGGCTGCCCAATCACTTGCCGCCCGCGATGCGGACGCCTCCGCGAAGCAAAGTTCACTTCTTGACCAACTCGAGCGACATCGGCTCGTGCTCCTCAGGGCTGCCGAAGAGTATGGGCGTCTTGCAGCGGAAACCGTTTCTGCCACGCTTCATGCACAACTCAAACACGAGCATGGAGTGCTGCAGATGCGAACCTGGCGCGTGGAACGGAAGCTGGCCAATGCTGAAAGTCAATTGAAGGACATTGTGAACTTGATTCACAACGAATACAACACGAAAGCGCTCCTTGAGTGCGAAATCCGAGACCTCCGCGAGGAATGCGATTTCTACCGTCGAATGCTCCCAGACAGACCACTAGATATCCCTCAGCTCGGGCCACTTTACGACGCTCTAGCCACCGCTATGCGTGACCTCCACGAAGAGCAGTTGTTCGTGTCCCAATCCGACAATCTTCTGGCGACAAATCTGGCAGAATTCTATCGTCGCACCTGGGACGAACTCAGCGCAGCATATCTCACCATAAACGCGGAACTTGACCGAGAAAACCTCGCGTCTCGAGATCTCCGAGTCCAATTATCTGGGGCTCTGGAAGGTAAAGAGACTCTAGAAGCCGAGTTTGCCAATGTCCAAGAAGAGCGAAACAACCTCGCCAACCAACTTGCGACGGCCGAACGAATAGCGGACGAGTTGAAAACCTCCGCGGCAAATGCAGAGCAGCAGAGCGCAGAGATTGAACGCAAATTGACTGCAACGACCCGCGCGAGCGAGGCGGCAGCAAGTAACAATAAGAAAGTCGTCCAACAACTGACCGAAACGGTCAAAAAGAGCAGGATGGCCGAGGAAGGACTCCGCGCCGAGATCGAGATGTGCGTCGACGCCTTTTTCTTCTCTTTTGGCACTGAGATAACCTTATTCCGTTAGCCTGACTACCGAACTTGCAGAGTCGGATCAGTTCCAGGCTGCGTACTACAGTCTCTCGGACGAGATCAAATCCCTCATCGCTCGTAAAGAATTAGCGGAGGGCGAAGCGGAGCAACTCAGCAGATTTAATGCAGAGATCCTGGGCCATCAGAACCCCGCCCAAAGAATAATGTATGTTGATCGAATCCGACGGGAAATGGCAGAGATAAAACACGTACGCGTCGATTTTTATGCACCATTCCGAGGCTAACCGATGCCCAGAAACTTGCCCTCACCGAGACCGAATGCGAATCAGTGGCTTCGCAGAACACAGAGCTCATTCGAGAGCTCCAAATGTACAAATCGGTGTCGGTGCCGGTGGAGAGCAAGCCTCGCACGATTGTTACGAGGATCTCCCGACCACCATTAGTGCCCTTGAACTCGAACACACCTGCGGTGATCAATATAAATCGCGAGCTGAAGGATGTTGAGAAGATCGAGGACTTTTCGTTTGCCATCTAAGTAGTAGTTGCGAGATTTTTACACGGACATTTCATTTCATATACGTCGCGATCACTAGGAATGTAACGGCAGACAAAGGTACAAATAAGATAGGTGAGATTGAATAAGATATGCGGCCTATGCGCGGGCAGGGATGCTCGATTGCAGGGCATGATTGTCAATGGAGATACCTGCAATTTGCGTCAAAAGAAATCAGGTCATGGGTGTGGTCTACGTACTCTGAGTGGCGTTAGCCGTCTTGTATATGCCGATTAAACGGTGACTGAGCTCGAACATGTCATTCCTAACGAAGGAGTCAGCGTGGACAGTCTTTTAACGAGTAATGTCTTACCGCAAGGAGATGATGATGAATTGCGCGTTCTTCGTCCGATCCTTGATATAATTCGCCACGATGGACACATTTCTAAAGTCCAATGCGGCGTCTATTTCGTCCATGAAATACAACGGCGTCGGCTGGATACAGGCGTTTAGCTTAACAACAGAGATAGAGGCAGAGATACTGTACTTTGAAGACATGTAGGGCAAATACGAGGGCGAGAGAGCTCAAAGTCTAATATAACATCGGTCACTGGGAGATCAAATGAATGGCAAAAACAGACCCACCTTTTCTCCACCAGATAAATTGGAAATATTCTTCCAACTCTTCTTGGGTGGCATGACACTGAAGATGATACCTTCCGAAAAGGGATCCATGCTATCAACCAGCTCGAGCTCAGCGTTTCCGCCCAAAGTGATCATCTGATGGCGATTAGCTGCCTCGCAAGAAAACCCGAGTGGGCATTTACCTGGTACATCTCCTTCAATTTCAACGAGATAAGACTGAAACCGGCCATAAACTCGTCCAGTCGACGTTTGCGGAGACCATCATATTTCTGCTTTTCGGTATCGCGCTGTTTCGTCGTCTCCTCGAGGTCTTTCGCACGTTCAAAGAACTGTTTTTCGCGTTCTTTGTATTCGCTAAGGACTTCGAGGTTGGGTTTCATCTTTTTGAGCTTCTCTGAACATGACACGCGTCAGAACCCGAACAAGGAAAGAGTCCAAGGGCGAACCGTCAAGCAACTCGACGTCGGTGGTCAAGTCTCGCTTTTTGAATTTGGCAAGCTCGTCCGCACCATAGGTACGCAGCTCAGAAGAGGGCGTGCGGGCTCTTGTTCGCTGAGGCCCCTGCTCTTGATCCTCCGCTTTGATATCGTCTGTCTGTCCAGTAGCCTCCATTGCATCGGCCGGCTGCTCAGTTCCATTCTCTTCGTCGTCGTTGTCGTCGTCTTCGTCGTCGTCGCTGAAACCATGAGATCAGAATGAACAATGAGTCAACCGTACTTTGCTCACTCAATCTCCTCCAGGGTCAGGGTCTCGAGTTTTTCGCGCCATATCTCAACATTAGCGGTGTTCTCTGCGGCGATTCGAGTTGCTTCCGTCAACTTTGCCTCGAGCTCCATCTAGGAATCATTGTTTGATAAGTAAAATTTGGGATATAAATCGGTGGGACAGTTATTACCTCTTTCTGCTTGAATGCCTGAATTTCCTCCTCTTTCTTGTCTAATGCCATTTTCCTAGTATCCAGGTCGTCCTTGGAATTCTCAGCTGCAGCTTTAGCTTCTTGAACGTTGGCTTGGTTGTCGGCGATAAACTCGGCGAGTTCGTGGATATGACCGTCCAACTCCTCAAGTTCCGCATCGACAGTCTTCATGGCGGCCGAATTCGTCGCGATGGCCTTCGCAAGCTTGACGAGATCCTTGTCCGCTTTGACTTTAGCGACCTCGGCTTTCGTAATCTCGTCATTGGCTAAGTTGATGTGCAGCCTGATACCGTCCACTTTCGACTTCTGAGTCAAGAGTTTGGACCCGCCGATCTCGAGGATTTTCTTTTCGAGTTCCTGGATGGCGTGCTCGATCTTGCTAGCTTTTTCCTGAAGTCCTTCGAGCTCGGTCTCCGATTTGTGGATTTCGGTGTCCAATTTAGCCACGCGAGCGACATCACCGGTATTAGGTTTGTTCTGCGACCTGTAATTGACTTCAGTACTTGAAGTATCGACGACCGTTCAAACTTACTTGAGATCGGATATACGCTTCTCCGCTTCGGAAATGCGCCTCTTACCGTTCTCAATATCGAGCCCCAATTTCTGGAATGCAGTCTCGGTCTCTGGGACCGCCTTCTTGAGCCTATTCAGTTCCATCTCTGCTGCCTGCGCTTCCGTCGTGGCTTTCTCGAGGCACTTCTCAGCGTCAGCAAAGTCCTGCTCCAGCGCACGGAGGACTTCAGGCCGCACCGCCTCGGCAGCAAATTTGGAGCTCATTGCGCCTCGAGCAGGTTGATTGCCCCCTCCCGACATGGCGCCGGTGGTTTCGATGAGTTGTCCTGCGAGGGTAACCACGCGCCATCTCTTTGCCCCGAATGCAATGCGGTTGGCCTGATCCATGTCGTTCGCGACGAGGGTATTCCCGAGAGCCTTGTAGAAAGCCTTTGCGAAACGCTCTTCTTTAGCCTGGACGAGGTCAAATAGGCGAGGCACGTTCTCCGGTGTGGAAATTTTTTCCATTCCCTCGGTTCTGAGCTTCTCGAGGACCGTGAAAGTGGCACGGCCGAGATTTTGGTCTCGCAAGTGTTGGATACAACTCTGGGCTTGTTCAACCTTGTCGACGACCATGTGGTGGAGGCCGGGGCATGCAGTCGAGACAGCAACGTCGTATTTGTCGGGGATAGTACCCAGGCTTCCCAATCGCCCCTGAAAAAATAGGTTATTATCCGCCTGGAAATGTATATCGTTAGACGCACATGAAAACCGGTGATACGACCAGCGTTTTTGAATCGCGTCAGGCCGTCCACCACTTTGTTCTGCGACGTGTTCTCAGCCAAGGAGTTTTTAGCTTCGGCGACCTTTTGACGGGACGAGGACGCTCTGGTTCTGCATTCTTGGAGCTCGCTTTGAGCATCCTGTGAATTCCAGGATAAGTGAAATGGGTAGAAAGATATACTCAGTACGAACCTTCAGCTGCTGCTCGACGTTCGCTATAGCGGCTTGCTGGGATTTCTTATCTGAACGATAGTTCTCCTGCTGAGCGAGCTGGAAAAACCGTCCAGTCAGACTAGGGTTGTCAGAGCTGACTCAGACGTTACCTTAGCCTTCTGGTCAGTCTGAAGCTGCTCAAGGTTATTGCTAGCCTCCTCGATCGCATCTTGGGCGGCCTTTGCTTTCTTGGCCAAGGCCTCTCGTTCGCTGGTAGCGACGTCTACCTCCGCTCTTTTTGCGTTGATCTTGCTGGTCCATGGCTGTAAATCCTTCTGCTTGGCTTCGATTTGGTCGTGGAACACCTGGGTCTTGTCTGCGCATTTTTATCAGACAGGTGCAGCCCAGGAGGCGGGGGATACAGACCTTTCAGACTATCTCGAATACCTTCAAGGATCTTTTCTTCTTGGACCAACGACGTCTCGAACGACTCCAGTTTCCCCTTCTCTTTGGTTATCTTCTCGGTACTATCTTCAATGGTACGCTGAGCCTTGGTTTGCGCGCTCGTGTCCTGTAACACATCCCTTGTCAACGATCCCGGAACCGGTAGAAAGGTCACGAACCTCTGTCCAAGATTTCTTCAACTTCTTGGCCTTGGCGGAGATGTGCTTTCTACGCTCCTTCAATTCCACTTCTTGTTTTTCATGATGAGCTAACTCTTGGACAGCGGCGGCGGCAGCATCTTGCACTTCCTATTGCATCGTTAAAAGATGAATGATCCAAGATAAGCGAAAAGGTACCTTATAAGTTTTCTCGCGTTCCTCATAGTCCTCTCTGAGCTGCTCGGCTTCAATTATGGCGCCCTTGTTCTCCTCCCGCTCGTCCGAAAGTTTCTTCTTGTACAGGTTCTGTACACGGTTCAGTGAAGGTGTTCAGCAAGAGATACCGAGAACACTCACAACGTCACGCAGGCTTTCCTCCTCAGCAATGAAGAATTTCCAGAGATACCACTGCCACAGCCGGCTTTCAGCTCTGACTTTCTCGTTCTTGAGCTTCAGATAGCCCTCCGCCTCTCTCTTCTTTTCCTCCAAAGCGTTCTTCTCTTTCTCTACAATCCGTAACCGCTGCATCTTGGACGCCCGTTCCTCTTGGAGCACTTCGATTTGGGCCAGAGACGCAGAGATGGGTTCGACATAGGAAGATGTCCCGATAATATCTTCGAGATACTCGAGAAGTCCATCTTCGTGCTCCGTTGAGCCCTTCGGCTTCATCTGAGCAATAGACTCGACCTCTCCCTATTTAATGGTCAGAAAGCACGAAAAACGATTGGGGTTTACGAACTTGAAGGATCAAAAAGCGTTTGTGATCTAGATCGATGCCACGACCCTTTAGTAACGTCTGCACCTCAGTGAAGTTGCTGCCCCGTCGATTGATTGTATATCGGCTGGAGTTATTCTTGGAGGCTGTTCGCGTGACGACAAGTTGAGAGTCTGGGACAACTTCAAATGCATCGGGACCAGGCTGCACGAATGAATAAGTGTCGTTGGGAGGTGCGAGTGAAAATCATACCAAATCCACGATCTCGCGGAAATGTACTTCAACACTGCATTCATCCAAGTCTGGATACCGCGCGGAGTTGTGGATGAGCTCGCTCAGCTTTCCTTGTCGCATCTTTGACGCCCGGTATCCGAAAACAAATAGAAGAGCGTCGATAGTGTTGGACTTCCCTGAACCATTCGGACCCACAATCGCCGAGAAGCTCTGCGCGACAATTAATCCATGGGTTACGGTTCAGAATGATCCTTGGTTACATACCTTGTGGAAAGGCCCTATTTCCTGACACCCAGCATAACTCTTGAAATTGATCAGCGCCAGTTTGTGGATGACCAGCCGAGACTTGGGGCCTGTAGGCTCTTCCGCGGCAGATTGCGCCATTTGTGACGCTGTAGGCATGGGAGGAGGGTCGAAGATGAGAGGGCCCTCCTCTTCATCGTCTTCCTCCTCCTCGCGGATAGGAGCCGGAGCGACGGCAGCTGGAGCGCTCCCTTCGTCTACATCGGGCTGGGAAGGGGCGACAGAAGCTCGCGATCTCGATTTGGGCGCAGCTTTAGGTTTGGACTTGGTGCTGGTGCGTTTGCCCTTTGCTTTCTTGGCGGGTTTCTCGTCTTCAAAATCCGACATCGCCTGGTCAGAGGCTTCGTCGTCGGAGATGACAGCGACGGCGCGACGCGACTTGGGTGCGGCCCGCTTAGGCTTTGGTTTCGCGCCTTCATCGTCGGAGTTCGCGTCTTCTTCGTCTCCAGATGTTTCCGCAATTGATTTGGAGGAGACCGCCCTCTTCCCTCTGCGCGCCGGGCGCTCGTCCTCGTCCTCATCCTCTTTCTTGGCAACTCGCCCCTTCCCCAGAGCTTTGCGCGATTTGGGCTGGGGTTCTTCCTCGTCACTCTCCGCATCGAGAGAAGGGCGCGACTTCTTCACAGGCGAAGGAGAATCCTCCTGATCCTCCTCATTCTCGGATTCGGGTATCTCCTGAAGGTCTTTTGCCTTGGAACGCGACTTTGTCTTTGAGAGATTCTCTTTCTCGCGCGGATCCTCTCTCTTGCGCTTGGCGGGCACGGGCTCTGGCTGGGGTTCGAGGGAGGCACGCGTTGAGCGCGACGAGCGTCGGGGTGGCATCGTCGCGTTGTTGTTGAATTGCTGGTCACGGTGCACGCGGTGGTCACAAATCGCGTTGATGTCAGAACTTGATGTGTCACGTCCATGCCGCCGACGGCACGGCGGCTGCAATTCAAGTCAAATCCAAGTTGAATCCAAGTCTTATTCGAAGTCTAACTAATCCTTGCACAGCGCCTCATAATGTCTAATAAGAAGCGCCACCTCTCTACCATTTAAATATCGGTTCGTGATCAACATCTGTTCAGCGTCAAACAATCTGGCGCCGCAAACTCAAGATTGAAGACTCACCACAAGCCAATACCGTAAGGCGTTTGAACCTGCTGCAAGCCGAATCATCTTCCAGTACTCGTCAATGAACGATTTGGTCCCCTCGAAATAGTTCATGATGAATAAGTTACTGGGAAAAATCAAAATAGATTGGCGACGTTTGGAAAGGGCACTTGCCGGTTGAAATGGATCCATCGGGCCCAGAGAGCATGCATTACTTTGTGTTCATCTGGCATGTCATCGCTCTCAAAGATCTCTTCTTCCTTATCTAGGATGCTCCATCCTAGGATCCCAAACGGCTCCATCGGCAGTGTGCTGAGCAAATCATAGATTTTCGGACCACCCAGACGAACAGAATAGTTGACATCTTGTCCCCCGTATTCAGATTTGGCGGGGAGGAACGGGAAACGCGCCGTTGGACCAAAGGGCGGCGGGATTGGTTCTGGTCTTGAAACCTCATGTAGTCCTTTGCTCGTGCCATCACTGGGTGATTCGGTGCGCGTCGGCGACCTGGAAGTTGTGAATATAAACCCAAAATATAATGGTGGTTGAAGTTTCTTACATACGTACATCTTCCCTCTTGCTAGGGAGGACCAATACGAGTCTAATGTTTTCCTAACGCAATTCCATGAAAATGTTTCGACAGGTGTTCAGTCAACTCACTTGGTCAATTTCATTCCAACTTGTCTGCACTTCGCAATGATCTATCTCCAGATGCATCTTGAGCATTTCTTTCGTCTGAAATGGGAAGTGAAGGTCGCAAAGAGGACATTCGTGACACGAAATCGAAGCCTCGTGGGGAGGCAAATCGCTGTCTTCAAGCGTGAAAACAACGATAATAGACGAGAAAGGAAGTTTGGTTTGAGTTCGCACTCCGCGAGCACAGCAGTAGTTCCGGAATCCGCGTCGCAGGTTCCGTTTCAGAAACGGAAGCGTTCGAATTTTTTGCATACGTGCCACCGAAAGAGTCAAGCTTTCGATAGCAACAAGCATTTGGTCAGGGGGTGCACATGAGGGCAGCCCTTGTGCGGGCAGCATGGGCGGGGTGTCGTCCAGCAGTTCGATCACAGGATGTTTGAAGGGTTCTGGCTCGATGATTTCGACGCTATCGTCATCAGAGGATTCGAGCTCGTCCGGCTGGTCTTCTTCACTCTGTTCGTCGGAGGGAACAGTCTCCCGGCCGTCGCTATCCAGGTCTGACTCGGAAGATTCCGATGTCGATTCCTCGTCTTCCAGCGCCTGCTCCTGGTTTTTGCGCGCCGCTTTCCTGGCATACTGGGGTCCCGCCCTATAATGAAATTAGATTAAACCATGATGCAGAGCCAGAACGGGCTTACGAATCGTACTCCTTGCGGACATTCTCGTTTGAATAAGCAAATTTTGTGCGAGTAATATTCCGATACTCTGGATTTGCCGCAGAACGGTCGCCGACAGACATAGCCGCAAAACGCCTCGAGTCCGTGGCGCGAGCGCTAGCGCTATCGGTGACCTGCCAGTGAGGTAAATTATATTGCGCAGATTTTACAGGCATGGAAGCCGATGTGGTCGACGCCATGATCCTTCTGGTGGAAATGGGAGATGAGTCGACCTGCCTGACTGTATCGATGTTAGCTTGGACAACAATGCAATAGAATATATGTCGCGGACCCGGCCGTTTAGAAATCTGTCGAGGCCGTTGCCCTTGCGGGGGAGCTAGAGGCTGGGTAAACGGGTAGGACGGTCTCTAGGGTTGTCGTTCATCATCCGCGTCGGCGTCGGTATCGTCAGTTTACCTTTTTGTGTACGAGGCCTAAAACACTTGCTGGGACATACGATCTTTGGCTCATCGGACCTGAGTAACTCGAAGGTTGAAACGGAGCTGGGACGTAGGCCGAAGAGAGAGGCTGGAAGCCACGACCGGAACTGTTTGTCGGAGCAGGCGCGTATTGGCGCGATCCTGAAGGCATCGGGTGGTAACCGCGACCAGGCGCGCTTTGCGCAGCGCGCTTAGTGCCACTAACTTTTCGGGGGCTCGAATGTTCATCCATGCCACTGAAATCCTAGAAAATGATTCGGAGGAACAGCCAAATCTTGGTGTTTTGTGGAGAAGAAACAATAAAGAGGCCCAGAAGACGTGTCTGAGTGGAGTAGATGTATTTCAGCAGAGGTTGCGAGTGGGAAGTCAGTGTAAGAGACTGTGTATTGAATTTCTTGCAGCTCACAAGAGCGAAGTCGAGTTGAAAACGATACGCTTCGGCGCGCTTCGGCCGAAATGCCTTCGAAGACAAAAATTAAATACAAGTTAACTAGTGCACAGTACGCGGTAGATCTACGAAGTCCTTACGCCCCCGAAACCCGAACGAAACGAACAGAGAAACTAGGGCAAACGAGGCTGAGGTTCATGAAGTGTCTTTTCGGACTCGGACAACTCATACGCCTCAGCATGATAATCCGAGTACCGCTGGCCCTGCTGCGCGCGCGGCCACAAGCTCGTCGCGTCCGCATCATCATGGAAGTTCTTCACCTGACTATATTGTATCTGCTTGTCCCTCCGCTTCTTCCACCAGATCCTGAACCAGAAATCAGCTTCACGCGTACCCACGAGGCAGGGAAACTACTCACAGTCCGCCGCTCAACGCCGCAATGAACACGACCAAGCCAATCACGCCGCCAAGAAGCTTAAACTTGTTCGATCCCAGGAAGCCCGTGACCTTGGTCAGGCCTTGTGGAGTGGGGTCTTTGAACGTGAGCTTTCTGTTGGGCAGTTCTGATTGACTTGGTGGATGCTGTGGATCAAAACAATATTGCTGGAAACACTGAGCACAGATCGAAGACCGCGCTACGGCGGGTGTAATCTTCGTGCGAGCGCGATCAACTGCGGCGCATTGAAGACAGATACCAAAGTTGGGATCGGGGGTGTTGGCGTTGGGCCTGGGAATGGGGTCAGTTGTCAGACGGGTAGTGAACGAAAAGACACGAACGTGAAGCCAGATATCGTGTTAAAATGCACCTGGTCCAAGAACAGCTGTGTGTGCTTCAACGGATATGTCAATGCAAACGTTGCGGTGCTGCGGGAATTTGAGGACCAAAAGCACGGGCGAATAGGCAACTCAATACACACTTTGTAACCGGATCATCTCCAGTGATGGGCGGTGCGTTGGGGAGATAAATGACTAACGGATACTCCGGAGGGGTCTGTGTCGGGTCACATCCAAAGAAAGTCGGGCGCTGCCGAACACCCATCGAAACCCAATCCCCCGCGGTTTGCGGAATAGGCGGGAACTGCTGGTGTGTTGATCTCAGAATCGTCGACAGTCGTGACGCCGTCTGAATTGACCCCGTCCCGCTGTTGACCGGTCAGTCAATTCGCGTCAGAGCCCAAAATAAAACGAGGCAACGCACTTTGGCCAGTTGTTCGTGTCGTCCGCACTGCCCTCGATGGTGACAATGACATCCAGTCCGCGCGATTTGACGAATAGAGGGCCATAAGGGATGTTTTCCCCATTGGAAGCACCGTCGATGAGTTCAATCCATGTAGCCTTTGTATCCTGGTAGGTATCACTCTTGAGGCCATTGAACGGGTTCGGCCAGTTCGCAACATCGTCCCCACGCGTGCGCACGGAGCGCAGCTGCCGCTGGAGGATGTAGACCAAGGTGTTACTATCAGAGGACGAAAACCCTTGAAGAGTGTTGTGCGCAAAGTCGAATATTTGCTGTCAAACTGTGAGCCCCCACGGAGCAGTAGTAAATAGAAACCTACATTAAACAGACTGGCACTGGTCCCCATGATGAAGCCCGCTTGGTCGAATCCCTTGACGCACGCGGAGCCATTGGCAGCCTTGCCGTTCGATAAATGCGTTCCGGCGTAGCTGAGATTCATCCCTGCTGAGAGTTGCGGGTCGTAGGATGCAATTTCAAACGGAGAGATCTAAAGAATGTGAATGAGCTACCCTAGTATGAACCGAATGGCCTTACCTCATAGACAACAGATTCTGGCCCGAGAGACGTGGTCAGGTTCGACCCCGACGGGCGCGAGTCCGTCACAATGAGCGGAAACGGCGTCAACTGCTGCTGGAATGCCGGAATCTGTGGAATGTCAGACCACAGTTGGCCCGCACCATGCGCCGTCGCGTTCGTGAAAAAATTCTTCCTGTCCGTTTGGTTGAGGAAATGGTAGGATATCGCTCGTGCCCACGGATCCGTTATACTCGTATCGCTACGAAATAAAATTGCTCAGCTACGTCGCAAGTAGGAAGAGAAAACTTACATTCCCGCCTGTGCTTTCGCAATCACACTCCATAAAATACTTCCGTAAAAGTACTGATTGTCGTCGGAAAATATATCGTCTCCGTCGGGCGACACGAAGGGGAGGTCGAGTTTCCACCCATCAAGGCTGTCGCCGTTTCCATACACCAAATCCTTGACCGTTGGCCAATTATTGAAGAACAGAGACCCCGTTACCCAGGACCCCCCTGCATAAATATTGAACACAGAACCCACAAAAAACATGACAGAGACCAACCTGAGAGACCCGTCATATACGACGCGACTTGTAGCAGGCCGCCAGTGCCTGCAGCCTTGGCCGACTCGTTGCGCGCATCAAGTCCTAAAGGGGGTTGTTCAACATACATTCATTCAAGACAATCGAGCGACGAACCACTAAGGCAACCAGCCCCATATTGCGCTGCTCGAAGGCCGCCGCCGGGGATAGCGAGGCCCACCTTGGGCAAGTGGCCCTGGAACGCGGAGAGGTTATAGCTGAGAGTGCTGCCATCGCCCAGCCACGCATTCCACGCGTCCTGCACGGTCGTATTCAACCGGCTGCTCACATACTCCACCTCAGACGGATGCAGGCTCTGGTTTTGTGGCGAAAATTCACGAATTAACGACGTGGTTGAAAAGTCTGGGCATTCGACGTTCATAGACGGTGCATAGTCTGTTACGTTGTCCTGGGTTGGTAGGGGGTCTAGAGAGAGGGCTGAGCCCACCAGGGCCAGTAGGAGGAACACGGAGGGCATTGGGAGAGAGCGTTACACACGAGGCTGTGAACGACCATCATTTACGGACAGAAAAAGGTGATCACCGCCGTCAACTTTTGGACCTTTCGGGCCCTTCGGGCGGGGTCATGGCAGGTACTGAAACACAAAAAAAGTCCTCATTGTCCGCGGGTCACGACGGCGTTTACTACAGCTGTGTATTCTCCCCTTGGAGAACTTGGGGGATTGGGAAAATCAAGCCAAGTTACTGTAACACAAATACACATGTAGAATTATTTAGTCATCGAATGCACTCTCGAACAAATAGTTTGCGGCCAATTCCTCGTTCTTGTCGCAAGCAAAGTATGCTTCCAGCACCGCCTGGCGCGGGAAACCCAACGCCTCAAGCTGGAAATAAATTCAGCCACACGCGCGGTTAAGACGGAAGATACATACGCGCTGGATAGCAGCCCTCTCCTCCTCTGTTACGCTGACCACATGTGCGCCTGGGGGAATGGGCCCGTCCTCGTTGTCGTCAAACTCGGCGCCGTCGACACCAAAGAGCCGGGCGACGGCAGCCGGGTTCTGCTGAATCATCTGCATTAACGCCGGGTTCTGCGCACCGAGCTGTTGAATCAGCGGCTGGATCAAGGCTGGGTTTTGCATCATCAGGTCGCGCAGTTGTTGGATCTGGGGGTTGTTTTGCAGTGCGGCGAGGTCGAGCTCTCCACCGGGAGCACCGGCACCAGCTGCACCTGCTCCGGCTCCCACTTGTTGTTGTTGCTGTTGCTGCTGCTGTGCGAGCTGAAATATCGACATAAGATAATGGCGAAGGTATGGACGAAAAAAGCACGCACTTGGAAGAGGTTCTGGGGCCCGGTCGGTGGTGCGGCAGCAGGAGTAGGTGCAGCCGGTGCGGCAGCCGCGGCGGGCGGAGCGGCACCCGCAGGCGGCGCGGCGGCGGCGGGGGGAGCACCGGAAGCCTCGGCTACTAGGTGGTCGGGAATGCCCTGGGAGCGCGTCGTACATTGATTCAGGCAAAAGAAAGAAATTACGCACAGTCATGAGATACTCGGCGGCGCGATCGGGGTTATTGTAGCTGGCGCGCATACAAGCCAGGACCTGCTCGCGGGGAAATCCCATCTCGACCATGTTTGCGATTGTGGCTTGAAGAGCCTCGCCAGACAGGAACGACGAAGAGCCACCGAATGGGGCTGCGGCGGGGGGCGCATCGGCGGCAGGTGACGGGGCGGCAGCGGCAGCGGGTGCAGGTTGAGCAACAGCGGGGGCGGGAGCGGGGGCGGGGGCGCTCGTAGATGCTGCCGGGAGTGGCGATGGAGTAGGTTTGGGCTTCGAAGAGTCAAGGACATGAAATCGAGACGGCAAAACACCAACCTTGGAAACCATAAGGACCAAAAAGTCTTTCTCCTTTATGCCGCAGGACTCGACGGTCTTGTCGTCGGGGAGGACCTTGCCCGAATAGATGATCTTCTGGATCGCGGTGGCATGGCCCTGTGCATCCTGAATCTTTGACTTGAGGACAGCGACGGTGTCTGCGGGCTCTGCGTCGATCTAGGGGAGATGAGGACAGGGAGAGGGGGGCGGCAGCAGCCTTACCTGGAAGACCTTCTGCTGGGTGGTTTTAATAGTAATCTTTATTGTCATTGTGGTTGAGCGATGGCAATGGATGATGGTCGTTGGAGAAGAGCCAGAGGACGCGTAACATCAATGCGGCTGTGTTGGCGCATTTGGGTCGGCTTACGAACGCGACTCGCTCCCGTTTTATTATTCGCCACGGAATATGGCAATTCCACGCGACCTCACACGCGAATGGCCGCGCAAGGCTGTCAATCCCTAACTGCAATTTTGCGGTGGTTTTACAGCGTTATAATTGAAGTAAGGACTTGTTTGCAACAAAGAAGAAGGACGTTCTCTTAAGATGACAGTAAATGTCGAGACATGCTAGGTGTATTTAACTACGAATGAATCGAGAGTGAATATTTATTAATGGGTAGGCAGGTAACGGTCCCCACAAAATAGACGAGACAAGGATTACGTGATGTATGGGTGTTAACCTTGTGCTCTGACCATGGCCGAACCAGAACCAGGCGACGCATACCTGCGCCGTCTAGCCACCTTTGTGCGCACCCACGAGAAGAATCTTGCCGCTGCTGGTGTCCCCGTCCGCCGTCGTCGCAGCCAGAAACCAGACCCCGTCACCGTCTACAACCCCTTGTCCTGGTTCTCCGACCAGAATGCTTCGCAGCCCGCCCCCCTCGTTCTCTCTGTCGATACCCACCATCTCTTCTATACCCTCATGCGTCTCGAGGCCCAGGGTCTCGACATTGGCACCCTCGACGTCCGCATCGACAGCCCGTCGCGCCCGATGAGCTTCGTTAGCTTTGTAGATCCCGCGTCCGACAAGGCAGACACCCTCTCCATAGCAGGCTCTTTCCGCTCTACACTATCCGCAGTCTCGGGCTTGTCGCTTGGCGGAGGCTGGTGGGGTCGCCCCGAGCCCCCGAGTCTCGACTCGGAGCTCAAATACCTCTTCAGCAGCTTCACAAAGCTACCCGCGCTCTCTATCACCGCGCCGACAAAGAAAGTCATTGCAGAACTGGCTGCCGAGCCTCCGAACGAGAACGCCCTCCCCCTCGATGCGTTCCGCAATCTCCAGAGCCTCGAGTGCCTCGACATCGACCCCCGCGCCCTTCTTGGCTGGGATCGCCTCGCAGAGAGTCTCCGCAGTCTCAAGATCAAGAAGAGTGGTCTCGAGGACGTCTCCGATGTCTTCATCGGCGCCGTTCTCGATGATCAAGCACGGAGAGCAGGGAGCACGAGCCGGAAGCGTCGCCGACGCATCCCACATGGCCCGCCTCGTACTCCCTCCTATTCCACTCGTCTCCCAGACTCTGTCCCGGAGGAGGAACCGGAGCAATCCGAGCAACCCGAGACTGGCTCATCCTCCCCACCACCGCCCACAGAGCTCTCCTCCCTCAAGTGGGCGTTCCTTAAACACCTGTCACTGTCCGACAACAATTTAACATTCTTTCCCGCCGACTGTGTTCCATATCTAACCTCACTCACACATCTCGATCTCTCTTCGAATCTCCTCGTCTCCGTTCCCCCCAACCTCGCCGCTCTTTACAACCTCGTGTCCCTTAATCTCTCTGACAACATGATCGACTCGGTGCTAGGCATTTACCAGCATCTCGGAGGGGTCTCGTACGTCAACCTGGCCCACAACCGTCTCGAGTCCCTCTGCGGGCTTGAGCGGCTGCCGGCTCTAGAACGGGTCGATCTACGCAACAATCTCGTGGACGAGTCTGCGGAGGTGGGCCGGCTTGCAATGCTCCCCAACATTGCAGAGATTTGGATCGATGGGAATCCATTTGTCGAGATCGAGGAGAATTACCGCCTCACCTGCTTTGATTACTTCTGGAAGGAAGGCAAGACGGTGTCACTCGATGGTTCACAGCCAGGCTTCTATGAGAAGCGTAGCCTTACGGTACCGCCGCCGTCGCAGATGTCTTCTTCTCGACCCGTGTCCGCAGCGTACTCACCCCCGGTCGTGGCAGTCGGCCACGCGCACTCGCACGGTGCTGCTTCTCCACCCGCCAATACCACCGCTCCCTCATCTTCCCACGAGGCCTCACCCAATATCGCACCCGTGGGCGCGGTGGGAGTGAGCGGCAAGGGGCGGCGGAAAGTCAAGCGCATCGTGGACTTGGACGGAGGGGACAGCGACGGTGCCGGGAGTGAGCGCGACCCGTCGCACACGCGCACCAAGTCGGAAGGGTCCAGCCGCGCCAAGGTGCGCGCCAAGGGCAAGAAGGCGGACGCGACCAACGCCCCTGTGCCGCTTCTGAACAAGGGCTGGAGCCAGTTCGGGGCGTTGACGGAGGATTCTGATGGGCCTGCGCCGCTGAAGATCAGCACTAATAATGCTGAGATAGGCACGATGCCGCGGCGCTCGCGACACAATCGATACCAGTCCGAAATGGTCCACGTGCCGCCACCAGCAGAGTCCACGTCGACGTCTCCGCCGGTCGCGTCGCCGACTGGCACGCCGACGACAGCCACGTTTAGACGACAGCGCAACTCGGCGACGTTCTCTGCGAAGCGGTCTGAACGACGGGCACGGGTTTCAGCGTCGGTGTATGAGCCGGTAACTTCGACGTCGGACGGCGAGGGGGACGCGGAGGACAGTGTAGACGCGTACCGGCGGCGGATTGAGGCGCTGAAGAAGGACATGGGGGACGGATGGCTTAAAGTATTTACACAAAGTTCATAGCGATATAATACTACGTACTCTTGACTGAATTGATGTTTGATTGCTTTTGTTGATTTGATCACCAGCCTGTCTCTCTCCAAACTACTAGCATTTTCACGCTGCGGCGTCGTCGTTCTTTACGCTCTTTGCCTACACCTCAATTTACAGAAAATCCAACACAATGGGTGCTAATCTGTCCAAAGCTCTTGGTAAATTCCCTCCTTCACCTCCTCGGTCGTACCATCTCACGTCTCTCAAGGCAAGATATTCGGGAACAAGGAGATGAGACTGCTGATGTTGGGCTTGGATGCTGCCGGAAAGACAAGTCAGTCGACGCTCTCCGAGTCCGCCCACTGAATCTGATCATCCACCAACAGCTATTCTGTACAAGCTCAAGTTGAACCAATCCGTCACCACAATTCCAACAGGTGCGCTGGCCCAAGCGGGTGTCCCCGAGCCGCGCTGACCCCGCCTTGCTCCACAGTCGGCTTCAACGTCGAGACGGTTACGTACAAGAACGTGAAATTCAATGTATGGGATGTCGGCGGCCAGGACAAGATCAGGCCCCTCTGGAGGCACTACTACACGGGGACGCAGGGTCTTGTCTTCGTTGTAGACAGCCAGGACCGCGAGCGTCTAGACGAGGCGAAGCAGGAGCTGCATCGCATATTGAGCGATAGGGAGATGAAGGAATGTCTGTTGTTGGTCTTTGCAAACAAGCAGGATCTGCCCGGAGGTGCGTTCCGTGTCGTTCAAGCGTATTTTGGTCTGCCAATATGCTAATTCCGCACAGCAATGTCGCCGGCAGAAGTGACGGAAAAGTTGGGGCTACATAAGATGAAGGACCGTTCGTGGTATGTCCACCCCAGGTACGCATCTCCCCGTCACGCGTCGCGTGTTTCCGGCTCACCGCCGATCCGCAGTTGTGCCACGACGGGAGAGGGTTTGTTCGAGGGGCTGCAGTGGCTTTCGCAGAACGTGAAGAAACGTCCACAGTAACGCCCCAGACCGTCCCTAGAATACCGGCCATATATATATACCCTCTCCCTTCGGTACTACCCCACCGCGCTGTCTGCATACAGTATTACGGCCGCACGACTCGTATACGAACGATCTACCTGTTCACGCTTTTCTCCATCTTAGTTCATTACGTCTTATGTTTCACCCTTTTTACCGATTTTTTGGGCGGTTTGGCCACGGCAATAACGAACAACGTCTGAGAAAAGGTGAGTTCAAGTTGGGAAAGCAACATTGAACCATCACGCAATTGCAAGAATGGCGTGCGAGGCCGGCCGCACCATGACTGCAAACCTTGTCTTTCTTCCCCATGTTATCAGTGGCACGGACGGCGTTGCGCAGAGGATTCGCGACCAATGCGGCCGTCGAAGGCTTCAACGGCGCAGTGGGAAACACACCTCTCGTCAGTCGAGCCACTAACTTCGGGTCCTGAATCCTAACGCAGTTTGCCGCGACGTTCCATTAGATCTACCTGAAGCATCTTTCTGAGAAGACAGGCTCCCGTATCTTCGGCAAGGCCGAGTTTCAGAACCCCGGTGGGAGCGTCAAGGACCGCGCGGCGCTGGGTGTCGTCCGCGACGCGGAGGACCAGGGACTGTCAGTCGCCCCGCAGCGCCCTTTACTGTCTTTGCGTACTACCGATATCACAGACTCAAACCCGGCGGCACCGTCGTAGAGGGGACCGCGGGGAACACGGGCATCGGGCTCGCACACGTCTGCAGAGCAAGGGGCTACAAATGCGTGATATTCATGCCCAACTCCCAGGTAGATGCCCGCTCTGCCATCCTTCCCTTCCATTCCACCCCCCTAACCTGCGGAATGAATCTAGAGCCAGGAGAAAATCGACCTCCTCCGCATGCTCGGCGCCGAGGTGCACGCTGTGCCGGCAGTCGCGTACGAGAACCCGGCAAACTACAACCACCAGGCGCGCGACCACGCAAAGGCGCTCCCGAACGCCATCTGGACGAACCAGTTTGATAACACCGCAAACGCGTATGCGCACTACATCTCGACCGGTCCCGAAATATGGGAACAGACGCGGGGCGAGCTGGACGGGTTTATCTGTTCGACGGGAACGGGCGGGACGCTGGCGGGAACGGGAAAGTATCTCAGGGAGAAGAGCAATGGGAAGACCCAGATCTGGCTTGCGGACCCGCCGGGTAGCGTGCTAACGAGCTACATCACCAGCGGGGGGAAGCTGACCGAGCGGAGCGGCAGCTCGATCACCGAAGGTATGCATGCGAGGAAGAACGGGAGATGGATGCTGACGGGCGATTAGGCATCGGCCAGGGACGTGTAACGGATAATCTCGCGACCTTTGTGAATGACATCTCGGGGGCGTTCACGGTTCCAGATGAAAAATCTATTCAGATGGTGTACGAGTTGCTGGACACGGAGGGATTGTATCTCGGCGCCAGCTCGGCGCTCAACGTGGTCGCTGCCGTCGAGCTTGCCCTCAGGCTAGGGAAAGGTATGATTCAATGCGCTCCGGATTGTCTAATATTTATGGGTTGCAGGATCAAACGTCGTGACCATTTTATGCGACGGGGCATACCGTTATCAGAGCCGACTGTTTTCGAAGAAATGGCTTGAAAGCAAGGGGCTGGAGAGTTCCATCCCCGACCATCTAAAGAAGTATGCCGTATTAGATTGATGAATTTAGACCACTTCTACCGCTCACTGTTTGGGCGTGCCGCCTGACGACAAGGGATGGATGTCTCTTCCTAGATGCATATCCCAGTTGACTTCCGCAGCAGCTCCACAACTGACTCGACAGTTAGGCTTGTTCGGTGTGATATACTATTGGAGCGTCTCTTGATTTTTCCTCGAAGCTGTGTGGTTCGGGAACACATCTTTGACGCGTCAAAAGTGTCTCGGACGCCTTGTAGGCAGCAGAACCCGTTGTCAGGGCCAAGGGCAAGAATCTGGCGCCCAGGTGCCAGCGCACAGCAGGAGATAAGTAATGGGGGTTGGAACATGGAAGGATGATGAGATCAATTTAGGGGTGCAAATTGGGGGATGAGATGCTGCCTTTGTTCTCGGGTAGGCTCGCGAGAACACACGCGACGGAGGCAAATATCGCCGCGAATCATTAATCACTACACAAGTACATACCTGATAAGGACAAGTTGATTTATCTCGCTTTGACCAGATTAAATTAGCTCACGAAGACGGCGCTTGACGGATTTGCATCCGCACGGCGTTTATGTATTAATACGGAGCTTCCAAATCAGGGGTGGCTTAGTAGTTGACCCGCCTCAGCCCGCACTTTTGCTTGCTGGACTACCTACAGCTTGAACCATTAGGAAACTTGCCAAATGGGCTGGGCGGGGGAATGTCCACGCCTAGATGCCCGAAAACATCGGGATTCCCATTGGGGGTTCTCGGTGTCTTCACTATGCGCTCACAACTGCTGCCAGCTGGCTATCACCGTGTGAGATCTTCGCCGGGGGCCAGAGAATTGTGACATCGCGACAAAACCATTTCCGTTATGGCACCGGAAAACGGGGGCTGCGTCGAGAACTGATGAGAAGCGGTGAGCCAAGACTATTGTGGTCGGGGATAGGGTCCATCGGACGGCGATGTGCAAGCGACGTGTGCCGAATCGTATCGAAATTCAAGCCGTGCCGCCTTATCAACTCAGCATGGGAGTTGGGCGCCTGACATGAGAAGGACGGAAAGATTCCAGAAATTTTCTGTGGGAGATGCGTCTCGTCTGCTGCAGTACTGGGTGATCGAGGACGGTGAATAGAAGCAGCAGCGATCTAAGGCATCGAAAAGCAAAAGATCCGGGCAGAACGACTCGGAGGGGGGCTGGGAATCAGGTGTGGCGGCAGTAGTTCGTTTCCATACTACTGTAACGGCATGTCGCCGGGATGATGTCTGCACAGGCATTCGAGTGTTGAACCTCTACCACCACTTTGAAGACCAACACTCGAGTGTTGGAGGTCCCCCACCACTTAATAACAAGTTGATTCTTTGCAGGTCGGCAAACAGGCTGAGTTCTTGACATACCAGGCTGATTTTTCGCAAAAGAGATGGGAAGGCGCAAAATAGAAATACTGCCCATAACAGTACGTCTACCCCCGCCTCGCCTGTTTCCACCCTTTTTTATATTTCTCCCTCCCGCACACACCAAACTCACCCTCCCATAGCACGAGAGGAACCGTTCCGTTACTTTTTTGAAGGTAATCGCAACATATATAGATCGTTTTGGCCGGGCTCACATTAAAAAAAAGAGGAAGAACGGATTATTTAAGAAAGCATACGAGCTGTATGTTGTTTTTATACCTCGACTTTTTTTTATACCCGACCCCCGCTCACTATTTTCAGTGGTGTCCTCTGCTCGGTCGATGTCGCCGTTATCATCTTTGGCGCGTCGTTTTCTCTCTCACACCCACAGCTTGCTGATGAAAGAATATTAGAACAACGGCCGGGGCATAATGTGAAACTATACCAGTACTGCTCGGGCGACGCCAACAACATCGTCCAGCGCCATATCAGCTTCGACGGAGAAAAGGACACGCGTGGCCCATCTGACTTTTCCGGCAATGCGGCGGCAAAGCTCGACGACCCCGCAGACGGCGACGACGACGACCAGGACGACGACGAAGACCTCCCCCCCATTGGTACCAAGCGGCGCAGCGACGGGTCCAAGGCGGGCACAGACGTCGGACTGAATATTGACGTGCGTCACGATTCGTTTCCTTGTCTCTCACGCACCGACTCTGGGTTAAACAGGTCGACTACCCACGTTCGGGGCACCAGCGTCCGCCATCGTCGGGGCTGGCAATGTCGGGCGAGCGCCTTTCGCCCTCTAACAACAAAAAACCGCGCATCTTGCCGATGCAACAGCCGCCGTCGAGATCTGAACTTCCTGGCGGGTTCTCGTATGCACCCTCGATGCGCGGCGCGTCGGGGAGCTCGTCGTATACGTCGCCCAACACGCCATACTACCAGGCACTGCCGAGCCAGCCGTCGTTCGGGCAGTCCTCGTCGTTCGAATTTTCGGGCGCGCGTGGGCAGTCGCAGCGCAACAGTCTGCCCACGTCATACCCCGAGTACTCTCCGATCGCGTCGTCAAGGCCGGCGCCACATCGGAACGCGAGCAGCGGGGACCCATTCGCGGGGTTGTTGGACGAAGACGGGCCGCGGCAAACACACGGAATTGGAGGACAAAACACGGCGTATGGAGGAATCGACTGGCCGGTGCATAGTAACAACAGTGGGGGGAGCGGGGTTCCAAGGCGTAAGTACAGCACTGAATATGGACAACCAAGCATTGACAGAGTTTATTGACAGAGGCACCGAGCGGGGCGGGAGACAGCGCGGGGGGAAACGACTGGATGAACTATCTGGGCAGCCGTGGTGAGCGGGTTGGAGGGCGGACACGGGACGGGGAGCGGCCGGGGAGCCGTGGGCGGGTGATTGAAGAGTACGAAGTGAAGAAGGAGGTGTAGGGTCCCAATTGTTTTGCTATAGCAATGTATATGTTGTAACGTAGCTTCAGGATTCAGCCAGTCAGAGAATAACGTAGAGCAACTTTGTGCGTATTATAAATTATAAATAAAGGCCAACACGTTGTTGTGGGCCTCAGTCTCGGTCTCACCATCGCCCCTCCAGCCCTTCATAATCTTGTTCTAAACCATGTCAGCAGACCCCCCGGACCCTAAACAAGAAAAGTCCCCCGAGCCCGCCCCGTCCATGCCGCCGACGACGACAAGCCCCTCCAACGGCGCCGCAAAACAGCCCCCAAAGCCAAAGCAGTCCTTTCTCCACAAAATACTCCATATTTTACTTCCCTGTGTCGCTCCGTCCTCGCGCGCGCACCCAGTCGAGTCACTCGACATTCCCACCGAAAAATCCGCAGAACAGCCTGTACAGGCCCCGGACCCATCTCAGACCGTTCCTCCCACGTCTGCCGCTCCAGTCCCCGACGCGGACCCTGTTCCTGACCAAAAACACGACGAGGAGCCCCCAGCACCTCCGCCGGCCGTCCCTGTCGATGAGCTCATGGCGCCCCCCACCCCGGTCTCGCTGCTTCCGCCCGCAGAGACAGAGGGCGTCACCTCTGGCGCCGTCCAGGCCCCAGGCTCCACCGGCGAGTCGGCCCTCCACCCCCAGCATCCGTCAAAGCGTGACTCCACCGTCCCTGCCACCAATGATGGCGACGAGTCCGATACCAGTTTCACCGACGATGAGGACATGGACGACGTGAATAACATCGACGACGCGCAGGACGAGGAGGACCGCCTCATATTGAATGGCGGCGCAGGTATTCCCATTGGACCCGTGAGCGCAGACGGTTTCCGGTCGGTTATCCGCTAACTTTTTATAGGATGGCGTCCCCAAACCTCTGCTGCCCCCAATTTCGCCTCAACACGTCGGCCGCAAGTGTCTCGTGCTCGATCTTGACGAGACCCTGGTCCACAGCAGCTTCAAGGTCCGTTCCTTCTCGCGTTTTCTGTGCCTTCACTAATGTTATTTACGTACGCTAGTCGATACAACAAGCGGACTATGTCGTGCCCGTCGAAATCGAGTTCAACTGGCACAACGTCTATGTCATAAAACGCCCGGGCGTGGACAACTTTCTGAAAAAGATGGGCGAGATATACGAGGTCGTCGTGTTTACCGCCAGTTTGAGCAAAGTAAGCATAGCACAACTAAACGCCGCGTGGCGCCGAGCCTAACTGACTCGTTTCAAGTACGCCGACCCCGTTCTAGACAAGCTCGACATCCACCAGGTAGTCACTCATCGGCTTTTCCGCGAGAGTTGCTACAACCACAAGGGCAACTATGTCAAGGTTTGTTTCTGTCACCTGTCCTTTCGCCGTTTGTTGACAGAATCTTTTAGGATCTGTCGCAACTGGGCCGGCCGATTGGCGATACGATCATCATCGACAATTCGCCTGCGTCGTACATCTTCCATCCGAATAACTCTGTCCCTGTCTCGTCGTGGTTCAACGACCCGCACGACACAGAGCTGACGGACCTCGTCCCATTCCTCACCGACCTCGCCGTCGTCGACGACGTCCGAGGCGTGCTCGACGGCGCACGGTGATAGGCGCGTCACGTCCCTGTCGGCTTGCTGCCCTCCTTTGCCCTTGCTTTGCTTTTCTACGGCTTATTTCTCATTACCATTACACTACATCAACACACCGGTATACCCTGCAATCAAGTCAGTATCCCCATCACAACAATCACATTCCACACACTCGACAACGACTACTACACCTACCTGCCTGCATCGTTTTCTTTTCGCCCTCAGGATCACCCCCGCCACCACCCCCGAAGATATGCACGTATGCACGCAGCTGGGCGCCTGCATCACTTCCTCGTTTCTCGCTCCTACCAGTGGACGCTTCCACGTTACCCGGTACACACGCACTCGGCGCCCAGATAATGTCTACAATTATACTGATGCCCCGGATTCGATCTTAACTTACCTCTGGCCGGTTCCCGCCCGGAATGGACTGCTAGTTTATTCTCGTCGTCGGCGTCGTTCGGCCCACCGTTCCTTGCTACTTACGATTCGATACGATATGAAAAGATATGACGCATGCAGGATTAATTCAACCTAGGTGGCGTGAAGCCTGTATGGGTTCTGGCAAGCCTAAAGGGTTACTCTACAGGTTACTCCTTGGGTTACGCTAATAATGCTGAGTGATATTATTGGAGCTTCAAATCGAGCTTTCGTGTTGTGTCCGAGCCTCCGTTTCGCCGGCACTGCCACCTGTCAAAGATTTTGCGTCCGCATCTTGGCAAACTGGATCTTACTCCTTCTTGCTCTCGTCTTCCACCTCGAATAAATTCATTTCTGTCCCGCCCTGTCATTCTGCTCTGCGAACCTTACTCGGGCTGATGTGTCTCGTTTTCTTTTCACGCGTACTGCCAATAGTTCGGCTTTTGGAATTCAACCTTCTCTCGTGCACTTCTACTACACTCGGGTTGAACTTACAAGATCCCTCACAGAACAGGTGGATATTCTCTCCCATGAGGTCCCTACTCTATATTATCGAGCCACTCCTGGCCCCACACCTAATGGTTGCTTGTGGCTCCTCCTCTGTCGCTCAGGCTGACTCAGCAGCCGCCCCAAGCTCGTGATCATGAAATCTAGCCTCTCTTTCTGGAGGGCCTCGAACTCTACAGAAAGAATGGTGCAAACGCACGAAACATGAAATACGGCAGAACTCGGTCTCTTAATGTGAATACTAGCGAGCGGGATTTCAAAGCTACTAGTATGCATCAGGAATCATGACAGCACGCAATTATCGTGCGTTTCTATCTAACCCTTGCCCCTTCGTCTTCTTCCCCGAACTATAATCTTTGTTATCGGCCATGTCAGCAGGTCGCCGACAACAGGAGTTGCACAAAGCTGGTACAAAGCCTAAAGGGGCAAAACGGTCGTTCGTCGGCAGGATATTACTTGTTCTGCTCCCCTGTGTCGCACCGTCCTCGCACGCACATGCGGTCGAGCCATTCGACGCTTTCGTCGAACCTTCCGCGCCACTGGCCCCAGAGCCATCTCAGACCGGTCCTCCCACATTGACGGTTTCCACAACACTGGCCCCGGAACCATCTCAGGCCGTTCCTCTCACGTCGACGGTCCCAGCTCCCGATGCGGACTCTGGATCTGACCCAAACCCCGACGGAAAGCCCCAAGCGCCTCCCCGAGTCGAGCCCGTCGATGAGATCGTGACACCCCCCACCCCCGTCTCGCTCCTTCGACCCGCAGAGACAGAGGGTTTCTTCACGGCCGACAAGTCGGTGAAGAACGCAACGAACGATGCCGACGAGATCGACATCGACCTAACCGACCATGAGGAAGTGGATGACGCACTCGAGGAGGATCGCCTCATATTAAATGGCGGCACAGGTATTCTCATTGGCCCGGTGAGCGCAGATTATCTCTAGCCCCAACTGTCACTGAGTTCTTATAGGATGGCGTGCCGACGCCTCTGTTGCCCCCAATTTTGCCTCAACACCTCGGCCGCAAGTGCCTTGTGCTCGATCTCGACGAGACCCTCATCCACAGTAGTTTCAAGGTGCCGCGTTTGCTCCAAAGATCGACTAACTTCATTGACGTGTATCATGGCAGTCGATGCAAGAAGCCGACTTTATTGTCCCCGTCGAAATCGAGTTTAACTGGCACAATGTCTACGTGGGAAAACGTCCGGGCGTGGACAATTTTTTGAAGCAGATGGGCGAGATATACGAGGTCGTCGTGTTCACCGCAGGTTTGACCAAGGTAAGTTCTCTAAGACGACGAGACGTCGACCCAATCTAACCCGTTTCACAAGTACGCGGACCCCGTCCTCGATATGCTCGACATCCACCACGTTGTCACTCATCGACTTTTCCGCGACAGTTGCTTCATGTACAAGGGCAACTGCGTCAAGGTCAGTCTGCTTGTCCGTTCTTTTGTAGTTTGTTGACAGAATCTTCGAGGATCTGTCACAACTGGGCCGGCCAATTGGTGAGACCATCATCCTCGACAACTCCCCCGTGTCCTACATCTTCCACCCAAACAACGCGGTCCCCGTCTCGTCGTGGTTCATCGACCCACTCGACACAGAGCTGACGGACCTCGTCCCGTTCCTCACCGACCTCGCCGTCGTCGACGACGTCCGCGGTGTACTCGACGGCGCACGATGTTAGGCTCGCTGCGTCGCCTTGTTGTCCTTACCCGCTCCTAGCTTTGCTTTATTTCTTACTACCATTTACCCCATCAACACCGATATACCCTGCAATAAAGTCTGTAGATTCTTCGCAATTAACAAGTCGTCAACTGCACCTGCCTGCCCTTTCGTATCGTTTCTTCGGTTTTCTAAGTCGTTCTCGCCGGTCGTGGTTCTTCTGGTACTCTGAGTGCACGCAACCATGCGATGCGGAGCGAACAAAAGCAGGTACACACAGCGGCGGCATAAGTAATGCCGTCTTCTGATAGAACTCCGTGCCGCAGCGCATCGCACATCGCAAAGTTGTCCTGGATTTCATTTACTCCACCCATAGATAGATTGTAGGCTTGTTAGCATCTTACTTGATAGTCAAAATATCTCGGTGGGAGCCTCGAGACTCAGTGAGAAGAACGTGTGGAATTGCCTTACCTATCGAACATTTCTCATCCTAATGGAAATGCCGCGCCGCCGACCACGCGCAGCATGCGCTGCGGATATTCAAGAACCTTATCGCATTGTTATATAACCTTCAGGTGGATCATTTACCCTACACCTCTTTCGATACAAGACACGAGGTCCCCACACCTCTATATCAACCAGCCGCCCTCGCCCCACTCCTAGCGCCTGTCCTCGTCGTTCCCCCCCGCCACCGGCTCTTCGTCCTCCCAAGGGCTGAAATTCGGCTTGCGGATGCGCGGCAGGGACGAAAGCCACGACGGGAGCACCTTGCCATCGATCGCCCGTTGCGCGGCGGCGGGGACAGCGTGTGCGAGTGCGGGCGACGACGGAATGCTGCCCATGTCGCTCAGGCTCGGCAAACGCTCTAAGCTTGCGTTCGTCGACCCCAGCCCACGGTAGAGCGCTTCACGCTCTGCAGGCGATGGCGCAAACGCACGGAGCAACGAATGGCTCGCAGACGCGGGGGGCATCATGTTCGAGCCAAGGCCGTTGGGATTCAGTGCGTCGTAAGCTGACGACCGTGGACTGGTGGCGGTGGTGGCGGCTTTCCTGGGCAAGCTGAACTCTTTGGCGTCCGGGTTCAGACCTTTCTTGGGCTTGTCCTTGTTCGAGGTGAACCAGCGGCGCGAGACTGCCTTATCTGCCGTGGAAGGTGCGGGTTCGTCTTCCTTGTTAGACGTAGGATCCGAATGCGTGCGGTGAGCCAATGTAACACGCTGCATGTCCATGGAACTCTCCGACACCCGGTACTCGCGCTCTCGTGTAGGTGGCGACGTAAAAGGGACACGCACTTCGAACGGATCGCGTTCGTAATCGTTCGAAGAGGGACCGTGGAGCGAAGTCGGGGACACTGTGATCGGGCCCACGCCAAAATTGGGGCTCAACGGTTGCGAACGAGCGCGCTGTAAGCTAGCTTCCCTCCACTCTTTATCCATGAAGGCGTCACTTTCAGACTGGAAGGACCTAGAAGACCCATCGCTGCTGTCCAGCGAAGAGATCAGACCGGAAGGGATTAGCGATTGACTGGTTGGCGACATGAGAGCTGGGGGGACCTGGATACGTGAGTCTGCCTCGCTAAATGGCGAGAAATTGCCAGAAATAAGCGAGGGCTGGTTCAGGAATACGTCGTCGAATATGGAATACCCATTGGACCGGGGGGCAGGATTGACGAGGTTGCCGAGAAGGTGACCTTTGTTGAAGTTAGATATACTCCCAAGCGCCAACTTGGCGGGCCTGGGCGACGTCGGAAGCGCATAAGGGTCAGAAGACCGTCGACTGCGACCGATGCTGGTGTCGGATGCGTCGCTTGGCGGCGTATTGGAATCATACAAGTTACGCGGTGCAAGCGTCCAAGGTCCTGACGCTGCATTATGAGGATGGAAGGAGCGGTCCTGTCTCCTGAGCTCTGCCCGCTCACGGGCGAGTTTCAGACGGTCCTTTTCACTAGAAAGCTTATCCTCTAGTTCCCTGGCGCGAAGATTAAGTGCGGTAATGACGTCCTCGGCGACCTTGATCTCCTGTCGCTTTTGCTCCAGAGCCTCTGTGATCTCTTGCTCTTCCGGTGAGATCTCTTGGCTCTGGACCATCGAGGACTGGTCGTCGGCGAGACGCCGTTGTAACGTGCTGATCTCGTTATCCAGGAATTCCATGCGTTGACTGGCGTCGTCCCGACCATTCTGGGCCGCCCTAAGTCTCTTTTCCGCATCCCTCTTTATGCTCTCTGCTGCCCGCTTCGAATCATCCAGAGCTTTAGTGCGCGACTTGAGCTCGGATCGGGACGCATCCTCCTGACGCTTGCGGTCTCGGAAGGAATCGACTTCGGTTTGCAGGGAAGCGTGCGATGCAGAGGAGCTGGTCTGGAAGTCGGCGAGCTGGGTACGAAGTTCCTGGACTGATGTGCTCGATAACGATATCTGATGAATGACCTCTGCGATTCGAGGGGATTGATCAAATATCGTCGAAGGTGATCGGGACAGGATTGGCGAGTTCAAACGGATTTGTTCGGTTGCCAAGGTCGGTTGCGAGGAAGCATTCGGCTGCGAGGCATGCAGACGCTCGGCCGCTGAGGGCCGAGGGGTGTGCAAAGGCAACGAGGCAGATTTCGGAAGCGGCGGTGGGGTCGAACTCCGAACCGGGACCCGCTGCGACGACTTTTCGCGGTTTCTCAGTTTGGGAGGGGATCGTGTGACGGGTAGATTCTTGGTAGAGAAAGGAAGGCCTGAGCGGAATTGAATTAGGTTTCGGTTGCGGTGAATCTATTTTGGACGTACCATCGTACTCGTTCAGCTTGTCGAGAGCTTTCATTCCCATAATGCCAGATGTCCAACTTTCTTCATCGCTAGAGCGTGCGACGACGTCCTGGTACCATGCGTCCAGCACGCCTCCACGGTACCACTTGCCGAATGCACCGATGAACCAGGAATCCGTTACGATCGTCGAAGAATCCCTATCACGACGAGAGCGACCGCGGTCAGCCCGTGCTGGGATGATTGCGGCAACGGTGAATATGCCAAAACTGTGGAAAACGTGCTTTGGAGTCCGGAGGGAGACGGTAGCGCGATTTGCAAAGTGGAAAGGGGAACCATGATCAAAAGGAACTGTGGATGACGGTGGTGTGCCACGCCGTTGAGACGAGCCGACCTTGTCGCGGGTCTCATGCTCATCCGAGGTATCGTCTAGGCGGCTGAGATGATGGCGAAAAGATTGTTCTGTTAGATATGCGCGAAACGAGTTTTCCGATGGATTTGTGAGATAGGCTGAAAAAAAGTCAGAACAAAGAAACAGCGTCGTCTACAGGGCTCAAAGATCCCTAGACCGCGCGCAATGGCCGCACGCCATCGGATATAGCGTCCACATGGGCTCGCGACCAACCAAGCGAAAATCGTCCGGACATCGAGCGACCAGGAGAAAAGAAGGACTGACCGAGAACGAGGAAGACTATGGAGAAGACGACGAGGCAGAATACAGATCTGATGTCCCCCTTTGCATAGACGAAGCCGGCCCACTCGCCCAGCGGGTTTCTGAGAGACATGATGCCCAGACCACCGAGGGAGATGCTCATTAGAAGAAGGAGGGAATCCCTCCGCGGAAGGAGTGCAGCAAGACCCCAGGCGACCGGACTAGCAAACTGGAGCTGGACTGACAGTGTTGCGGAGAATCGAAAACAGAGACGAGTCAAGGAAAGCAGCAAACAGCTCCACACAGCCACATCAATCCCTGCAACAGGGCAACCTACTGTATCAATGTAATATATTCCTATACATCTAAGTCACAGCCGGCCATTCAATGGATGCTTGGGTTCATGCACAACTTAGACGTAGCTGTTTCACACCGTATAGGACGGTTAGCACATTTCCGACGCGGGGCTGTCTTTTATGTGCCCAAGATCTACAGCCTTGAAAGCGGCGAGCTCGTCGAGGGTATGTATCTGACGGCGTAGTCGTATATTATCCTGAGTCTTATCCTAATAATGCTACTCTGCCCTCCACTGCCGCCCATAAACGATCCCATCCCACTATCTGAGGCTCCAATTTCACGTAGTCCAATTCCATAGTGAACCTGTTCAGCTTCCCGGCCTCACTGACAATTCGTCTCTTTTTCGGCGGTTCTCCCCGTGCCAAATCAGAACCGCGACGTCGGAAGAGGCGCTCGTCCGTTTGCTTGTCATCCTCGCTCAGCATTTCCACGTCCTCTATCGGCGCTGGCTGCGGCGATACGCGGGATGACTGCGAATCCTGCGACATGACTGGCTGTGACAACACAACTACTGGCTGCGACGGCGGCGCTATCGCTTGCTGCGAGGGCTGTGAAGGCTGCGATTGCGATGTGTCCGAATCCGGCACCAATATCCTTGCTGGTCCGGATCTAGGCGGCGGCGGAGGCGGCGGGCGTGCAACCTTGCGTGCAGGTAATGGCACCGGTGAGCACTGTCGTCTCTGTGCCGGCGTCGGGGCCCTCAAATAAGACGACTCTTGCGGCGGACACGGTGAAGATGCTCCCCTCGGACTAGATCCCGCGGGTGTTGGCGACTTCGAATCCTCGTCCTCTCTCCATCTACTTGGACTCGGACTCGGACTGGACCAGCCGCTGATGGGTGACGAGGACACAGAATATTTTTCGGCCGGCGAAGACGAACCCAAGTCCCGCGCATCTTGCACAGCTGCAACAGAAATAATCGACCCTGTATCCACCTCGAGCGAAATGAATTCACCTGGCGGCGGCGTAGATGGCGGCGGCGTAAATGGTCTGACAAAAGCGAGCGGATCCTGGAGGGTATCCTAGAACACATTCAACATGAAACAAGACGAGAAAAAAAATCAAGCATACATTCCATCGCTTGTTCCATTCGTGCATAGGACTTCTGGATTTGCTCGTGCTGGCCTGGGGCTTTGGTTTGACAATGGGAAGTGGCTTGCGTGGGGAGACGACGCGTTTCGCAGGCGCAGGGGGATCTATCTTGTCACCTTCCTTGGCTTTCTTTCTATCCCTGAGAATATTCCTAGCGCCCAATGCATTAGATAGTCATCTCGGTAATAAATATGTATGTCGGCGTGCTTACCCGGCTCCCCCGTCTTGCCTCAACGCATGAGACCACTCCTGGAGGTTAGGGTCTGTATCGAGGATCTTCGGGCTGCCCCATTGGGCTGTACTTTCACTTATAATCGAAACTGACTCGCAATACAACGCAAGCGTCTGGTCTGCTGTCATCCCACCGTTACGAACCGGGATACGCGTCGACATAGGTCTGAATTTCTTGATTGTGACGAATGCGAATTTGGTTTCGGTCAAACGTCGACCAGAGACCGAATTCCTAGAGTTCAAGTCAACTGCGTCCACATACAGTCTGAGAAGTCGAACGCGTTGCACGCCATTACAGCCTCCTTGCTGAATTTCACGGGAATCACCAGGCTCCTGTCGTGTATCGTCGCCCACACCACAGAATCCTGGCATTACATGTCAGGAAGGCCGGCCGAATACGAAGGCACAGTATACCCACGTCGTTCTCAGCTCCAACGGTCAGGAACTGGGGCGAAAGTCGAATTGAGCACGTCTGAATGGAAATGTTGCACAGACCTCCGAAATTTGCGCTTTCTTGCCTTTTGCTTCGAGAGGCACCCCAGATAAGTTGGCCCCATAGGTTTCCGCCACTTCCATGAGGTGGTCTTTGATCCATGCACGAAGGTCCTGAGCCATAGCGGAAGAGAGGAAAGGAGTCTGGTCAGTCGCGACTGATAACGGTCCCGTGATTACTGTCACGACAGTCGCGTTGCGAGGCCAAATTTGAAACTGTGTCTAGTCTGATATTTCGGATTCCATTCGAGGACCGTACACGCATTGCTGAGACGCAGACTTAGTTGCGTTTTTTACATTGTTTTCACAGACCTGAAACTTGCACCCTTTCTCTATTACATTCGGTGCCACAAAATGAAAAGCTCATAATGGCACACATCCCATCGGTAGGTAGGTAGGTATATTAAATGCTATGTGGGGCGCGTCGCGATCTCGGCAGAAAGAAAGATTTTCCTCCCCTTGCGTCGTCGAACCCTCAGCTGCCGAGTGAGTGCTCATGCCCCGACCCAACAAACCACTCGCGCTCCACGGGGATTCTGTTCGGTCACCCACACACCTACCACCGAACACTCAAGTACATCCACACGTGTGTCAGGCTGACAGTCCGCAAGGTAAGTACCGGTAAACACGACTACCAAAAAGAAATCCCAGCTCCAAGATGATGGGTCGTCTGTGTAGGTCAGATTTCACGAACGACGCGCCAAGCTGCTCAGAACGTCAGAATTGTGCTATCCGCATTCCTTTACTTGCGTACCCTGGCGTCCGTTGATTTCATCCAAAATAACGGTCCCATAAAATCGTGCTTAGACCAGAACCGTCGGCGGCACGAATCAAAGTATTAGAACGTCGTGTACGAGAGGGGCCGATTTTGCACAATTCACTACCGGCTGAATCCGCACAGCTCCGGGCCACAGCGTTGAGTAAATAAGAAGCTCCAGATCGCGATTGAACTCATGGAGCACAGTGGAGACAACAGATGAAGCTCGAGCAATATAGCGATATCGGTGGGGGCAGTAGCGGTAACAGCTGTCAAGTCGGAGCATAGGTAGGGCAGAAGAGAAGCTCTTGAGAGATGGAGACGTCGGGAGACAGAGGTATAGGCCCGACAAACTGCAAAACGACCGTAACACCGATCACCGGGCAGCCGCTGCGGCAGACTCGGAACGGAGGAGCGAAAGGAAGATCCACAGGCAAAGAGAGGAGACAGACGAGACGGCTAGACGAGCGTAGAAGAGCCTGGCGTGCCACCATAATGATATTTGCCTGAACGATAATTCGAAAGCCAATCAAGCACTAGGGACGTCCGCCGTAAACGGCCTATGTGAAGGACGCTAGTGCACTGAAGCTTCAAGCTTTCAGGAGGGGCCCGGTTGAAAAGCATTGGTTGGATATTGCGGGCTCGAGCTCCCCGCATATGCATCAGTACGACAAGGACGGGGATTAGAAGACCGGCGTCTCGAGTTATTATCGTCCACTCTTTTCAAAGCTCCCGCTGTCCAGCGCCAGACGACTTGAGAGCTGGTGAGATCATGACAAAGGCAGATACTTACCTAAAGCAAAAGATTGGGTCAGCGACTCTCCGCTTCACTACGACGACACCCCCAGCGATGCGACACCGAGTACAATTTGCTACTTATTTACAAGTGTTCGAGCGATTCTGAGCCTCTGACCGAACGTCCGAACACACCATCCCCACCCAGCCCCAACGCCGCACCCCTCCTCGTCGGCGGTTCCAGTCACTGATCCTTGGGTGCTTCTGGAGAATGCTTAAGCTCCCCAGGTCCGTTCGCAGCCTCCGTCTCCTCCATATGCGCACCGTGATTGTTCAGGGCACCCGGCGGTAGGAGCTGCGACTGCTGCGCCAGCGCCGCACGCAATGCGGCGTTCTCCACACGGAGCTGGTCGACGAGAACACGACACTCCTCCCAGCGGCGGTTGGCCTCGTCTGCAGATGCGAGCGCTGCGTCGAGGAGCTGGGAGCGGGACTCGAGCGATTTTACATGCCTTGCCGCGGGTCAGAAGAACGCACTCAACACAGCAACAAAGGGGACACTGACTGGTCGCGGCGCTCTCTGAAGGCGCGCTGGGCCTTTCTGTTCTGCTCTGCGCGTTTGCTGGAGCTGAGAGCGCGACCGCTCTGGCCTGGGGGGGGAGATTGGCCCGGCTGCTGCGAATCGTCTTGGGGACCGGAGGGGGGCAAACCCGCGGGCGAGAAGTCGTTGGGGGCGTACTGGTAGCCCGGGGGGATGGCACCGGGGGGCATAGTGGCAATCATGTGGTGGATTGGATTTGGATTTGGGTCGGGATTTGTGGGGGGGGTTTTGCGCTTGCGGGATCTGGGGGCCTGCTGGGGCTGCTGGTTGTGGATGTCCTGGTTTGCCTGCATCTGTGCGGCATTGGTGTTAGACTGTAGCGCAAGCATTTCAGGAATTTGGATAATTCACTGCTTTGTCAAGCCTGACGCTGAGTAAGACAACGTGCTCTAGCCAAATACACGTAAACTACGCCATAAATGTCCCACCCAATTCGACATCCTCGGCATCCACCTCCATTCCCCGAGCACCCCGCGCCGCATTCCGGGCCGCCTTGCGCGCCCGCTTTGCCCCCTTCTTCAGCACCGTCCGGCTCAGTGGGTTCTGCTCCTGCTCCTCCGCCAGCGTCGCTTGTGCTTTGCGCATCCGCTTCGGCTGCCGGTGCGCGTATTTCTCGTTCACCTCATGCACCGGCAGCTCGGTTGACTGGAACGGGAACGGTGAGGGCGAGGGCGATCTCGCCCGCTTTCTTGGATTCGGATTGGCGGGCGCCGGTGGCGGCATGTCCGCCTGCATCGCAAATCTGTAGCACATTAATTTACTCGGCCTTGTAAGAAAAAAGAAACCCACTCGTCCTCGTCCATAGCGTCCACAAACACGTCGCCGTCCTCGTCAGCGTCCATCGCCACATCTCCGGCGCCGGCCCCGAACGCGCCGGCGTCCGCCGTGTCGAACAGTCCAGGCAGCGAGAACGGCGCTGAGAATTCACTGAGGATTTGTGCTTGTCCGACCTGCTCGGCACCAGGTGCGATCATGGCCGTCGCACCAGACCCGACTGTCGATGGTATTGAAGAAGGATGTATCACTGGCGGTTCTGAAAAGTACGGGATTTTTTGGTGATTCCAGTCAGTCAGAATTTGCCGCGCCGTCGCCGTTAGGTCAGGCGTGCCGCCCTTCAATAACCATCAGCGCCAGATTAAACACATGAAATAAGCAAGACTAACCTTGAGGAGTCTGCCGCTACTCAGAGCCAGCATGGTAAGAAATTGCAGTGGCGAGTCGAACTCTGGTAAGTTGTATATTTTTTGTATCGTGGCTGGAGGCGTTCTTTCCAGAATCTCGGCCACTGCTCAAATCAGCACAGGAATGATTTGCGCAGAGAGAAACTTGCCAACAGCGATCGGGTCGTTGACATCCTCCACTTTCACGACATTCCGTAGTAGGATATTCGCGGCCTTGTCGTCTTCATCGTCGAATACTACACCGGGAGAATCCACGATGCGCATACCGCGCTCAAGTTGTATAGATTGCAGATCCTTCGTATGTCCGGGTTGGGCGGCTACCGCGCAGACCTGCAGAGGGCTAAGAAAGGAATGGAAAGAGCACAAAATCGTCAGCTACCTTGCTCCGCTTGAGACAATTGATCAGACTACTCTTGCCAACATTGGGGTATCCGACAACCCCGATAGTAACGCTCCCCGCCGATGGCTTGTATGCCTTCAGTAGCTTAATTAGTGCGGGCGCCGTCGATGAAGTTATGTGAGTGCGCTGGTGTTGCGCTGAGGAGGGAGAACGGAAAGGCAGCGTCGGCGTTGAATGCCGCAAATGCTTTAACCACGCTTGTGCATTGGTATGCGGTATGAGGTCTGCAACGCGAGATAAGATGTTATAGCCCGCCAAAAATGCACTCACGCACCAATTTTGTTGAGCACAAAAACGAGCTTCTTTCCTTCGCTTTCGCGCCGGCGGACCTCTTCCTCGACCAGCCTGCTGCGGCAGCCCTCAGGGTCGCGCGCATCGAGCACAAGGATCACAATGTCGCTTTGATCGATAACTTTGTGTAGTGTTCTAAGATAGTGCCGGCGCATCTGTTCCTTTGTTTTCTCGGACGGCGATGGCTCTTCGGGCATACTTGCAAGAGTCAGCAGGGTGGGTTCGGATGCCATAAAGGCATCGGGGTCCACTGGCGGCTGAGTCTGGAGCTGCGGCCCGTCAGGACATGTCAGCAGGGTGGGTTCCCTGAACCTACTGCTCGGCCTTTGTTTTTTTCTGCATTGCGGACTTTGATATCCGGCAGTCTAGGGATGCCCGGGTCTTTCTTTAATTCTGGGGAGGAATGAGGTTGAATTTTCGAGGTTTCCAAAACGCTATACTTGATCTGAGGGGAACAATTGTCTTGCGAGACGACTCTGGGGCTAATTAGCTGGGTTCCTGAGCAGTACCGATCGACTCACTTGCGGCCATGGCAGGGAGAAAATTTGCTGGAGGTACTGCAACAAGTCTGCTAAAATCTTGCGATCTTTGGGGTATCTCAAGGGTGGTATAAAATTTAGAATGAAAAGCGAGGCTGCACCACGCGAATGATACCGTGCGTGAGAGGTCGAGGACCAAAAGGACCGAAAGTGACAGTGGTGTGAGTGTGACTGACTTGGGCCTTCTTTCTTTCATTAGCCTCTCCCTCTATTATGGCTTCCGTCCCCGCACCACCACCTCCTGCGGACGGTGCAGCAGCTGCTCCCCCCGATAAACCTTTCAGGCAGCGTTTGTTTTCTTTGTCAAAGAAAAAGCATAAGGACGCAAAGGCTGCTGACGAGAAGCCCACCCCGGACGTGGCTCATGCCGCTGAAAACTCTGCAAGCACCAGCAGTGAGTACTTTCCGCATCGCTCAATTTGTGTAGTCTTATCTCTTCGCCAAACGACCCAGCGACTCTGGCAGCTGAGCCGCCGATCCCGGATGACCAAGGGCAGGCCCCATCGACCGCCCCCGCTGAACCTTTGTCCGTGTCAGTGGCTACACCGCCCGACGACAAGGAGCAAGGCTCTCTTAATACCACTCTCACCGGCAACCACAAACGGACAACGTTCTATGGTCGCAGAGGCAACAAGTCATCGACTTCTCAGGCCGCGGTCTCATCCTCAACTTCACACTCGATCGTGAAGCCAAATACGCACCGCGCGCGCTCAAAGCCGACTTTCTTCACACGGGTCGTCCTCAAGCTAGTCCCTTGCGTGCACGACGACAACACCATGGCCAAGGACATGGATGAAGCCCTCGCTCCACAAATGGCTGAGAGACGCCAGTCCGAGGCGGGCCCTCAGACGGCGACCTCAGAAGTCTCGGGCTTGGATGCGATTTTGCTGGCTCCCCCCGCGATCAACATCGAGCGCCCACCGTCGCGCGCAGACTCGGAAATCATTGTGCAGCCTCCGCAGAGCACACAGCTTTTGCCCGAGGACGAAACTGACGGCCTGACGTCTGGCGCTGTCACACCGCCAGGGTCCACCGGCGAAATCATCGCCCGAACCCACACTAGGGATTCATCTGAGGATTCGGAGGGTACGAGCTTCACGGACGACGAAGGTGATGACCGCCGTGCGTATGACGAGCATGCTGAGGAGCAACGGCTCATAAAGAACGGTGGCGCTGGGATCCCGATCGGTCCGGTATGCAGAGATTATCTCCGTCAATCTCCCGAACCTGACGTCTGTTCCTGTTAGGACGGCATTCCCAAACCTCTTTTGCCTCCCATTGCTCCAGAGCACGCCGGTCGGAAGTGCTTAGTGCTCGATCTGGACGAAACGCTTGTCCACAGTAGTTTCAAGGTCAGTATCTCGCCGTTGTAGGCAGTTTTGTTAACTGATCTTCCATCCAGCCTATCCCACAACCGGACTATATCGTCCCCGTAGAAATCGAGTTTCACTGGCATCACTTCCATGTACTGAAACGGCCGGGCGTAGAAGAGTTTTTAAGGAAGATGGGGGAGATATACGAAATAGTCGTGTTCACTGCCAGTCTGAGCAAAGTTCGCATCCCTTCGAACCAACCGCCTCTAATGCTAATCACTCATCTGCAGTACGCTGATCCAGTGCTTGACAAACTGGATACACATCAAGTAGTTGCCCACCGGTTATTCAGGGAGAGCTGCTTCAGCCACAAGGGGATCTACGTGAAGGTAAACTTCAATTCAGAGCGTTTACCCTGCATACCAATATTCTCTTTACAGGATTTGTCTCAATTAGGCCGGCCTATAGGGGATACAATCATTCTGGACAACTCCCCTGCGTCTTACATCTTTCACCCTCACAATGCCGTCCCGGTCTCTTCGTGGTTTAATGACCCTCATGACGTGGAGCTCACTGACCTGATACCGTTCCTCGCGGATCTGGCGTCTGTCCCAGACGTCCGAGGTATCTTGGATCTGGCCATATAATGGGCTCATCCCATCCCGCCACCCTTCGCCTCGGAAGGAGGCCAGCTACGGGTATGCATGCGAACGCAGCGTAAGCTGTTCGGCGACATACCCTCTCATTTGTCTTTTCCTGGTGGTATACCCTGTATGACCATACCTATCTATACCACGTCGGCGCGGCGCCGCTCGCTCGGTGCATTCATCCTATCCGGATTCGGTCTTCGGTCTTCGGAAATCTTCCTTTTGCCCACTTCACATTGTACCTAAACTACGTCGGAACACACACGACCCCACTCTCCTTTTTATCTCTTTTTTATTCCTCATCCATCCATCTATCATCATTTATTGGTCATCTGCTTTCAACTATCATCGCTCGCTCTGCACGACTCTCCCTCTGCACATTTTGTTTGTTGTGTACCTCACAAATACTTGCTTGCACTACCACATCCAATTCAATCACACTAAATGATGATATTGTTGGGGCCTGGCAGACTCTTGCTTCTTCGCATTCAAATTTTCTGCATGCAGGTCATTTCCCGCCGAACCTGACGTCGGTTTCTGTTAGCGCCTATCTTGTTCCCCAGGTTTCTGGCGCGAACTGTCAAACGGCCCATGCGTTTTGTGCGCTGGCCGAGTGACCTATGTAAACGAACGGTAAAAAGTATTCAAAAGTACACGACCGACACCGACACCAAAACCAAGTTCAAGTGCGACTTACGGGTGAATATATTCAGAGGTCTTTTCCATTGACCACCTTCACCGGGAAAGCTTAAATATTTCCTCAAGTTCCGTGGTGTATTACAAGTGTATTACTACCGGCTCGCATTCGCCCATATGCATCCCCGGCCCGGTGCAAACTACTTGATGTGGCCCTGGCCCATTTACCTACCGATAGGTACCTGCTCGCGACCGTTAACTGTAGGATATTTCTGGGAAGTGTTCCACTAGTACTCTGGCGATAAATCAGTGATCAAGTGGATTTTACTCGCCCTCGCAAACGAAATAGGGGCTATTACGTCACATGATCGTGTTGAGCTATCTCAGGTCACGTTGTCTCTTCATCTCTGCTCTTCATTTCCCCTCTCACTGATGGCGAAAAAAACTGCAAATTCCAGTGCTTCAAGTGCTGCAACTGCTGCGAATGCAGCACCCCCAGTTCCCCCAAAATCTGGAAAGACGAAGCTGGGTTTGTTCTTTTTCCATTCGTTATTCGTTCTTGCTACAATTTATTTCAGGAAATCCCGCATTTGTGAAATACTATCTGTTGGCGTACAACGTGCTATCGACACTAGGATGGGCGTACATCCTCGTTATTACCCTCGTACACCTCTTCAATCTTGATGGAAAGTCGTCAAAGCCCGTCGCAATTGCATCGCCGCCTTCGACCTTGACCCGCCTCATGTCGTCCATCCCCTTTTTAAAGTCTCAAACCCCGGGCGTCGCTCTCACCATCGAATCCCGTCTACCGGCCTTGATACAGCCAGTTTATCGTCGCTCGATGTCGACCTATGCTCGCATTGGTGGCACAGTCGCTATTGTACAGACCTGCGCTCTTTTAGAGGTTGCCCATACCCTCCTTGGTTGGGTCCGGAGCCCTCTCCAGACCACTGCCATGCAGGTTGCGAGTCGTCTGTGGATTGTTTGGGGAATAGTGCAACAGTTCGACGTTGTAAGTCCACCCCCAACTCCACAAAACTGTCCTCATCGTCGATAGGCCCGCACAAGCCCGTTATACACATCATGTGTATTGGCGTGGTCTGTCACGGAGGTTGTTCGCTACTCATTCTATGCCAGCAATCTTCTGGGATACGAGCCTCGCGTGCTGCTATATTTGCGTTACACCATGTTCTACGTGCTTTATCCGGTGGGGGCAAGTTCCGAGGCATTCCTCGCCTATTCCACCCTCCCCTTCCCCTCGGGTATCCCGACTCTCAAATCGTTTTTGGGTTGGTCAGCCCCCGAATATGCTCGTGCAGCGCTCTTCTTGGTGTGGTGGCCTTGTAAGTCGACTTCGTTCATTCTTCTTATCGCCATGACGACTAATATTCTGCAGCCCTGTACCAGCTATACACACACATGATCGTTCAGAGGCGCCGCATTTTTGGTAGCTCGTCCAAGAAGACCAATTAAAGTTGGTTGTACACTGAATGGAGTTTGTAAATTATACCCGGATTTAGTGTAGTTCTCGCAGGTTTATTTTGTTCCATGCCTCGACATTTGATTGGACTCCAACAAAACAAGAAACTATCTTAGCGTGCGTTATTGATACTGGGTGAGAATCCAACTCTTGCACCACCTTTTGGCCCGCCCGTGTAATCGAAGATCGAGTACCCTGCCCATCGACTGAGATTTTCAACGCTACAGAAATAAGGTGGCTTACAGGACTTGAGAAACTCATCTCCTGCGGTATAGTTCGTTGATGCCTGAAAATGACGAAGTGTAGAATGTTTCCACTCACCAATGATCGCAAGGTCGGGTGGGAAGTCGTTAGAGAGCGGCAGAATACCGCCAACGCAGTCTCTACTCTAATAGTCAGCATGAACCGAGAAAATTGGGCACTCATCTCACGAGGAGTCTTCGTTTAATTTTCCTGTCAGGACACACATCAACATGCCAAGGGACTCAAATGGATTGGAATGTTAATACCGAGATTGAAGTCTGCCAAATTAATCGAGAAACGGGCTCCGGCGAACTCAAATTGAATATCGAACACGGCGGAACACGGGTAGGTGTAGAATTCTGCAAGGAAGTGAGCTGGAGTGGGGGGGTAAGCGGCGAGATAAATCATACCGGGATCAGCCTGAAGACCATGCCTGGAGCCAGGTATCTAAATTGTTCAGGTCAGCGGGGGAAGTATAGCTGGTATGTAGAGCCCCTACGCACTGCGGCGTAGAACTTCACGACATCGGCCTGAGGTAGATAGATGAGCGAGGTGCCGGTGTCGATGATCTTTAGAAAAGTGAGGAGGGCGGCATTGCATGAGAACTGCGACATACTGCACGGATCGAAGTGGGCAACCGCAACACCGTCTTGTTAGCGGTCAAGACCATCGCGTTCATTGAAACAGCCCAATACGCCTTAAGGATAGGGCACTATGAAGCATGTTCGATAAGGGCGGTAAAGATCAAACCTCGTAGATAACTGGAATATAAAAGATGGTACTCCCAAGCGTCTTGAGGGGATCGATACAACCAAAGCACACGGCAGAGTCATCATTGTCACGGCCTGGACGCCGAGCGAGGTGCACCGAAAACATGGACGAAGTGATCTTGCGCTTGGCCCTGAGGTTCTCAAAGAAAGTCGGTTTTCCGCATTGTGCAATGCGGCCAAACGCCAAGCCTAAGAGTCCGTCATTCGGCAGGTCATCGAAGTCGCCGGAAAGATCTGAGACAGCGCCAAAGTATTGACCGTCGACGACAAGACCACCGATTGACACCGTGTCTTGCCACAGCTTGCCGGAAACTTCTCCAGAGCCCTGTAAAATGGTTGGTTTGTAAAATCGCATGCAGAGAAGGTCCCACATAGCAAACATCAAAGTCTTCATCTGACTTCTTGAGCGTCGAACTCTTGGAGTGCTTAAACTGCTTTTTGGAAAACCACAAGTCTGCGCTCCCCGTGTCGATGTCGACCGTCATTTCTCGTGGGGGTGTGCCGACGTTCACAGGCCCATAATACATCAAATCTAGCCATCCATCCGGCACATAGTCTGTCAGAGACATTGCGCTGTAGGTCTGCCCAAGAACGGGTTGGATGAAGGGCCGTTCAGGATCGGCCTCGGTGTCGAAGATTGGGCCTAATCCAATCGTGTTATTAAAGTTCTGGTCAACGTCGCGGTACTTGGACCCCAGACTTTTGCACTCGCGCGCCTGCTCAAAAATTAACCAACGCGAGATGAATGTCGAAAACGACCTACAATCCGTGACAAGTCGCAGGCTTGCAGGGAGGAAGAGTTGACGGACGGCCTGTGGCGGAGGGAACGGCTGATAGATACGCTGAAGCCTGTGGGCGGTGGGTGTAGAGGGTTTGCACAGACATTGACGATAGTAAGGACAGACACGAAAAGACTGGAAAAGAAAGAACAGAACATGGTGGAGAAAGGAAAGAGGCGAGTGTTCGCTTGAAGTTGAATTACGCGCCGGACAGTACGGACGGGTGGCTGACGCTTACAAAATTCCGATCCAACTTCGATCGGTTCAACTTGACAGGAGGCAAAGTTCCTCATTGGACAGATAAACGTTAAAAGTTCATGAGCTACGGGATGTTATACGTGTAAAAACAACAAAGGACGTCCGCGAGTCTAGCAAGGGCATGTTATTAGGGGAACATGTCGGTCAAAGACACACACACCAAATACTAATCATTCAGAACCGCGTCGCATCGGTGATGGGTGAGCCCAAATTTCCATGCATTTCCATACTGTCGTTGCGGTTGTGAGAGGACAAGGAACCGCGGGTGCGGCCGCGTATCGGTTGACGGATGAAAACCGGGGCAGTGGTTGTCGGAGAGGCCACAGGGACCTTTGAATCAGAGCGATACCCGTCAAATGGGCCAACAGGCTGGCCGACATAGACGGGTCCTCCTTTGCCTTCCTGATCTTGCCATACTCCGGCGCGGTTTCTCCAGTGCGTCTTGGAACGCCTGCTACGTAGGCGCAAGAAAACGAGGGCGCCGATGGCCGCAACGATCACGGCCAAGCCGCCAACCACACCACCTGCGATCGTTCCTCCGCTGGATTTTTTACCACTGGCAGACGCGGCTGTAGCGGTGGGAGGCGAATTCTCCGTTGCCCAAGAAAAGAACGGGCCTGGATCGACACCGAGCGAATGCGTGGAGAGAGTATCTCCCGTGGGTCGTGCGACGTTGCTGAGCCCATTCACAGAGACAGGGCTGGTGGGGCGTTCAACGTTGCTGAGTCCATTCACAGATACAGCAGCAGAGGCAGCGGGGTCGACACCGCTCTGAGCACAGACGAGAACACAGAGAGTGAAGCAAACGAGGGCTTTTACGAGGCCCATGGTGGTTCAATGATAAGAGAAGCACCGTCATTCGCAATCCCATAGAATACATTAGTCAAGGAAAGGAAAGAGATGCGATCAGATCTTGATCAGACCGTTGTGGGAGACGCCGTTCAACCACTCCCTTTTGGGTTTGTCGATCAATGCGACGCGCCAGTCGACTTGGACGCGTCTGTTTTAAAAGGGGGATCGTGTTTGTTATTCGGCACTCAGCGCTCAGCGCTCAACCACCCGCTCTTTTTACTACCGTGACAACACAGTCGCACATCTACACTCCTTCCCTTTACATTACCATGTTCGCCCCTATCTTCTTCCTATGTCTGTCTACTCTCGCCGTGGCATCCAACCTGCATTTTCTCCGAGACACCTACATAGGACACGATTTTTTGGACACTTCACGTTGGGAATGGGAAACACTCGACGACTCGACCCACGGAAGGGTAAACTATGTCAACCAATCTACCGCTATTGCTTTGAATCTCACCGAAGGTTAGTAAACTCAAGGTTCACGCTCAAGTCACGTCTCAACGCGCCGACAGCGGATGATAGGACCTTTTTCATGCGTGGAGACAACGTCCGTATGGTCTCTCCCGCCGAGCGTGGTAGAAATAGCGTCAGAATCTCGTCCTTCGCCGCCTACTCCGATTCCGTCATAGTCCTTGACTTGCTGCACATGCCTACTGGATGCGCCACTTGGCCCGCCTTGTAAGGCCTGAAATATCCTTCACTTGGCCCACTCTAACCACTTATCGACAGCTGGACCCTTTCAAAGGCTGGTCCGTGGCCCCGTGGCGGGGAAATCGATATAATCGAGGGTAATTTGTTTCTCAACTCGGCCGAAAAATACACCCTCATACTCCTTTTTCAGGGGTGAACAACAATACTAATAACCTGGCTTCACTTCACACGACGGAGAACTGTAACATGACCCAAATGCGGGACCACTGGCAGAGCGGGTCCGTTCCTCGTCTTGCTTTGCCAGGTCGTTCCGTTCCCTGACGTCTTTCAGCACCACCGTATCTACCCAGTGCGACACAAAGTACAACTTCAACCAAGGCTGCGGCGTTTCATTCTCCAAGCCCAAGTCTTACGGCGAACCCTTCAACTCCAACGGTGGCGGGTGGTATGTGATGAGTCGTGGATCATATGGAATCTTCGTTTGGTTTTGGCCACGGGATAGCTATTCGGTGCCCATAGAAATATCCCGAGGATTCAGCGCTATCGACCCCAACCCATTTCTCTGGGGACAACCCGATGCCGCGTTTCCGACAGACAACTGCGATTATCAGTCTCACTTCGATCCACACCGCATAGTCTTCGACCTCACCTTTTGTGTAATTGACCATTCCTCGTATCGCTGGTGAAATTGACACTCCTTCAGGGTGATTGGGCCGGTTCAGACCCAGTCTATTCAGGCTGCCCGGGCAACTGTGTAGATTGTAAGATTTTCCGATCATTCATACTTCTCTAGCTAAGAAAGGTTCTTAGTCGTGAACAATAATCCCAGCGCATTCAGAGAGGCATACTGGAAAATATCCTCGCTCCGCGTATACACTCCGGTACTGTGAATAATACCCGTACGTAGCGGCATGTACAAGTCGAATGCCTATCTGCTCTTGAATTTTTTCCGTCGGCTGGGAATTCCTGCCTCAACCACGTCGTCGTCCCGATCCCGCTCGTCTTCCCGTCCTCCGCCGGTCTCCCGCTTATGTTTTCGCCCGCCCCCGCCCCCTTTGGCATTCGCGCTCTGCTCCTTCAGCTCTACCGTGGCAACCCGCCCAGCTTCGTTGACCCGCTCCTTGAGAAGGGCAATCTCTTCTGGATCCGTAGGCCACAGCTCCATCTGCTTGCCGATGGTCTGCTCAATCCGCTGGACGAGCTCAACATCGTACTGCGTTACAAGTGTTATTGATTTGCCGGCACGTCCAGCTCGGGCTGTCCGCCCCACCCGGTGGATGTAATCTTTTGAATGCGTTGGAATGTCAAAGTTGATGACTACGTCGACAGTGGGAATATCCAGACCCCTTGAATGTCGTTCAAAGAAAAACTCGCAGGGTGTAAAGAGCGTGCATACCGGCTCGCAATATCCGTCGCCACGAGGACCTTGCGGCTCCCGCTCTTGAATTTGCCCAATGCGCCGAGCCGTTGACTTTGGCTTAGTTGGCCGTGTAACGGAACCGCGGGAAGGCCCAGTGTTCGCAGAATAATACATATCCTGAATCTCCAGTCAGGACCGCCATCTGAGAGCAATGCAGTTCTCGTACCGTCCCGCATCGTGTACCGTTCTTGTGAAGATAATCATAGAGTTTTGTGCCAATGAATTGGCCAGAGAAACGAGATAGGTGTCCTTGTCTTGTAATGGCATGAACAGGTAATATTGAAGCAGCGTCGAAACGGTCTGGTATCTGCGAAGCTCATTAGAATTGCAGAAGGAATAATTTACAAGGAATCTCACTTTGTAGAGACCTCAACTCTCACAGGATTTGAAAGACTAGCCCGTTGCAGTTTGGCTACCTTCGAAGTCATCGTCGCGGAGAACAGATATGTCGTGCGCTCCGTAGGCACGAGTTTGAGAATCCTGTCAATGACAGGCCCAAAATCCATGTCTAGCAGACGATCCGCCTCGTCCATGACCTGCCTCGGCCGTCAATCCATATTTGAGATCGTCGTCGGCGCCAACATACCAAAAACTTGATTCCCTTCAAGCTGAAGCCCTTCGTGTTCTCGAGATGCCACAGCAGCCGCCCAGGCGTCGCCACAACCACATGCGGCCGCTTCGCGAGCGCCACTGATTGTGCTATCGTCTCTACGCCGCCCACAATAACCGCAGACCGCACACCCATCGCAGACCCCAGCGCTTCGAATTGCTGCGATATCTGAAAGGCCAGCTCACGCGTCGGGGCAAGCACACATGCAAACAAGCCCTTGGGGTTCTCCCATAGCTTCTGCAGTATCGGGAGGGCAAAAGCAGCAGTTTTTCCAGATCCAGTGGAAGCGACGCCAATTATGTCTCGGCCCTCCAAAGCATGTGGTAGAGCCTCGACCTGGATTTCTGTGGGAGTAGTGTAGTTGACTTGTTCAAGAGCCTCGAGCAAAGGCTCGATGAGACCGAGCGACTTGAAAGAGGGCGGAGAAGAAGACATTTCAAAATTTAAGCGGCTGCCTAATTAGGACATGATACAGTAAATGATTGCTCGCCGTTAACGTTCGACGTTCATCAATGTGCAATACATTATTGGGCTACAACTACGACAACAAAACGAGAAAGAACATAACTACACTAGAGGTATATGTAGGAATTGTGCAGATAAAATATATCTTCCATAGATCATCGTTAAATCGTTAAATAGAATCCGGTTACAACCCCATAACAGACCCAACGGACCGCGCAACGGAGGCGGCACGAGAGGGCGCCGGCGAGTGTTGCTGCCTGTCCCACAGCTTGTCCTTGGCACGCACTTCGATGTTTTCAAACGGCGCATTCTGTGTCAGTTGAACACAATCGCGGGTACCCAGGACAAGCAGCTCGAAGAAGAACGACGCGGCGGCACGCCGGGAAGCCTATCGCAAAGATATTTCAGTCGATAAATAAAGGCAAGAAGGAATCGAGCACAAACCTTGTCCGCCATCTTCCGGAAACTCAGAACCTTATCCTCCTCCTCGTCATCCACGGGCTTTAGTTCCTTCCGAATAATACTCAGGGCCTTGACAGTATTTTTGCTGTAGCCCTTGCCCTCGTTCTCGATAGGCTCGTCGTTCTCGACGGCTTGACTCTGCGTCTTGACATCAAACATGACGATGGGACAGGCCGCATCCGCATAGGTCTCGGCACCCTCGTCGAACATCCCGTCTTGCATCGGCGTCGACAACCGACTGAGCTCAGAAGGGGCCGCTGATTTTCCTCGAACGTCTACGTCCAATTCTTGGGGTACCTCCAATTGATAGTCGTCCACAGGTGCGCCCTGTTCTCCGAAATCAAACGTGGCATCGGGCCCCGTGCTGCCCGCCCTCCCCAAGAGATCGCTCCGCGCCCCGATGCTCGGCGCAAGACTGCCGTCCCGGCGAGCCTGCTCGATCTCCTCGTCCCCGTTCACGCTGCCGTCCAGTCTGGCGCGTTTATTTGGCTTGTCGGGCGAGGCTCCACGACGCTTGGAAGACAGAGTCGAGACGGGGCGCATGAATAGTTCCGCTAATTCGGGCGCCAGGCCCGGGGGTGCAGCGCAAAAGAAGGTGCCGTTGGGAGTTACTTTGGTTGGAAGGAAATGGGCTAGAGGATCGTCGCGGATCTCGAGAAGGCGCATCACGATCGACGAGCGAGGTAGGAACTGCTGTTCGGTCAAGATCCCGCTGACATCGGTCGTGACTGCGGGCCCAAGACCGCCATTTCGTTTCCCGACTTTGGCACCCGGTCCTCCTTCGAGTTCAGTGACTGAGTCGATGATTTGTTTCTTCTCTTTGGGTTTGCGCTTAGCCTTTGGAGTTTTATCACTGCCAGGGAGGGGGATTGGGTCTTCAGGAGGCGGTGTGAGGGGAGCATCACTGAGAGGCGAAGCTATGCAACGGTGTAAGATCAATTAGGAAGCAGAAACCTGGATACATACATCCTCTAGATGACCTGGTCTGGCCGGGGGTTTTCTCGCGGTCGTTCGTGTCGCCAAAGTCAATGGGAAGGTCGAAATCAGGCATATCAACATTCATGCCCTCGTTGAACGGATGTTCAGAGCCCTCCCTGCTCTTGCTGTGATGAGAGAAGATATCTATATCCATGTTGCCGTTTGGCCTGAATTGATCATCGAAATTTTCGTCCACAGCGGGAAGGTCCCGTCCGACACCGACACTGCCATCGACACTCATCTCGTCGTTCTCGCTGGGCTTCTCGCCGTCACCCCAGTCAAGCCCGAGATCTAGAAAATCCTGAGACCCTATGCCATCGGAAGGGCCAATGTCGAAGGGGTCGTTGTTGTCGAAATTCTGGAATGTGTCTGTCACAGTACGGAGGGTAATATCATCAACGTGGGCCTGATGATGACCTTGCTTTGGCAAGGGCCTGTCCTCGTAGTCCGTCCCCCTGTTCAATAGTAAGCAACTGGGTGCAGTTAACGGGGGGGTAGATTACCAATTAAGGTTGGGCATGATGAGGTCAATGTCGACCGCGTCACCCTGCAAGGTGATTGCGTTCTTGTTCACGACGAGTTGGTCCTCGGTCATGTCAACCATGCCAGGACGGAACGCCTGAAACCAGGGTCAGAGAAACGCGAGACGGCAGAAACAGCAGATAATTGCCATCTTGATTTTGAGAAGGGCCTCGTTGCAGTCGTCGAGGAGGTACTTTGCCTTCCTGCTGTAGATTCGGACGACTCCGAGAAGCAGCTGGCCGCTCAGACGAAGAGCCATGACTTCTACCTCTTGTCCCATGATTGCGCCTAGCAGGGCGAGGTCAGGAAACGAGATGAAGGGTGGATAGACGCGTACCGACGGACTGCTCGATGTCTGTCTGGAGTGTCTGTGTCTTGGACAGCTTCCTCTCCATGTGTGCTGCGAGCCATACTTTGCCGAGGGGCCCGCGACGCGACAATATGGTCTCGGAGTAGAACTGCAGCGAAAGTTAGGGGATACAAGGTGTCAAAAGGGCTGGAATGGAATACCATGGTTGTGGCAAGAGGACAAGATGTTTGGGCGGGTTGATTGGCACGTGGCTCCCCCTATGCTTCGGCGCATCATTCGCGAAAAAACGAGCTTGGTAGCTCGCCGCTATGAGAGTACTCTGCGGGCCCAGCCATGGGCGTTCCAGGAGAAGCAAGACAATTTCCAGAAAACTCAGACTCGCTCGACCGTGGCCCGCTTCAACCTCGACATGGCATTAAAGGCAGACGTTGGCGCGTTCCCCGCCGTCTTTGCTCTTGCAACAGAGATGAAGCAGCAGGGAATAAAACCCACCATATCCACATATAACACCCTCTTGCGTGGGCTGGCCCAGGGAGGATACGGTTCCGCAGCATGGGCCACTCTCGAGGACATGCTGGCTGTTGGCATTACTCCCGATACAGCATCCCTCAACCATATTCTAGACGTAAAACAACAATTCCATACGCTGGTCCAGGTCGTCTAAACTGCTTTCTAGGCCCACCGAGGAGAAGCGTCGACATTTATCCCCTACATTTTAACGAAACTGGACGAACTCGGCGTTAAACCGAACGCGACTACATATACACTTCTCATCACCCGTTTCGTCACCGAAGAGAATCTCGAACTCGCTGTGCAGTACCTCCATGCCATGAGGACAAAGCATTTAATTCCCGATGTTGCTGCTGCCCAAGCTGTCATTGTTCTAGCCGCGAACCAAGGCTTCCCCAGACTCGCCGTCGATATTGCTGTCTCTTTCGAGAAAGAGACCGTCCGGAAAGTGGAGGATTCCGTCTGGCTCGCGTGTTTGCATTCCTCCGCCGCCGAGCTCTATGTACGTGAATTCACGTCTCTTTCCGAAAGCCACCGTTGAACCCACTTTTCCAGGCCGAAGGAGTGTCTAAATCGTGGTACACCCTCGTCTCGGATTTGGCCGTTTCTCCCGACGAAGGGCTTTGCACGCTAGTGCTCCATACAGCTGCTCGCAACGGCCTTCCTGATCTCGCGACCGATGCGCTGCGCATTTTAAAAGTTCTGGACGTCCCATGGATGGAACATCATCTTGCCCCATTATTCGAGGCGTTCTGCCGAGCAGAACGCTACCAGGACGCATTCAGTACTCTGGCTATCATGCGAAGCAGTAACATCCTCCCCACAACTCACACCGCGGTCCCCATCTTCCAGGTCGTCCAGCGACGTCCGGAACTTCTCGACGTGTTATGGGAAACTCTTGGGCAGATGCACAAAGAGGGCAAGACAGTCGATCCCGCCGCCTGCGCTGCCCTCCTCCGAGCGTCCTTTGCTACTCAACCGTTGACACGCGCTCTTGGCGACTACAACACCTTAAAGTCGCTGGGGATCGACCCCAGTCCCGAGACATTCCACATCTTCATCGATGGGTGCATCGCAGCCGGTAACGTCGCGTACGGAGAACTCGCGTTCCAACAATTGAAGGAAGCGGGCGTCTCGCTGGACCACGACGTGTTCGGGAAGATGATCACCCTCCATCTGACGCAGGAGGTATACGACGACGCCTTCCTCTATCTTGAGGAAATGCAGAACGCGGGCCACGTCCCCGCACAGCATTTGTACATGTCACTTGCCGTCAAGTGCGCTACGCTCGGGGACCACCGCTACCTCGTCGCGCTCGATGAGATGAAGGAGGTCGGATACAAGGTCGACCCCGAATTCAAGGCTCACTGTGCTGAACTCAACGAGGCCGTCGCCGTCCGGTTGCGCGCGGAGGCGCTCAAGAAGTTTGGCAGCGTAGGGATGGACGGGTCGGCGCAGCAATTCATTGAAACGGGCGGTCTTAGCGGACTGGAGACACCGCGCGCCAAAAGTAATTTAACACGGCAGTAATACTAGACTTGACTAGCTTGACTTGTCTCGGTCCTGACTCAAAGCGAAGGCGAAACTGGGTCGGTCGGCTCCGAAAGCCGATTCATATAGATAAGACTTGCTTAATGATATCTGAATCGCAAGCGTACACTCGCTACCATTGAATCGCAAGCGTATAACCCGCTACCATGCTTGCCGCCGATTCCTCTCCAGTCCCTCTATCGTTCCCGGCCCTTCTGCGCAACCCCGGAATCACCTCGCGATATGCATATCTCGCCGACCCTGCTTCAGAGTCGAAATCCAAACCCCTCGCTTCTAAAAAGCACAGAACCCTGCGGAGAGACGACAACGAAGGCAAACGCTGGATCCGCAGAAAAGAAAATGGTCGGCGGCCTCGTCCTTGCACGCACTTGGAACTAACGGCGCTGCCCAGCTCATTTCTCCGGCAACCTCCACATTGCGCAGCCCAGCAAGCGAGACTATGCGCAGCCCGTCCCGCAAATACGTACTACATTCCCGGAGCCTTTACCAGCCTACCTCGCGCGAAATAACAAAGTCCCAGCCGCCACGCTCCCCACCCCGGACCCTCGGTCTGCGGATTGTGGCCGGTTCTCACTCGGGCTCAAAGGCATGAGACGTGATCTCAGGAAGATGGGTTTCCGGTCAAAGCCGCTCGTGTTAGACATTGAGACCGAACTGGTGGGATGGTTGGAGGCGGCGGGGACGCTGCTCTCGCCCGATGGCCCGCAGAGCGTTGTCGATACTGCCGGAACACCTGTTGGGAGCACTGGAATTGTTGTGGAACTTTCCAGGACGCCTTTGCAGCTGGTATGGCGAATGACCGACGACTTGGATGCGTTTGCTCGCTACGTTGTGCATTGCACTGCAAGGTACGGCCGGGGGGGCTCACTGTAATCCCGAATTCAACTTCCTCAGGTACCACAAGGTCGTGAGCTTCAGCAAAGAAGTGTCCGGACAACGACTAACCTATCTATTGCGACCCAACGTCAATTATCCCGAGTATCGTGCCACTATTGGCGTCGACACACCGCCAGCCACAGACCTCGACCTTTCTTCTCAGCTCGACACGGATTCCGAGTTCGCCAGCGATCATGACACTCGTTCCGAAGCTGGAGAGTCTATCGCCGACTCTCTTGTCGACCACATGTCGACAATAGAAGAGGACGCCGTCTCCTCCTCCTCTCCTCGTCTACCCGCTGCCGCCCCAGATTTCCTCGACGACGACTGGTCAGAGGTGGGCGATGTGGACACCGACGGCGAGTCTGCAAACTCGGTGATGGGTCAAAGCGTTGGTTCTCTTGGGGACCCCGATGCAACCTTTGTCGTCGAGCGTGGGCTGGCTCAACTCTCGCTGCGCGCGCGGACATTGGACCACGTCACCCACAACCGGTCGACGTCCTCCCCTTCGCGTTCACCCGTACGACCGACACGGCGAACCGTTCCTCTCATACTTGCGCCTTCAAACCGACCGGCAAACTCTCCGAAATCGTTTTACGAGTACTTATTTTCTTGATTATCGAGCTTCTATGCACCATCCATTCCGCATACACATGGTTGTACATAAATTAATATCCGAGAAAGAGGCGAACTACTAAATAACATGTCGACGCTGTAAATCTCTGTAGAGTATTTTCAATGGATCGATTGCCCCAACATGCATAGAGGAACTCACAATTAGGTTTTGGATAGCCGTAAAGGCGAGGATGAAGACAAGATACGCCTTCGTGCGACTCATTTCCGCGTCGTGGGCGAAAGTGGTAGATGGCGTAGCCCCACCTCCTAGTATGCCGACCAAAAGCACACCCTGGATAACATCAGGAAGAAGATCTAGAAAGCTTGAACAAGCGTACATTAGACAAGACCCAGGCCAACAGAACCTTCAAAACGTCAACGGTGTGTCCTCGTAACCGATGAAAACTTACATTGGTCCGGACATTCGCGTAATAATCCTTTGCTGCTTGATCCTTCTCGCTGTTACTCATCGCCGTATTTTTCGAAAACGCGGGTTTTCTGGTCTTCAGATTGGACAGCGCCTCCTCGTATATATTATTCACGTCGGCTTTGTCGGTCGCCATTTCGACATCGACCTGTGCATGGATATTCTGGACGGCGGCTCCCAGATCGGCCTCGACAATCGAATCTTGTTTAGTGCCCCACGAGATCTGCCAAGGTGTGAGTTTAGAAGTGGGTGCGGAAAGAAGGAAAGGAAACTAACGTCGTCAAGGTTAGAAAAAGCATAACTTGTTGGCAAAATTCGTCAGCGCCGATGAAGCCACAGCATTCGTGGACCCACATGTTAAGAATATTGATATAGGTGGGGGAAAGGAGCAGGTAAGGTATAAAACTGGTTAGCATGTGCCATGGGTCAAATGCGAGGATGCTGCTGCATGCATACACTGACAATACAGTAGGTTAGCAAGGAAAAATTCAGAGGAATTACACCGCTCACATCCATAGGTTATGACAACAGAAAATAACATAATAGAATTGGCCCCGCCTCCCTGAGAAGCGGCGGCCAGAGCGCATAAAATCGAGGCAAACATCATGTATGCCATTAGAATGGCCAGACAGATCGCCGCAGTCTGATACTTCCACTTCGAACTACGGAGAGCGTTTAAACCGGAGTTATATCTGGAAAGAAGGGAACGTACGCGTGTGGATTATTTCCCATCGCGAGAAGAAACGTAGCTATGACCACCGAAGCCATCAGGTACTATGCGAGACATCAGTGAGAGTTGCTTTCCGGGGCGCGGTGATTTTACTTGAACCACAGTGTTGGCATACTTGATCGCTGGCATGTGGAAAGACTCGTCTTCCAAAGAAGATGTCAATACGACCTAACTCGATGTATTAGTGTTCGTCCGTGTAGAAGAAGAACTGCGTACAAAAAAAATGTAAAAATTGCCCTGAAGCAAAATAAGTATCAGTGCATGATCTAGAGAAAGGACTCACGATGGCAAAGAAAGAGAAAAACAGGTTTATGACTATGTAGCCACTCTGGATCATAAGGAAGACCTTGCGAGCCACACTGTGGTCCGAGCGTAGAATCTGCCCGACATGGTACAGGCTGTATGTCTGCCAGAAGTTCAGATATCCGAACGTAAAGCCGACTTGGAACCTCACGGCAGCAAAAAAGGATCCATTGAGCCACCGTCGACGCTGACTGATAAATTCTGGCAGCTTGTCCGGTACGTCGGTCTCTGCGACCGCTCCCTTGACATATTTAAGAATCCTAGCAAGCGTTACTACGGTCCACGGATAGTGCGAATAGGATCATACCAGCTAGAATTTGCTTTGGCCACAAGCTCGAAGCACAAGATTCGCTAAACACTCTTGATTATTGTCGGCAGGATGAAGCTCACAAAGCACCCACGTCTTCTGCGAGATCTAAAAAGCAAGTTAAGGTCTGCCTCATCCGACCGGAAACGACTTACACATATTGGAAGTAAAAATATCCGTGTCATGACCATGGAGGACTTCTCCTTTGAAATATGAAGCCAATGGACCGATACCGTGCTTGTTGTTTTGCAGCGCAATATACCGATACGCAGAGAAAGCACCAGGCTATAAGTATTGAGATTAGATCATATTCGGCGTTTAGAACAGCACGCACCAAGACAGTGATATACCCAAACATCGACTCGGTAGTCTTGTCAAGAATACAGCTGATTTTGTATTCGAAATTCTGGGCCGCCACTAATGATTGGGGCAAAATGAAAATCAAGGTCGTTCATGAGTCGCGGTAACATACCCAGCGGGTTCACCAGAAGTGACCAGTTTTTGCCTTTATATGTCGATATTTCTCCGCATGCCCCCGCCACTCTCGAGTTGACGTCAAATGCTTTCCAGAGGCGGTAAATCGCAGTAGAACCCGGGCGAGTTCCGACGTCCAGCAATACACAGACATTGGGCTGCGACGGAGCATCAGATAATATTAACGCGAAGCATGTCTCGAAGATTTACCTGTAGTAGAGGAGCGAACGCATTGAAGAACCATCGGTGACTGTTTATCTTCTTCTGGTTCTTCTCTTTCATGCAGAATATTACTTGTGTTGGCACAATCCCTTTCTGGACGTTGTTCAGATTCTGCGGTGGTTAGAACTCGAAGTTGGGCTTACGTCTGGATATCTGAACTTCAGATTCGCGTCAATACCAAAGGAGGTGGTGTACTCGAATCTAAAGTGGCTTTCGTGAGATACTGAGCGAACATAACACCCTCCTCACTTACAGATGAGCAGTAACATCTTTGTTATTAAGCGATCCCAGCATAGGTCCTCCAGGCTGGTATACCCCCAAAAGAGTGAGACAGTCGAGGACGCGAGGATGAACCTTCTTGCGCCCGTCCGCAACGATGCATACAACAACCTACGAAGTTCAGTTGGAACGATTCCATGACTAACCAAGTGCGACAGACCTTTTTCCATGCGTCAGTCCCCCATGTTTGGGAGTTCTTTCGCGAGCACAAATGTGTAATATTTTGCATCACTCCATGCATTGTTCGGCAGAACAGAATTTCGTCCTCCTGTGCAGTGTATTAGGTCCTGTTCTGGGCACAGGGAGGCAATTAAAGCACAAACGTTGAATAACGTGATCACAATAAACAACTCCGTCCGCCGTCCCATTAAATTCTGCCGGAGACAGAAGCCATTTTTTTCGAATTCATCCGGATCGCATGTAACGGCGGTGTATCGAGTCTTTGTTGTTTCTGGTTCTCCTCTGCGAGGCAAAACCAGCTTGGGAGGCACGTCCAAATCAATGACAAGATTCCCGTTCGTCAGTCGGACGCGCTTCTTTGATTTGTTGCGGCGAAGGACGCGTCCAGTCGGTGCTGGACCAAAATGACGTGTCTCCACGGGGGTCTCTTCGCCGCTGTGGGACGAAGCCAAAGCCTGAGAATCTCGCGAAGCTGGCGAGGCAAGCACATTATACGCGCTATACTGCCAGTTTGAGTAGTCGTATGCACCCTTTTCAGGATCGTGCGTGGAAGGATGCCCAGTATAATGGACACTCGTGTCGTCGACAATCTGATAGTCTTCGTCGTCGACCGCTGGCGTCGGAGAGCGGGATCGTGGTGGACGGTAGGACGCCCGACTGTAGTTCCCTGATGCATAAGCCTCAGCATCGTACTGAAAGTGGTCGATAGCGCCGGCGGGGGAATCTTCTGGTTCGTAAAACGGAGGTTCCTGATGTTCGTAGTATAAAGATGGAGGACGTATTCCGTGCGGATCGGAAAATGGATTGGCGACAATGTCGGCAGAGGACCGGGACGCCTCTTCTTCGACGAGGTTGAGAGTTTCCCCGGTCATTATGGGAGCCAGGTATTGCCCGGGCTGGTATGGGCGATACTCGGGGACTGGTTGTTCACTGTACCCCGCGCCGACGGAGCGAATAGCGTATTCATCTTCCAACTGCTCGTATTGAGCTGAGGTTGGTCGCGGGGGCGAAGCGAGATGAGAAGGACTTCCGCGCGGGTCAACGGCGCTGTAGGCTGAGCTACGCGCGTATTCGTCTGGGGATTCGGAGCGCCGGTACTGAGCCACTGGGGAGTTGTTTGTGTGGTACATGGCGTGCGGTGCTGGGCGATGTTGACTTTGCTGCGGGGTCTTACGCGCGCACGTGACCGTGGCCGGCCATCATGATCTTCTGATCATCCGAGTTTCCGCGCCAGACGTTCGCAAAGACGCGCCATGCAGGAGCATCGTGGTCTTTCCAATGGACCCTATCATCTCCCTACCGATTGGATTTGCTCTACGCGCATTTCTTCTGGCCTTTGACCGCCAGAGTCAGGTCCGGCCAATCGTCCTCGGTGCCTGGGAAGGAGTAGCACTGTATCGTGGTCACTCCACGACGTCTACATCGACTGAGGCCTATATTTCACTCTCTCTCTGCGCATTACGACTCCTGTTTGATTGTGTCTTCACGGAGAATCCAAATACGCTGATCACTCTGGTATTTTCTTTGGTTCTGTCGGCCCTGATTTCAGACGTCGTAGGCTCGCATCATGGCCATGATGTACACCCCGACCGCAGACTGGATGTAGAGAGTACGTCCGTCGAAGCACCGCATAGCGTACGATTATACGAGGTTCCCGAACCTCGTCGCATGAATCGAATGCGTTTAATACCGCGCACAAACCCCGAAACGAATCCACTTGCAACCGGCCCCCCTCCTGCAGTGCAGGCCGACACGCGAACACCGGAGCATGAAGTCGTGCACTTTGATGCTCATGCCGACCACGTCGCGGATGTCTCCCATGCACCTGCGCAGGCCGTCGACAGCCCTGTCCTTGTTAATACTCCGAGCCCGATGACCCCACCATCCACTCCTCCCGAACGAATATCTCCTTCTTCCCCAGTGGAGGACACCCCCACTCTCGATCTTGGGATCCACGAGGACGAGTTGCAGACACCCGCGCTGCTGGTCATCCAAACTCTTCCCCTTCAGGTAGTCGACGGGACTACCAGGGAAGTATCTCCTGTCGATGAGGCAGACCAAGATGAATTGCAGACGCCGCTAGCGTTGAACCTACGGGCATTGCCGCCACTTACCCTTGAACAACCCCAATCTCGGGACCAAACGAGATCCCTGCTTTTAGAAGACATCCCCCCAGACGATTTAGCCTCGGTTCTCGAGGGCAATCTACCGGAGGACGCCGATAATATCTCGGAACTGTCTCTGCAAAGTGGCACGGAGCTCAGCATAATTTCTGCCACTGATGCTCAAATAATCCGCAGCAAAGCAGAGCTTTTACGGAAACAGGCCTGGGCCGAGGACGCACGAGCACGATCCCTAAAGGCGCAACTCGAGCAAGCTATTTCACAGAACAGGATCAAAGATGCGTTCTTGTTGCGGCGCGAGATCGAGACGGTCGAAACACGAGCCCGAAGTTTGCATGGACGTGCAGCTAGACGGCATTTTGGTGGTATGTCCTCAATAACAGTCTTAACATTTATTTCACACTGCAAAAGCTCACAATTCGTCCAACAATGTCAATGAAATTGACGTTCACGGATTATTCATCGGCGAAGCGGTCAAGAAAGTGGAAAACTCGCTAGAAGCAGCAATTTGGAATGGCCAGAGGGAGCTTCGCGTGATCGTTGGTCGTGGCCTGCACTCCCATGATGGCCGGCCAAAGTTACGCCCAGCGATTATGAGCGAGATGAGCAAGTAAGACCCGTTAAATCATATACTTCGACTAGCTAAACAACATAACAGGCACAGCATACCGTGTCGAGTTCAGGCAGGTAACCCTGGGGTCTTGATTTTAACCGTGCCGTCGTAGGAAGTAGTCGTTATCATTCACTATGCAATTACAACGAATGAGATGTGAAATGCGGATGGGAAAGAAAACACCAGGTAATTGCTTTATGCGCCTTGCCGCCTGCCTCTTGTACCACCTGCTGGTGCTTTCCGTTTTTTGAACACTATTGCCGAGGAGGCGGGTTCCGGGAGTGGGGCTGGGTCCGGTTCGGATTTAATTGTAGGACTGGGCTCGTCCAACGACGCCGCCGGCTCCTCTTCTCTCTTTGGAAGAGTATCTGCGACGTCGGCATCGGGTTTGACATCTGCTTCCAAAGGAGTTGAGCTCGGTTCCGCTGGGTCTCCCATTTTCTTCCACTGTAATTTACCCCACTTTGGTGTATCGTTGGTAGAAGTGGGAGGCGTGGGGGGGGTTATGAGAGAAACGGGCTCAACAGGCTCTTCCTTCTTCTTGAGCTTGATAGGAATAACGCCAGGGTCATATATCTGACCCAGCCCGGTAGCCGTGGTCTTTTTCCTCAGCTTGAACTCCCGGCTTTCCTCCGCCTCCAGAGCCTCTGCTGAGCGTTTCACACCGGCTTCGGTGGAGGACTGAGGAGGAGCAGGTTCCGAAGAGGGTGCGACCATTTCCCACTCCCCAGCCACTCCTTGCATCCGCCGCTGTTCGGCCTCTGCAGCGAGACGTTCCGCATCGGGATCATCGTATCCCAATGATTTGGCGGTGGAATAGTTGGTAAACGGATTTGAAGGTTTCGGTGGAGGTTTGCGAGCCGGTGCAGAAGTGGAAGGGGTAGGGCCGCTGCTGAGTTTCGCGTGACCGGCACCGACATCCTGCGCAAACGCAATTTGTGCAGCCTGTCGAGGGGTGGTCAGATTATGCTCAATACAGACCGCGACGTTACTTGCCTGTTCTACCCGGGCCATTTCGCGTCTCTCCTCCTCGTCATCCTTCTTCTTCTTCTCGCCCGCCTTGTAGATGCTACGAATGAATCGCTCCTGGTTTCCCTTGTGGCGGAGACCGTTCTCGTGCTGCTGACGAGAGGGCGCATCGTCTGCGATGTAGATATCACAGTACTTGCAGAAGTATTTCTTGCGGGACACCCAATATTCGCTCATGGCCGTGAGGAGATAGATGACTTGAGACTTGCAGGATGGAGATTAAACACGACACTGCCACTGAATAGCATCAATATTGGACCCCCGATCACATGGCAATCCGCCCAACTTGGGCCCTTCCCCGTTCTCATGGACGCCCCCGACGAGTCTCCCAAGTCGTCTGACGTGGAGACAAAGAAGGATCTCTACGATGGCCAACCTTCGACCACGGAGGTCATCAGCGTCCATTCTGGCAGCTCCGACTACAGGCTGTACAAACGCCGATTTGTTGGTCTCGTCGGACTGGAAAGTCTCAAACTCTCATTGTTGCTCCCGCCTCATCTTCCTCCAGGTCGTTCTAAACGTCGTTTCTGGGATGACCTGGCCTTGGTTCGGGCCGATATCAAACGACAGTGAGAGCTCTGCTCGAGATCTGTTCCGCTAGGATATTTATGTTTAATCAGTGGTCGCTGAATTCGGCATCACTTTGGATCAAGTAAATTGGCTTGGGAATGTCATGGCCTGTATCTACTTGCCAGTTTCCCTTGCCGTACCCGAAGTCATTCGACGATACGGGATCCGGCGATGCGTCTGTTTGTTTCCCGCTCACCCCCTAATATTCTTACGCTTTCCCAGTGCGATATTGGTGCAGCTACATTGTTAATCTCTGCTTGGATCCGTTACGCAGGCACTGTCCATTCACTCTCTAGCGGAGGAGCATATGCCCTTCTGTTCGTTGGACAAGTGAGAATCATATCTCTATTCCTGCGACAATCCTCTCAGACATGCTAGTTTTTTGCAGCCATTGCCCAACCGATATTTCAGGTCATTGGCCCTAAGTATTCCGAGACCTGGTTTGATCTCAAAGGCCGCACAACCGCGACCATGATTCTCGCAATAGGTCTATTTTCTTTTCAAGACCTTTCCTTCCACTCACATGTTTACCCAAGCGAATCCGGTTGGCGGGGCCCTGGGGCAGCTGCTAAGTCCGATTGTTGGGAACACTAGGCAATCGGTAACAGCATCTATGTTCACTCTTCACAAAAATTGATACCCCTCCCAGATTTTAGTACTTGGAATCATGTCCTCCGTAGCAGCTCCATTTGTGTTCTTGATTAGCGCTGCGCCACCGACACCCCCCAGTATGTCGTTCTTAAATCTCTTCAAGTGTAAATTCATTCGGTCCTCGACAGCATATTCGGCATCGAAGAAGGCTCCCGGAATACTTTCTTTGTTGCGAGTCATGGCCAACAAGGGTCGGTCGACAGATCCTTCGATGACCTTCCGGGAAAGGATCGATTTTGTGAGTCCTCTCTCTAAACTGTCTTCCTCTTCTCAATCAGGCGGCTAGACCATTATGTTCTTCGTTTTTGGGGTTCTCTCATCCGCGTCAGTTGTTCAATTCATAGTGATCAACCACATTGACTGATTGAGTTCGTAGAGTGAACGTTTTTGGGATCCTCACCGGCGAAATCCTCGTAAGATATGCGTCTCAAGTTCCTTCTTTCGCTGATGCACTCTCAGCAACCGGTCGGTTACTCGTCGGACACGGCCGGTTTTATGGGGGCTACCTTGATTCTGAGTGGCATCTTGGCTGCCGTAGTTACTGCCCCCCTCTTTGACCGAGTCTTCACGTCCCACCTGGCCATTACAGCTAAATCTCTCGTCCCCATCCTGGCTGTCGCTTGGCTGTGTTTCATCTGGGTCGGTACGTTGTCCATTAGCAAGTTGTTTTTGGTGCATTTCTAAGGCTCAGCTGCAGTCAAGCCAAACAACGCTGGGGCCGTATATGCCCTCTGTGCAATTGTCGGCATCGCGTCGATCACCATGCTTCCTGTTGCGCTGGAACTGGCCTGTGAGATAACCAGAAATGCGGACGGTAGTTCAGCACTGCTATGGTTTGCATGCAATAGTTTCGCAATCATATTCATACTGGGTAAGCGTAACTTGCCAATTTTTATATGCCTTGAGAGCTGATATATTTGTAATTGCAGTGGAAGGTGCTCTCCGCGCTGGTCCAAACGCAAACCCACCTTTGAACATGCGCAATGCCCTCATTTTCAACGGAGTAGTCGTGATGGCGACTTCTTCGTCGATTTTCTTCTTGCGTGGCCGCCAGACGCGAAAGCAACTTGATCAAGAGAAGCGGCGGCAATCGATTTCGTTGCAAACTCGGCCGCCTGCCGAGCCCGCTGGGGAAGCTTGACAATGCTATACCCGTTGTATATCTGTACATCTAATGTTACTCCTATTGCACATCGCTTTCCTTTTTAAACCCCCGAAAGTACTGCTCTCTAAAATCTTTATGCGCTGGGATATGCCCAACAGCGTCGTGTTCTTCCTCGAAGGTGGGAGGAGGGTATGATTCGTGCGTCGTCTTGCGAATTGTCACAAGCTGCACAGTACATGTCAATCGAGTCTCGAAACAAGGAGAGAAATCGGCTGACTCTTCGTCCCCATGATCCAAAATCCTGCAGCGAGTTCGCTACAAGGACCATACCATCGCAGAGCATGGACTGGATGTCCACTTCCTCGTACTGTTCGTTTACTGTTGGCAGAAAGAAAACCAGCCTTCCATCCGGCTTCAACAGGTATCTGGCAAGCACAACAAGATCTGCTGCCAGACGTGACAATTCATATGGCTTGGTCGGCGGAACGTAGGGTTGCTGCGCCCTGCAATGTCGTTGAACAACCCGGACCAGACGGGAAAAGTAAAGTAAAACCTACTTCCGAGCTGATAATTGATGTTCAATGTTGGCCGCCTTCTTTTCGTCGCTGAGCTCCTTCTTCCGCCCCAGTCTTTTGGCTCCGGCTCGAACACCATCTTTGGATTCCAGGTCTGAGTACGAGTTAGTACGATATAGTTGGATTGAACTCACATGGTGGATCCGTTACGATGGCGTCGAATAGGTTCTACGAGAGTCTTTCAGTCCACGTGCACACACAGTGAAAGTTAAAAAGTCAGTACCCCGCAGCGCCAAGGATTTCGGGTCACATCGAAAGTGCAGAGGTCCACAATACGGTCAGCGACACCATACTGCTTCGCAGCCCGGAGTACACCCGGGGGTTGATCTGTGTAAAATCCAGAAAATAAATCGACTGCTGTTAGGCTCAAATGCACGCTTGCCTTTGCCGTCCTTTCCCCTCATTTGCCGTCCATCGATATCTGAGCCGAAAACCTGAGCACCAAAGTAGGCAATGGGCTTCGCTAGCTATATGTAGTAACAGGTCTGCATTGAGGTTTGCGTCACCCACATATGCCATGCTTCCCGTGCCGCAAAATGGGTCATAGACGAATCGGGATGGAGAGGCCTTCAAATTGATCAGTAAGGTGTGTGAATTGACTGCGAACTTCCTGACCAGGGCCTGGTTCGCCATCAACAGTGATACCTCGAGAAGATATAAGCGGCGAGCCTGTATGAGGAATGTCTGGATTGTTTACTTCCGACTCCATACTTGTGTTTCCATAGTAGAGTCGTTTTTTGACATCGAACATTTTAATCAGAGCTCTGGCTGAACCGTCTACAACCTAAAGGGGGAGAAGGATTGATACCGGATCGCGATACGCACCAGTCGATACGCACCAGTCTGCCAAAGTACACCTGGCGAAATTTGCCATCTCTATCCTCTCGGAGTCCGAGGGCAGTCTCGTCTAGCATCTTATCAAATCTGAGAGGCATCCGAGGGCGAGAGTGGGCAAACATTCTTCAAAACATCCCATAAGAACTTGCGGATTCTTCATATCGATTTTGCCCATGAAACCCATGTAACTGAAGCTTTCAACGATATTCCGCTGGCGAGACTCGGAAATTTTATGATTGTAGGCAGTCACAACGAACTTGAATGAAGTATCAGGAACGTAAGACGACCATAGATGACTGCTCGTTTTATTGGCGGCATGTAGCTCGTCGTAGTTTCCCCCCTGGGCATAGAATTCACAGACATGCCTAGAGAACCGGCTGTTAATGGAATATATCCGGCCAGCATACAACTTGACTTGATAAGAATGCATCTGCTAGCCAATAGCCGGGCGTGTTCCTCCGACTCCAGGTTTAATACCGTAAATGGTCGCGATGTATCGCAGTCTGGGGGGACAGTTATCGTGAATCCATGGAGAGCTGCAACAGATGCAAGCTCAGGCAATCGGAATTCCGAGTGACTCTGGGCAAAGACGAAGAGAAATGCAGGCATCAAGAATGAGTTCAAGTCGTCGATCGAGGTCCCAATCGGGAACGTACTAATAGGCGCCCATCATTCGTGCGCGTTTTGGCGCGAGCCACCATGTCTGCACTTTCTAGTTATGCAGATTCCATTATTGCCTCGCTTGCTTCTGAACCCTGTGCGAAGAATACCTTTTGAATGTGGCATTTATTAATTCAATATGTAGTGACCGACCAGTCACTGCTCAACCTTCAATCCGTCTTTCCTCGCAGTTTGGCTCTCGCTGCTCTTGACCTCGTCGACCGCGGCAACGGTTGGCTTCGCTATCCGTATCTACACCCTGGTGGCTAATATGGATCGTAGTCTTGAAATGCATCGGCCCAGCGCAACACCATTACAACGTTCTAGGTTCTACGGCGACACACCGTGTATTTCTTAACATGCCTGGCCCAATGCCCGCATATTGTACCTGTCCCGCATTCGCTTATCTTGTTCTATCTTCCGAATCGTATCTCATGGTTGGTTAATTTTTTTCCGCCTTCTCCTCGATCTTCACGGCAATTCGTAGTGCAAACACGTCCTAGCAGCCCGTCTAGCCGACCAAATGGGTCGCTGTGTGGACCAGCCAGTTAATTCTGACGAGCTAGCTTCAATAATAATGCAGGAATATTCTTAGAAAGCAACAAACAATCTACAATACAGTCAGAGTCTTACAGAACGTGAGATACAGCAACGGTATGCGGTCGAATTTATGGCGCCTTGCCCTTTCCTTTGTCCAATTCCGCAGGGGGCGTACTGGTCCCATCTCCATCTCGCACCCTGAATTCTAGACCCAAGGCGTAGCTCTCCAAATTGGCGACGAGTGCCAGAAGCTCCAGTTTCGACGGCTCCGGCGACATGTCGATATCGCGCCCCTCCCATGTGACCGGTGGGGACCCCGCACCAGAGGAGGGCGTGGCGGCCGTGCTCGAGTCGACCGAAGAAATTGTCTCTTCATTCAGGCGGTATTTCATAGTGATCCAAGTAACCAGCTTCCGTATTTCTGCTGGCTCCCAGATCGCCCACCACTTGTCGACAACCTCGTCATCGTCCGAGTCGTCGCCGTCATCGTCGTCTGCGTTCACGACGGGTTTGAAAGGCAGCGTGCCCAGCTCCGGCGGAGGCTTTTTACCCCAGACAGCGATGAACCACGACCATTCTTTGAGCGAGCTCCTCTCCTCGTCTCGTTTCGGACGGCGCTTTCGCTTGGCTTTCGAATTACGGTTGGCATCGTCCGTCTCGGCAGCCATGGAGGCGATGAATTCAAGCGCGGAGTCCGATTCGGAAAGGCTGGGGGATAATGCGTAGTAGGTGCGGCCTTCCCGATCTGCCCCGAGAACAGAAAATCGAGGATTGAATCGGTGCATCGCAACCCTGCCAGCACCCTCGATGTCCTGCAGAACTTGCTTGTGTGCGTCCCGCCTGGCCTTGAACTATCGAGCGCCATGTCAATTCACTAGTGACGATGATGGAACGAAAGTAGCTACCTGTTGTTCGTTGACGTTTTCGCTCTCTTTCCTGGCCTTCTCCCATCTATCGTTCGCGTTCCTCGTTGCGTCTTTAACTTCTCGGGCGACATCCTTGCTCTCTTTTGCACCCTTGTCTATTTCTGCGCGGATAACACTTGATTCCACCACCGCGTCGATGAGCCCTAGGATGACTGGAATCATCTGGATGGTGTCCACGATGAACGAACCGGCACTGCGAGTGCGGCGCGAGCTGTTGGTAGCAGATTCTGGCAGAGGGAGAGGATCGGGGAATGAGGGTATGGTATCAGATTCTTCCGAAATAGCATCCTCGCCAGTATCGGGTTCCGACGCGTCCAGGCAGTCGCGCAGGGAGGCTAAAATCTGCCACATCTTCGCCAGTCCTACGCTGGCGGCACGCATATCTTTGGAACCGGTTTGTATGGCCTACAAACGCACTTTCAATATTCATGCCTCATAAGGAGGCGATGGGCGTCAAATACCTTCTTGATCGTCGCATTTGTTTCTTCCTCCGCAAGCACACCCAAGAACGCCAAGATAATCGATTTCAGGCAGGCCTCGCCGACCCAGGGTATCATTTCGTCCTCGTCATAGCGGCTTCGTCCGTTCCCGCCGATAAGTTCCAGCTCGTCAAGATGTGCTTTCGGAAGAGCTTTGCCGAAAAAGCGAAGAACGAATTCTCGAATGTGGAAACGTGCCTCTGCGTCGTCGACAGAGATGTTGCTACGAAGCTTAGTCCACTTGAGAATCGGAAGAGGTCCATTCAACTTTGGTTTCGGCCGCGGGGCGCGTTTGGCTTTCGCATCGTCAGGTTTGGCGACACTATCTGCAGGCGGTTTGGGTTTCTTCTCGGCCGGGGCGTTCGTAGAATTGGCAAATTTGCTAAACGCGAAGAATTAGCAAAGACACTTGTGTGAGTGCGGTACCTACCCAGTGGGATCCAGACCTTTAGCCTTTCGACATCTCGAGCAATTGCAAATATCACGGCATTTCGGGCACCTATTCCTCTTCAATACGAGTCTTGTTTGGCACAGCAGCCGAAACTTACTTGTAATCATATGGTTCGCCAATGCGGTCACTTTGGGCGGAGCTGGGCGCGTTATTCGCCTTGATTGTGTCTATATCTTCGTTGTATCGATTCTTGAGACACTGTTTGCAGTATTTATTATGGCAGCGACGCGTCTTGGGTGGACGGTCCCTGGCCACAGAGTGAACCTCGATGTGCGAGCAGTGTGCGCTGTCTTGAGGGTGCATTTAATGAGCAAATGCGAGGAACGCGCGCATAACACGAGGATACCTTCTTTGTCGCGCTTCTTGCCACACTGATGACAGTATATATAGGCATTCGCCACGACATCCGAAGGAGCCGGGATGGCAGGGTCAGCGACGAGTTTGGGTTTCTTCAGGACTGCCATGTAGGGCTGGAGTGGGTGTTCCGGGTAGGGAATCTTACGCTTGAGAGACGCAGATGCGGTGGAGCCTTCCATGACAGGGTTGGACCTCCAAGGGTCGTTTTCCTTGCGAGTGGTGCTGAGTGATGGAGCAGGAGAGATGGTATAGGGTGAAGGAGGCACGTCGACGTAGAAATTTCTGAATGGTTGAAGACTTTGCATGGTCTAAGTCGCGATGGTCATTGGTCGAGTTCAAGTTCAATCAACAGACGCGGTGATCACGTGCGGCTTTGTCCGTTTGCTCCGGAAGGCCGCCGATCAATTGAAAATTTTGATTCCCTCCTCCCTCACCGTCTTTCACCATGGCCCATGCAGACCACACCCGCGACCCTTGGTATCTGGCTCCTCTTCCCCCGTCTCCTTGTCTCACTCGTTTCCTAGTCCTTGGGTGATCCTTAACGATTTTGGCGGTGCTTTTTCCATGGGTGCCGTTGGCGGAGGGATCTGGTATGGCATAAAAGGGTCGAGGAATTCTCCCCGGGTGGGTTGCCTGCTTGTCGCGCAGAGCCAAGCTCATGATATCGGCAGGGTGAGCGCTTTGTCGGCGCCATTTCCTCCATGAAGGCCCGGGCACCCGTCGTCGGCGGAAACTTTGGTGTGTGGGGTGGAATGTTTTCCACCTTCGACTGCGCCGTCAAGGGCTGGCGAAAAAAAGAAGACGCATGGAACGCCATCATCTCCGGGTTCATGACTGGTGGATGCCTCGCATTACGGAGTGAGTTTGCTGCCTTTTCAGCCTTGACCGGTACTCAAATCCCATTAGGTGGCCCGAAAGGAGCCTTCCAGTCTGCGGTAGCGTGCGGCATTCTGCTCGGAGTTTTCGAGGGTGTCGGTGTACTGTTGGGCCGTGTATTCAGCGAAGGACAACGGCCACAAGCTCCGCCTTGTGAGTGCATTTGCACTGCTTTTCTAACTCCGTCTAACGATCCTTCAGTACCGCAATCCATGACCCCGCAGCCGTCTCCTCCTTCATCTATTCCCGGATTACAATAGACTGTACTTGTATCGACCGATTACTCCCCTCTTATATTATCCTCAAATTTTGGTGTGACGTCAGAGCCGTCAGCCACTCGTCAGGCCACAGCAGACGTATAAAGCCTCGACCGGGCGGATAGTCCTCCACAAAATGTCTTCCTCTACCCTTGACCCTTATACTGCCAACGCCGAAAACACAACTCTCAGCACCCAAGAAAAGATCGCTGGTTCGCACATTCGACTCGCTTGCTCTCCTTTCTTCAATATAGGTCATCCAGGTCTCCATGAAATCGTGAAATCGAAAGCCGGTATGCTTACAACCCACGGCGCCGATGGCCATCTTCATTCGCGTGCCATGATGCCCGCCTCTCGTCGGTCATTCAATCAATCCGTCTTACACCGCTAAATGGCGTGCATGCAGCCTTTGACGACACCCAACTCACCCTTGTGTTTATTGCAAACAACTCGACGGCGAAGTTCGACGAAATCAAGAACGACTCGCACGTCAACGTCAGCTTCTGCGACACGACCACGACCAGCTGGGCGTCGTGTGTATTTTCTCGTTAACAGCTGGTTTGTTTCCTCATCCAAGGTTTGCAGCTATTCCGGCACGGCGAGGATTAGCCAAGACAAGGAGCTGATCCGCAAGCATTACTCTTCTTCGTTCGTTTGCCTTTTCTCTATTCCATACGTAGGCTGACTTGACTGCAAAGAGTGGCCGCTTATTTCGGGGACCTGAAAGATGGCGTGCACAAAGGAACCGTGGACGATCCCCGCATCTCGGTGATCGAGGTCGTGCCCGAAGAAATTCGCTACTGGGTTGCCACGAAAGGTAGCATGGCCCGCGCCGCAGACGCCGCCATCAGCAAGGTCACAGGCCATGCCTCGGCGCCGGGCGAATTGAGAACCATAACTCAGGCCGAGGTGAGGTCTCGTCCCCCTTGAGGTCCATCTCACCGACTAATGGTTGAGCAGATCCAGTTGACCCAGAAGCTGCACACCAAATGACTCTCGAATCGTCTGTAAAATACAACCAGCACTGTAGCCTACTAGCAATGAATCGTAGCAAATGTAAATCAGTCTTCGAACAGAGGTTGAAAGCCCTGCGAGGTGAAATGAGTACTTGGGTTATGGCAAGAGAAAGACCACGCACTCTCAGGTCATCGTCGGATGATTGTGTAGCGCCAAATTCCATATCATCTCCAACATCGTCCATCTCCTGGTTCGTTGGCACCTGGGAGCCTGTGAATTCAACCTCATCTCCCTCGTCTTCTAACATCCTTTCCAACTCTTCGGCATTCATGTCCTCAATTCCCAAACCAGTGTCCCGCAGTACCTGCTCGTCCGCAGCGGACATCTGAGACGACATGGGTAAAAACAGTGGCTCCTTATGTCGCGAGGGACCAGGGGTCATCTGCGCGTCAAATGTTTCGTCGTGCTGGGATTGGAAGGAGCGCTGAGGAACGCGCGGCGGCGGCATGGAGCCAGCTGTCCGCGACATCGCCAGCGACTGCGAGCGGGAGGCGGAAGCCGCCCGGTCAGCTTCTGCGAGGGAGGCGGCATCCGTCCGCTGTACGGCCTTCATCGGTTTCTTGATCCGTGCAAAGTCGCGCGGCGTCTCTTCGCGCTCGCGCTTCTTGGTATTCGTTGTTGACGCCTGACTTGGCATGGGGGCACCCGGCACTTGGCTCGTAGAGATTACAAAAAGGGTGTCGGCGTTGTCGCCTTCGACATCGATGAATAGCGGCGCTGCAGGATCTGTGAACCGCAATTCGAGAGCTAAGGACATGGATTCGGCGAATGCTATTGTTGCCTAGAATGAAGGGAAAGTAAGCCGAAAGACTGCGCGACAGCTGGAAAACACTGACATTGAATTCGCGTAAATGGAAGGCAATAGTGGTCGGAGTCGAATACACATCGTACAGATCAAACTCTTCTGCGCTGATGGTCAATTCAGTTGCAAGCTGAGTTCTCCCTGACTCCAAGGTTGAATAGAGCTTTAAACAGAGAAGCAGCGCCAACCTTTGGCATCCAGCGAAGATTCAAAACTCTTCACTTCCACCTCGGATTCACCGAAATTCCAGATTAGTTGGGGGTCCGACCTTGCACCTTTAGCGACCGGGAAATGTTCAATCATGTCTCGAAGAGCCCGCGGTCCAACCGTCAGGTGCGACTCATTGCTGGCGTCGGGAACGCCTGGAGCGAGAAAGGAGGTGAGGGTGAGGAGAAGTAGCCTGTGCGTTTTAACGACGCCTAGTAGCGACATTAATGGTAACTCAGCACGGAGAAAATCCATGGTCACCGTGCTTGCAGTGAAGACGTACAATGAGCTTGCTCTCTAGCCCATCGTGTTCCTCGTCCGAACGATTATTGGCCGGGTTGGCGCCCTCTGCAATCGACAGTTCACATCGTTCAACAGACTTTTCGACAGTTCTATGCCGCAGGATCGAAAGAAGCGACTGGGTGGCAGTCTAGTCGGCGCGGATAGATTTCAGGAGGCTGTTTCAAACCTTCGTCAAAAGTTGACCAGAGACAGTGGGCCCGTCCTCATCGCCGCTCGCCCACGCATCCGGCGTACCAACACTATACTTTGAGAAGAACTGCCGTCCGTATTTGAACCGGCAGTAGGCAGATTTGGAAGAGTTGGTCGTGGACAGGGATATCGACTCTGTGGTTGCGTAGATAGCCAAGTCCTCACCGTAGCGGGAAAGGCAAGCAAGCGCTCGCGTGAATGGCTTCAGGGCCGACGCGTCGAGAGTGGTCTGCATAACTAGTGTTGTACGTATTTGGCAGCTGATGCCCCTATCTTCGATTTTTCTGGTTTCGTCCAAAAAGGGAACGCAAACTACTACAAGGCTTTAATAAAGTATGCTACCGTGTCGTGTGGCTGAACAGTAACAGAAAAGGTCGCCGACGCCGCATAGGTTCCGGACAGATCAGTACCTGTGAGTTAGATTTTAGAATAATAAAACCAAATAAAACCAGGGGCTGGAGTCGCACCGGTCCACATATCATGCACAGAAAAAGTCCCCGACGATCCTAACCCGGCATTTGAGAATACGAAAGACTTGGTTGCGGCCGTTGCTGAGGTGTTGATGATGAAAACATGCGTTCCTTTAGACGATTTTCCAACGTAATATTCAGGGGGATTAGTCGTCGGTGCGGATGCAAATGGGGTGAACGGAACGGCAGGACCACCGACAGTGGCATCTTGATGGAAGGCGAGCAACTCTGCGTTTTTGATGATAGCAAGTTGTGTGGCATTCAAGAGGCTGAGCTGTTGAAAATATAAGAGGATGAATGAGAACGGTATGCGTTCAGGACACACATCGGTTCCCAGCAGGATGGGACTCTTGAGCATAATCCAAGCTATATACAGTCAGCTAAGTATGGAAGCGCGATATGATCTGAAATATCTGACCTGCAAAATGGGTCCTTTGCTCTTGGATGGTCAATGCTCCGTTTCCTACGACGAGTTAGAGGGCGTAGATGGGCGCCAAAAAAAAAGAGAGAGAGAGAGACCTATTTCCATCATGTCCATATCGCCATGGCCGAAAAATCCGGTCTGCGCATGCATAACCGCAGTTGATATGATGGAAGTAATGTAAGACCAAGAGGCGCTGTTTATTTGCCATTGAGCCAAGATGATATGCAAACGAAATCAGCCGGACCTAGAATCTGTGTTCCAGAGTCAGCGGTCAGTCCTAAGAGAGCAAAAATGTACGACCTCCTGATAATCGCCATGAATGCCCCTACCCAGGAGGTTACTTTTCATGCAAGTGAAACAGGTGCCAATATATACCACGCGAGTACCCCAGTCCCATACATTGTCTGTCAGAGGCCCAGATTACAAAGGTTTCAGTGGATGTTCAATGGAACTCACAATTTCCCCAAAGGCAGAGATTGAATTGGACCGGTCGGGCTTGAGCAGCGAGGGCGGCCGTCATCTGGCGATATCTGATTGCTGAATTGGAATTACTGGAAGAAGAATCAGCGTCTGCGGGCAGGAATTTTCGAAAACACTTACTACCAGTCGTTGTTCTGGGGAAGCTGCTCCCCGGAAAGAGGATTAGAACACATACATAATAATTTGGACATAAGTCACCGTACCGAATTATCACTCCAATTTCCGGGAACGTTGCAATTGTCTAATAAAATAGTGGGTTAACGGTTGTCACCGCCCTCGAGATTTTTAGCGTGCCATATTTGAGATAATCGACGCCCCAGGAATTGAACGTCGCAGCATCTATACTTTCGAAACCTAGAGAGCCCGGAAACCCTGCACAGGTGGCGGTTCCGGCGTCACTGTAGATCCCGAATTTCTACCTTCATGGTCAATTCGGATACATGTTGAAAAAGGTCAAAGACACCTACCAAGCCCAGAGCGTGAACCTGAGAGGCAACACCGCTGATACCGTTGGGGAATTTAGTAGGATCGGGGACTATCTGCTTGTTTGTTGAGTTGCGGGCCATGAGAGACCAGCAATCCTGGAAGTCTTCGGCGTCAATATCTCAATCAGCAACCTCGATACGAGACGTACATCGATGTTAATGTATTGATAGCCAGCAGCCTTCAATCCCAGAGAGATGAATTGATTGGCAGCCGCAAGAACCTTCGCCTCGTTGATACCTACGAGCCTGCACTAAGAATCAATGGCCATCACTATCCTGGACAGCGTACTGCATTGATAAGCATTCCAGGAGTTCCAGCTAATAGGAAATCAGACCGGGCAATCTTTCAGAGAATCGGTGCCCAACCCCAATGCAGGCGTCTGCCCAACCAATTTGGATGGCGGTGTGGTTGGCGCAGATGCAGGGAACCCGGTCACAGTTGCTCTACCAGCGGTTAGCCATGTAGTAGTAGTAGTCAGGATATCGTATTCGACTTACGAGCTGGAAGAAGTGGACACAGTGCTTGAGGTCGTCTTGGAAGTCGTACTAGTGGCTGGAGGAGAAGAGGTTGGAGCACTGGTGGTGGTGACTGTCTGTTGAAGACACTGGGAGTAAAAATCATTCTGCGGAACGCAGGTCCATCCGCTGGTACATGTAGTCGGTCCAGTCCAACCTATCGAGCGTGAACAAGTATCCATCCTCTCACCGACAAAGATTTGGCTTAGAAAATTTACCTTGGCCGCCACACTGTCCAAACGGTTGGGACTGAGCAAGGGTCTGAGACACGGCACAGGCTATGACAACCAGCAATAGAGAAAACATCAGCGGGTCAACAACAGGACCACGAAACGAACGCTTTAAGGCCACGGAAACAGAAGACTATAGGAACTATTTCGGATGTTCTTCGAGGTTTAGTTCCTTAGAGTGATGCTGACCAGCGTCGTAGACGACAAGTGTAAGTCAAGTGGTTCAAGTCACCAGTGTCCCGGCCCGTTCTCTTCCTTAACAAGAGGCTGCGCAGCAGGGAAAGACTCGGAAAAAATAATCAAGTAGGACTGAATTTTATATGAGAACAACGTGTTGTGAGTCGATGTTGAGAGCAAAGTCTATTTGGTCGGCTAATTATAATCCCGGCCGATCTCTCTTGGAAGCAACCAACACACATCCTCGCGAGTCGCGACCAAGCTCAGCAAACTACCACTACACTCTTTTCGGCATCGGCATGCTGGGGCCGCGCAGCATTGACGGCGGATGTGCCTCTTTGCAGCACCAGAGATCAACCAAACTTTTGATAAACCGCTTCGAGTCGTTGAGCGAGCACGGACCCGCCAGCCGAGTCTCAGTCACCCCACCAACTAAATCATCCCTCCGCGCTCCGAAACAACTCGTCGAATCCAAGAAAGAGAAATCGCCAATTCGTCAATCCTTGCGCAACTTATTCGCGGTCCTCAAAAAAAGTAGCGGTCTTCGCGTCAGCAAACACAAGCTCGAAGATACAAAATCCATTCAAGAGCCTACAGCGCTATCGGGCGACGACCCTTTCGTTATCTCTACCAAAACATATCCAGTGTCACAACTAGCGGGCTCCCTTTTCTATCTCGCCTGGTCAGAAACATCGCCTGCGTCCTCGTGTGTGCTTCCTGTCTGGACCTTCTGTTCTGCAGTACTCGAGGGCGATACTGTGCATTTGACATGGCCAAAGACTCCATCCACCCATTCCGTCTTTCTCAAGCACTGTACCGACGTTCGCTCCCGAACGTTAGACGAACTCGATCCAGAAGAGAGGGCGCTTCTTCCTGGGGATGTTAGTAAGGATCTCAAGGTCTTTGAAATATTGTTCGACGGACGCGCCGGAAAAGAGCCTGGAGAAAAATTCGCGACCACTTCTGTCAGAGAACGTGCCCGCTGGGTGAGCGCCATTTGGTGAGACTGGAGCGTAATGTTCTGTATGATGACACTGAAAGCCGCTAGGGATGTAATCTTGCCCACCACCGGTCCTCCCAACCAATTTGCCGGCCACACAGCAAGTGGCACTACTGGTCCTGATTCAAGACCCAGCACTCTTTGTTTGGACCGGGCGCTGCCTCCCGTTCCGGAGCCCTACAGATCTCCAACCACAATCGCAACCTCCACTCCTATTCCGGCTTCTCCGATTCCCAGACGGCCACAGTCTTGCGCTTTGTCGATCTATTCGCCGTCGAAGAGTCCTTCCATTGCCAACCTAGGTCGTCTTTCGGTAGTGACGCAGCGTCGGGCACAGATCGAAGGAAGTCGATACCCTCATTCTACACCTGCTTCCCCTTCTCGATTGTATCGGAACTCGTCGGTTGTACGGACCAGATCGTTGCGTGTTCAAACACTGTCTCAAGACGAACCTTCTGGCCGCGAATCTCCCACATCGATTCTCGAGTCCTATGGAGAGATGTACCCCCCCCGAATATCCCTGTTGGGCGGTCTCGTGTTGGACGAACCGGTGAAGCAGTTCCATTCTGGCAGTCAGAACGAGTTCTTGTTTCACGAACCGCCGAAAATCCCCGTCGCTCGTGCACCTCTATCGGATGCGCACGATTCGCTTCTAACAGACATTCATGAAATGGTGTCTGGGGTTGCCCGCTGGACTGAAGAAACGGAAAACAATCTCAGTACCATCCAGGATCAATTGCGCCAGCCCGCTAGGCTCGAATTTGATTCCACAGCTGTTACGAACGGACTGAGAGATATCAATGAAAGGCTCCGTTCTGATTTGCCTTACATTATGAAACTGCTGGCACAGATTCAATCCTGCCGAAGCGATACCGAGACCGAAACACCTTCGAAATCGACCGAAGCCCCGCCCGGTTGTGTCATGGAGAAGGTCCTTTTTTCACCTTTGCGCGACCTGTAGCTCACTCACATGTTTCTCAGCTGAATCAGATATTAGAGCTACTGAAAGAAGAGAATTTACAGCGCTCCGTGCAGACACACCAACAGGCGGATAGCGTTCGGTATCTCAACGAGCTCAACTCGGCAAGTTCTCTCTACTTCCAGCTTGTGTTTGTGTTCATTCTGTCCTAGTGGTTGGAAGCATTTGTCAGCGGAGGAACCGCTCAAATCCAAGTCATTGCAACTGGCGTTGATAAACTGTGCCAACAATCAGATTGTTTGCGCGATGGTCAAGCAACACATCAGACCGCGATGTTAGAGGCATCCATCAAAAACCTGGCTGCTCTGATTAGCTCGGAATCCCAGAGCTTCAGTGCGGACTACTTTCAATAATTCGTACAGTGTGCCTCATTGTTGCGTTATCTAGCCGCCCAGTCCATCGCTAGGCTCATTGAACAACAGCGGCAAGAACAGGAGGGATTACTGCGAGCCCTGACTGCAGGTAGGCACATTTCCAGCAATCGTTTTAATCGTTTTAATGGTATTTACACTTCTAACCAGAACTATCGAACGAAATTCGAGGGGAAAGGCTACGGTTTGTGGATGCCATGAAGGAGGCGACGACAATTAACGTCCACAGTTCGTAACTGCCGCAGTTCGAAGCTTCCTACACTTACTGGCAGGACAGTGCACGTCGAGGAATTGAAGAAAGAACTTGCGCAAGCGGTTCGCGCCGACCTGTTGGCATACTATTCCAAGCAAACACAACCCGGGGCTGTGGGTATTCTTTTGGGACCCCAGCTGTTCCTCTCTTGACCTTCTGATAGCCACAGACCCGACCGGTCTATATGTCGCACTCAACAATGAGCGCTTCGCGGCGGACATTGCCACATGCACAATACGGAGGGTACCGCTGAACTTTAAAAATACATAAGTGTTTAAGTACGTACACGGTGGCTTTCTATTTCTATCGCCTTACAGCCCAATCGATCCCGAATCCTCCTTGCTTCCGGTATAATCAGCGGGAAGCAGGTCATCTGCCTTTCTGACGCCTCGTTCACTGTAAAATACTATCAGTCGACGTGCGGCCGGAGCGAAGCTGCACGCACATCTCATCGACTGCCACCACAAGATCGTAGTTTATTTCGGCGCTGACCACCGAGTCATGTTTGTACGCTGGATGAGAGCGAACAAAGTTTCGTATCCACGTTGCCGGAGTGAGCAATGATCCTGGAAAAATTATGACCCTAGCTGCGTGTTACGGACAACGAGCACAAACCGTTGGATCTGCGCCGTACAAGATCCAGGTAATTGTGAATCTTGGCTAATTCGTCTGAATCGATGTCCAGTGTCTCGAGGTATGCTGTAATCAGTCCGAGGAGGCCTGGGAAATAATCACCCTGTAGAGAGGGTGAGAAGCGAGGGAGGCCGCCTGAGGTCTAGAACAAACCTTCCCGTTCATGATTTCGTTCAGCGTCATCTCTTCGTATTCTTCTTCTATAGGGAGTACATTCGCGCCGTTTTCGGGGAGAGGGGGATCCGGGAAGCAATTCCGCAGCCTCTTTTCCTTGCTAGCGGGTGCGCCCAGGACTGGAGAATCGCAACCGGAGCCACAATCGGAGGACGCGGCGCTTGACGCGGCACTCTGATGACGCGACCCCACATCTTTGCGGAAGTAAAATTTGCCAGCTTGAGCTGCGTCCCGTTGTTGGGCCCTTGCCATATTCTCGTCGACCTATACAGCTGAGTACGTCCATTTAATTGTTTGAAAAAAAAAACATACCTTTGAGATTGGAATATAAAAGTTCGTCTTGAAGCTCAGGATAACCCTGGACAGGAGTACAACGAAAACTGCGAAGGCAGCATTCTCATAATCTGTCATTTGCACCTCCATGCTTCGAAATTCCACTCTCCAGCCAATAGAAGAATTAGGAGGCGGCGGTTTAAATCGTAGGGTTTGCCAGTTCGTGGATTGCAAGTTCTTTCCTTGTTCAGAATTTCGACACGGGGGGGAGAGAGTACAATAGCTTACCTCAAAGTGATCGCTACTCTTCTCATCATCTTGATCGAGAGTCTCCGAAAAGACGACTAGTGGATCCCGAATGAATAAATGAGATATATGCTTGGATAGAAGATCGTCAAGGCCTGACGAACGGGCTAAGTTTGAGGTTCACGCAAATAAGTGTGGAACCCAACCATGTTCTCGTAAACGGCTGTAGATGCTTTCATCGTAAGGGAGTGGATTGTCGTTGTATTCCGGTCTATTGATCCAGTCCGTGGAAATATACAAATCGACGCTGTCGTATCGGGATTTGGGAATTTGGAATCGCGAATTCTGTTGTGGCTGGATTCATTCATCTGTCAGCAATGACGATAACTAGCACGAGCCCACCATTACCTTAACCCCACGTTCTTCCTCAGTCCGATCGTCGACACTGCCGGCAATGACATTCCAGCGGCAATCGACATCAGCAAGATATCCGCGCCATATAGGGCTGGCCGCTGTCAACGCCAACTGGAATAGACCAATTAAATGTACCCAAAAGAAATGAACATTTGACTGACGAGTATTGGTCCAATCGGGATTAGACCATCGTACATTCGTCTGGCATCAGCGACATGGCAGGCCTGGAAGGTCAGCTGAAGACAGCAACAGCCCATGCCGAATCCCATTGCGTCCATATAGATGTGATCCGTAAGCGCGGCACCAGCCTTGGCCTCTGAAGCACTGGTAAGCCTTGTCTTGGTCGAAGAATCAAGAGCCTGCTGACCAGGATCTTCAGGGTACAAGGAACGATCCCATGGAATCGTGGGGTCGACGAATGGACGAGGAGTTTGCGTGTCAAAGAACAGCGGCAGATTAATCGCGACTTTCGACCCTCTTCTCTGTCGTATATTGGCGGTTAAGGTCCTGACGCAGCGTTAGTACCGACAAGAGGATTGAGCGGCCTGACTGACGGGAACCGTACGTGAGGGTTGGTGATCTCTTCGGGAAGAAATAAACTGTGACTGGACACTGCATTGGCAGGGTCAAAATAGGGCTCCGTAAAGGGACCCGGAACTCCAAGGCGAGGGAAAGAAGTGAGGGTCAGAGGAATTTCATTGCGCTTGAGGTGTTTCCGGGCCAAGGCGCGTCTGAATGACTTTAGCGAGAACGATGGCGTAAAACACGTAACGCTAACCGGTAGCGCATATTAGCTTCGACTGATATAAGGTCCGGTATAGAACCTGTGTATGGGGATCCTGGGGTTGATTCGAGCATGTACCGTCCATATTCTGGGTGAAATGTGGGCACAGACACCCTATAATACTGCTCGGCGAAGAGTCAAGCAGTCCGGTGGGAACTCACGATTCAGGAGAACCCGAAGATATGCTGCCACAGATAGAGCTCAGTTTCTCCAAGATTTCGGTTTGGCGTAAAGACAGTCTCGCGTCCTTTCTCTCGTCGTCCAACGCCACGACCAGATATTCGACCTACTACCCATGAGACGACGCTTCGACACGATGCGGAATATGAATACCTCATCTCCCCAAAGAAGCTCATCGCCGTGGCGGTCCTTCAGTCTATCCCAAGTGTGCAAAAACTGCGTTATTCCGTGAAACCGGACGTGATCGGCGTGCTTTTCGACTTCATCCCAGGTGAGAGGCGTCCCGAGGTACAGTAGTCCCATGGAGGTTTCGAGGCAATAATCACGACAGACGATGAGAAAGCTTAAGGGTAGAATTACAAGGATGTCGCCATTGGGATCGAGTAATATATATACCGGGTTACAAATACGGGTTCCGGGCCATGCTGGAGTGCTGATTCACGACATTATCAACCAATCCGATGATCTATCCCCGTCCCGCCCGCCACACAATATCTCCCTCAACCGTTGGCCCCGTTAGTGGCCCACTTGAGACATATTTTCAACGCCAACAAAACATGGCGCAACGACCGCGTCCATGCCTCGTCCTGGTTGAATTTAAGCTTAACAGACACGTCTCCAATCTTGTCCTTGATAATCCTGCTCAAGTCAGCGAAAACTCTGACGGCATACACTGGGACCCACTGGTGCGGAAATTCCACAGTTGGATCTTGGGATTTGATGTAGTCCATGACTTGCTTGAGACACTCCAAGAACGCAACCATGGCCAGATCGAACCGGCGGTTATGGAGCAGTTGGACTATGTTGAGATTCCCAGAGGAATATAATTCATAATTTGCCTTGTCGCCTGTGGTCTTTTCGATGCGAGAAAAAGAGCCCATAGGAACTAACCGATAGCTGGTCCACAGAGTCAATGGTTATTAATGGTAGGTGGGCATGAAACCTTACTTCTCGAACGTGCAGTCAAGCTTTCGTGCAATGGTGTATAGGAGAAGAAGTGATTGGCCCCAAGCAGCGTTAATCTCCGCCCACTCGACCTGCTATCATGTCAGTACGAAGTCGACAACAGCCACAACGACCATACGGGCACACCGGGAACTCTGCCCAAACGCAGGCCGTTAATAGTTCCGAATACGCCATCGTGGCCAATACAGAAAGCGTCATTATAGACGTTTGTCCGCTCAAGCTTTTCCAGCGTAGCAGAATCTGCTGCATAGGCTGACCGTATTGTGGCCAATTGCGAGCCAAGCTGTTCTGAGGATAATAGCTGATCATTGTGCGCATGCCAAAATCTATACGATATATAATAAATGCGAGAAAGAACCCATGTCTGGAGACTGACCGAGCTTCCTCCTGCTCGAGCGCTTTCTCTTCCTCCCCTAAAGCACGCAGCTCTTCATCCAGTTGCACGCGCTCCTGCTCAGCAACTTTCAGTTGTTCAATGGCAAGACGCTCGTCGAGTTTCAGCTTCTCAATCTTCTTCTCGGCCTCTTCTTTGGACATGCCCTGACCATCTCTCTCGCGCTCTTTCCTGACTTCTTTCTCAAACGCGATGTAGCCATCCCTCTCCCGTTTGGTTTCGTCTAGTTGCCGCTGAAGAGATGCTAGTAATATTTGCGTACATTCCGCGCATAGTGGGTGATCGATGTCCGTACGCGCTGAAAGCAGATTAAAGAGGCGTACGGTCGAGCGTAAGTGGTGGGACAAGGGTGAGGGATTTGGATGTGTCGGCTCGTCCTGCTTGGGAGGTGGTTGGGCCACTTTCGTCGACGTAGTTCTCGACGTCGATCCTTTCTTGGAGATGGGAGAAGACGCGGGGGACGGAATGCTACGCACAATGCTGTCTTGCAATAGCACAAAAGATTCGTTTGGCAATGGCCCTGCCTGCTTTCTAGGTGCGCGCGTGGAGTTTTTGGACTTCTGCCAGGCAGTCCGTGAGGCCTCAGTAGCCTTGAATTGCGAAAGATTGTCCGATTCCGGGCGAACCGGGGTAGGCGGCAGTGATCCCACTATCATATCATACGCGGACGGTGCCAAGTCGGCGAGCGAGCTATCAAGCTGAGAATACGATAAGCGCGAATCCAACGAAATATATTGCTGTACCTCGAGCGGCTCTTTACATTGCTGGCAGACAATGTTATTCATGGTAGCCGGCAAGTCACGGAAACGTGACTCGGCGAAACGCGTTGTGGTCATTGCAAGTTGACCCGCTTGCGGCTTCGCTAGACGCAGCTTAATCCTAGCTTCCCCGTACACAGGAGTCGGCCGCGCCTTGCAGCTCGTGGTCATTATCAATGAACAACCGCCATCCTCAAGTCCCGCTAAACGCTTCGCAAGAGACCGCAAGTCTCGTCAAACGCCTTGCAGGGCCATCAACGGGCAAAGCTGGGTGCGTCAAGCCATCTCGGTCATTCATCAATCGTATTCATCCTTCGTGGAGATTGGCCAAGGACCAAGAAGATATTAATCGTATCATAGCGGACGTTTCCAAGGGCTCTAAGTTCTACGAAGTAAGCGGTCACGGCTACTAGTAAGGAGGATACCCTTTTCACGAAATTGCTTAGAACGAGAAGAAGAAAGACAAGGAGCTCACCAAGAAGATAGAGCACATTCTGCATCTGCGCGACGAGTTGACCAAGAACTCTGGGGTAGACCTGGAGAAAATTGAAGCCAACGTTGACCAGATTGTAAGTCGGCCTCTCTTGTATTGGACTCGGCTGAAGGGCTATAAAGCTCCACAAATTAGAATGTCAAAGGGATCTCAGTCAAACAATCGTGCACTTTGACCTTGATTCCTTCTTCGCAAGCGTCGAGGTTCTCAACGATCCCACACTAGCTGGCAAACCGTTTGCGGTATAGGCCGCATGCAGTTTCGGGGTCCAAAATGCTCATAATTCTGATAGGTTGGTCACACTGTTCTATCCACCGCCTCTTACGAAGCCCGCAAATATGGCGTGCGATCTGGGATGGCCAGTAAGTGGCACACTGACATATATGTAGGCAGCCTCCTCACAAAGTGTCTTGGGATAGCGTTCATCGCCAAAAAACTTTGCCCTGAACTCATTATGGTGTCTCATGGTATGTCCGACTATTCAGAAATGTCGCATAAAGTAATGGCGATCTGCAATCGGCAAGTGACGCCTGGGTTCATAAACGAATATTGACGTCTGGTTCAGGTATGACCCTCAAATGTGCCCTGCTGGTTGCGATGAGGGATATCTAAAGTACTAACTGGCATCCATTTCCCTTGTACGTTGCTCACGAAATCCTAGCATAACGGCGTATTGCGCCGAGCACGACATGAATGCAGACGCTTGCGTGGAACATCTACGCAGTGCCGTCTTTACCGAAACCAAACTGACTGTTAGCGCCGGAATCGCTCCTAATACCGTGCGCCTAGTTCTAGGTCTCATCGGGCTCGAATACTCTGACGGTTTCCATAGATGCTTGCCAAGATATGCTCAGACAAGGTTAAATTCTTTTCCATCTTCTGCACAGCGTTTGGCTGACGCGTTTCGTATCAGAACAAACCGAACGGCCAGTTTCATCTTCCGTTTCAAAGCGAGGCCATCAAATCCTTCATGCATGACCTCCCGATTCGAAGGGTTCCAGGTATTGGTCGAGTATCGGAGCGGCTATTGGAGTCCATCGGCATCAAGGTAACATCTTATTGTGGTTTAAGTTACTCTCCATAATAACCTAAATTAGACATGCGGGGACATTTACACTTACCGCGCTACGCTTTCTCTGATGGACAAACAATTTGGACTCTTGCATCTACTTCGCACACATCTAGGCCTTGGATCTACTTCTGTTCAGCCGCCACAACGAGAAGAACGGAAGAGTATTGGCGCAGAGCGGTAAGGGCGCACTAATGCCGCACGGACAGTCAACTGAGTTTCATTTCCAGGACCTTTCCGCCTCTGGGAGACAAACAGAAGATTATCGAGAAGCTACAGGAAATATGCGCTGAGCTTGAATCCGACATGGAGGAAACTCAATGGACGGGCCGAACGATAACCCTGAAGTATAAGCTATCAACTTTCGAAGGTGTGCAAAACTCTATATGTGCAATTATGGTGTAACTTCATATCTCGCAGTCTTCACGCGGGCAAAGTCATCTAACCGATGGATCTCGCGGAAGGAAGACCTCTTCGCCGTAAGCTCTGCACACAGAAGTGTGATCCGCCGTTAATCCAGGAGTTTCCAGGTCGGCCACGAACTGCTGCTTCCTGAATTGCCTCTCACTTTACGCTTAATTGGGTTGAGGGTTACGAAACTGAAAGATTTGCGGGGCCCTGACCCTTCGATCGGCATCAAACGAGTATATGACTTTCTGCCAGCTATGATGCAAATCTTATTGTCCTGCAGTTTTTTGACGCTGCAGATTCTTCGTCTTCGAACAAGAAGCAGAAAGTTTCGGCCTCCGAGACCGCTCAAGACCCACCTGAACCCGAAATTTCCGAGAATACAAAGCCGACCTCAAAGCCGACCTCCTTCCGAAAGGAAAAGCCCGAATCCAAGTCTCGTCAATCACCGCTCGAGCGCGAAACGCACGCATGCCCCGTATGCCTGAAGCAGGTACCAACAGAGAATGACGCTTTCAATGCACACCTGGATTCGTGCCTGAGTCGAGGCGCCATTCGTCAGGCCCAAGCAGAGGCCAGTCCCTCGTCAAAACAGGCACAAGGGAATTTATTGGAGCGATGGACAAAGATGGCACCCAACTCGAAGAAGAAGACTTAGATAACGACCGGTCACTATTTTACATCATTGCATTTATCTATCATAACCATACACTGTATCTCTCTACTTCCTGTACTTTGCGAATGTAGCCTGAATGCCTTTACCGGCCTGTATGTCGATCATGCACTGAGCGTCCACGGCTCTCTTGGACTCTGCTTCCTCCGCAACTTCACCCTCCATCGCTTTGGAAACACATACGACACCGTCCTCGTCTCCAATTATCCAATCACCAGGCTCAACTGTCACTGAAGGGAAAGTGTAATCACCGGCGATACCAGGAGGTGCGATGACGAGCGGTATATTAATTGCAGATGGCCGTGTGAATGGCTGCTGTCCAAGAGTCGAATGCGAGCGCGCGAAGACCGGAAAACCAAGGGCACGATGCTCCGCGAGGTCTCTGCAGTGTCCGGAAATCACGACACCAACAGCAGACCGTGCGATGGCGCCCGCGGACATCAATCCACCTGGGAACGAGAGTTAGAACGTTGTACCGTTTGTCTTGGAGATTACGATCCACCCCAGACCGCATTTTGAGCCTCTGTAACGAGATAATTATTGGGTGAACAGATTTGATTACGATGGACTCAGTGCCTCGAGGTGCGTCAATTACTATAACCGACCCAGCTGGCGCAGTGTCGACAAAGTGCTCTGAGAGCTTAGGCGCAGATTTATCAGACGTGAGAACCATTTTCACGGTGTAGGCCGGGGCGCATATCTTCCCGGCCGAAAAGAGGTTTAGGCCAGCGATATAGCCCCCAGAAGTGACTCCGAGTTTTATCAGAGCATCAGATATTTCGCAGGTAGAGAACGAGGCGAGTTTCGACACGACGGACATAACGGAAGACGGAAATAGTACTGGACCGCCACATCGGTCAACAACTCACGTTTACGTTATCGTATGTACGATCGACATCCGCTAAAAATGTATTATTATACGTTTTCACTACATCTGCAATGTCCCATAAAAAAGTATGTCATCAAAAAGCCATGGTCGTCTAGTCATCATCGATAATCTCCCGATTGCCAACGGAGATCTGAGGTCTGCGTACTGCTGCCCGAGGAAGACACTCCGAACGGCGAATATTCGTGTGGGTCGACGGGGGACGGGGCATGCGGGTAGAAGACAGCGTCGTCCTCGAGGATCGGAAATTTGGCCGATGTCGGGGTGGGTGGTAAGGGTCGGATAGGAAGGGGCGACGTCGACGACGAAAATCCTCGAGCGCGATTTATAATATCGGGGTGAGATTGTTGGCTGCCGCTCAAATATACCGGTGCTGGGGACGTTGGAGGCGTATTAGAGAGCGCATACGCGTCGAACGACTTGTTCGAGACACTGCGCATGAGTGCCTGAGCCATCGAGGGCTTTCGTGGAGAATTCTGTCCGTCCGACAGCTTGGATCCGGTGAATATCGAGCCGCGGGGCCGTTTCTTCACATATTTTCGGTGCTTGCGGTAAGCGGAAATGAAGCTGGATATCAGCGTGAGGAAGAAAACTGGAAAGTTGCGGTCATGACTCAAGGACAAGGAAAATATTGCCTCACCAGCTCCAATGGCGTAGCCAACGTATTTGCCCGTATTACTTTTTGGCTTTTGTACAGTTGGGACAGACGAGTGAACGGCGCTTGCAGTACTTCTGGCTCCAGACGATGACGCCGACCTGGCAAAGGAACCCGAACTGCTTTTCGGTCCATAAACCGCTCCGGTTGTACCGACCAGAACTGTGTTTATGGAATTTGTCGGGAGAGCAGCAGTTGTACCGGCGGCGGGTTCTCGAGGAGTGGTATATGCTAGAATGGGCGTGGTGGAGGTGCCGACGGTGGTGAGAACTTGCGTTACAGTCGTATATACAGCTGTCAAACGCCAAAATAGTTAATTAGCTTGACTGGCGGCGACCTGTAAGGATATTTACCTGTAGGTGCAGGCGGTGCTGGGGACGAGGTCGTCGCGGGAGCGACTGGCGGCAAAACGCTAGTAACGATAACTTTTCGGAGGAGGCGAATGAAAATCACGAAAGAAGTAAGGTCATCAAGCTTCTCACCTGTCGATATTGAAGCCGCTTGGACCGTGACCGGAGGGGGAACGGAAGCAGGAAGAAAAACAGCTGAGAAAAACGGTATGAGTTTTTGCGGACAACAGTCAAGGGCGACACAGACTAGTAGGAACCACTGAGGGCGTCGGGATGTCTCCTACTGGTCTGGAATTACTGTTATTCGATCTTGTTAATAAAACACTTTGGGCAGAGCGCGAAACTTTTTTTTACCTCGCAACCTGGGATATAGCGCGTCGTGGCATGGCTGTTTCCGGCAGCGAATGGCTTGCAACAGGGTCAATAAAAGAGCCTTGACGAAAAGGCAGCGGTTGAGCGACGTCGCGGTTTAGAACCGAAGAGGTTGGGCGGGGAAAGGAACCCAGAGGAGCCGCCATATAGCCTAACCATTGACAACGTTTTCAAGCCGCGGCGCCGCTTTAGCAGATCTGGCAATCGAGCTGCTGCGATCCAAAAGCATCAAGCTCAAGGAACGTGTTTTTACATAACCAGGCAGGGAAGATCGTAAACTCCGTCAAAGGGCAGCTGGCAGCATGCGTAGCGTTCGAGTCGGACTCTCGGCCTTTCTGAGCCAGCGTCTGGGATGCGAGATGAGCACAAAGTTCGAGTTTCAAAGCAAGACAGATGGACAGACTGGTGAAGGGAAAAAATGATAAAATTATTGATACACAGGTAGACACGGAACGAAGGTCGAACGATACATAGCGGGGAATAATACCAAGGTAGGGCTACAAGGGGTGGGAATAGATACAAAATAACTCAGGTCCGATTTCTAGGCTTCCGATTACGATTCGGATTCAGCACGAGGTTCCCCGCTCCCTTCGCGGGTAAGCTGGTGGACAATGCGCACATGCCGGCGCATGTTGCTTCGGACACTAAAGCTGCGACCACAGCTTTCTTCAGGACAAACGAATGCTAAAAAATAGGGGTGAGCTCAGGGCAATGAGAGAGAACAAGGGAGCGGCTCACGTTTGTCTCCGGTATGGGTCGTGAGGTGAATCTAGAAGAACGTTGAGAATAAACTCGACAAGCGAGACGCATGTGGACGAACCTTGAGGCCACTAGGGCGATTGAACCTCTTATTACAATAGCTGCACTGATGACGTGCGGCTGAAGAGGGGGGACGTGGTGCATAAAACGGGTTGGGGGGTGCACTTTGGTGATAGCCAGGTGTGGAGCGATACGCGCCGAGATGGGGCGCGCTGCTTGGCCGGTAGGGGGGCATTGAAGGCATCCGTGTGTCGTAAGGGGAGGAAGAGCTAGAATAGCTGCTGGCTGAAGAGAGCGCGTCCCGGCCGGGGTCGGACTCGGGAGATACACGACCGCGCGGCATCATGTTGTAGTTGGAGTTGGAGAATCTGTATGCGTCTTCTGGATACATTGAAGGGTAATTGTAGGCACGAGCCTGCAGAAAGCGATGAGCAAATGTAATTTTCGTTTGATGGAAGAAACAATGTACCATATCGTCAGGGATCTGTCTGCTGCTCATCCTCCAATTGCTGCCATTGTCCAGTGGTGGCAGAGTTAAGGAGGGCCGACGGTAAACCGGGGGTGTGGGTGCTGGTGCGCCATCTGGATGAAAGTTCAACAAAGGTTTTTGGTTCAAGTATAATGCACTGACCAAATATGCGACCAATGGATGGGAGGGTGGGTTTGTTGTCGGCGTCGGAGAGAGCCCTGTATGATGTGTGGTACATGGTGGTGGGGAGAGAGGCGATAGGGATTCGACATTTGGGGGATTTGTTTTATAGTTGTGGCAGGCGGGGGTTGGCAAGGTTTTAGGACGCTGCAAGCGGTAACATAGCCGCGGCTACTATTTTGAAATTCACTCTGGATGTTACCATCACGATTTCCTCTCGCGTGGCAGGGGTTACGTACTCAGCACGCGAGCGGGTTCTCTAGGAGATGCAAAGATCGGATCAAAAGGCTGTGCGGTGGGGGTGGTTGTCTGTGGTTGTAGGTGCGCGTACCTCGTTTCCACCACTACTCGCACGCAACGTGGATAAAAAGCAGTGTCTCAATTGACGCGTTGGCAATCGTCTATCCCGAGCCGTCGTCAGCTACACAAAAACATGTGGCTAGGATTTTCCACCGCGTTGCACATCCCATTCCGTGATTTTCAGTCAATCGGATCAGCTCTCTTGACAATCATTACCCGTCGATTGACCGGGGCGAATTCTACCGTGTCTGACAGCTGCAGTGATATCACGCCCATACTCCAGCTTCCAGATCCACCCCGAACCAACACGGCATCTTGCCCCAAAATTCTGCCCGAGCCTGATCCACAGCTGCTCCAAACTCCAGCCTACAGAATTCACAGGCCCGGAGAATCGAGTGGGCGTCGTCCCGAGTCTGCATCAGCTCTGCGTCCACGATAGCAAACAGAGGGTCCGAGCTGCGGTGAGTGATCCCATTGACGTCGCGTAGAATCTCAAAGGTGATGCTTTCGAACGCTGCTTGACAAGCGCGTCGGTGCCCCGTGTCTTCATCTCCGCCGTGAACACAGTTGACCGAGGGCGCTCTTCCTTCCAGCTCGTTGACGATAAACGTAGAAAGAAATCGCGACGCGTGCTCCCGACCCTTCAGAACATTCATCAAGTCTTCCTGCGACAGTTGGTGCAAAGTGCTTTCGAAATCTGTGTATCCCGCTGTCGTCTCGCTGACAACACCCCGAGAAAGATCATAGAACGCGGAAGGAAGCAGTTCTGGGGCTTGGATCACTCGCGCAAGGTTTATCACAAGTCTGGGACAATCGTGAGCGAAAATCTGCAGATCTCAAACGCGACATACATTGGATGCGGATAGTGCTGCCGTGCGTCGTACTGGCCGCTTGAGTCTGTCGCTTCTGCCTCGCGAACCTCCCACTGGGCGAGTCGAACGGGCCAAGTGCGCTGAATTTCGCGGAGAAGGCTTGAACGAATATGCTTGATTTGATATTTGGTGGTGAGGCGGAGCAAGGCGTCGACGACAGGAAAATTCGGCGGATCCAGTTTTACTCCTAGGCTGGGCGCGAAAGTTAACCGACGCACGCGTAGCAGCAATTTGCGCTTACATTCCATCATAAAGCGCGGACAGGAAGTGACACATATCATGAGGCGAGTCGGTAACATGTAGTACTGGTCGGCCCTCCAGTTGTTTCGAGCGCGTTTGGTCAAGAGCTTTCGTGGCTTGTTGAAACGGAACAGAGTGTCGACAAAGTAGGCCCTTGTGCACCAGAAAGTAGACCGAGCCAGTGAGAATTGCAATAGTTCCGTCGGGAAAAGAAAGGTCTGGATGGCGAGTAGGGGCGCCGGCGGTAGATTGGGGTTGCTGTATTTCGTGATGTCGGTTTGTGCTAAAGTCGTCCATGGTAGACGTCGAGTTGAACCAGTGAGTAACACGTGACCACGAACCTTGATCCACATACTTTTTCGTGCAAAAATGTCGACTGAAACTGTTCAGCCTGCTCTCCGCATTGTCCCAGGCGCTCCTCCTCCAAAGGAGCTCTCCAAGTCCGCCCGGAAAAAGCGCAAGACCAAGTCAAAGGTAATTTTTCCCTCTTCTTTTTCACCTCAACTAACGCGCCCATAGGCTGAGCCCGGCACCCCCGACGTTCTTGAATCCTCTTCTGCGGCGCTTATTGAAAAAGCCCCCGAACCTTCTGAGATCCAGGCTGGTGCCGTAGCACCCGACTTGGTCGCTCAGCCCGAGCTCGAGACGACTCCAGCCCCAGAGGAAGAAATTGTGCTCAAACTCAGTCCCATCGTCGATTTAATCCACAAAAGGTTAAAGGCCACCTCCAAAAAAATTGTCCGTCGTGTTTTCACTCGAGAAAACCTTTTTGTTCCGCTCACACACTCACAAAGTCCCGAATATCAACCTATGCTTCGACCGCCCCAGAAAAGCTGAATGAGGACCAGAAAGCTACGCTGAAAACGCTCCCCGCTTTGGAGGCAGTCCAGAAAGAATTGGGGGAAGTGAAGAAAGCCGTCGAGGTCCGTGATACTGATTCCCCCGTCACTTTCGCTCATCCTATCACCAGGTCTACGAGGCCCAGCTCGTTAACGAGTTGACTCAGAAGCGCCAAGAGGCTGAGAAAGCCGAGAAAGCGCGCATCGCGAGTGCTGTTTCTGCGGCGGAGGCAAGTGCAACTCGATGAAGAGTCTCGAAAAAAAAACTTAACCTGCTTGTAGAATAACGCCCTAACCAAAGTTTCCGACCTTCTCAATGTTTTGCGCTTACGGTCTTTATTGGTATCCGGAGAACTATCTCCAACGATCGACAACACCGAGGTCTCCGCCGTGTTCTCGGCTGGAGAGGCTCTTCTTGCAGAAGCTGAAGAAACTAAACAGCCGGTTTTGACCGGATTTATTCTTGGACAGGGTAGTTATGAAGGCATCTCTTGTAAATGTTTTCCCTGTTCCGTTTTGCGTCAAGCGCTCATCAGCTTCAGATACACGGCTTTTGGAAATCACCCAACTTGCCCTGAATCCTCCCCGGGCCCCGACCCCGGTTGTAGAAGTACCTGCGGAAGCAGAAGTAAGCACTGAGGGTGGTCTGGACATCTCGACTTCCACCCAGCCAGTGGTTTCGACGTCCGGCAGCTTCGCCTTCCTGACAGCCAGCGAGCTGGAGCCTCCCTTCGAGGACAACGCTGAGTGGGTCGAACGCTCCGACGCTACTGGCCACCAGGAAGAGCAAGTTGAGGAGCCCGTCAATGGCCTTGTTCAGCCCGAGGAGCCTGTCACAACCGGCACTCCGCCCGACGAGTCGGTGAGTCCAGTTTACGCCGTGACTTGACCCCTGCTTATTGAATCCAGTTCCAGAGCAACGCTGCTCTTGATTGGGCAGCGGAAGACGAGGAGGGCGGGCTGCCGTCAATCGCCGGTCTGCATGCCAAGTTTGGGACTTCGGGCTCTGCCACGCCTGTTGTTGCCGAAGAACTTCAGACCAATGGACACACTGCTAACGCTGAGCCTCCCGTTGTAGCTCCTGCTGCCGCTCAAGCTCAAGCTCAAGAAGAAGACGATGGGTTCACTCAGGCTCGCGGTCGTGGACGGGCAAGAGGGTTCCGCGGCAACGAGCGTGGGACGGACCGGGGCGGATTCAGAGGCGGATTCAGAGGAGATCGCGGATTCAGAGGCGGGGGAGACCGCGGGCGTGGTGGTAGGCGACCTCTCGATGAAGCGACCGTCACTGATTTTGTTTTGCCCGCTTTTAGGCTACAGAGGTAGGGGCTCGGGTGAATGGAGGGGTGACGGCGAGCGTGGGCGCGGAGGAAGGGGTCGTGGCGGCCGGGGACTCGACAGGGGAGGAGGTTCGCCATCCTTCGTCTTGTTGATAGTTTTGCTCACCTTTAAAACCAGGCCCTCAATGACGATTCCAGCCAAAAAGACCGAACGTGCAGTCTGAATAATGTTTGGTTTTCTGACATTCGCGCGTTGTTTCTCTTGTCGTTGTACATCAGCGAACCCAAAAGCTTGCTTTCGTGCTCTCGATTATCCCTAGCCTTGAGAGTTTCCTGCTGAACGAGATGAACTTGAAGCGTCGCTTCGACTGAGTTGCAAAGAAAGCGAGATCGCGATTAGGTGGCAGTGCAGATTAGATAGTATTTGTAAAGCAATCACAATCACGATCCTCGCAACTAATCGCAACTACAACGACAACTCAGATGGATCCCATTGACTTCTCCCTGTATCTGGTAACAGACCGCGCCTTACTACCTGTCGGCAAGGTAAGAGACCAGCGGCGAAGCTTGAAGCTTCGGATTCGATCCATTTTCAGACTCATCTCGAAACCCTGGAACAAGTGCACCCACCCTGTTCTTGGTTTGGTCCAGTTAAATTCAAATCTCTAGGCAATTATCGGCGGCGTCACCGTCGTGCAAATTCGGGAAAAAACTGCAGATACAGCAGAGGTTCTACTCCTCAGCTGAACAACCGCCAGATCTAACTCTACACGACGTCAGTTCCTCCGGGTTGCCCAAGAATCGAAAGCTCTGTGTGATCGATACAATCTTCCGCTCATAATAAATGACCGCATCGATATTTCCCTCGCTGTCGGAGCCCGTGGTGTGCATCTGGGTCAAACTGACATGCCCATCGACATTGCTCGCCAACTAATGCCAACGGGCACCATTATTGGTATCTCTTGCAATACTCTGGACGAGGTTCGGCGAGCAAAGGAAGCAAAAGCTGACTATGTCGGCTTGGGCGCTGTTTGGAGCACTCAGACCAAAAAATTGACCAGTCCCCCCATCGGCGTTCGAGGGTTGGGTGCCATGCTGGACGTGCTTAGTGGTTCTAACATTAAAGCAGTTGCAATTGGTGGCGTCCATTCATCTCGATTTGTATGCCATTGACCTCGAGTTTCTATTCAGGCGGTATCAAATCGACTAACTTGGTAATATATAATTTGTTTCCAATCTTGCTGGATCTAAGCCCGTCGTGGTAGGCACATTTAATGCACGGCTCTATGTCGCAGCTGGAAGAATGTCTCGATGGTGTTGCAGTAGTCTCGGATATTGTTGCAGCACCAGATCCGATGAAGGCGGCCCAGCGACTGAAGTCTATTTTTCGGGCATCTAGGATTGTTGCGGCGAAAAGAATTCCGACGTCGCGAGATGACATTCTGACAAAGGCTTTGACCATTATGACCGCCGTTCGAAGCTTAAACCCTCTCGTCCATCAGGTCAGTGTTTACTTTCTCTTGTCCCTTACTGTCAGGTTCAAACTCTTCAAGATGACGAATGTTGTGGTTGCCAACCAATCCGCCAATATTACTCTTGCTCTCGGTGCAAGTCCTATCATGGCCACCGCGCCTGAAGAGATGTCGGACCTTTCAAAAATAAGCCATGCTTTGTTGGTCAATATTGGAACTCTCGTATCGGGCTCTTTACAAGGAATGTTGAAAGCTGGTCATTTCGTCAACACGGCCCGGAACCCAATTATCCTCGATCCCGTGGGAGTAGGGGCATCTGAATTTCGCAAAAACAGTGTAAACGGTATGCAATTCACTCATTCATGATTCATTTATGGGCCTCCTATATGTTTTCGATTCAGAACTTTTGAACAGCTGGCAAGCAACCGTCATCAAAGGGAATGCCGGAGAACTCGCCGCCTTGGCAGGTTCAACCGAAGCAGAATCAAAAGGCGTCGACAGCTTGGGTAACTTCAAAGATCCGGCACTTTTCACGAGGCAACTTTCGCGAAAAGAACGCTGTGTGGTCGTCTTGACTGGGGAAACCGATTATATATCGGATGGCGAGCGTGTGTTTATGTTAAAGAATGGGCATCCGTTACTTGGCAGTATAACGGGGTCGGGATGCGTGCTCGGCTCATGCATAGCTTCGTATTGTGCGGCTGCAAACTTGTTGGCAAGCGATGGCGATCAGCATGAAGGGCGTTTGAACCGTGGCGGGGATTTTCTCTCGGCTGCGGTTGGTGCGTAAGTTGGCCGCATTTCGTTCTTCCGGTCGACGCTAATTCTTCGTCACGAAGGGTATTGGCATTGACCGTCGCCTCCGAATTAGCGGCTAAACGGGGGGACGTACACGGCATTGGATCTTTTCTTCCTGCATTGATCGACGAGCTCTCGACATTGCGACCGGAAGCCATTCGCCGGTTGGCCAAGATAGAAGAGGTAGGATTCTGACAGAAGGGAAAGAATAACAAGGCAAATTTGTATCACTATGTGCGACAATGGAACGCAGTTCTCCGCCTCCCAAAAAATCTCCGGTTCAAGGGTTGGCGACGGTTGTCGCGATGGAGTTCCATTCGGGGTTGAGTCAACGAGAAGTGCATTGTTATCATGAATAACACTATGTACAGTATACACGCAACAGTTGTAGCGAGCAGCGCCTCACGCCAAGATCCGCGAGAAAGGCATGGTGGGTGTTGGCTGCAACCAGTTCTTCTCATCATACTTCGCGCCGTCGTTCTCAATCATATGAAAGGTATAAGCGAATCTGGTCTTCGTGCTCGTATTGCGTTCCGATTTGTGAAGTACTGAGCCATGAATGAGGACGAGATCGCCTGTTCAATGCGCCAACCATCAGCCTACTGAACATGATTAGTGGGGATATTTTTCACTCACCCGGTTCGCATGTTTCGAGCACGTATGAGTCAGCGGAGGCTTTGGACTGCGCTGCAACCTGCTCGGAAACCTCCGGCGTGACAAGGGGCTCGAAGCCTGTGCCGCCACCAGGGAGTCGCACGAAGCGCTTTGTAATGGGGGCCGTCAAATGTGAACCGGGGAGAAACGACAACGCCCCATTGCTCGCAGTGCAGGGTTCTAGCGCAATCCAGAACCCCAGCGCACTCGGAGGATCGGTGTACTGTAAATCCCGTGAATTAGCGGGCGGAAAGCACCTATTTCTGGCACGAACCAAAAATGTCCTGGAGACGGATTGTATGTAATTAGAATTCTCGCGGGTTCGCGGGAGGGAATACGGAGGTTAGAAGAGAAGGTGTGCGCACGAATCGTTGTGTTCGCCGACTGATTGAGGGATAGTGTCAACCAAGAAGACCTTCTGGAACTTGCTCCTCCGAGATCAATCGGTACGGAGTTTGACTGACCTTCGCCGCCTGGTTGAATAGACGACAGCTTTGTTAACCAAGGAAACTGAAGAGAGTATAGCAGCGCCACCTACCGATCTGGGGCTGCTTGGTGATAACCATGGATTGTAGAGCTGCGATCCGTCCATCACCGAGTTCTGCACAACGCCGCCTTGGCGCGGACTGACGCAACTACGTACCGACGGGATCGCGATGGAACTGGAGATCGCGGACCAGCGTGCGCATCCGGTCATTCTCGAGGGTCACCTAGTACCTATAGCTCGAGCCGGAACGCAATAGAATCTCATTGCGGGAGCTCTTGCCTTGCGGAATGCTGGGTCCAATTCATGGAGTGCTAGAACGCATCACCACCACCAAGTCATTAACCGGCGTGGCTCCGCTAGTGCCGAAGACACTCACCATGCCCAATCTTGTTTACCGCAAACTCCTTCGGTCTCGTGAGTTTTCCATCCACTACCGCGTCCTCTTCCAGAAAATAACGACTTTGCGGATGATAAATTAAATCTGCAGCGCAGTACGTCTCGACACAAACGTACATCTTGTCCCCGGACTCGAGAAAGTACGCATCGCCCACATGGTCGGTGTCACCAGTCGTGAACTTGGTCTTGGGATTCAATTAATGGATGTCCCGCGATTTACGGATCTACTAGCGCGACGGCGCGACTCACGAGAGGATGGTCTTCAATACTGAAGTCCTGCAGCAGCGCCTTGGAGCGCGCAAGGAGCGTCGCGACGTCTTCGGGTATTAAAAAGCCGCGAATGACGAGATACCTCTCGCGAATTCAATTCATGGTTGTCGCGGTGGTGATGAGATGGCTCACCCATCTCGATGGAACTGCCGTGGCAGCAAAGTAAATTAAAATTAATGAATGGATTGACAACGACGTAGCTTGCCTGTTTTCGTTGTGCTGCTGAAAGCATTTCGGTCAAAGCGATATCTAGCGTATCAAGTCGGGAGGGATGAGGCGATAACGCGAACATGTGATTGTGATGCAGTGCCAAGCTACATATACGTACAGGATTTGCTACAAGAATATTTGAAGAAATACTTGGTGTAATACTTATATGGGGTTAGTGGATAATCTAGTTATGTGGCCTCGGTCTCTTCATCCTCGAGCGTCTCCCCGTTCGCAAGCCGCTGTATAAAATGGTCTATCTTGGCCTTGTGAATGCGATGATGCTCCTGCCAGCCCTTCCACGGGTGGTGCGGATGCTGTGGCAAACATCAGCACAATGAGAACACATGCGAATTGAACGGAATGTGTAACGAGAACGGAATGGGCACGATAAAAAAAAACGGACTGACCATCCGCGCAAAGGCCTGGAATATCTGATCGCTCTTGCCCTCGATCTTGTTGACAAAGTGCTTTGCGAGCAGCAGGTCGTCTCCGCGGCTGTAGCGCATTTTCTTGTCCGGCGCCGGAGGCAGCGGCGCGTCCGTCTCGGAGCGCTCCAGCTCGTGCTTGTGTCGGCGCCAATACTTCATCCACGATGCCCGGGAGTGATGGGGGGCCTGAGAGAGAATGATTAGATTAGGGTCAGAGTGGAACGAAAAGATAGATAGATAGATGGAGAGATGGCTATCTAAACCCACCTTGGTCGCGACATCTTTCCAAAATGCGACCATGTCGTGCTTGCCTTGGGACCTACGTCAATCATCGCATCGTTAATTAGCGTGAACGGCATATAGACAAAACGGGCACTTGCCTGCGATACTCCAGAAAGCGCACCAGGAAAGTAGTGTCGGCATCCGTGAACGCGACGCCTTTTCCGGTCGTGCTGCGAAACAGGGCGCGGGGCGGCGTCGGCGATCGGTTCCGCGGGGCAGTTGTATCGAGATGCATTAAATGGTGGATAGATCCGCCTGGTGGCCGGCCACTAGGAGCTGACGGCGCTGACGGCTGCTCCGTCTCGTCATCGTCTCCGTCGGGATTCGGGGAAATGGAGCGATCGACGTTCATCGTGTATCCGCCGAGGCGAATTTGGTGTTTGTTGCAATAGCGACGCCAGGAATAGAAACTGCGGGGGTCAGCAAGACATACCCATGTAATATGCCAAAAGCTCCTACGTGTGATGGGGAGCCTATGTGCCATGTTAGTGTTACGACCACCGACAGACACGAAAATAATAGACCTTGACAGCTATCCGTTCACATATTTCACGCAGGCTGCCATAAAGGTTATTGGTGCTCCATATATAGTGGAAAAAATAGCAGACCTGAGAACAAGACCCTGTTCTTGGCAGTAGTCGATGTATTTTTTCAGGTATTCGATATCATCTGCAGTAAACAGGTTCCCGCCGTACGTGCTTTTTACGACGCGAGTTGGCGGCGTGGGGGACCGCGCAGGGGGGTTCTTGTTTGCAACAAGGGACGCAGCAGAGGTACCGGGGGTGGCCTGTAAAGTATGAGCGTATTGGACGTAGATCGCGATAAGACTTGCCGTGGACCGAACACGTTTGCGCCCGCGGGGTTTCTCTGGTGTTTCTGCGGGTAGATTTGACGGTCCTGCTTCGGGCGTCGTATCATCCTCTTCGATGTAACTGGTGGACTGATATGGCTGCACATACTGTCATGGGTTTGAGACTAGGACAAGACAAGGGTATATGTATTAGACTGACAGCGGGCCCGGGGTCATAATAGGCTGCGGTGTTGGCGGCAGCAGTGGCCCAACTATTTTCGTCCTCGCGATACCTAGAATAATCGTACTGCTGCTGGGCTGGGGCGGGATTTACGGGAGCCGCGGCCTGATGATAGTTCCAGCCGTTGGTGTCCTGGCGGTATTCGGGGGGAGGGTGATGGAGTATATGGGCAGGGGCAATATGGGTCTGTTCCGGAGCGATGGCGGGAGTTGGCTGCCAAGACTGTTGGGGTGGGCTGACCTGGATCGGGGGGACATAGGCCTCGAATGCGTAGCGGGTCTGGGGGTCGAGGTGGAGGGCCGGCTGTTGCTGAATGGGTTGTTGCGGTTGCGGCTGCGGCTGCTCAACTGGACGCGTGGGGGCGCGTGGTGGCGGGGTTTCTTGGATCTGACTAGACGAACATTATTCACGCGACGCGCTTGAAACGAGGGACGGACGTCTCAGTGCCATCGACCTTGCAGCCAGCCCAGTTTGTTGCAAAAGTCTGAAGCGCGGCAGCCTTGATGCACTCGCGGATCCAGCGGGCGTCAAGCACGATTTTACCCTTCTTATTCGCGTACTGGCGATATAGATTCTGGCCCGAGCGCTTGTGGGGGTCGACTGGATGGAAATAAGCACCGGTGGGAATCAGAGGGTGATTGATTGACCGAGAACGTATGTGACGCCGCTGTAGCCCTGGGAAACGGATCCGCCGTGTTTCTGGACGGTGAGCGGGAGCAGGAAAGGGAGAAAAAAGGGGGGTACTTTGACGAGGTCGGCGAGGACTTGTCTGTCGTCGATGTCCTTGTCGAGGTAGAAGGCAAGCGGGGTGCCCAGCATGGGGTCGAGAAATAGGTCGGCGTTGCCGGGGGCCATTGGAGGGGCGTTCGGGGTCCTTGGAAGGGATTAAGGGTGTTTGGGAATGGGAATTGCCGGGTCGGCATGTGGGATCTGATGGGAGTGTGTTGCCCTCTTTCTCTTCTCCCATACACCTGCAGGGAAGGTTCTCCGCGCCCCTACCATGAGTGCTGGAAGGAAAAAATCCATCATTTCGACAGCTGGTCTACCCCCCTCCGACTCGCCCATCCAGATCAACAACCTCCTCAACAAGTCCGCCTCCCAGTCTGTCTCGCTTTACCAGCGATGTTCAGCCCTCCGCGCCCGGTTGATGCAGATTCGCGGCTTCTCCTACTATTTCTCCCTCGCCTCTCCCGATAATCGACAGTCAACCGACCCCGTCACTCAGCTCTGGGATCTCTTCTCCCTCGGCATCCCTCTCTGCTACATCTTCGATCAGCTCCCAGACGACCAGGGCTTCAACAAAATCAACCACTCTGAGTTTAACCAGGACCAGTACAACAACAATCCAGACCGCGCCAAGAAGCATGCCATCGCCCTCTTCGCCATGCAGATTCGCACAGACAAGGTCACCCAGAACATCCCCGGTTGCGAGCTCTTTACCGTAACCGACCTCTGGGACCGCAACTCGACCGACGGTCTGGTCAAGGTCCGTCTCTGGCTTCTTCGCCGTCTTCTCGCACTCACTCTCGCAGGTCGTCGAAACGGTCACCGCCATCGTGAAACACCTCTCGGCTGATGCGTTTGAGACGTCTCCGCCATCCCCCGCCTTCATGTCATCTCACGACTCTTACGATTCCCTTGTCTCCGAGACCACGTTGGTCAATCCTCCCGTCAATGCCCAAGAGGCCGCCCGCAACAACATCACGAAGGAAATGGTCGAGACGGAGCGCAAATATGTCCAGGATCTCGAGATCATGCAGGTGCGTCCATTGGACTGTGGCGCATCTCCGCCACATCGCTGACTGTATTTCCCCCAGAAATACGCCACTGCTTTGGCGCAGAGCAACTTGATTGATCAGGACACGATCCATCTTCTCTTCCCGAATCTCAACAAGCTATTGAATTTCCAGCGCAAGTTTCTGATTCGCCTGGAGGGGACTGCGGAGCTGCCGTGGCAAGACCAGCGATGGGGACAGCATTTCCTGCAAGCTGTAAGAACCCTTGTTCTGTTTTTGGGATGTCCATTGTCTGATGTGCGGGAACAATAGGAGGATGAATTCAGCGTCTATGAACCATATTGCGCCAACTACAACAATGCCTGCGAGCTGATGCTTGCAAATGAGCAGAACCTCACGGTGAATATCCCTTGTTGGCTTGGTAACCCAACATAGGCTGACCAAACACTTGTCAACAGGCGCTCAACCACTTGATCAATGTCAAGACGGAGCTCCCCGCGTTCCTCATTAAGCCAATTCAGCGCGTGTGCAAGTATCCACTACTCCTTGACGTGCGCATCTCCCATACATGTGTCACTTCAGTGCTAATCATCCCAATCTTGCAGTCATTGATCAAGGCATCGTCGGCGGCCGGATATCAACATTATGAAGAGCTTAAGACCGGATCAGACGCCGCGAAACGGATAACCGACAAGATCAACGAGGCCCAGCGCCGCGCCGAGAATGACCAGACCGTCAAATCTCTATATACGCGCGTGGATGACTGGAAGGGCCATCACCTCGAAAACTTTGGCGAACTTCTCCTTGACGACATCTTTGTCGTGACCAAATCCGACATCGACCGCGAATATCACGTCTTCCTCTTCGAGAAGATCATCCTGTGTTGCAAGGAAGCCCTTGGCGCTCCTCCGAACGGCAAGAAGGTCAGCAAAAGCAACTCCATTCTCAAGAAACAATCCGCTCCCCCTACATTGGCCGGTCTTCCGGGCGGTGTCGGTCAGCCGCAGAAGAGAAACACTCCTCTTCTGCTCAAGGGCCGCATTTTCCTTGGGAATGTCACGCAGGCAGTGCCCGTATCCCCAAGAAACTCCACCGGTTCGTTTCCATTTATTCTCCATACGTGTGTTGCCTAATCCCGCGCTCAGTATCGGGTGTTCCGGCACAATTCCCGCTAGCCGTCTGGTGGAAAGGAGACGATGACCTCGAATTCTTTACCCTGCGCTGCCGGCGAGAGGACCAGATGAAGCAATGGGAGTCGCAGATCAACCGGTTAATTCGGGAGTCTGCCCAGCGGAGAGCCTCCGAGCGCAGCATGTCCAAGATCGCCAACAGCACCAATCCCCGGCAGCCGATGGGTTATCCGCCGGGCGGCCAGGGTGGGTACATGCCTGGCCCGAACTATACGACCCGCAGCCGTGGAGAAAGCCTATACAACCAGAACGGGAATCTCAGCGGTGGAGGGATGTACGCAGGGCCGCAAGGCTATCCTCAGCACGACGGCTTCGACAACGACGAAGACGACTACGAGGACTACCCGCCGTCGAGCTACACCTCGCAGTCCGGCTCGCAGTCTGGCCGCGGGACACCGCTGGGAACACGCCGTCTCAATGCTCAGAGCATGCCTCCCGAGCGCGACGCCGTCCCCGGTTACGACCGGCCGCGTGCGCAGACGGAAGATACCAACGGCCCCGTCATGGCGCAGTGGCGAAACAACGTCCCTCCTCCATCAAACCCCGCAGCCAACCGCCCGCGGCAGTCCCGCGTTCAGTCGAACGCATCAGCCGCGAGCGTCTCCAGCTCGAGCTATGGGTCTGACACCGGTAGCTTCGGTCCCGGTCCCCGTTCGCGGCCACCGCTTCGCAGTCAATTCAGCTCGACGAAGCTCAAGTCGGTGTACGACTCCGACAACTATCGACAGGGACCAACGGGAGGGCTGCCCCCCGCCCCCACCTCGAATCCGGCGCCGCTGGCACCGCCGCCGATGAGCCGCTCTCGCAGTGCGAGCCAACCGCAGCCCTACGTGCCCGCGTCGATACCGCCACCACTGCCGGCGTCCAGCCAGTGGAACCCGCGGTCGAACACGTCCATGGGCGTGAATAAGCGGGAGAGCGGGTCGAGCCAGTCGACAGGCGACAGCTCGGACTACTCGCCCAACAGCTCGTCGCCCATCACGCCGTTCGAGAATTCGAGCGAGTCGTCGCTGGGTATGCGCGCGCCGCCAATGAACGGCGTTGGGAGAGACAACTACCCGCCCGTCAAGGTGAAGGTGCACTTTAACGAAGACATCTTCGTCATCCAGGTCCCGCGGACAACCGAGTACGACGAGCTCGTCGAGAAGGTCGGGCGCAAGATCCGCCTCTGCGGGCCGCGGCGGGACGACGGGCCTCTGCGTGTCAAGTACAGGGACGAGGACGGTGATATGGTGTCGCTCGGCTCGACTGAGGACGTGCAGATGGCATTTGAGCAATACCGGCCGGGCGGGCAGGTTACACTCTACGTGACATGACCGTTCGTTTACTGTCGACCTCGCCCCCCATGACCTCGCCCCATGCGTCCGCCTCCTCCCCACTCACCCGACACTCATTGCATCATTCATCATCCGGATCACCCACCTAGTCTCGCATCTCTTAATTCTGGGGATCTCATACGCGCACGCTCCTTTCCTCTCCCTCTTTGTATTATCATTCGACACCCCCATAACGATCCTTCTCTGGCTTTCTAACCTCTATCTATTCCTTGGAGGCTTGTCACTCTCCGCTATCTAACTGTTATTTGTTTCTCTCGGATTTTGCCCTCGTGTGACTACTTCATACGCTATTGTAACATGTACTAGAGGAATGCTATATATTCAATTGCATGCTTACACCCAGCGGAATGAAATAAGCGTGATCGAAGGTTTTCATAAGATGAAATAATCGAGGCGATGTAAGATTGCCAAGTGCAGTCGTGTTTAATGCAAAGTACAAAACTCTATCTAGGTTGCGATCTCACAGGATACAGATTCTAAAGCAGGTGTTTATAGAGCATCGGGGGATATGTCCCCGAGAGTGTTGAGGTCGAAAGCACTCATGGTACTGAATGCCGACTTTGTTTCGTCGCCAAATTCAGAACGAGAATCGATGGTCTCCTGCACAGCGTGGTTAAACACAAGCACCGAGGATATGAATTAAGCAACGCACGTCGAAGTAGTGGCTAACAATACCGCGAGGGGCTACGGAATTATTAGGTGAAGTCCGCGACTCAACAAGAAAACGGTACTCACTACGAGGTGTTTTCGGGAGACGGCAACTCACACCACTTTGCAGAATGTGATAAGCGACCAGGCCCGACCTTGAGAACACCTCTTATTAGATACCACACAGTTATAGCACAGGCGCACTTACCAGCCAGTCTGGTGGGAGGCTCCGAGTCCACGCCCGTCGTCCGCATGGAAGAACTAAATATGTGAGAAAGTGCAAGACGAGCCACAGGAATCTATCTCACTTCGTAGAACCAGACGTAGTCCCGGAAGTGTGGGTCATGATCGAGCTTGGGATTGCCACCATTCGTCGCTCGGCGGCCCTCCATATCACGGCCAAAGATGTGAATGATTCGATGTTGAATCTCTTCGGCAACAGCAACCAGGTTCATATAGTCCCCGCTCCCTGTCGGGCACTCTACCTGGAAACTCGATTAACAATAACCCACCGCAGGATACACGAGAACTATACCTGGAGGTCATCGCCATAGTACTGGTAGAACCGCTGAAGACTCTCGATCAGCAAGAAATTGGTCGCAAGCCCTGATAAACTCCGATGAGATTCGAACGCAGTCCCAAGAAAAAGATCCTCACATATCGGTCCTCTCCAGTTCGAATTCCCACCGAACATCCCGGACCGCGAATCACCCGGCCAATATCCAACTTCGTAGCGCTGTCCATTGACATCCATTCCCCACGGATGTTCTTTGTGGAGTTTCGATAGCCTGCACCTCGCGTGAAAAAATGCGTATTTCAGGATAGAACTTGACAGACGATCGAATACCATGTTCACTCAGGAACTCGTCCTCATCCAGCATTTTTTCGAGTATTTTGACCAAACGTTCTTTGCTCGCCAGCGCCATCAGCCGACGTTGCTCCTTACCGCCGACTGTTCGTAGCGTCAATAAATCAAAATCGACCGAAAAAGACGCACAATCTACCTTTCATGTTGGCCATGTTTCTGGCGGAAACCTCGGGACGATTGTCGAGGAACCACTCGACCCGCTTCTTGAATCCAGGGAACCGATTCAAAGTAGACGGCTCGAGGACCATGGTGGCGTATAGCGGGATGAGACCGACCAAACTCCGAACCGGTAACTGCATGGAATTCCCTGGACCAAAGTGGATCGCGTCGTAGTACATGCCATCTTCTTCATTCCACAGGCTGACTTCGTTGTCACCCTCCTTATAGGTCATGGCATCCGCAATGAAGATGAAGTGCTGCAATTGCATTAGTTAATTTGAGAAAGCGGCCAGGGAAAACATGTTTTGCCTCGAAAAATTTGGAAGCTATATCTTCGTATACCGGGTTGTGTTTCGCGAGTTCCAAGGCCATATTCAACCTGAAAATGATCAATATAAAGACATGAATTCTTGCGAGACCTCGCACATGTTCAGACAGTAAAACGCCATCCAGGCAGTGCCGTCGGCCTGGCGAAGAGCACCTCCAGTTGGCAACGGCTCAGAACGATTAAAGGCGCCGATGTTGTCCAGGCCCAGGAAACCTCCTTCGAAAACACCATTGCCGCCCTGGTCCTTGCGATTTACCCACCTAAAGCCATAAACCGTGAGTGGACCACAAATCGAGTGGGGAAACCTCACCATGTGAAATTCAAGAGCAGTTTTTGGAAAACGCGCTCAAGGAACCCGAGATCCTCCTTGCCATGAAGTTTCCGTTCAATCTTGAAAATTCTAAACGTTGCCCTGGTAGATCGTGTGCGTTATTATTTCGTCCCTGAAGGAATGAATGGAAAACTTGCCACGCGTGTACCGGAGGATTGACGTCGCTGAAGTTCCACTCGTACGCTGGGATCTGGCCATCCGGCTTCATGTACCATTCGCGCGTGAGCAAGTCGAGTTGCTTCTTGGCAAATGCAGGATCAACTACTGCTAATGGGATGCAGTGGAAAGCAGTGTCCCAGGCCGCGAAAAACGGGTATTCCCATCTAAATGCAAGTCAACCATAGACGAGCAGGAGCATTGCACCGCTCACTTGTCGGGCATGGACAAAATATCCGCAATATGCATGTGACGCCATTCCTAAAAAGACAAGGGATCAACTCGGTGGAAGAGCAGAACTGAAAGGTTATACGTACTCTATTTCTAATGTGTTTCCGTTCGGGAGGTGGCGCAGGCTGAGCTGGATCACCCTCCATCCATTCTTTCTGAATGAACTTGTAATACTGCTTCGTCCACAGCATGCCACCCAACGCCTGCCGCATAATTTGCTGTAGGTCCTGGCTGATAGGTCCGAAGACAAGAGAGGCATAAAATTCATCCGCCTCTTGTCTCCGAGCTTCAACTGCGTCGTCGAATATGATCTCGTCTTCCAGACTCGGATCCTTTTTGGGGGTGAGAGGGGTGAGCTTCAAGCGGACTACTGCACAACCGCCTTGACCAGGGACATCGCGGAAGACATAGTGAGCCGCAGATTTGGTACCTGTCCGTTCTGGATTTACGAAGTCGGGAGTCGGGGGGAAAGGAGTACGAGGCCCTTGCTCTGGTTCCTGAGAAGGTTCCCCGTTGAAAAAAGATGCCGTTCGCGAGCGAATCTTGGACGAAAAGAGGTCTTCCGGTGCGTCGGAGGCGGCAGGGCGGTGGGAAGGAATAATATGGTCATGAAACGCGTCTTTCACGTAAGGTGTCTCGTTAGTTCCACCGTAAAGTCTGCTAAAATTGGTGTTATTCTCTGTGAATAAGAGTTCTGGTTCGATGACGTCGTTCTCGTTTTCGGACTGGAATACTCCTTCCGGGCTGACTGGCGGAGGGGAGGGAAGACAGAAGAGGTGAGTTTTCCCCATAGCCGGATGTTTCACAGAAACACAATTGATGTCGCTGCGAACCGAAGCAGACATGGAGGGCATGGTCGGTTTGTCAATAAACCATGACCAGGTGTTTGGGAACCAGAGCTGAGGTATGATATGCAACGTAGCCGGGTCGGGTCCGCGATTATAGGCCGTGATGCGGATGTATAAGTTGTCGGCGTCATCTTCATCTTTTGCGTACTAAGAAGGGGAGGGATCAATTTGTCAAGGCAGAAGCTGGGTATAAGCGATTTACCTCTACAAAGACATCCCAGTATCTGTCGTCCTCGAACGCGTCCGAGTCCAAAATTTCGTATTCGGCGACATCGCGGCTCCGGTTCTGGTTTTCGGTTACAAGTTCCTCGTAAGGGTAACGGCGCTGAGGATACTTGTAGAGGAACTTCATGTACGAATGCGTCGGGGTAGAGTCGAGATAATAATAAAGTTCTTTCACGTCCTCGCCGTGGTTGCCTTGATGGCCTGTGACTCCAAAAAGACGCTCTTTGAGGATCGGATCCTGCTCGTTCCAGAGCGAGAGCCCGAAACAGAGACGCTGGTGGTTGTCAGATATTCCTGCAATCCCATCCTCGCCCCATCGATAGGCGCGAGAACGAGCGTGTTCATGCGGAAAGTGACTCCAAGCATCGCCGTTGGCTGAATAATCTTCACGAACAGTAGCCTAACGATGGTGGTCAGATCAGAGCTCGAATCGTTGGAAACCACTAACCCATTGCCTGTCACTGAGGTACGGTCCCCAGCGCTTCCAATGTCTTTCCTTATTCTCGTCCTGCACAAGGCGATATCGCTCAACACCCTTGTACTTAGCACCAAGCTTTTCTTCGAGTCTCTCGCGGTAAGACTTTGTTTCTTCCTCTGTGAGATTCCTCGGAGACGACGCCACTTTCTGAACCTTGGGTGGCGGGGCAGGAGTCGCGGGGGTCGCGGCAGGTTTTGGGATATTGATGGTGAGGCCGGCATCGCGGTCATAAGAGGACTCTTGTTCGTTGGCGGTGCGCCCAAAGAGCTTGTCCTGGACTTTTCGGACGGTGCTGGACGCCATGGTGGCGATCCTTGTGGATTGGATTACAAAGGGCGGGACGGTGGTGAAGATGGAGGAAGAAGAAGAGAAGATAGTTCAACCAGTTCCAGACGCGTCGTCACGCGTCGACCCATGACGTCATACGTAAGCGCGACCACTACCCAAAACGGGCGTCATTAATATTTGAGTCCTAGAAAAATATTGACAATAGTTTATTGCGGTAAATAGATATAATACATATGCGTGCATGGTGAGTATGTATTCGAAAGCAAGCAAAAAAAGGTATATAAATCCATATTTGCCCTTAAGGTCCCTGTTTAGTCCAGTCGACGTCAGCGGCCAGCAGCACGCTCTGCGTCCAGTCCTCCTCGTTATCGTCCGGATCCAGTATCCCTAGACGATTAGAAGATGCGGTCGATGCGATCGATGCTTTAGATATTTTTCTGGTCGGGTGTGGTCGCAGGTGATTGACAGCAAGACTCGAGCTCGACGGAGCCCGGTACCAATCCGCGATTGGCGTTTGGCCAAGCACAGGCAAAGGCGGCTCTGGTTCGGAGGGCTCAGCACCTTCGGCGGGGCCGCGTTCCTGTCCCTCTTGGGACGCCTCAGGGCTGTCCTCTATACCGAGGGCGAGTCGGAGAGAGGACGACTCGATCGGGGTGTCAAGGACAGGAGGGAAGTGCGAAGGGCTCCCATCTGGAGCAGTAACCGCGGTGACGGGAGTAGACAGCGACGTATCAGACGCAGCCCTCGACTGATGGAGGTAGGGTCCTGAGATAAAGGGAATCCCGCCAGAGGGCGAAGAAGTTAAGGAAGAGGCGGAGCGTTTCGAAAACAAAAGGTGGAGCGAGGGTTTTTTCAGTCTACGAATGGGCGAAGACGGGGCAGAGCCGCTGGTTGAATTATGGTCGGGCTTCGTGGAGAAGTTGGCCAATGATAGACTAGGTAACGATAAGGTAGGAATAGGACGCGTTGAAGAGAGCGGAGTCACTGGTGAATTACCGGACACAGTTGGGAATTGTATGGGTGAGCCAAGTGGCCCACTGATAGTAGGTCGACGCGGCGGCCGATCAAACTGAAGGTCGGGAGAGTCTGCGATCACCAGCGAAGGATCGTAATCCTTCCCATCCAAAGGGAGATGCTCCAGGGAAGGGCCACTGGACGGCGTGGCGAGAGATTCCGCCGAGGAAGAGAGTAACGGCGAAGGAGCATCGAGTCGAGGCTCCATCGAGGTCATCGATGAAACATCATCAGAGTGGGAATTGGCATGAGTGGGGTCCTCTGAGAGTACTTGCGATAGCGACGATTCGTCGTTTGAATCTTCGTTATCTAGATACATTGCCGCAGGATGCATGCGCTGTGTCCTTGCACCTGGTGACCGGGGCCGTAAGCTCTCGGTGGGCGAAGGTACAGGATCGGGGTGCGGATTGGGGAGCGCGACCACAACTTCCGACTCGTCGGCGGAAGCAGGCTTGGCAGTTTCGGGGGCTCTGATATCCAAGACAGATTCCCTAGTTGCCCTCTTGATATCTACCACTTCAGGGATATCGACTGCTTCGGGCTCGCTAGCCTCGTCGTCTCCCCAAATGCCTTCAGCCTCACACAAAACACGCAACAGCGGCGGGTTCATGTTGAGACTCGGGCAGAATACCAAAAGAAGATTGCTCAAAGGCATCTTCGTTTCCTTGCTCTGTTTTGCCGTCGCTCGAATGAGCTCTGTAACAGTCCGTACAAGGTCTCTGTTTTCGGGCGGGAGTTGGCCGACCAATGACTTCAGAGCGTTGATAAGAGACTGGGATGGGGGACGAATAGAATTGAAGTTGGGCATGGCAAGTGTGGACAGCGAAGGCGGCTTGCGCATCTGTGGCCCGCCGCTTCGGGGACCGGAAGGGAGCGAGGGCCCAACCGCGCCTTTCACTCGAGGGGCTTTCTCATGTTCGTTGAGGCTAGTTTCCTGAGCTAGGGCGGCTTCAAAATACGGGATGAGTCCTTGAGTCAGGATAGGCTCCGGCACTGGGAAGCGGATTAATGATCAATTATTGTGTCGAATACGATAGTCTCGCTTACATTCACGAAGAAACGCCTTGAAAACAGACGCAACGGCATGTGGATCCAGATCCCCCGGTGTGCACTCAGTCATGTCCCAATCGGCCCCTTCAGTGCATCGTATTAGTTGAATATCGAGAGCATTCAGTCAAGATACTCGCCGGTGTCAAATTCACTCCGTAGTTTTGAGATGTGAGACGGACGACCCGTTACACTGCGACAGATCAGCGACGGAGAAGTACACCAAGCGTAGAATACTTACCGGAAAAGCCCCTCCTCTTGTACTCCCCAGATCAGGATGTGCTGCGCGCAGCGCACAACGAGTGCAGGTAGCATTCTGCGTTCCAGCTGCCTTAGGAGATGTAAACCGACGGTTCCCTGCTTCCCAACGGCCTCGATATCCCGTCCGCGCCTTCCTCCGGCCGTGACGGAGGTCTCGCTGACCACCACCTTCAGTCGACCTCCGAACACAACATTCCCGACGTTGGAGCCTGTCGTGCTAACCTTCAGCGGACCTCGCAGACGCTTCCCCAGACTAGGTCCCACTGGAGCGGCAAACGCGTCCAGGTCGGAAATAGACGACGAATGGTTGGACGAGTTTATACTCCAGTTGCTGGAAGGTGAATTGGGAGTTCTGCGGTGCTTCGGTGCCTTGCCCGAAGATCCGTTGTTATTAGAGTTCGTGCGCACCAACCCATAGTCAACGCTGGAGTATGACGACGGCGCTGTGCTCGTCGAAGAAGAGGAAGAGTATCCCGAATCCTTGGACGCAGAGCTAAACCCACCCCATGCTCGCCCCATCTTTTCCACCGCACGTTTAGCGAAACCGGCTGCGGGAGAGAATCCAGCAGTCAAGCTGAGAGCCGGTTGTCGCGACGGAGGCTGAGCGGCAGGAGCTGGTGGCTCCGGACGCGGGATGGATGATGAATGAGCCGAGTTGTTGGTAGCAGTCCAAGCTGCTAAACGACCCCGGATGTGGTTTCCCGTAGATTGGAGCCCAGAGCTGGAAGGTGCGATGATACCATTGGCATCGGCTCGGGTCAACGTCGGCGTCTCGCGAACCGAGGTCGAAGGGGACATCGGTGGCGCTGTTTCAGAGGACAGCTTGGGAGAAACTACGGGCAGACTCGTCGGGTTAAACGGTTGCGACGGGCCAACGTTTAGTGACATGGAGCGCGCTTTATTGGATCGCACAGAAGCCGTGGGAGACGACCGATGGGTTGAGGGCTTTCCTTCATCCTCCTCTGCCATACCAAAGTCTGCATCCGTAACGAGCGCACTTAGCCGTTTGTTGACCGGCACGACGGTGTGGGTGGACTGCAGGGACTCTGCAGTCGAAACCGGTCGCGAAGCACGGGTCGCGGACGCAGCACCTGGTCGTTGCTGTGTAATTGTAGCATCACTGCGCCTCCAAGCCTCCTTGGAATCGCTCTTGTCTCCATCCTTGTCCTTTTCCTTTTCCTTTTCTCGTTCCTTTTCCCGTTCTTTTTCTCTCTCTGCGGCAGTGCTGAGCTCTTCCTGTTTGATCATGAAGTTGACCGCGGATGAGACTCCGGGAGTAATGGGCATGATGGAACCTCGATACGCGGTGGTCGTCGGAATCGGTGGTGGCGGGGGTATGGGCCGCTTGGCACCCTGCAGCGAAGACGGTTTGGGCGGAGGGGTTGGAGCGACGGGTGATAGGCCTTCTCTGGGCTTTTTGCCGCTGAAGGCCTGGGCGACCTGGAGGGTGAGCTGTCGAGGACCCCTCTGCCGAGAAGCCTGCTGGGATGAGCCTACGCCTGCGATATCCTCAGACTTCTTCCTGCGGGCAGCGAACGCACGCTTGAGTTTGGAGCCCGTCGCGGCGGCAACGTAGAAGCCATTCTGCTTCGGCGAAGTCGGTTGGACCAAGGAAGCCTTGCTTTCGTTTTGGCCCATGACATGGGCTTGAGAGGAGGAGGGTGAAGGCGCAGCAGGCTGTTTCCCAGCAGGCCGCTGCAAGGTGGCAGCTGCGTGGTCTGACGATGCAATATCCGATTGACTCGAGTTGGAGGCGGCGAGAGAGGAAGAAAAAACGGCGGAGGAGTCGGAGGATAAGGAAGATGTTGCGCTGGTGACACCAGGCCGGCCTGAGTGCGACGAGGAGGACATATTTCAAGGCGGGTGTCGTGAGAGTCGTCGATCAAGGCTACTGTGATTCCAACATATCAAATGATCCCTTCCGCCCGAATCTATTTATTAGGACCTAAGATAATAATGCTAAATGTTCTACGATATCCGATTCTCCCTGCTATCTAGATACAAGGTAGTCTTTCACCTGTACAAGTATAATCAGCGTCTGTCACATCGAGCTCCAAGCTCGACTCACTAGTTCGTACGTGAAAAAGCTTGTAGCAATACTCGGGGCAACTTTGACTGATAGACACACATTATGCATCTTCTTCATCTCTGATATCAAGATGACCGACTCACGCAGATTCGGCCAAAGGCCTCTATAGAGTCCACGTACCCCTTCCGTACGGATGATCCCCTGCAGTGCGTCAATGGCACCCGTATATTTGATACCCAGGCCCGACGACTTCATGCCGGTTACTTGCATCTTCCGACGTAGAACCTAGTTGAAGCACAGTTATCAGTGTGGATTCTGCAAAAATAGCAAGCAGTCGAACGTCAAAGGGGTACGTCAAAGTTTGCGATATGGACCCTGTATACCGTCAAACGATGTACGACAGCGGAAATAGCTTGAAACACACCTGCCAGCGCACCGCAAGACAGTTTGCGTGCAATACTGTTCTTCCCGGGCGGAGTTACGATGCCGCGTAGAAACTCGTACGCCGCAAAATTTATGCCCACGTATGGGGCAACCCCAAACGCGGTTGCAACAAGGCCCCGATACAGTCCGCGGATGCCGCCCTCCTCCCTCACAATTTTGCGCGTCATGCCCACAATAGAGAGTTCAGACAGAGAGATGGATGATGACGCTGTGTGGTAGGCTGAAGATAGAGAAAGCTTTGCGCCATTGTTAGACGAGAGTTTCGCTGAGGACACGGCGGACACGGGTATGGATGCGGTCGCTATGGAGAGCCGTGCTCGGACGAGGTCGAGCGGGTATGTCGAACCTGATTGAAAGGAATTGAGACCAGGTAAATCAAACAGCAAATAACGAACAGACTGAGCAGATGCCTGCTAGGGCGCCAGATGCTAGTCGTTTCGGTGTGTCTAGTTCCTTTGTACCGTGTTGTGTGAACCACTACTCGACCAGTCAATCGCCGCGTAGTCTGAGAGAAAAAGCCGAACCCTTTTCAACTGCTCGTATGTCGTAAATTGGACTGCGGGTTTTAAGTGGCGCTTTTAAATGAATACACGCCAAACCGACCTGCTCTGTACTGAGCGTAAGACGGCTTTCGAGTTATGGAGGGAAGAAGACGCACGAGTAGGGTACAATTCGAATACAATTTATGCCGTTCCCTCGCATGAATCTGGCATATCGGGTTAGAAGTTCAGTCGAAAATTGGTCTGATGGTAACCGAACCCTTTCATGCCCTCCTCCTTCCACATTCGAACCAGACTTCGCCATACGCCTCTGTACTGCTGATCTGACGTTCTGGGTTGTACTTGTCTGCACGCCAGCCGTCAAGATAGGTTCTAGGCGAAAATGAGTCGACCCAACTGAATGATTTTGAGACGTTCTAAGGGCGAGACAACGGTGCGGCTCGCCGCACCAGCAAAGCCGCCAGCTATAAAGTAAGAAGAAATCTCTGGCGACAGGAACGGTTGTTTTTGAATAGGCTGTGGTTCCGCAGACTCGGGAGACGGTGTAGGCGAAAGCGTAGGGGTGTTAGGGGCAGCGTTGGTCATGGCGGCGGCGCGGGTAGATGTAGGGGTGTTGGGGGCAGCGCTGGCCATGGCGGCGGGATACAGAAAGGTACCAAGTCGTGCCCGATCGTCATTTGTACGTAATGCCACAATCAAAAAAAGTTTACGACTCGTTTTGAAACCCAGTTTCACGCAAAATATGGTGGCCCCCAAAAAAAAATAACAAGTACATGTTACATCAAAATGGTCCGTATGGCTCAGTGGCCTGTAGATAGTCCGGCGGCGCCGTTACCGACGCTGGCCCGAAGTCCTGTGCTCTCCCAGGGACCACCCTCCGATTCGCACGCAACTCTGACGTGGGCACCTATTAAAATCGTTAGTGCAGTGTTCACGCGATTGATGGCGCACTTGCATGTGCTAAAGATTGGTTCGCACTGGGAGGCAGCGGTAAGGGAGTTCCCTTCGGGAATGGTTGTGGATTAGCCCGACGTGAACTTGACGTTGCCGTCCGCCCAACACCCTTGGGAACCGTCAAATCATGACGCTGTGACGACAAGGATTCAGAACTCACAACAGAAATGTTACTGGGGGAATATTCCGAATCCGAGGTCGCGCTAGACACATATGTCTGCGACCGTGTATCGACAGTGATGTTCGGGGCAGCACTTGGATAGTACGAGCCATTTGTCGATGAAGGGTAAGACCGGATCGAGGGCTGCGCCGATGCCGAGGGATATGTGACCGGAGCGACAATGTCCCTGTTGCTCATTGACGGCTGTATCATGGGTGCTTCGAGGGACGACCTATTCTTCCTGTGTTTCCGTCGACGCAGGAAGAACAAAAGACCGGCTAATATGGCCAAGATGAACAGCAGAGCAATCACAATGCCTGCAACGGCCGCACTAGGCAAAGCGGTCCTGGATATGAAAGCTGATCAGATGCCATTGGTGTTATATTGAGTTAGAAAGCCCCACGTAGTTCCGTTGCTGCTCCTACGTCAAGTTTAATACGGCAACACGATGATAAAAAATAAACTCACGGCGGTTGCAGTGAGGGAGCGGTGTAGACATCGGCATAGTCAATTGCAAGTATCTGTCCTGGCTGCGTGGGCTCATACGACACCTTGAGAACATGCTCGCCGGGTCCTAGGTTGGACGCAATGTAAAGCGGCACTTTCGGTTGATAAAATTGTTTATTCGCAGTGTGGTTTGCAGGCCGCCCGCCGTCCAGAGATACGGAGAAAGGAGAACCCCTGGGACCTATTATTCGTCGGTCTACAGGAATGGTCGAGCAATTCATGCCGTTACTCACCGACCGGTCCATAAAGCGTAACCCCATCCCCTGAAAATTATGTTATGTTATATCCTTGAATTTAAAGACAGCTTGCCCTAAAAATCACCCTGTCAATCGAGAAACATGGACAAGGAGTTCTGCACAAACTTCAAAGGTGTAAGTCATGAAAGTACCCGGTGTTTCAGTTCCGTGTCCCGAGCTCCCAGAGTACGTCCCCAGATTTGGCGGATTCAAGCCCCAAGAGTTCGGAGGCGTATATACAAACGCAGGGTCGTTATCCTGAACGGTGTTTACAATAAGCCGCTCGTTGTCGGCGCCAACACTGCTTTGGAAAGTGATCTGCAAGTTCAAAGCCTCGGGAATGAGGACCAGAGGATAATAAAAACACACTGAGACGCACGAAGTCAATATCAACGAAACTGTTTCCTATGTTCGTCAACGTGACGACGTGCAGCGATTGATTCAGTGGAGGACTGATAAATAGCGGGGCCTGGAATTGCCCAGGGTCGGGCGCCTGCCCATTGTCCGGCGAAAACGCGTTTCCGTCTATCATCACAGCGTAAAGCCCATGATTCTGCCTGTTTCGATTGAGACCGAGGTTGCGAGTGACAAAAGTCAGTGTACTACCTTTTCGCGCCAAAGATCGAAAAACCGGTCCCATTGAAAGAAAATGTAGCGGTCTCGCCGTCTGTCTGCGTCAACGTGAAACTGCTGTCGGAGTACAAATCCGCCAGGCTGTCCGCGCTACCCCCACTGCTCCAGCCGGCAGAGTAGGAGATCTGACGATATGAGCGACACAGCCAGGAGTAGCATGGTGAATGTCGGTATGAGTAGCACGCCAGTGATATGGACGCACAATGGGTGAATAGTCCTCGATAGTTGTATTATATTGAGGCATCCTGCAAAAGAACGAAAGGCGCTAGTCCAGCCCAGGCGCGAAAGGACCCGCAGGGTCTGGTGTGCACCGAATGGCACAAATTGAAGTCGAAACAAAATGGTCGAGGGAGAGCAATGGGAGGCATCAATCGGCTGTTAAGGCGCGGTGATCTAATCAACAGTCATTCAACTGACTTCTGCCATGCTAATCATAAATTACCGCCAATCTTAGATAATAGATTGATAGCCTTCAAGTAGGCGACTCCCGTCGGACCCAAGTATAGTGCGGTCTTATTCGGAGACGCAGCCGGTGAGACGCGCTATTGAGCTGCGCAGATAATTCCGACTCTGAATGCGGAAAGCGCTGTAATCTATTAATGAACACTGGAATAGCAGTGAGTAGAATCCGATTTAACCCATTAAATCCCAATGAAAATGCAAGTACTAAGATACAGTCAAGTATGCGATACAGTCATGAAACGTTACTAGTGAGGGACAACGATAATGCTGTAGGGTTCAAAAGCCTACGGCCGATTTGTTGCGTGTTTTGTTACGGTACCGCGAAAAGAATGTGGAGGCGGCGGTCGAGAATCCCAAGAGAATTGCGACCGCAGCGGCAAGTGTCAACCAGCCAGCACTACCGTATTGAGACGGTATCCCTTGCTTACGGAACTGGCGGCGTGCAATTCCAAAGAGGACCATGTCAAAGAGGAAGGCCAGGAGTGATATGATGGTGGCTAATGCAGCCAAGAGCCTTGCCACACAACGTTCAGCGCAACGGCCGATCAAGTCAAGGGAAAACAAACGCCATAACAGCAGTCCCAGCACGATGGTATAGGGCTCCGCACAGTCCACTGAAGAATGCCAGACCTGATATCCCAGCAGCTAGTGAGGTCGGTAAGAAGGAATCCTAGCGCATTCAGGAGAGCGGTTACCAATAGGATGCAAGATCAATGTTTTCGTTAGATTCAAGAAAACAGGTGTATGTAGGACATGATCACTGTAGAGAATTAGAAGGAGGTCAAAAGGATAATATACTTATAGACGAACTTGAAATTGAGAGAGCTTGGATTGAAACGATAGCCAATGCGGGCGTGCGTTCCTGTGTATCCGAAAACGCCGAAGCGAACGGTCGCGCTCCCAGACCCAGCATTCAGGAATGAGATCTTGTCCTATAGGTCGCATTGGAAACCAATAAATATATATATCTTCCCCGCCTGCACGGACATACCCAGGTTGGCGCTGACACAGATACAAATGTCTAGCAGGTTTCTGATGAGATAAATAGGATATAGATGACGGAAGAGACGGACGAGGAGGACGGCAGCTGTTAGACAAAAGAACAGCCCTGGCAGCGCAGCAGACAGAGGCATAGATTAAGAACAAGAGGCATGGCGAATCCAAGTTGCCAACGCAATCGACGTGTTTCGATCACGTCCTCTCATTCGGCCGGATCGGCGGTGGCTGTAGCCCAACACAGCCACAGCTTGGGTTATCTCCGAGCGTTCCTGTTATCACAACTGAGGTCTTCTCTTGACACGGCTAATTCATTCCACTACAAAAATATACAAACTATGCGTGAACCTCTTCAGCCTTCATCTTCTTCAGTGCTTCCTCAGCAATACGAAAACTCGCCATGCCGGTAGGAATCCCACAATATACGGCAGCTTGCAGCAGAGTCTCCCGAATTTCGACCTCCGTCGCTCCATTGCCGATGGCTCCCCTGAAATATCTCAATACCTTGTAAATTCCCGTTCATTCATACCTGACGTGCCCGGCAAGCTGAAAACCAGTCTCAGTCATTGGCAGCAGGACACAGCGCTTCAAGGGTACAAACCTCTTCTGCCTTGCCTTGAGATGCTAAAAGCGCAATGTTTATCAGACTTCTTTGCTTGGGCTCCAGTCCAGCTGAATATTCATTAGAACGAACGACTTTAGACTGCTTGATACTTGCGTCGAGTCCAAATCGTTCCCCACGCGACCTTGACAAGCAACAGTCACCAAACGTTCCTTGGAAGACTGTAGCCTCCCAATCACACCTCAGTTGTGAGCTGGAATCATGGTTATAGGCTGTGACGATATAAGTTTGATAGGCTACCTCTTGCATTGGCTTCATGAAGTCGGAAACCCCCTTCTTTAGCTGATTGTCCACATATTCATCTCCCTGAAACAGTGTAATCTCGACTCCTCGGACGCCTGGAAGCTATTCACCATGACCTTGCGCCTAACTTGCATCCCAGCCTCATAGAGTTCTTGGTGCGCTTGCTCATTCGGTCTATTGCTGGAGGCCATTTGAAAGACGATGAGTGTTGGATCCGAAGATTAAACCCCATGTCTCTCGGCAGCTCCACGGCAGAAATTGACGAATAATCAGAAGACTTCGAGTGGCTGATCTACACGGATATCCGCCGGGACAGAAGAAGCATACGGTGAGAGTCTGAAGTGAGATTTACTCCTTACCGCCTAGGACATCTGAAGGCACTCTGGAATATGGCTGTCGACTACCCGAAACGTTTTGGATGGGTGGGACTAGGTGCCATTCACCTGCCCCGAGACGCTTGCGAACGCGTGTAACAACGAACCTAGGTGCCATGGGATTTCCCATGGCTACTCAACTGCTTCAAAATAGCTCGGCGAATCTGTGGATTTTCGATGTGGACCAGCGGGTCCTCAATCGGTTTGCTAGTGATGCTCCAGATGGCAGAGTTCGAATAGCCACCAATGCGAAACAGGTTGCAGATGAATCTGTGAGGAAACTCATTCGATGTGTCCCGAAATTGATGGTTTCAGGAGTGCATTCTGACTATTGTCCCTGCCGGTCACTTTTCGATGAATCACTCTCAAAAAATACTTACTCGTTCTCACAGGAAAGCACGTCAAGGAGGTTTACTTGTCGCCAGAAGTCGGACTCCTTGCAGGAAACACGTCCGGAAAGGTCTTCATTGACTGGTAAAGCATGGAAATACTCGCGGGATGGCATTAACTTGCTCTGGAGTTCTACTATCGACATAGAGACCTCAAAAACCGTGGGTGACGCTGTGAAGATGTCCGATCCCCAGAACTCGGTCGCTTTCTTTGACTGTCCTGTGTCAGGCGGTACGGCGGGAGCTGAGAAAGGCAGGCGTAATCCTTTTTGAGTTTTCTCGTCGCTGAAAAAGCGGTTGAAGGAATTATTACCTTCATGTGTGGAATTGCCGCGGAGGACGAAAAATTCCCGCTTATTCATGCCATTCTCAAGACCATGGGCAAATCGATACTTCCCATGGGCGGGAGAGGGCTCGGCTTAGCAGCGAAACTAAGTAACAATTATCTGAGCGGCATAATTGCTCTGGCAACCTCAGAGGCGATGAACCTCGGCATGAAGCTCGGGATCGACCCGAAGATTTTGAGCGATTGTCTCGACAAGGGATCAGCAGCTAACTGGGTAAACTCGACAGTCAACCCGGGTAAGCTTGATATTATATCCATTAATTGTGATAAAACTGCTTGACCGCACCCTAGTGCCTGGTGTATGCCCAGACGCGGTGACAAGCAAGGGCTACGAAGGAGGATTCAAGGTTCAATTCCCCACGAACGCAAGGAAGCCCTCATATTTTATTTTCTTACAGGTGCAACTGATGGAGAAAGACATGAAACTGGCAGCGGAGGCAGCGCATAATGCTGGTGCCAAGCTGGTTCTCGGAGAGACTGCGATCGGCGCGTACGTCTCTGCCGCTTCGGACCCGCGAGTAAGTGCACCAAATCTCGGTGGCATGTAAGTTAGTAATTGAATCTTTAGTACCGAGACAAGGACTCCAGAGTCGTTTACAAGTGGTATGTGGTTTTTCATTCTCCTGAGTACAATTGGCCTGAGCATGTTTTAGGCTTGTTGACCCAAGAGATTGACTGCTTATTTGCTGCTTATGCCTGTCAATGCGCAGATTACGCTTTTAGGACAAATATTTTTGATCGACTTCCCAAGTTCATGCGGCAATCACCGTGGATCTTTGCACTTGAAGCAAAGTGCGCCTACGGTTTCATAGACTTGCAGGATAGCAAATGGAACATTAAATTCAACCGTCCAACACCGGACCATCTTGTCCATCTTACCTTCGTTGTGGTCCATTTCTCGGTATGATCACTTTCGTATTCCCTCTCTGCCTGCCACTCGACTTGAATCCTCATTGTTGATTCTGGATTTGCCCAATGACGTTGCGTGACTCGCTTTGCGCTCATAAAGGAGAAGGGCTACTTTCCTCTTTGGGTATGTCGGCATCTTGGTGGCTTTGAGGATCTGGACAATGCAGAAACTCTCACCTATCTCGAAATTATATAAAGGCCGGTTGCTCTTACCCAAAACTCACAATCACCTCACCCTTGCCCCCATACCACAATATCTTAATGTTTCGGTTACGCAAAGTGTTCCACAAGTTCGTTTTTCCTTCCAATATTACCTCTGGGTGGCATAGTTTCTGACTGCCTATCAAGGGATTCGCCGGCGAATCACCCCCAAATTTCTCCGACCAAGCCGTTCTACCGTGGAACGAAACCGCTCACGGTTTCCGACATCCACAGCCACTCTCCCGTCGAAAAGCGGCCAATGGGTGATATAGACTATTACTATGATGAGCTGGGAACCCCGCGTTCCCACCCCAGGAGGCGTGATTCTGAGGAAACCAATGTTCTCGATATCCTGGACAGCTTCCCCGCGCCTCCTCCCTTGAAGGCTGTCGTCAGTGGTGCCCATAAGGATGGACCTAGATTCTACTTTCCGCACGATGACCTGTTCGACGACCTCCTCCCTCCTCCTCCCGACAAGGTTTTGGCCATGGTCAAGGAAAGGGAGCGCACCCTCACCCACCAAGTCCGCCTCGAGCAGCAGGCCACCCCTGCTCCTGTCGTGCCACTGCACTACGGGGTCTCATCCCACCGTCGTCCCTTGTACGCGACTTCGCACGCCAACCGTTCGACGAGGAATTTCGGGGCGAATGCTAGCCTCAAGGCTGGTCCCACTGCGCAGCGCGCGGTCGTCCACCAGCCCAGTGGGCACAGCTTTGTCTCCCAACCCGCGTACACCGTTACATCTGCGTCGAGGCCCTCCCCGCGGCCGGAAGGTCGGCGGAAGCAGCTGTATCCTATTCCTGAGGGCGAACGGCAGAGACTCCGGTCTGCCCCCACCCAGATTTCTTCCCATGACCTTTCAATGGCAAACGAGGAGATTCACCAAGCGTATCCGTCGGCCTCCCAGAGACGGCACCGACACCAGATTTAGATTATCCGGCTCCTGACCTCTCTGTCTGTCTTTGCCCATTCCTGCTCACAACGCTCCTTTACGATCCTGAACACGACCAAGTGTATCCTTACGTTCCTTACTGTCTTACCATCTCCGTCCCATTACTGTGTAGTTTGTGTGTATATATCCATATGATCCCTATTTCCATCTCTTAGATGCGCGCGGCATTCTGCATAACTGCGTCACCAGATCCGCTTCACCATTGTGAAACGAGTCAGATCCTCGAGCTTCACGCGGCCCTTCTTCCCCCCTCCTGGTTTCTTCTCGCCTATCTCCGTCAAACGAGGGGCGTCATCCCGTCTATCGTCCAGCAGAGTCTTCAGTTCGCGGTTATAAATCTAATTTTGCGGCGTCAGCTTTTCCAATGGATTACCTACGTACTGCGGAACGACGTACCTGTTCTTCTCGCCCCTCTCCGATGGGATCCCGCCCAAAGTCGTTGATGGCGTCTTCCGCCTCCCGAGCCTCCATCCCCGCCTTCCGTTTCGTGGCATAGCTGATAAGATGGACTCCCATGATAACTTTGATGACAACGAAGCTGCAAGTGGCTCAGTAGCAGTAATGCGATCGCATGGATGGATTACCAGAGCCAGAATAGTACACCCATCGTCGCCCATGTGAGGTAATGTACGATCTCCGCATTCGACAAGGATGGTACTGTCCACGGGGAGGAATTATCGGAGTGGAGGGCGAACATTAGGCTGACGGATTGTGAGCCGATGAGTATCGCCAGGACCGCTAAAGGAAGGGATGCAAAACCCAACCGCCGGGCCACCAGGGGAGCCTGGTCAACGTATGTGTGCTAACAGGATGAGCACGATCAACGATTTGCGGCGATGAGAATACCTTGCGAGCCCCTCTTCGACCGACAGCACTCCCACTGGCAAGATCACGACACAGAACATCGGTGTATCTTTCGTAGACGGAGGGGCGGATATGGTTGAATTTGGTAATGAACGCATGTTTAAGCCAATCAACCAGCATTTCGGACACCAAAACGGTCAGAACAGGCTGTTGCCGTAGGTCAGTGGTGTCCCACGGCTGGGCTACAAGATTGCGCACATAGGAAATTGTCCAGAGGATGTTGTTCCCCCAAACCCAACCGAAGCTCTTGGGCAGAACGAATCCTTCCCGGAAATCAAACTCGGAACCACTCAATTCTATCAGATTTCTGAAAGCGACGACACAAAGCATAAGAGCGAGTGTAAAACGCTCCACTATGTCTATGGTACAAACGTTAGGCACGTCTTATTCTCGGGCTTGCGTTTTTACCTGCGCAAGTAATCTGAAAAAGATTGTCTTTCTCGAATTTCTTGAAGACGCTGCCTTTGATCTCTACGAACTGATTTGAAACCAGTAGTGTGAGCAAAGCATGGTCATAGGAATTGACGGCGACATTCAATGAGATCAATTGGTACACCATAACAAGCGAATGCACGACTTGTATGCAGTTTCAGCATTACGACAACATGAGCTGTTGCTCGACACACCATTGTACAATGTAGCCAACACAAAGAAGAGTAGTGGGCGGAATGTATGCGACGTGACTGGAACCCTGCGGGATAGTGGTTCCAGAGTGGAACGCGAAAACAGGCAATCAAGTATGTCTTGACCAATGGATGCGCATAACCGATCACCAATCTAATGTGGGCTAGGTCAGAGGGAGCCTGGCGACCTATAAGAGAGCGTACTTCAAGTGCGTTGAAAACTACATACAGTTTGATAGTGTCTTGCCCTCGAATGAAATGATATATTTTGCTCGCGTCGGTAAGTGGGGTTAATATCATGATGGAGACGACCAAAAGAAGCATCCGGAGTATATCTGCCTTTTGCGAAGGCGGGAGAGGTGAAGCAGAGCGGGAGAGCGTATTGACAAGCAATCGCGTCCATGCAAGTGCAAACCGGATAGGCAAGATGGTGAAAGTATAGAGGAAGGAGTCCAAGCAGAGGACAAATCCGAACCCGATGATCTACAGCTGTGAACAACGACGAAACAACTGTCGAGGTAGACCATACCTTTTCGATGGCGACAGGAATGCTGAAAAAATTACTGACGCGATCCCACTTGAGCTCTTGATGCGAGTCGAAATCGGTCGCCAACAGCTCCTCCCGTAGATAGTCCCACAGAGAAAATGGTTGGATAGCAGGCTCGAACAGGGATGGAATGGGAGACACAGGAGTGAGAGGGGTCAAAGGCCGCGAGATGGGAGACGGTGGAAGCGAGGAAAAAGTGCGGATTCCTAGATCGACCATCTCCACTGGTTCTAACTTGAATTCGCGAGAAGACGCGTAGATGTTGTTCGGCTCTGGGTCGTGGTCGAATCTGTCCGTGCTGGTTAGAGTGGGGCTGAGGGAAGGCTGGCGGAGGCGGGGGGTCGAGTGGGTCGACCAGGTGTCGCTGAGAGATCTCTTCATTTTTCTACGAGTGCTCATGAGAGACAGAAACAAAGGGCTGATCGTTACGTCACGCTACCGCGACGGTCTCTAGTCTCTTAACACGCACTAACTCAGCATGAAGCTTTCTCTTCGCCTTCTCTTTGGTTCTACTGTCTTTCTCTTCGTCTTGTATTTTGTCTACAGTCAGCTTCCCCCGTCCTATGACTTAATTCAGGAGTCCGAGCTTCGTGCATCCCTCGGTGTCGAGGACAGGGACTCGCAAAAATATGTCTGGTTCAAACAGCTTCAGGGGGCTGGCTTCAACAACCAAGTTTCGTCAAAAGCTACTGCCGCGATTCACGAGCTAATCCGAGCTTCCCTCATTAGGTTCAAGAAATCCTTTTGTATCACCATCTAGCCCTCTTAACAGACCGAGTGTATCTGTATCAAAATCTCATCTGGCAGCGCGCACCACGACATTCTCCGCTTCCCTTGTCCGCATTCCTCTCCGGAGTCACCAATGGGACGGTCACAGAGGCCCTGTTCTCGACCGTCTGCACCGAAACCAAGCATTTATCTTTGGACCGTGACAACGATGCTCTTTGGAACTACACAATAAATGTTCTGAGCAGCGCAGAAAGATGCATAGCAATCGACAATCACATTATTAACTGGTCGTTTTTGGCTGATGCGTCCGCCATGCACGCGATATGGCCGTCGTTCAAACAGTATCTGTCTTCGACTTTCAAATGGTTTGCCATATTTCAGTGACTGGATTTCCTTTGAATTTACCGTTCCGCAAAGGTCTAGCCAAATTCTGGAGATCGCTGAACGAGCGCGTCCGGCCGAGCCTTATATGGCCTTGCATCTGCGTCGTGGTAGGTTAATTGCTATGAATGTGAAAAATCATGTTTGCACTGAGCTCGATATTCTTAGGTGATTTTGAGGGACACTGCAATGGATTGGCTTCAACACAAACAGGATTCACCACTTGGGCCACGCTTCCTGAATTGCAGGATGCAGTGTTACCTCCTAAACTAGAATTGAAGAATTACACGTCAGTTATGGAACATTGCTACCCTTCTCTTCGTCGTATCCTCGATGCCATTGACTCTCAAGCTCGGGCTAATCCCCACGTGAATACTCTCCATGTTCTCCACGATGGTAATACCACTTTCACGAACTCTTGACTTGAGCTGATACACGCCTGGGCGCTTTTCAGGTTCATGGGACCACCCTTCGGTTTACATTCAGTATTACAAGCTGGAAGCTGCGGTGAAAAGTGCATCTCGTATCTTGAAAGCTGGATGGAGAGGTGGTCCCATGAAAACCGTCACACACTCTGGTACTCTCCCGTTGCGCAGCGGTGAATCAGACTGGGCTGTTGCCGTGGATGTTGAGCTTGCACGGGGAGCTAACATTTTTATTGGCAACGGATATTCTAGTCTGAGCACGCAAATAGTGGCTTTGAGACTCGCGAAAGAAGGGTCACGGACACAGGACATTACTTTACTCTAGTGATAACAATATTTATTGACCGTCCGAGGCCGCCGCGTCTTGGTAGTTGGTTATAGCGATATAGGAATTGCGTTCGAAAAAGAGAAAAACGATCATGTACTACTGTACTATTTGATTCAATTCGTCGGTCACGCGTCACAGGCCCCGAAATCGACGAATAATTTCGCGCCTGTCACAGGTCACCAAGGCTGAGCGCGAACTTGTCAAAAAAGTCACAAAATCGCGAAAAAACGCGTCTGAAATCGTTTTTTCTCCTTCGTTGACGTGTCGAGCATTTCATGTATTCCATCAGCTGCGCTGCGCCACAGGGTCCTCGCTTCGCACGCATGCTCCATCCTAGTCCACGGAGTCGCTAACCACAGTGGATACCGCTGGTCTTCATCGCGGTGCTGCGGTGAACGCACAAGAACAATGGAGCAGATGTCCTTGTCGGAAATGATGGCGTGTTCTAGGTTCTTGACCACGGCATGGGGAGGGACTGGAATAGCCGCTGGATCGAAGATAGTGAGGGTTGGCGCATATTCCGGGACCAAGAGGTAGTCGGTAGGATTGAGGAATGCGGTGGATTTGTGCAGAGGGGGGAGGTTAAAGTTGATGAGTTTTAACACAGGAAGGTCCTCGGGGGGTAGGCATGTGTTTGCCGTTGCTTCAGGGATCCGGAGAGACTCTCCATTGCGGCAAAGACAAGCGGCGGTGCGCAAAAAGGCTTACGGCAGCCGATTGATCCGCTCGCTATGCACGGCGTCATAGAAACTTGCAGAGCGTGCGCCATTTCATTTATCTTGTCTCAGAATCAAGGCAGCTGAGCTTAGAATGTAATTCTGGAAGTCCTGGCACAAAGTGCGAATTTTTTTTTATGTCACGGTCCCCAGGGGCAATCGACGAATATGAAAGTTCGTTGCTCGACGTCACAGGTCACAGGGCGCGCGAATTGAATCAAATAGTACAGTACTTCTCGAGTCAAACCCTAACCCCAGTTGGTTCCGAAATAAGCAATTGAAAGGATGCTTTGCATCAACCATGCGCGCCGGAAAACAGTCGCGCTCTCTTACCGCCTGTACCGTACCCACGCCAAAGTAATTTTGGACTCCGTCAACCCAGATGATCGTAAACAGCTCCTGTCCCGCGAAAACCAAGTCCGGCGCTGACCGTTCTTCAGTTACCCTCCCGCCCCGGCCTTTATGGAAGCAGTACTTTCCTATGACCCTGAAACCCTTTCCCTATCGAGTCACTTTGGCCAACCCGACCACTGCGGCTGAGGTTGCGAATGCCTTCATTCCTGAGAACTCGGTTGACAAAGTCGTGGTCGAAATTTTCCCTGGTATCCTCAAACGCATTTGACTTCGCAGGCACGGATTTATTATTTATTAGGTCCAGGACAACTCACCCGCGCGCTGCTCGCACTCCCTCGAAGCCGCATAAAAAAACTTATCGTATTGGAGAACGCCGACATGTACCTCAAATATCTGAAGGTGGAGACACACCATATATTTTATCATATTTTTCTCGACCAACGGGCCTTAGCCTCTCGAGGCGGCGGACGATAGGATCAAAGTTGTGGCATTGAACGGAGAGTCCTGGGCCTCGTATCAGAGGCTTGAGGATATGAACTTGCTTGACGACATTCAGACCATCCCTTGGGACAAAGGAGGTGACACCCACGCACATTTCACCAACTCCAACTAACTTTCCAATCCAGTCCATCCTCAGCTGCATTTCGTTTCTCATCTCATGTCGAACGTCTATGGCGAGCAGTTCATCTCGCAACTATTTCGCGGCATGCCAGACCAGCAGTGGCTCTTTAAATATGGGCGCGTTCCCATGAGCCTCCTAATGAGCGATTACATATGGAAGGTTAGCTCCAAATCCCACGACACCCATTTTATTTACCTCTTTTGTTCAGCGAGTTCAAGGTGATACCGTTGCCGTTCGTTGTAAGCTCAGTATGATTGCGGCCGCCGTTGCTTCGTGCGAGGAAGCCATACCGTTCGAGGCACTACAGCCATATGCAGAGCACTTTTATCCTCCTCCCTCGGGGCACACGAAGGCCATGAGGAACGCAAACATACAAGAGGCCAAACGCAAAGCCGGCACCCCATTCGCAGCGATCAATGTCACTCCGCTGGAACAACAAGTAGGTGTAATTCCATACTCTTGACCGCACTCAGCATTCTTTCTAGGTCATTCAGCCCGGGCTACTTGACAAGTGGGATTACTGCCTTCGCCATCTCTACGTCAACCGCGCAACAGCAATCAAGAAAGCTCTACCGTATGTCTATTGCGACACTCTTCGCGTATCTCTTCAACCCTTATTTCAGATACCTTGCCCCCAATGCCCAATCTCTTTTGAAAGGGACTGACATTGATCCCAAGACACACGTCCGAGAATTGACAATCAGCGATTGGACGCAGCTCGTCACAGCTTTCCATGCTTGGCCTTTTGCACCAGCAGACCTTTCCATTACCGATACAATCGGTATTGACGATGAGCGGAGGGGTTGAATGGTTCGGGGACGGTTTACGCCGGCGAGGCAGAAGAGGGGAATTATTACTCCGTAGCTGAGGTCGTATCCCAGCTCGTACTACTGACTTGCATTTCGCAAAACGACCGAAAACTGTCATTGTATCTCTGAGATACGCTAGGTAGCAACAACAAATGGGATCACCGAATTTGCAGTCCCTACAGTGCTTTAGACTTGAATTTTACTACAAAAAGGGTTCTATGTAGGGCCCCGAAACGCGTCTTAAGACAATGGTTTTCTGAGGAATAACCCACCTTTGGAATTCGGTCGAACTCAGACATCATTGGACATAACTTTGGTCAAGGCCCAAGTAGTTCAGAAGATAGATGTATCGAGGCGAGTCGGCGCTGTGGAACAGGTGGAACGAGAATCTATAAAAATCGGATTTGGAGCCTACTTTACAACACATGCAACTGATAACAGAATACTAAATACAAAGCAGGAAGATACGGCGGTTACAACGGATCCTGCAAGGTGTTCAGCTTCGGATGATTATTTGGAGCACATAAGCGTACCTCGATAATGCTCGTCCCCTCCACGGGCTGTGTCTCTTCCCATTCCTCCGGCAGATCTGGTTGCGTCTCAACTAGAGACGCATCCGTCATGGCGACATCATCCGGATCCACGGGTTGGACCTCTGCGACTCGAGACTTCTTCTCGGGGCGCGGGGCGCTCGGCATCATACCGAACAGGGTGATCTGTTGTGGGCCATCTTTCTTTTCCTTATCCTTGGCTTTTGAGGCAGTCGGTCCTAAAGCAGAGCCAAAGTGAGCTACACAGACGAGTAAATAAAGAAAGACCAGACGCTTTGATTTCGGCGCGACTTCCTCGGCTGCATCCACTTTATCAAAGAAACTCTCGCTCTTTTGCAACATCTTGGATTCGGCTTTCCGGGCGAATATATTATTTCGGCCGTTTTCTTGGCCAATCTTGCGGGCAAAGGGGTTGGTTTCTGCGTCCAAGTAAGACTAGTTGTGCGATTTGCGAAACGATTTTCGTACTCTGTTTTGGGGCCGGGGCGACAAACTCGAATGAAGCAGAGATAGAGATATCCTCGACTTCATCTCGCTTGCGTTTGTTTTCTGGAAGAGAGTCCAAAGAACTTTCGACCGGTGTGGATCGCAGCTGCTCAGCACTCGCGCTGGTCGTATACCGCGTCGTTTCTCTCGCGGGGATGGCAGGCGCAAGACCTGGCCGCGGTACTGTAGGAGGGGGGCCGAAATCTTGGAAAGGTTTCGGAATAGACGCGTTGGAATCGGTGGTCACTGGCCGTACGCGCGGCAGCGGGTCCGGTCTTGTCCACTGCTTCCGCTTTTCTCGCGCAAGAACCAAACGATCCTCCCCTTCTTCTTGAATTTCTTTAAGCGTTTGAATCTTCTCCTTCAAGCTCGCTAAACGATAGAATTCAGCGAGCTTGATGACTGCATCCAAGACTCTCGTATTGTGGATGAGCTTGGCGAGCTCAACGGCACGGGGGAGATTGTCCGCCTGACAGGCATGTTGAATGAGCACCAACAAGTCTCTGTCCATGCGTTGTTCTGTGGCGGCTATTTCTTCATTGGTTAACTGGTCGTCCAGACTATCTCGCAGTATCTCCAGCATCAACAAGTCCCGCTCCAATCTGTCCCACTGTTAATTTGTGGGACAGTGATTATGATATGAACGCACTGCTCTTCCGATTTATCCCCCGATCGGAATGGCATTTGGATTGGCAACTCTAGGTGAGGTGGTATAGGATGAGTTGGATATGTTTGTGTGCCCTATCGAGAAGGTTGGTGGCCACATATTTTGAAATGCAAGGAAATAACCTTCAAGATGAAGCACAGGAACTGGCTACCGCAGATTGCGAAGGGCCAATAAGATTCGTCTTTTCCTGTCTTGCGTTCGAGAAGATTTGTATCCAGGATGCGCGCCCAAGACGCGTGATGCGGAATTCTATGCTTTGTCAACACATGGATCCGTCCCGTCGAATCGTACATGGCTGGGGCCTGCATTCGAAGTCAGAGTCCCTGAGACGTAATGTTCGCGAACATGCGTACTCCTTCTTCAGTGATCCCAATCCACTTTAAGATATGCCCTTTCGGAATGGGCAGGAAGTCTCGCTGACGTACACTAAAGTCGTCGAAATTGATGAGCGTGTAAGAGAGATTTTGGGAACCTAGATTATTTCCAGCACGCGACCAACACATTTAACAATGACGCTTACCATCTATAGTCGTAGACCCCGCCCGGTGGACGACGAACACCCACTCGTGGCCCGCGACCATCGAGATGAAATCACCACCGAGACCCATTATACGACGCTCCCTGCCTGTTCCACTCAAAAATGTAAGATCACCATCAGTTGTGGCAATGACGATGTTCCCGAAACCATCCAAATCAGCGACATCCATTGCACCGCTCGACAGCGGTAAACCACCAGCAGTAATGCCAAGGACTGTACAGCCTTGCGGGAGCGTGTATGTCCAAGTGGTAGTGTTACGGTTAACATAGGGCTTGAACTGCACCTGAGCAGGCTGATCGGGTTGTGATCTGGACGCAAACAAAGCGCCGCGCTCTCCTGCAAATAATTTCAATCAGGCTGAGAAAATCTAACTGAAATCACCCACCCAGGACGCCAAGATGGCATTTCAACACGTCATTAAAAGAAACCTTTCTTTTCGTCTGATCAAAGAATTTAACATCGACGAGGTGATGGTCTGTGTCCGGAGGTGCGGTAATTTCGATGTAGCCAAGGCCATTGGTCGCTGGTCGTATTTAGGTTCGTGACGGTTTCGGAAGCAGAGTGAGGTAACCTACCGAGCAGCCGTTTCCTATCCACCATTGGGGTTGCACCAGGCTGAAATGGTGGCTGAGCCTTTGTGATACTTACTAGACGCACCCATGTTACTGATGCAAAGAATCTTCGACTTGGAACTTACCCATCTCTTTCACGAAATCCGGACGATCATGGCCCGGAACACCTGGCTCTGTATCTTCGTCCACCCAGTCCTCCAAAGCATCGTTCCGGAGCTCTTCCCTGACCTCATCCTCGAGGTCGTCTTCGATTTCGGGACCATCCAGGGCAACCTCGCCGTCCGCCTCCTCATCGTCGAACATCGCAGAAACTGTCGGATCTGTGACAGGTACCTCGGAGCCTCTAGCAGCAATTGGTTTAACGGGATCGGGGTGATCATCAGGAATAGGTTTGAGCCACCGAGTGAACTCCCCGGCCGCAGTTGTCCATGCGATGTAATTGTTTATGGGAGAAAAAGCCAGTTGCGTAACAGTTGCAGTACCGCTAGGCATTCTAGGATAACATTAGCGTCGAGGTACGTGTAACGGCTAGGGACTGACTGCGCGATAATCCGCCGGGTCTCTGTGGACCAGATATAGACCGTGGATAACGAAGCCGACGCCAGATATGCACCGTTGGGCGAAACGGCTAGAGCTGTAACCTGTCCCGGAGCGTTACGGTCGAAAAAGGTTTCGTCCTTCTTCCAGTCCGATCGTTGGATTCTAGCAATATCTACATCGAAGGACGTCAGTCTCGGACTGGGTATGGAACCAGGTATACTTGCCACGAGAGCGAGAAGCCACGAAGAAATAGTCTCCGGAAGGGTGCCATACGGCAGAGCAATCGTGCTGAAATTCAGGGAGTTTGGAGTCTTTGACCGTAGGAAGGATGTTCTCAATAGAGTGATTCTTGTCTTCATCCGAAAGGTCCCATGCGATTATCTGCCCATCAGAGCCGCAAGTTGTCTGGTCGACGTATGTCAGTATCGCCACGATAAACTGGTGTTAACGCACTAGTAGTTGTGCTGTCGGATGCCATGTGGCTTTGCGAACTCCTTCCCGGTGTCCTTTCAAGCTTCTAATCTCGAGAGGATCATCCATATTGACGAGTAGCACTTCAAGTCCACTGGTGGTACGCTTGAGAGGATATAAAAAGAATAAGAAGGCCCACAAACTCGGATGCCACTGCGAGAGTCTTGCGTCGAGGGTCGATAGCCACACATCTTACCACGCCGCTGGCTTTACAATCGGTAACAAAGCCTTCCATTATGGTGCCATCCTTGGGGTAGCGTCTGACGATCCCATCCGCGCTCCCAGAAACCCAACAGTCATCCTGTGTTTGAAATTAACGAGTAAAACCGGTGGAACAGGAGGCTGGGCGTACAGCTACGGAGATGGAGGTTATGTCTTCGTCCGCATCTGTGGCGGCAGCAGGCTCCTGTTCAGAGCCGGCCTTGAGCTTCCAGAGGCGAACGATGGAGTCGCCGCCGCCAGTGAGCGCGTGTCTAAGAAAGACGGCGGAGATGAGGAATTGGAAAGCAGAAAGAAGGATGCACGAACTCTCCATCGGGAGCGAGTGCGAGGCATGTGTAGCCAGGGCCGTGTGCCTGGTTGCTTTCCATCGTGGACGCGTGAAGAGAATGTAACGAACGCGGTGCGTCACGGCCCGTCACATTTGTGCTGATCGGCGGCGGCACAAGGCGAGCCAATCATCACACATATCGTGATTGGGTCAAGAACACTCAATCATGTACTTCAAGTAAAGAGTCTACATCAGAATCATCGCTATGGCTATCCCGCCCGTCGCCTCCGCCTTCTGCTTTTTTGCTAGCCTTTTCGCTTTCTTCTGCCCCCACAAAGCCCCCAGGTTTCGAAACGAAAGCTTGTTGGAGAGAGCCGACAGTCGTGACGGCCATATCAAGCACAACCTCCACTCGCTTTTTCAGAGCTTCGTTTGAACTGGCGACCGTCTGAGGTAAAATTAATATACATCCTTAAGAGAAGCAAAATGTCTTGCCAGTGCCACCAGGTTGATTTGAGCGACGGCTTCGTCCAACCGGACCAAAAGCGACGGCTCGTTGTCGTCCTCGCCTTGTTCCGGCTCTTCTTGCGACTCATCTGGCATATGCAGCTCGACTTCTCCGAAATGGGCCTCCAGAAACCAAGCAAGTCTCTTTATCCTCGTTACAGGATCTTCACGCTCCGCGTGCGGGTGGGAATGGGGATCCGAGTGCGAGTGAGGTTGCGACGTAACTGCATGCGACGTGATATTGGTTCGTCGACGAGACAGAACCGGACGTACGTTTGACGGAAGCGGGGCTCTTGTCGATTCCAGTAATCAGCGCTAATGTAGAGTCGGCGAGCATATCATTGCTTGCGCTGGAATCCCATTCCAAAGTCAACTCATGCTCTTGGGTTTGCTTGACATCGATGGCGCCCATGACCTGATAAAACAATGGGAACTACGATCTGTTTCTGAGAGAAAGTACACACCCGCATCGTTGGAAGTCCTTCTTTGTCGATCCCTTCTTCGACGCTTCCAAACATACCTTCCAAATGCCATCTAACCAATTGCCAACGGACACCGAGAACAATTTTCTGTCGCTGAGTTACCGTACACGTCGATAAACCAGCAAAATCCTTCAAGTCCCGGGGATCCAGAAGGGTGTAAGAAAAATCTTTGGAGACCAGGAGTCCAGATAACACATCGTTTGGACGTGGTTGTCTGTCTGCAAGAGTTCCGATAGCCTGAAAGATTTTAATGAGAAAACCGTTTGTGCACGCAGGACTATACACTCGCCTTGGCGACTCGCTCGCCTCTGAATGACAAGTTGAGTGTTTCGAGATTGCGAGGCGTATGTATCTTGACGTCTTCGTCCCGCTCTTTGTACCTGGACGTCATCGCCGCTCTCAGACGTGCCATGGCGGTCTGTTCCCCGTGAACCAAGACCTAACAAGAATTGTCAAGATTCCATTTAATAGAAGAAGTGCACTAGGATTTACGACATGCTGAGCTTTGACGAGTTCGATGAATTCCGAGTTTTGAGAGTAATCAACATGAGCGCTGAATGAAATGTACGCCACGGATATCTTCCGTGGGATCATCCCTCCTTTAACGGACTCGAACTCTTCGGGTTCAGTCATAATGTCCTAAACGAACGAGGAAATGAGCTGAGGAACTGACTGGGAATTCGAGAAAAGCTTGAAATCGGCATGGGATGATCACAAAGAGAAATCTGATGTTAATTCGTGCCGTGTAGTATACATGAGATAGGAAGTGTTGTAGGTAACGTCCCGGAATTAGCCGCACGGCACTCACCCTCGCCAAGGTTCCTTCAACAGAATAACCAGTGATAATCAGGCCATTGCGCGAGTCGGGCGCCCAAAGCTCAAAAAGCTCTCGGCTCGGGCCACTTTGCATGAAACCAGGGCTAGCAAGAACGACACATGGAGGGCCTTCTGCTATTCTCTTCTCCCATCCGCGAGGTTGAGGTAAATTTGAAATATATCTTTATGAAAGTTAATGAGGCTTTGAAAAGATGACAGAATCTTACTTGAAGACGAAAGGGTTATCACGTTTGGCAAATCTGGTCCTTATATTTGAGTTCATGGTGTGGATGTAGGTTTGGTATACAGCCATCGATTTGCGGGCAAGGCCAGATGCGTAGTAAATCGGAACGTTGTGCAAATCCGGGTGTTTTTTCCAGTACTCGTCAAGGATGAGTAAGAGTTCCTGTGCTCGACCGAGAGCAAAGGTAGGGAGTAAAACATGTCCGCCGCGCCGTATGATAGAATGGACGAGTGTCGTGAATCGAAGTTCCTTTTCGGGTCTACCTTCGAGACTTTGAACTCCGTACGTGCTCTCCACTATCAGGACGTCCGGTCGTATGGGAGGCAGCTCAGCTTTTACAAGATGTCGATCTTCTTCTCGTGAATAGTCTCCAGTATACAAGATCTTCAGACCAGCAATGTCGATGAGAAACATACATGCCCCGAGAACGTGGCCAGCGTGATACGGCGTGAAAGAGATACCAGGGCACGGCGTTATGAGTTGATGAACAGACACGGGGATGATGAAGGCCAGCGACATTGCCATATCCATGGGAGAGAAGAGAGCATCCGATGAAGAGGAGCTAGAGAAAATAATTAACATGAGAGGATACGAATCGGACACGAAAAACCGCACCTCATTTTCACGAAATCACCCATCATGAACTTGTGCAGAGCTTTCGTTGGATGCGTCATGTATACCTTGCCCTTACCGTCTCTAAAATTGGTCTAGCCAATGTCAAAATTCGAAAATAGAACAAATAATGAAGACCCACTTTTTCGGTGATATAAGTGAGAGCTGCGGCATGGTCAAGATGAAAATGGGTAATGAGCAAAGCATCGACCTAGTGGGCAATGAGTAACGCATCGACGTGGGTAGTAAGCAAACGACCGTCGACCAGTCCAGTTCGTCGATAAAAGGAAGCGAGGCCATGCCGCTATGGGCGGGGTGTACGCCAGCATCGCACACAATTGTCTTGCCTCGGTACTGCAGAACACAGCAAGATCTCCCAACTTCTTGGCCCGCTCCCAGAAGTGTGATGCTTAATGTTGGTGCATCCATGGAGAGGTCTCAGACTAGGTGCGGTGGGGTGGAGCCAGTATTGCGACTAGAAGAGATGAGCGTGCAAGTTTGTCGGTCACACTAATGGTGACTAAGGCGCTTGTCACGCACAGAAAAACTGATAGCATAGCGACTATGATACTATACACGCAGGTAGATGTACAACAACAAGCCGGGAATATGGAGGTTTCGCAATAGTAGAGATCAACAAATCCAATGAAAAATAATCTAATCATCGCCGAAACAATGTTCATTGTCCCATCGTGAAGTCCCAAACCTAGGTACGGGATTAATCTAGTGAAGCGACCTTCGAGAGGACACATACCGGACGCGGGGCCCCAATTGAGAGTTTCCCAATCTGCTTCTTCTGCCGCAAATTCTTGACCTCGGTATTGATGAGGTCTCGCAGCCGCTCCAAGTCGAGGCTGCGCTCAGCGCGCGATCCCATGAGAATGTTTCGCCATAGGCCACAAGCAGCGACAGAATTGTCGATCCCGAGCTGGAGCGGACGGTGCAGGCGGACCATCTTCTGCATAAGATGGTCGGGGCTTGGGTAAATGGCATTGGGCCATGCAACCCGGATGGCAAACCACCAACCAAGTGGCTACAGAGTGCCGTCAGTGGGCTTATCTTCAACAACATATTAAAATGATGAATCCTTACTCGGCCGTCCGGAAGGGTCCGTTCAGGATAAGAATCATAAGTCGTTAAGGCTCCCTCAGGAAGGGAGAATCTGTAACGCGTTCGCATAGTGCGCTGGAGGTCTGCGGAATAACTTACCGGTGTACAACCCAGTGGTTGGGGTCCGATCGATGTTTAGCCAACACAATTAAAAGGCGAGGCATTCCCTCGAGTCCGAAGGGGCTCCAAAGGTCTCTGAGCATTCCACACGCGTCGCCGTGGCGTCCATTGAAAACAGCATTGCTGATCGCGTCAGCCATGTTCGGCGGGACAAACAGTCTATCCACGACACCCTGCGGGCTATCCGTTAATTTGGCACGAACATAGCGTTTGTACGTCTGCATCGACCAGATTGTCAAGGCGACCTCATTGACTTGTTGGTTGCGAGTTGTACTGTTCAATGCAGCGTCAAAGTCAGCGGCGGGCCAAATGATTGCCCAACTAAGGAGTCGTTGATGAATCCGCTGCCATGGTGGGAGGTGCTGCTGATCGCCGCTAACATCAGCGTGCCACTGTTGCGGCGTAGCAACAATTTCTTGGTGAACGTCTTCTTCAACGGGCGCAGGTTCAGCAGCGTTCGAATCGCGATCAGGAATGGTTTGAAGGCCGGTGGGACTAGGTCCGTGCCCCTCGTGTTCGTCCTCATAATCAGCGTCGTCGTCGCCGTCGCGGGTCACCTCCCACGAATGGTGGGACAGATTGCTCCCTTGCCGCTTTTGCCTGAGCTTGTACAGTTCCTCCTCCAGGAACTGCTGTCCCGGGGAATCATCGCGCTCGACGACATTGTGATGCTGTGACAGACCATCCGATTCTGTCCGGAGCGGATGTTCTCGTTGCGGGGTTTCGGTGGCGTCGTCGGAGCCTCCTTCATCGTCCTCGACAACGAGCTCGGTCTCGGGGTGCTGATACATGGAATCGGCCAAAGTCCCAGTGGGCTGAGCGTGTATGTTGATGGTCCGCGTCGCAGGAGTCTCAGTATACTGTCCAGGTTCTCCTTCGTAGCCGTACTTGGAGCCTTCGGCCTGACTGGGAGCCCTCAGGCCCTCAATTTTGGGGCCCAGACTTTCGATACGCTGTTGCATGAGGACGATCTCCCTTTTCAGGTCTGCCGCCCACTTCGGTGGCTCGTCCTACGCAGGTTTACTCAACAGACGTTCAAAAAACAATAAAGCGGTCATACTTCATTCAGGTCATCTGGATTGAGATGGACACTTGGATCGTGGTCGTGCATCTTCTTGTATTGCTTAATGGACTGTTGGAAATATAAGCGAAATTAAAAGAGTGCGTTCCAGGCCACTGACCTCGTTATCATATTTCATGCCCAGCCTCTTCACTCGCTGCCGAATGGCCTTCCGCAGAGCCTTTTTAACAACCTCGTGCACGGTGGGATCACTCTCCTGTTGCATCAAAACACACAAATCCATGTCATGGAAGTGGGAGTTGACGATATCTGATCCCAGAGCTGACGGGGTATAGTGGGAAGTACGAGGCGTGCGGCCAGCAAGAGCGTCCTTGACGATCTGGGCTTCCTCTTGGTTCAATTCGAAAGGAGACTGCGCGCGATGCTGAGACGTTGCAGCTCTACCCTGCTCTACCGCACTGGCAGCTTTGGACGACTGTGCAACGGAAGCGGCCTTTCCATGATGAGATTGCGCGGTGTGGTGCGAACGTGCTGCCGACGGCGCGGCGGAGGGTGCTTTCGAAGGCACAGCGGAGGGAGCTCGTGAATGTAGGGAAGCGGGGGACTGTTGGTTGAGGGCGTCGAGCGCTACTGCACGGCCGCGGACCGCTGCATGCAACAGATCTTCCGTTGTGGGAGCATGTCGGTAAGGTGAGAAGGGTCTGTTTTGATGAGATTGTCCATTGCCGGAGAAGGTGGAGCGCATCGGGCCTGAAAATAATAAGCTGCGCCGCACGGACCGAGGTGCGACAGAGCCACGTACTGGCAATATTTCGTGGCGGCGATGCGGCCCCTACTTCAGGGTCGGCTCCACCGTGCACAGACCGGTTCGCATTTGATGGCTCTTTACGCGAAGGTGACTTGGCTGTCGATTGCTGAACTTTGGTTTGCGAGGGAGACTCTGAAGAAGGCGCTTTGGAACGAACCGCCTTGGAACGAGTGGGAGAGGCAGGACTACCGAAGTCGTTCTCGCCCATTCTGCTCTCGGGCAACGCTGGATAGGCAGTGCCCTCCTTTGTCTTTGTTGTGACACGAGACATAGGCGACCACGGTCTATTGTCCTCGGCAGCTTTGGACGGCTACAGAGGCGTCAGTGATTATGACTAAGAGAGAAAGACCAGGATACCTGTCTAGAAGCTTGAGATGGAACTGGCCGCGATCTTGGGCTGGAAGGACTCTCGACGCCGATGTTAACAGAAGTAGCACGAGGAGATGCAGCTGATTCTGGCAGCGCGGCTTTGACATGTCCGGGAGTCAGGCCTCCGATACTGAGCTCTGGGAGCTCGGGCATCGGCTTGTTGTACTGTTGAGCCCAATTGGGCTGGAATGGCTGTCAGTATATAACCATAACCAGTCATCATAAATTGGTTTACCGTCCAGGTGCTCATTATGACCTCGTTAAAATTGTTAGGCTCGTCCGGCATGGGCCCAAAGTTTCCGAATGAAGGCCCAGAGTCATAAGATGGGTAGTGTGGGCCTGGAGCGTCATTGGGTCCGGGTTCGCGCTGAAAACTACGATAAGATAGGAGCAAGAGTAATGCAGTTTGCTCACAATAGGGAGCGGCTGGCCACCAAATTCGGACCGTTGTCCATTCTGTTCAAGGGAGTCTGTATCGTCTCCGTCGTCGTCTATGAGAGTTGGTCGTGCAAATTCGTTGAGCCGACCAGTATAGCTGACGGGAGACATGGCTAAATCTCGAAGAGCTTCGCTATTCCGGCTTCTGGCTGCAGGAGAATAGAGACCATTTCGGGTCTGCTGATTTTGATAATCTTCGGCGTCGGCAATGGAGCGCGGTGGAGTATCGTCTGCTTCATGTCCTTCTCTCGACATGCCTTCGAGGTAGCTCAAGACTAGGGGGCGTGTTGAGGATTATCCGTGAAGATAGCGCAAGCAATATGACCTTTTTCATTTGGTCCTAAGTGGAACTTGTCAGACACGCGAATAGAGTGAGAGGTATAGAATTACCTGGAGTACTGGAGCGCATGAGAATGGGATTCAAGACTCCACCCGAATCAGACATCATGGGCGTAATACAGGGTCGTTAATGAGGAGAAATAAAAGGTGTATCGCAAGTTGAAGGGAATGGCAGAGACAGAGCTGTCGGTCCTGCCGATGAACCTTCCACGTGACCCCGATTAGCACGGGCCGACATCCGAGCACTGAGTGGCTCTGAGCTGAGCGCTGAGCGTTGCGCACTGTTCGAGAGAGGTTGGAGCTCAAGCGCTCAAGGCTCTGTCTCAGATATAGCAACCTGGTTTCCTTACCGAGCTCGATCGATCGCAATTGAAATTTTGAAACGGTCAAAGCGAGAAATACGAGTTTTGTTTACATGTGTAGAATTGATACAGCGTGTATAATCTATCGAACGGCTACACAAACCGGCAGCCCAAGTACGAACCAGCGACTCGGTTGCCAGGGGATCGAGTCAAATGTCTAAGAGTGAAAACTTCGGCCACTTCCGCGTTTGCGATGCGCACTGATTGCGCGGCGCTCCGAGTGCTTGTGTTTGCACACCGGAGCACTGGTGGAAGAAGCGCTGGATGAGGCAGCAACGATCGGGGTGGAAGTGCTGACATCGGGAGAGGACGTGGTAGAGGGAGACGTCTTCTTGGAGGTCGTCTGGCTGTCTGTAGTGGTTTTGACTTCGGTTGTAGTGGTGCTACTAGTATTTGGCGACGAGGATGAACCAGCGGGGCAGAAAGTGATCAAGAGATTGGCCTGAACGATGGGACGGTTCAGTCTGGTACACACAATGCATGCATGGTTACATACATTGTCCTCCTGGCAGGCTATTTGTACCCACGTATCGTCCGGGTGGAAGAAGGCGGTTTTGCAACCTGGGGAATCGCCTGCAGCAACGTCAAAATTTCGTCCACAAGGTCAGGGAACACTGACATGTAGTACCAATTCCGTCGCAACCACCGTAGAACCTACATCTCGGAATGTTAGAATAAAGTAGACCCCGCGACTGGCACTGACTCGATGCGCGTAGGGACAGAGTATTTGTGGGGGTCGATCAGTGAAATATCGGCACTGGATCCACCTCCAACTGCAACTGGGTTGGTCATCGTAAGTTCAAGCAAGGTGCAGTTTTCGCCATTGAAGCTGCAATAGCCTGGATTTTGTTAGACTCGAAAGCTGAAGCAATGGAACTCCATACCTGTCTGGAGATAGCTAAAAACGCGTCAGTTCCATCCTCATGGCCAAGGAAGATAACTGACGCAACTGCTGCTGCGAGCTCGCCTGAACTCTCGTAGCTCGTCGTGGTTAGGACGTCACCGCCTTTGATCAATTGCGGCTAATAACAATCTAGTTGCGGCGCGCGTCTCAAGTATAAGGACGAACTCACAGTTCCATAACCGCACCTGGTTCGAGTTTTTAGACATATCGCAGCGAAACAAGCGTCCGACGCACCTGTTGTCGAACTTGACCGTGTGCGACTCTGCGAAGACGCAAATCGCAGATGCGAGGACGAGAAGAACGAGAGTGAGAGCCATGGCGGACGGCGAAAGGAACGTGGCGGTTGGCTGGTCAACGCTGAGAGATAGACGCACGGCGGACAGGCCGTGGCCAACCTTTTGATTTCATTTTTTGATTCTCCACCGCCACTTCAGTTTCGCCTCGAACTTTGTCACAAACCGATGGATTGCTCTGAGGCGGAACAAACTCGAGGGTCTCGGAGATTGAACCTGGTCGAACTCGGAGTACAGGACTTCTGATCCAAAACCGAATTTCCTCTCAATGTGACGTCTTCAAGTTCAAGCGCGTGAGTACTGGAAGGACGACAAACTGCGAGGAGCCACCCGGCTTGAAGCTTGTTTCTGGCGAAATCTCTCGCAGATTTTTCAAAAAAAAAAACTGAAGAGCGACGAGAAACTTCGATCCACACGAGCCTCCGAGTGTTCATGTTATCTCGCATCTATGTTCCAAACGGGCCACCGAGCTATCCTCCTCAAGCTCTTAGCTGACCCGGTTCATTCATTATAAATTCATCTATTGCCAGCGGCCCTGATCGTCAAAGGGGACCCATGACCTAGCCTGAATCTCGAACGGATCACATCCCTCGATCCGTTTTGCGCCTCTCTGCTGTGTCTCGTCGCAATGTCTCTGCGCATGGGCATCTCTTTCCGGAATTCCATCCTGATACGCTGATTGTTCCGCGCTATCCATATGTCTTTTGGTACCGTGGCCTGGTTTCCACTGGTTCACAAGAGTTCACAAGACGCGTCGAAGGTCTCTTGATCAATTAATAGCACACCTTTAGGGCATCGTGGTGACCAGTGACCTCAATGACCACATCCCCCTAGTTGCGCATGTTTTCCCTCTCGCTGGTATAAAAGCTTTGTTGCCAGAAGCCGTGGCTATACGTCCCCAACCATGCGCGCCTTCCTCCCTTCTGTTGTTTCGGTCATTTCCATTCTCACGGCGGTTCATGCCAACCCTATCGAGAAACGGCAATGCACGGCGACCCTGAACACCGCGCTGGTATGTACATACAAGTCAACGCCAGTCCAGAAGACACGCCTAACGAAGCGCTAGTCTGTTGCAACGAGACTGCAGAGCCATTACTTCAATACTGGCAACGGGCAATACACCGGAGGTCGGTTTATTTTCAGCAGTCTATTCAGTTTCTGACGAAACATCGGTCTAGGGTCGTTATGGACAGACGCTGTAAGCGAGCATCGAGTGGGGCTACGTTAATTTGGTTTTGAATTTGGTTCCGCGCAGAACGCGTTGGAGGATCTCCACAACTTGGTGCGGTCGAATAGGGAACAGACAGGCGGCATTCTCATCCTTTCCCGTAGATGCTTGCCACGGGAACGGACCAGTTTGGTGTAGTTGCAGACCAGTCTTTCATCGGGAAATCTGCACAGGACAGGTAGAGCGCTTCATGCATCGCTCGCCAACATCTCACCCCCCAATTCACAGTTCTACCGCTCACTGGCAAGCTATTCTCGGCGGAAGCAATGACGATGCTGGAGTGGGCCCTTTTCGAAATTTCCTCCATTTAGCTAAACTCACTGATTAACTAGTGGATCGTTATGGCCCTTTGGAAGATTGCTGATTACAAGATTGCCAGAGGCTTAAACGCGACCCCATATCTTGTGAGGCCTTTTAGACAATCATGGTCGAAGCCCTTTAACGTCGAATGCTAGAACAGCGCGCTTACGATCTATAATATTATCGCCGGCATGTTCCCTAGTTTCTCTTCGGTGTCGGTTGCTGACCGTCTTCCGCAGTTCAATGGGACACTGTCTGCGGAGGGGGAGGTGCGTTTAGACTATTCTGCAACAGAGAACGTTCTCGGATAACACCCGCTACGTAGTTTGGTGGTCTACGGCGCACACGTACAAGAACGCTATCACCAACGAGCTCTTCCTCCTCACTTCTGCAACTGGAGCCATCAACTTCCCCACCCAGGCACCTTACCTTGCCAATGCACAGAAGGTTTGGGCTTGGCGTGAGTTCTGTTGGCCAGTGGTATCGCGTGGCTAACGTTTTGTCGTTCGCAGTACAGAGCAGCGGAATGCGCAACGGAGATGGCCTTTGGAACGACGGGCTTACCCAAGATGGCACATGCAAGAACAATGGTCAAACAACGTGGACCTATAACCAGGGAGTCATCGCTTCTGGCCTTGCAGCCCTCTATGCGGTCACCAAAGACACCTCCCTCCTCACTCAGGCGGAAATCACCCTCGATGCCACTATTAGATTGATGTCGACCAACAACATCCTCCGGGAATCTTGTGACAATGCGGCGTCGGGAGGATCTGTATGCAATCAAGACCAGCAAATCTTCAAGGTACGCTTCCGCCCCGTTTTACTCGTCCTGATGATTCACACTATTTACCAGGGTATCTGGACCAAATCACTGCAATTCTATCTAGACAGGGCGAACGATCCGGCGAGGAATGCGAAGTACAGCGCCTATCTGGGCTCGCAATCCTCTGGTGTGTTCCACTTTGGAACTGATGCTGCCGGCGATGTGGGGTACGCCTTTATTTCATCTCATTGCACTCCAACTGACTCGAACACTACCCAGATCGGTGTGGTATGCCCCCAACGCAGGTGGATCAGTATTCACGCCCAAGACGTCTACCTCAGGCCTCGAAGCGCATATCGCAGCCGCCAAGTACGGGCCATGCTGAACCCTGTACACTGTCGTATTCTGTATATTATTACGCGCAATCGACGACCCGTATGAATCCTACATACAACCCTCGATTGAGAAAACAGGCAAAAAAATAGCAAAATACATAAAGATCCGAGAAAGAAAACTGTAGAACTAATAAAATCAGCAGAGTGTAAGTAAAGTACTGTAAATAAGGTGGCCCGCCATTCAGTCTTCGACCTCAGCTGTTTCTCGCCGATGGAGCTGCGAGCCGAATCCTTTCGTCGGATTGGCCGGTGTAAGTGGCTCGTCGTCTTCGTGTATCGTCTCCTCTTCGGGGCCCTTCCACTTGCCTTTGACGCTAACATCGTCTGCAGCATTGCCGTTCAGGGCCCGTTCCAGCGCTACGCACGGCGTCAGCAGCCAGCAAAGCCTGCGAAGTATATATATAATGCTTGCCTTTTTCTCCGCGCTTTTTCAGCCGGAGGGACATGGCGGCCTGGAGCGAGTCAATGTACGAGTCGTATTTGACAATCTCCGTCAAAAGATACTGCGACTTCTTTTCCCAGTTGGTCTGCGCCTTGATAGCATTGGAACTCCGGGGCTGGTACTGTTCAGACAATTAGTTTCGGCCATACCGAGAAATAGATGCACGCACCAGCGCAGCCATAGCCTCGCGATACTCGTTATGTTGTTTGAGGTCCTTCTTCATGGATGCCACGTGCTTCCGAAGCGCCTCGAGCTGTGTCTCCTCGTCATGCGGGCTCGACACAGTTGGCGGCAGCGGCGGCTTCCAGTCGTTAACGAACGTCCGGTCTGCCCACGGTGAACTCGTCCCCCTCACAGTCGCCGCCCCCTCCCGCCACCCAAACTTGCTCTTCGAACTCCGCCCGCTCTTGACGCTCATCGCATCCGATATGTCGACCGTCTCCGGTGTTTCTGAATGCGACCGCCCGTGTGAGGGTTCATCGAGCCGGTTCCACCCGTACTCCATGTTCGACACGCCACCGGCGAGTGGCTCCTTGGACGTGCGCGCAGCCCAGTAGTTGCACGTCGACACCCACTCGTTCACGAGTTCCTCCGTGCCCGCTTGGAAGAAGTACACGCCCCCATTGGCGAGTGTGAGCACCATGCAGTACGGCCGCTGCCTGTTGTACCCCGGCGACGGCAGCGAGTGTGCCAGCGAGTGCGCGAGCTGGACAGTCCCAACCGGTTTCGCGTTCGACTACACACATCAATTTAGCGGCCACACATAGACGCTATCGCTCAAGTGACTTACCAGCCAATTCCCGCCTCCAAACGTCCCCGATGCGCCCGGGCTCGCATCCCCAAAGGTGAACATATTCAGCTCGCCCTTTTGGATCACCACAAACACATCCAACCAGGCCTTGTCCCTCGCCCTCTTGCCCACGCTCTCCCAGTACTGTTTCCGGCACAGCATCCCCTCCTTCGCCCACGGCGCCCCAAGCAGCGCGAGTTCCTCATCGCTAATACTGATGCTCGTCCCGGTCGAGTCATCGCTGCACCCACTCCGGTCGTCGTCCTCCTGCGCCTCCTTGATAATCGTATGACTCAAATTCGACGCAAAGCCCAAAGTCGGCGTGAGGAAGCTCGAAGACGACATGGCCTCGTGTGTCGACGTCGCAAAGCTCGGGCTTGGGCTCGTCCGGCCGTCGGTGATGCTGCTGTTACTACTGTAGGGGCTGTTCGCTGGCTGCCCAAGGATCGACTGCAGCCCCCGGATGCTCCCGCGTTTGAGCGTCATAAGCCGATCGGGGGGACCCCGCTGGCTGCGGTTGCGGAGCATCGTCCCACCGGGACCTGGGCTCAGCGCTCCCATCGACGAACGGCTGCTATTCAGCGGCTGCAGGATCTGCTGGCTCTTCACCGCGTTGTACATATCCTGCGACTCTGTGAATATATGGAATCGTGCCCGCAAACAAAACGCTACCTTGAGCAGATTCTCCATATCGTTCTCCCACGCGCGCCCGTACACCATACTCGACACGGAGGGGCGCGATTCGTGCCCGGCCGTCGATATCTGCACCGACGGTGTGCTCCCGTTTGCCGCGGGCGACGACATCGCGGCATTCCCATCTGCTCGTGAGACGCTATGCCAGCTCGTAATGCTGTCGCTCCGTTTCGATCGGCTCATCGTCGCGGGCGGCGTTGAGGTCGACTCAATCGTCTCTGCGCGCAGACTGGACGAGTCCTGCGTCGACGCAAGGTCGATCGACGACTGCGCCGGTGTTACGGGCTGCAGCTGCATCTGGATGGCTGCGAGGGTGTTCCGTACAAACTGTGAACGGGACATGCGCGTCGCCAAATCGGCCACGTGCAAGTCAGTGTTGAGCAGCAGTAGAGAGTATGAGACGGCGTGAACGAGGTCTGGGGCGGTTAGAATTACTGAAAAAAAAACATGGTTAAGAGACTCACTAGCGCTGCCATACAGCCCACCGGGATTGCACTCCCAATACCGACGACTGAACTCTTCCAGAATACGGTCGACCTGTTGCGTCTCGGCCTTGAGGAACAGTTTGGCGCATAGGCGTCTAGCACGGTGTCAGTCTCCATGAATGGACGTGCGAGATTCAACGCACCGGAATGCGAGATCGAGCCTGAGCCCGGTAAAGTCGAAAAAGTTGATGTAGTGGCGCAGCGCTGCCTTGTTTATCGGTTTGCTGCAAACTCTTGAGCGAAAGCCGAACGAAAATGAGAGGCATACGCACTCGCTACCAAGCCACTCGGCAATCTTCTCCTTGCCCAAAAAATCCTCGTCCTCCTTCCAGCACCGGGTTGCGAAATCCCTGCCACGGGTGTCCATATCTTCTGACTCTTCGCCGCGAGCGGGTGAGTGGCTCGGTGTTGAAACGCGGGTGAGCGTGAGGTCGTTGACAGAAAGATCCCCCTGGGAGGACCTATATATCTTTGGTGCTGCGGGGAGTAAGACATGAGGCAGACGGATGGGAACAAAGGGAGCTCACAGGCATCCCCTGCGGGCACGAGGGAGGGTTCCGAAATGGACGCGCTCGAGCCATGCATTATGCGCAGTCGCGCGGTCCCCGGATCTCTCGTGGCGCCGTTACCGTTGCGCGGGCGCAAAGGGGTCGAGCCGTGCGGCGAATTCCAGACGCGTGGGCTGTCTCTTTCGCGAGGCAAGACCACCTGGGTGAGGGATGTCGTTCGTGGAGGAACGATCGGGGCACCGTCCTCGTCCTCGGACTGGGGCAGTTGGAGGGTGAGCAGTGGCGTTGTGGGCGTGGGGTCGGTCTTGGAGCGGGTGGTGTATGCGGCGCGGCGGGCAGGGGTGGAGGGGTCCCGAAGTTCAAGGGACGCAGCAGGAGCGAGACCCTGGAAGTCATCCAGTATGCCAGAAAGCGCAGGGCCATCTGGGTCCATTCGGCGTGCACCGGCGGCGATCTTTTTCAGCTCGACCTCGCCGACGCTCATGCTACGTCGCTGACGGGTGGTCGGGGGCGGATCGAGGTGAGGGGCGAGGGGAGAAGGACTACGGGGCATCCTCTCGACAATAATGAGAGAATCGTCGTCGCTGGCTTCGCGGAAGGGGGACTGGGCCATGATGGGTGGGAGGGGTTTGTCGGGGCTGCGGCTGAAGACGTCTGCGATGGGGGAGCCAACGGGTGTGTGGTGTACCTGTGCGGGCAGCGGGGGCACCGGCGGGGTATTCCAGGATGAGGGGGGTTGGTAGGAGCCAGCGTCTGTTTTCTTAGTGGGGGTGAGCTCGAGGTGAATAAAGGGCGAATGTCTCGCACCGATCGCTCGCGGACCGTGCCGCCGCTCCCCAGCATTTTGCCGAGGAACGCACTCGTTTTTGAGCGCACGGACGACTTGGCCGACTGGGTGGTTGAGTTGGAGTTGCATGCAGGATAGTAAAATGAAACACCGACCTTTTCGTCACCATTGGTCGTTGTCCGCTGGAGCTTGTTCTTGCTCTTTGGGGCGTTCCCCGCGTAGGCAATGGAGGTAATCTGGTTGGGTATTGGGGGCGGAGGATCGTCGTTGCGGCGGCGCTGGTCGCGGGATTTTGGAGAGACGATGCTACCGCGCTCCCGTGCCTTGCGCAAGAGAGTTGCGAGGTCTGGAGACGAGGAAGTGCCTGGAGAACGGTACATGGAGCGACGGCTTGCATTATTGCGGTCGTCTTCGTCGTCGGAGAGCGGGGACGGGGGTCTCCTGGAAGGCCCAGCGACGGGTGTGGGGGTCGGGGGCACGACTACTGGGGTTCCGGGGGTGGTCTTGCGCATCGGAGACGGTGATGGAGAGTCCATGCCCAGCTGGCTTACATCAAGCCCCTCCCTGAGCTTGAACGTGCCTTCTGTGAGCAGGGCGGCCTCAAAGTCGAGGTCAGTGCGCGACGCCCGCCGTTGGAGGGTCGCGTCCCCCGCATCGAGTGTCCGTGCATATGGCCGGAATAAAGCCATGACGGTCGCTCAAAAAGTAACAAACTTTTGATTGCATGCATTCCACAGTCCAGACTACGATAGGAGGACGAAAATGGGCCATTTGGCCTTCGAGAAACACTCCAGGCTCTTACAGCGACCTTACGACAATTACTGGCTCAAACCAAGAATCCCAGTTACCAAAATTCAAGACCCCACCAATGTATTCGGTCCCAATGCAGGACACCGCGGCTCCGACAGGGCCGGCGCGTCTGTCTCAGGGTTCAAATCGATCGTGTATGAGACGTAGGCATTGGTTACGCGAAAGAGGGGCGAACGCGAACAGTGTAAATCTTGCCACGTTGGAAGCCCCCAATATCTACGGGGACAGCGGAAACGATATCGGGTTGCGGAACAGTGCTGAACGCTGTGGGCCGCGGACTCTGGTCGTCAAATTTGCTCTCGGGGCAGTACTGTTCTGGCTAGGAAGAGGAGGCAGAGCTAGGCAGAGATCAAAAAGAGACGCATTGCAGCACTCACCAGTCCAACGACTAGTGCTCATATTTATGTCGCGCTTCGTACGAAGTTTCGATAAAATGACCGAGAACAAAAGCCCTTTCATGGTTCCAAAATAAATAGACCAAACCTCCAATCGCTCGAAAAGGAAGTTTGGGGCTGTGTAACTTTGCGTCCAACTTCCGCTTCAAGTTCCGCAGGAACCCGTTACTCATTGCTCCTTTACAGCAGACCGCACTCATCCAGCATGCATCATCGTCCCAATTTACGTGGATTCACGTCTCCTAGCTGTCAGATCTGACCTCAACGAGGATTGAAGAATAGTGAGCATTGCGAGGCGGACAACACGGTCCCTCTAAAACCTTGGAATTCTTTCGAAGAGCGTTCACGAGTCACTGGTGACGACAAATCCCTATTCAAGCGCTTGCTCCGTCTCTGTGTCCACCGCAGCGCAGTAGATGATGCTAACGAGTATCAGCATCGTGCAGTTGGACCCAGAGCTTACAGGACTTCCCCACCGAACTCTTGACGCGCATATTCCTTCAGCTCTCTTATGAATCTTTGCTCTGCGTGCAGGCCGTCTGGAATGCTCTCGTCCCGGAGGATCCCGAGCTCCGCGTACAGATATTCAAGAGGTTCACCAAAGTGTACGTTGACCCAGGTATGCGGTCTCAGCTGCATATCGTAGTAGCTTCATTCAATAATGTTTGCCAGGCTGCAGCGAGCCATCCTTCCAACCCGAATTCAGATGCCCTGTAACCAAATTCTCCAGTCAGGGTACGACACACTTCTTCTTTGTGCACATTTCTGGTTTACTGAAGATGCAGTTTCATCCCGCGCTGAACCAAGTTTCATTCGTCCGGGTGGCGGTCTGGAGAGCGCCGCTTTCTACACTACTGGGAGCGAACCTCACCAACTCTGCAATCTCTTGATCGTTAACAGCTTTTATCTGCATCCTCGTCGTGACAATAGTGGCCCTCGTCGTTGCTGTTTCCGGCGACATAATCAACGTAGTAAGTCCCAAGGGCATTCGGCTGAAGGACACCTTCGTCGCCCCCGAAGAGCAGTTTGTGTTCGGTTTTTTTTGTTGGCTGGTATCTGACGGTGTGTTTCTATTCAAATGTTCAGATCATTACTGAAGAATACGGAATTCTTACAAAGGCGGACGCCCTCGGGGACCACATGTGGGTTCTCCTTCGCGAACAGTTTCCTACGCCCCCTGCTTCCACTTACTGTCACCCAGGTTCTACGAAGGGCTTCTGAATGTGGCCATAGTCAGGCTTGGGTTCATGGCGAGGATGTGGTTTGGTTCTTGAACGCCCATGTGTGCTTTTTTTTGGGGGGCGGCTATGCCAGCGCCGCGGACTAGGCTGTAAACCGGAAATTCAACATGTCGAGACGAAACTACCTATTTTTATGCCTGTAGGAAGCATGCGGACCGGCAAGGTAATGGATTCCAATGGTCGGATTGCAAAGGCGCTTGAGTTGGGCGGCCAATGCACTCTTACCTCGCGAGTTCCGTAGCCTCTTTGCGTGGACTTTCAAGCAGGGCACGGATCTGCTGACAATGCCTCTCGGACTGGACGATATTGGTGTGAAAAATCTGTTTGAAAGGCGAGTCCATGGCTTTATTATTTTTATTATTGTTTTGCGCCCTCGAACGAATATGGTTGCTCACCGCGCCCGCTACGAGTGTGCTTGGAGAGAGGTTAACGTTACTGTACGAAAGTTGATGGGAAGAAAGTCAGCAATTTACGTGGATTTTACGTCGCAGCAGTCGACGTCAGAACCTACTTGAGCCCAACGAACGACCACGGGAAAATGGTGAGCACTGCGAGATGTGGTATAACATCCTCCCTCATCTGCTTTCAGAGTTTGAAAGCCTTTGCTCCCGAACTCTTGACGCGGATATTCCTCCAGCTCTCGTATAAATCCTTGCTTCGCGTGGAGGCTGTTTGCGTGGAGTGGAAAGCCATCGTCTCGAAGCATCCTGAGCTCAGCGTGCAGATGTTCAAGAAGCTCAGCAAAGAATATGTAGAACCAGGTGCGGAGCCCGTGTACCGGAGGCTATGCTACTGAGTTGCTAACTTCGCCGAAAAGGCTGCAGCAAACCTTCTTTCCGGTCCGAATCCAGAGGGCGCTCTGTGGGTGAACCAATCAGAGTAGGCTTCATAGCTTTTGTGCACAATTCTGGTCAGACAACCAGCTTATAGCTTCATCCTGCGCTGAATGAGGCATCGTATATACTGGGCGAAGACTTTGAGAGCGTCAGCTTCTACACTGGCAAGAACGATGAGCACAAACTTTGCGAGCTCGCCATCGCCAACGATTTTATCTCGATTCCCATGGTCACGACGGCGCAACTCATTATCACTTCGCACCACATAATCAAAGTGAAGAATGCCAAAGGTATCAAACTGAAGGATGTCTTTGTTGCGATGAAAAAAGGGTTTGTGGTGTTTATCCACTCATATCGGGCTGCCTCTAACGATCCGTGATTCAAGCGCAAGGGTGAGATCTCTCGGAGACCACAGGTGAGTTGTCCTCCGCCGAGGCTTGCCATTCTCACTTATGACACAGGTTCTACGAAGGGCTCGAGTTTGTGACTAGAAGTGGACTCGCACTCACGGCGCAGATGGGGTTGGGTTCTTGATCGCTTATCTTGTGGAAGTTGTTGATTGCTGTGCATCGGCGTGTTTTCTTGGTGAGGACAACCTTCATGAATGTAACCAGCTTGTACTGTGTCTCGGTTGACGAAAAAATTGTGTCTCGCATTTTTTCGGGTGAGAACGTAGTCAGCTCGCGTCACGTCAGCGTGTCGCGGTAACGTGATATAGTTCCATTTGCGGAGTCTAAAATCTGCTGATAGACGAACCTCGTTGCCTTCTGCCACCACCGCGTCCTCTTGCTTTCTCCGAGACATTTGACCTCAATTCGTCATTCAAGAGAGCTCTTAGCTTCAAGACCACGCCGCGTCCTGGCAATGTTTCCCGCCTGTTTCACCTCATTGATCTCATCTCGAATTATCGTTCGACTATGTACTTCAAACCAGACGGTAACGACTAAGACGAGACGGCTGTTTTCGATTTGCGACGTCAATCGTAAGTAATCCAGTACAATTCGTTCGCACACCATACATTCTAACCGCGAAAGGAACACAGTATATTACCTCCTTGCACGCAGATGCGTTTGTTGACGTCCCGCCAAACGTGGAACTTGCAACCTTACTGGTGCCCAAGTCAAACCTCTTCGCTTTCGCAGCAGCCATGATCCCCACGTCCCTTCTGGCACGAACAACAACGGCCTATCTCTGCTGTGTAGTCCTCGTATCCACCATCTCAACGTCTCGGCACGTTCCTCAATCTTTTTCGCGAGTTCGCTTGATTGTTGCTACTAACTTGGTTCTGGCCAACCTTCATGGCTTCTTTATCACCAGGCCACCAGTCCGTTGCTGCTACCCCCCAAACCATCGGTTTTCCACTTCCACTGCCCGGAGCGCGTGCCGAAGCACACTCGCTCAGTTCCATAGCCACTTAGTTGAGAAGGTAGAGAGTCGAATGCGCACTTGTGCACCCATCATGTAGTCGATCATTAATGGTATACTGTACACTCTACAACAACAAAAAACGCGACAGCTATACTAGAAAGCAAGGCGGCGCATACGTTAGCGATAGTCAGTACTACTGTATATAAAACGCATACCCCGCGCCGCGCTGTCCACCCCCCGCGCGCTTGTGCCATACCAAACCAAAGGGCGGCGACGCGCCTACCCGAAAAAACGCCGTACCCCACACACACACACACGGCTACTCTCCGCGCCGCGCCGCGCCACCCCACCCATCTGCAGCGAAGTAGATGCCGAAGTCCGTCGTTGCCGCTTCAGCGCCCCTGTCCCGTTTACTCCTGCTCCCGCTCCGCCCGGTATCCCAATGGCAGCGCCGTGCATCCGCGCGGTCAGGGCCGAACTTGACCGCGGCCGTGACGAGGAAGCCAGTTTCGGTAGCCCCGAGCCGCCGCCCTTGCGCGACCCGCTGCTCGGCGCGCCGGAGGCACGATTTCTAAGTCGTTAGATTGAGATCAACAATCATGTACGATTTCCAGAATCAGCTGAACGCACCGCTTCTTGATGACATCCGTCTTGAGCGACAGAGGCCGGACCACTCCGTGTAGCGTGTAGCTTCTGCGATAGAGTCAGCGAGAGCGTGGAGGCGGGCACATGCGACACTGACATAAAACAATCCACACGCATTGCCTAAGGGTGAAATACACCATTAGATGAGTAAGAGACAGAGAACAGAAACCACGCACAAAGTGGCTGCCCCTCGGATCCCGTCTCCACAGCGGTGTATTGGTTGTCTGGCAGTTGGTGCACAACGTCGGCACCTCGTCCTCCTCGCTACTTCCGCCCTGTCCCGCCTGCGACGTCGACGGTTTTTGCTCCGTTAAATCCGGGGTACTTGTCGAGCTCCTCAAAGTCGGTGACGACTCCGCCCCCGCACTACTCGGTAGACTTTGTTTCCGTTTATGTGCCTCCTGCTGCGCCGCCGCGCCCTGCTTAAGTGGGACATACTTGCGTTGCGCTGGCCGCGCCGTGCTCGGCGGGTGCGCGTTGCCCTCGGTGGACAGCGGCGTGGACGCATTCGACACATTATACAGCTCAGGCGAGGCGTTCGAGCTCGAGCCCACGCCGTTGCCCCACCCGTCGCTCGACGGGCTCGCGTGGAAGCTCGGGTTGTGGCCGTAATCACCCTAGCCTAGGATTTGCGTCGAGTCGGCGTGCGTGTACTGGGTGGTATTAGGATACACGAGCCCCATGAGCTGCCGGTAGTCCAGCGTGGACTCGTCGACGCCTGCTAGATTGGCGGCGTTCAGCTGTGCGTAGCCCTCGGCCATCGCGGCTGAAGCTGCCGCTGCTGCAGCAGATAATCCGCCCTCGGGCGGTGACGACGTCGTCTGGTATGCGGCATTGCTGATCGACGAACGCGAAGAATGCGGTGCGTGAAAGCGATTCGGGGAGCCGCTCGGGTATTCAGAAAATATACCCTCATACGGCGGATATGAAAAGTTGAAGGAAGATGAGGGAAACGAGCTGCTACCGTGGTCAAAGGACGACGGCGGCTCGTCGTGGGGGATGGCGGGGCGGGCATTGCCGTCGATATTCGATGGGTCGGCTCGCAACAAGCTCTCGTCATGGGGCGCCTCGGCGCGGCGCTTCGTGCCAATTAGGCTGTCAGGCGAGAGCGGTTTGCCGTTGACCTAGTGGCGGCCTGCGAATATGCCGTCCTTGGAGACGGTGTGATCAAAGAGGAGGCAGTGGTCAAAAAAGGACGCATTGCATTATATTACTCGCCAGTTTGATTACTAGTGCGTTATATTATGTCGCGTTTCGTACAAAGTTTCCATAAAATGACCGAGAACAAAAGCCCTTTCAAAATAAACCAACCTCCAATCGCTCGAAAAGGCAGTTTGCGGCTGTGTAGCTTTTTATGATGCAGTGAGCGCTGATCCTCCACAAGAACTCATACCACTCATGCTCACTATTCGACTTAGTCCTTAGTCCCCTTTTGCAACAGACCGCACACATCCCAGCATGCATCCGCGCGCGTCCCACTTGACGTCAATTTACGGGCAGCTGGTGGCGACAAGCTAGCGACGACAAATCGCCGCAGCTGACCTACCCCTCCCCCAACCACGCATTCCCATAAAAGGAAATCTCCCCGCCCGCCAGCGATAGCCATACTGGTTCACGTCCTTAGAACTGCTATTATAGTCTAGCCGTTATGTGTGCGCTTCGGTGCAATGGTTGCATCATTAGCACTGTGAAGAGTCTGTGTTCGATTGTTTTGCGGCGCAATCCTTTTTTTCTCTCTTACTTTCTTCCGTTCCTTCCCCGCCCCGACTGCCTATATCTGTTTTACGTCGCCTGGGATGTAATCAACTGGATATATCAATTGCTTTATTTCACTGCAACTCTCAATGGCCAGTACAGTATACACAGCTCAGTCCAGCCTGCACAATAATGGCAAGGCCTTGCCCTACCTTAAAGCTGTGATTTCTTGTTTATCCAGCTGAAACTAAATTTTGGGCTACATACTGTTTACTGCCTCTGCCAGAACATTCAGCTCCCTTCATCTTTTCCAGTAATTTTGTTATAAATGCCCTAGAACATGTATTGACAGAGGAAAAACGGACTCAAAACATCAAATGATTTATTTGAGATCCTCCACCCCCTCTCAGAGGGCATATATACTGATAGACAGTCCGAGGAGTCCGCAGGGCTCGTCCATTCGTTGATTGATGGCACCTTCCTTTTTGGGAAGGCGTAGTCGGGGAGGCCGAGGACATTTGCCCACCACTATGACTCGCCGGAGCGCTAGGTTTCATGGTTCTCCATCGTAGGATAGTCTAGTACAGCTGTGGTTCCAGAGAAAATAATTCTACTCGGTGGTATCGGACAGAAATTGTTTCGGGCACTCCATGGGCTGGATCTTATTGAAATTTGAAATAGATCTTTGTCCATACATATTACGAGAATATAGAAAACAGAAAACCACCGCGGGTACACCACAGCGCATTGGCGAATCATACAGCACCGTGTTGGACGTAAATTTCAACAACCTTGATGTCGCTTTGAGTTGTCTCGAATTCACTCTTTCTTGAGCGCCTGCATGCGTATGTAGACATGATATCCTGCAGATATCGAGTTATGACGCGCCGACAGTGCACTATGAAGCCGGAGACTCACGCGTCGGGTACCAAACACAAGGGCTGCAAGCAGAGGAACTGCCAGAGAGGAATGTTGAAAAGACTGGCCTAAAGGCGAAAGATAAAGGACTTACCCGTGACGAGGAAAATATTCCAGGATGATTGTCCGTGCAGGTTGTTCGGCAAAGCCACAGCTCCCAAGCTACGACGAAATGAGAATAATCCAAAACACGGTCGTGCAGAACGCACACTGCGGCAAATCCTGCGATGACAGTGAATATCCCCAGGCGAATCATGACCCCGAGTTGAACATCGGTTTTGGTGCGCCTAAAGGTTCGAACAGCGGACCAGTTTCGATAGAGTGTCACAACGGTCCAAACTGCAAACAATGTAAATGGAGTAGTGTGTGCATAATTGTGGAATCCAACCTTCCATGCAAAGTGTGAGGGCCAGGGAGATCACCGTCAAGAGAGCAGAGATTTTGACTCTAATGGATGTAAGTCGTCAACCTGTATCGATGACATGTTCTGAAGTAGATCGTACTGGGGCCCTGTGTTGTCGCTCTCACAAAACATGTGCGTCGCGTCGAAATGTACGCCTCTATCGCGATTGACGAGCTGGGGTAGTTGAGCGGGGACAACTGCGGCCGCGGCGAAGTACGTACTGCAATGGCCTCGAAAAACACGCAGGCAAAGATTATCGAAGGCAGAACTATCAACTAAATCAGAGTTTGAGAGGGTACTTGATGTCGTACTCGGCAGGAGACACGACATACAAATGATATGAAAAAGCTGCTCCTTTTTGTGTTGAAGAGCATGGATCGTAATCCGAGAGTCATCTATAGAGGTGTTGGAACGTGTCAAAAGAGAAGCGCGAGAAATTGACATCGGTGATAAAGCACAGAACTGCTGTGGTGGCCCTGGAGACGGTTTCAGTACACAAAACTGAATCTGGGAGAGGATAACAGTACGCTGGAGGACCTAGACGACGAGGACTCGTATTAAATGGCAATCTTTTTGGAATAACAAAAGAACACACCGGCGTAAATGAATCCTGCTTGCAGAATACAAAGCCCGATGGGAGGGGCATCCTCATTATGAAATTGCGAGCCCACGTTGAGAAGATAAAACAAGGGAAATATCATCATTGTCGCGATCATACTGAGCCATAGTTTGCTTCGATGCACTTTGGAAGACAATACCGGTGGGGCCAGAGTGAGCGCCAGCAAGATAGTCGCTGTCGCGGCTACTGAATCAAAGACCACGATGGGAATAGGATACACAATCGAGCCCAGCTCGTCTACATGTACTTCAGTACCTGAGACAACGCACGAGAGGGGCTTTCTTTACCTCCGCCAGAAATAATTCCAGACATAATGAGATGAGTCAGTAAAGGGTAGCGAGTGAAGGATCTAGCCAGCTAGAGTTGGACTCCGGTTGCCGCACCCACGGAGGCCAGAAGCTCAGAATGGTAACGGTCCGTTGAGCCCCGTCTTATCCTTATTATATGCATCCTGATGGCAGTGATCGTCCACATTCACAGATAGAAGCTGCAGACGGGAAACTGTGAGGCCGTGCCGTGTTCGGGACAGGTCGCAGTCATCAGTGGGAACCAACAGATTCCGGGCTGGATCGAGTTGAGAGCGGTATCCGTGAAACACGGTGTATGTCAGTCGACAGTGAATTATGTCCAGAATCGGTTTGAGTTCATTTCGTTGATGGTTGCGTCGAACCTTGCTTTTGTGTTCTTATGACAGGGCCCCTTTGGCATGTCATAAGAGTCTGGTCACGAGACTACTTTTGCGTACTTTCGGCGACTTCATCATTGGACTTTATGCTTATTGATGAATGCACCCTGCCAAATGGCTGCCGACACTGCGCAGGGTTTTACGGCCCCTTCCTTTTCGGGAAGCAGCGGCCATTGGGTCATCCGATGGTCGGCAACTTCACGTGGGAGCTTATCAAATCACTCTTCAAGCGCTTCCATGATGGGAATAGGGGCCGGCGCGCTTTGGCGGGAGGTGGCACAGACGGTGGCATAGCGGTAGTTCGAACAATGGGCTACAATATCTTTCCACTGTCCTTTACCCCCATCCCCTGAAATTTCCATCTTTATCCGCCCGTGGCGAGCTTCATTTTTGTCTCGGAAAACGACAAGTTCGGTGTTCCCGCCCCAGTATCGACTCCAGGCCTGCGTCTTGAAAGCGCGTACGGTGGTGAGAATATATGCCCCTCAAGAACGCTCTAGCCATCAACCCGCGCTCTGTTGCTGCCGAGGTGCTCATCTCTCATGAAGGTTGCGCAAAGCCATTGATGCGATGTATCATCCCGACGCCGCCGCCGCGCCGACAGCGACCATTCTGGATTATAAATTCTCTCTCGACGATCCTTCCCAGCTTCACGCATCTGCTATCATGGCCCAATATGGCTTGGATGTTGATTCACGGGAGCGCGTCAACCGTTGGTCCCACCAGTGGAGCCGCGAATCCGGAGCCAAAAAAAATCAAATCTCACAAGCTCTTGTATCTGTGCATCTGTGGATACGACCACACGCGCCGGAATACCAAGTACGACCGTACATCTGAGCACCTCGAGCCAAGAACCCAGAAACGTCGAACTGGGACGCCGTTTACTGCTTGCCTTGCCCATGCGGAAATTACGCTCTGCGGAAACAAAATTCACCGAATCCGCGGATATTTCGAGCACAATGAAGCCCGCAAGGCCGCTCTGTTCGAACGCGCACCGCTCTTCCCATTCCATCCCTCTGTTTATTCTACCGCCCTGGAACAACTTCGAGATGGGGCATCATTCAGTGATGTTCGGCTCAAGAACAGGCGGGAGTACAGGGACTTCCGCCGCGATCACTGCGACTCCTCCAAATCGCGCTTCCACTGGATTCTCGAGCAGGACTCCCGCTCCCTTTACCACCAGTATAACCGCCTCAAGGGCGTCACTGTTGCGGATGCGCCTGAAGTCAATATTGGCTCCGACAAATTCAACGCCACGCTTGCCCACGCTGTCTTTCACTACTCGGCTCGCGCTTCTCGGGAGCGTTTCGAGGTTGCGGTCGCCACGGATGACATGAATCGCGCCGCATGGACCTATCATGAAGGCCGGATCATTCTCGACGGCACCTGCGGGGTATGTGACAGTCGAGTCCTGCTCTTCATGGTGGTGGATGAGAACCGTAAAGGAGTCCCAGTCGCCTTCCTCCTGTTCTCGGCTCCGACAGGGAACAAGCAGTCATCGTTGGGATACGATACCAAAATTCTTGTGCACCTGCTGCGCAAGTGGGTGGACTCACTCAATAAATGCGTCCATTTGCACGGACGGCCCGCGTCTGCTATCACCGATACAGATCTGAAGGAACGGGCGGCCTTGATCATCATCTTACCCGGCATCTGGCTCCTCATCTGCCGTTTCCGGTAGTCCTAGCGAAACCACCGTAACCGTCTTTTGAAAGGGAAAAAGCCGATTCTGCTTGTGACTCTTCTCCGTCGACATCCTGATTCGTCTGTCTTAGTTTACCTCCCTGGCACACTCGTCTTTCATGAATATTTTGATGACACGCCCTCGCCATCCCTTTAACGGCCCTTGGCTGTGCCATCGGATGGATTATCAAAATCTGTATCCGAGCATGCTTCGAGTCATTGACTTCCCACCCTCTGCATTTACCACTATTCTTTAAGTTGTCAGGTCCGGCGTCATCTTTTTGATCCCCAGACTTGGGATTTGACCCCAGAATACACCACTCCGCCACTCCGTCTGTATAACAACATTGGCAGCTTGCGCAATGGATATCGGTGCCCGGCCTTTCTGCTCTCACACTCTCCCCGAATAATGCTCGCGTTCCCAGCACTTGTACTGGCTTTGCCGTCATCGGCGCTTTTGTTGACCACTTGCGTGGCGTTTTCTGTCGTCCGCTCCAACTTCCTCCGTCCATACTTCAAATTTATCTGGCATTTTTTCCTTCTTCCCATTGGAGCTGTTGGCAGGAAGCCACGTCTAGCCAAAGTACGTATTTCAACGTTGGTTCTTACTCCACTCAATGCGTCCCCAGTTCTATGACAGCCAAGCCACAAGCGAAGGATTTTTGCGGGGTCACCTCAATCGAGTGAGTACACTGCCGTTCTCTCATGTTTTCACACGAACTCATCACCCTTGTAGTCGTGGCGTCTACCATACTGTGAACAACCGATCCACAAAGAATTTAGAACTTTTATATATTCTTTCACATGGGCAAGTGCCATCCCCCAGGTTTTTAATCGCGCTCGTTCTTACACGTCTCACAGGAAGATCCCTCCGAAGATATGAGGCACCTTGAACTTTCTCCCGACGATTCCATGTTCGTAATCACGAGTGCCGGGGACAATGCTCTCCACTATGCTGCTGTTTCACGGCCACAGCGAGTAGGCACCTAATTCTGGCCTCGAGAGTCGGTATTGATGCATTATAGATTCACTGCGTCGACATGAATCCCTGCCAAGGGCACTTGCTGGAACTTAAACTGGCCGCTATTCAATGTTTGGAGTACGACGACTTCTTCGCCCTATTTGGGAAAGGCCGACACGCAAACTTCCGCGGCTTGCTGGACTCTAAGTTGGCGCCACACCTCTCGTCCGGCGCGTATCAATTCTGGCGAACTAATGTCAATTCCTTCTCGTCTTCCTTCTACCTGCGCGGGTATTCGGGGTGGGCTCTGCGACTGACCGGGTTCATCTTCCGCATTGCTGGGGTCTCGAAAGACATCCAAGCACTGTGCACCGCGGACACCCTTGAGCAGCAGGAGGAGATCTGGAGAAGGAAACTGAGGCCTGTACTTTTGAACCCACTTGTTGTGGCGTTGCTCAAGAATCCCGTCTTTTGTTGGAATGCGTTGGGCGTTCCGCTCAATCAACGCAAGATGCTCTTGGACGATGGTGCGCCCAGCATCGCTCTTCCATTCATTATCTCGCTCAATATAACACAGGAAACATCTACGAATTCATCCGCGATACACTGGAACCACTGGTTTCAGGTTACGTGCTGAAAACCAGCAACTACTTTTACATTTTGGTGCGTTTGCCTGTCCTCGGTCATCCAATATCTAACAACGGAGGGCAGGCGCTACTTGGTCATTACACGCCTGAATCTTGCCCCGAATACCTAACTCGGGCGGGCTTCGACGCGCTGAAAGCCAAGAACGGTTTGGTCCTCGACGCATTCCGGCTTCATACAGATTCGATTGTAAAGTGTGCCTGCCCACCATCAAACGTTTCATCGCTGAAAATAATTCTTCGACAGTGTACTCCGTGGGCTGTCTGACCGGTCGCTGACGCGGGCAGTGATCATGGATCATCTAGATTGGTTTACACCCGGCTCACCCGACACTGACGAGGAGGTGGCGGAGCTATATCGGGCGCTTACGCCGGGGGGTTTCGTACTTTGGCGTTCAGCAGCAAGAAAGCCATGGTATAATGCCAATTTTGAACGCCAAGGGTTCCAGGTCACGGCACTGAGTGTTAGGCAGGGAGAGGGTGGCCCGGCTCTTGACCGGGTCAACATGTGCGTCGCCCTCTTTTTGCTTTTGGTCGTAGTGTGTTGATCAAGTTACATTAGGTATGCGTCGTTCTGGCGCGCTGTAAAAAATTGACGATTGGATGCGCTGGGCTTGCTGCCATGGCTGTAGAATGGTGCCGACTGAGAGAAAAGACGGACATCTTGGCTTACTCTGCACGATTCTGTATTCTTTAAGCACGTACTCATATACACTCACAAAAGATAGATATTCACAATTCCCGGGCGATCTAAGCTCAAGAAAAAATCGGGAGCGCCAAGTACTGCAATGTACCTGCAGCAGAGTCGATAGGAGTCGATGTTGAGTCTCAGGTTTGATGTTTAATGACCATGATATGTATGGTTGACATATGATGGCCGCGTCCGAAAACGACCTCATTGCGATTCAGCTCTCGCAGCACCTCTCGCAGCACCTCTCCGCCGCTCTCAGTGATCTCACCGGCTCTCCCTCTTCGACCCGGTTCAGGTTTGCAGCCTGTCTACTTTTCGAACGGAATCTTGACGGAATCCCATTTCCTCGGAGATAATTCGACTTACTTCCACGGAGCAAGCGTCCATGCCAATGATTATGATCATAGCGCGATGCCGCGGCATCGCCTCACGTCGCCGCTTCCGAGTTTCCGGCGCTGTTGTTCAAAACAGCTCAATACAAATACATTGATTCGCGTCCTTTGTACTTCATCCGGTAATTCCGCACCGTGGTGAAATCAAGTAGGACTTCGCCGCAAGTTGGCCACACCAGGACCCAAGAGGCTGAGTAGGTGCGACCATCAGAACGTCCACGTCATTGTCGTCAACATTGGCACCGATAATGTATGTCTTCACGCCACTGCCCCATTATTCCTCTCGGCAGCCCTCGGCGAACTCGAGGTTCCAGGAGGTGGACTGGTCTGGAGATTCGTTTTCGAGTTCCGTCTACGTCTGGCTGCTAGTTAACCGTTCCTACGTCCGGGTCCTTTTCACTGGAGGGAAACCGTCATCCTTTGCCATGTTTTTCTGCTATGTGGACAAATGTTGTCTCTATCCTCATCGCGACTATCGCGCCCACGCTCATTCTGGTCCCGCGGTAGATCATCATGATGCCGTGATATATATAGTATAAGACGTTGTGTGGATCAACAAGCTGCCCCATTTTTGCCCACTCTAGCTGGCTAGAACCTTCGCTCGTTGACCTCTACTCATTCGCTATGTCTGGAATTTTTTCTGGCGGAGGTGAAATAATTATGTTGTTCTGTTCTCAGGTGCTGAACTTTATGTAGGCGAGCTGAGCTCGAAAGCGGATCTTACACCCGTTGTAGTTTTCGATGTAGTGGCGGTAACAGCCACTGTCTCGCTCGCTCTCACTCTGGCCCCGGTGGTATTGTCCTCTAAAGTACATCGAAGCAAACTATGGCTCAGCATGATCACGACAATGATGATATTTCCGTTGTTTTACCTTCTCAACGTGGGCTCGCAATTTCATCTCTTGGATGACCCTCCCATCGGGCTTTGTATTCTGCAAGCAGGATTCATTTACGCCGGTGTGTTCTTTTGTTATTCCAAAAAGATTGCCATTTAATACGAGTCCTCGTCGTCTAGGTCCTCCAGCGTACTGTTATCCTCTCCCAGATTCAGTTTTGTGTACTGAAACCGTCTCCAGGGCCACCACAGCAGTTCTGTGCTTTATCACCGATGTCAGTTTCTCGCGCTTCTCCTTTGGCACGTTCCAACGCCTCTATAGATGACTCTCGGATTACGATCCATGCTCTTCAACACAAAAAGGAACAGCTTTTTCATATCGTTTGTATGTCTTGTCTCCTGCCGAGTACGACATCAAGTACACTCTCAAAACTCTGATTTAGTTGATAGTTCTGCCTTCGATAATCTTTGCCTGCGTGTTTTTCGAGGCCATTGCAGTACGTACTTCGCCGCGGCCGCAGTTGTCCTCGCTCAACTACCCCAGCTCGTCAATCGCGATAGAGGCGTACATTTCGACGCGGCGCACATGTTTTGTGAGAGCGACAACAAAGGTCCCCAGTGAGATCTACTTCAGAACATGTCATCGATACTTGTTGACAAGACCGTCCCTTAGAGTCAAAATCTCTGCGATTTTGACGGTGATCTCCCTGGCCCTCACACTTTGCATGGAAGGTTGGATTCCACAATTATGCACACACTACTCCATTTACATTGTTTGCAGTTTGGACCGTTGTGACACTCTATCGAAATTGGTCCGCTGTTCGAACTTTTAGGCGCACCAAAACCGATGTTCAACTCGGGGTCATGATTCGGCTGGGGGTTTTCTCCCTCATCGCAGGATTTGCCGCAGTGTGCGTTCTGCATGAACGTCTTTTGGATTATTCTCATTTCGACGTAGGTTGGGAGCTGTGACCTTGCCCAACAATTTGCAGGGAGGAGCTGTCTGGAATATATTCCTGGTCACAGGCAGATAATTCCTCCTTTTTGTTTGAGCGATTCTAATATACAGGTCCGGCAGTGCCATTACTTGCGGCCCTGGCGTTTGGTACACGACGCGTGAGTCTTGGCTTCATAGGTAGTGTCAATGCATGTGACACTCCTTTCGCAGGACATCATGTCTGCATACGCATTCTGGAACTGGGGAAAGCCAGGATTCGAGGCAGGCCGAAGCGAGGGCAGAGGTGAAGCCGTATGATATGTTATTTCATTATGGACCATTGTGGCCTTGGACTTTTTTATCTTAATGATGTATCGTAAGTTGCATGGCAAGGGATCGTGGTCATGGTACTAATACAATTCCGATTAATGCTAAGTAACTAATCGGAAAATGTCGATGCCAACAAAACATCGGGACGCCGCAAGCGTATGGTGTCTACCGCTGCGTCCCCGTAACCAAGTAGTAGGCAATGTCAAGATGTCAAGTGCGCCGCGGACTCAGCTGTAAATCGGAAATTTAACATGTCGAGACAAAACTACCAACTTTTATGTCTGTGGGAAGCATGCGGACACAGCGAGATAATGAATTCTCCCAAGTGGTCGCGTTGCAAAGGCGTTTGATTTGGGCGGCAAATGCACTCTCACCTCGCGAGTTCCGTAGCCTCTTTGCATGGCCCTTCAAGCAGGGCTGACAATCCCTCTCGGACGGGACGATATTGGTGTGAAGAATCTGTTGGAAAGGCGAGTCCATGGCTTGACAATTTTAGTATTATCTTGCCAACATACATACCCATGCTCGCCGCGCCCGCTACGAGTGCACTCTGCTTGGGGAGAGGTTACTGTACGAAAGTGGATGGGAAGAGTCAATAATTTACGTGGATTTTACATCGCAGCTGTCAGAATCTGCTTGAACCCGACGAACGACCACAGGGAAAATGGTGAGCACTACGAGATATGGTATAGCATCCCTTCCTCATCTGCTTTCAGAGTTTAAAAGCCTTTGCTCATGAACTCTTGACAAGGATATTCCTCCAGCTCTCGTATAGATCCTTGCTTCGCGTGGAGGCTGTTTGCGTGCATTGGAAAGCCATCGTCGCGAAACATCCCGAGCTCAGCGTGCAGATGTTCAAGAAGCCTAGCAAAGAATATGTAGAACCAGGTGGAGCCCGTGTATGGGAGGCTATACCACTGGATTGCTAACTTCGCTGAAAAGGCTGCAGCAAACCTTCTTTCCGGTCCGAATCCAGAGGGCGCTCTGTGGGTGAACCAATCAGAGTGGGCTTCATGGCTTTTGTGCACAATTCTGGTCAAAAAATCAGCTCATAGCTTCATCCTGCGCTGAATGAGGCGTCGTACATGCTGGGCGAAGACTTTGAGAGCGTCAGCTTCTACACTGGCAAGAACGATGAGCACAAACTTTGCGAGCTCGCCATCGCCAACGATTTTATCTCGATTCCCATGGTCACGACGGCGCAACTCATTCACTGCGTTGAGACCCCCCGTAGACTGACCTGGATCTACCTTGGTCTACCTCAGTCTACCCAGGTGGACAGAGGGTAGACTGAGGTTCTACCTGGGTAGACAGACAGTCTACCCTCTGTCTACCCGGGTAGACCGAGGTAGACTAAGGTAGACCAGGTCAGTCTACAGGGGGTCTCAACGCAGTGATTATCACTTCGCACCACATAATCAGAGTGAAGAATGGCAAAGGTATCAAACTGAAAGATGTCTTTGTTGCGATAAAAAAAAGGGTTTGTGGTGTTTATCCAGTTATATGACTGCATCTAACAATGATTCAAGCACAAGGGTGAGATCTCTCGGAGACCACAGCCGCCGAGGCTCACCTTTCTCACTTACGACACAGGTTCTACGAAGGGCTCGAGTATGTGACCAGAAGCGGACTCGCGCTCACGGCGCAGGTGGGGCTGGGTTCTTGATCGCTTCTCTTGCGGAATTTGTTGATTGCTTTGCATCGGCGTGTTTTCTTGGTGATTTGTCTTCAGTAGTCGTAAATGTACCTCCCGACCCGCTCCTGACAGTGGCCCGGACTGTTCATCAGTTCAAGTCAAGTAAAAAAGGAAATGAGAGGTTCGAGGAGAAACCGTAACTAACGGAGCGGTTTCGTGCCGGACCGACCCGGGACAAGTTGAAATCAAACAAACTGCAGAGTATCGCGGATTAATTCGTAAATGACCCTGTGTTGTGTTGAACGAGATAATGGATGGATCAGGGATGGGCGCACTATCGTCCAAGAGTATTTTGCGTTGATTGAGCAGCACGCCCAACGCGTTCCAGCAGAAGATGCGGTTCTTGAACAATGCCGCAACAAGTGGGTTCAAAAGTACAGGCCTCAGTTTCTTCCTCCAGATGTCCTCCTGCTGCTCAAAGGTGTCCGCGATGCACAGTGCTTGGATATCTTTCGAGACCCCAGCAATGCGGAAGATGAACCCGGTCAGTCGTAGAACTCACCCTGAATACCCGCGCAGGTAGAAGGAAGACGAGAAGTAATTGACATTAGTTCGCCAGAATTGATAGGCGCCGGGCGAGAGGTGTGGCGCCAACTTAGAGTCCAGCAAGCCGCGGAAGTTTGTGTGTCGGCCTTTGCCAAATTGAGCGAAGAAGTGGTCGTACTTCAAACATTGAATAGCGGCCAGTTTAAGTTCCAGAAAACGCCCTTGGCAGGGATTCATGTCGAGGCAGCGAATCTATAATGCATCAATACCGACTTTCGAGGCCAGAATTAGGTGCCTACTCGCTGTGGCCGTGAAACAGCAGCAAGGGTCATCCACCGGAAGATGCATAATGAAGAGCATTGTCGCCGGCACTCGTGATTAAGAGCATGGCATCTTCGGAAGAAAGTTGGAGGTGCCTCATATCTTCAGAGAGATCTTCCTATGATATGTATCAATGGGCGGACGCGATGAGCAAATCACACCTGCCTAAGTGAAAAAAGATATAAAAGTCCTAAATTCTTTGAGGATTAGTTGCTCGTAGTACGGTAGACGCCAAGACTAGAAAAACGAGTCTGCGTGGAAACATGACGAGCGGTGATGTACTCACTCGATTGAGGTGATAATGGAAAGAGCTGCTGAATGGTGGGGTGAAGCTGATCACTCCGCCCTCAGCCCGGAAGGAAGCTGACGGGTTGAATGGAGGAGGATCCCAGTCCCGGGTTGGCTTCGACGGCACTGGAGAACAATTTCGTAATACATTTCCGCCCTCCACCTCAAAAGCATGACAAGCGCGCGAGGCGTCACAAGATCGCGGTCGACCAATCCAAATATAGTAGGGGCCAAAGCGAGGTGAAAAACGAGATTCCCTGGCAAGCATAAACAACGCGCATTCTGACGAAGGAAGGAATCAACCGATTCCTGTTGTTGAACCTTTTGATCTAATAAATAGTTAATTGGGAATAGAGCGTAAGCGAACCGGACGGACCGTCCCAAACTTGTATTCTAGGTACGATCGTCTAGACTGACTGACGGAAACCTGAGAAGCTTTGTCGAAGATTATTCGGCGCAACGATAGAACATGGCTGAGATAGAAAAAGATCTGCCAGAACCATCGACGAGATAACCGGCCGAATTCTATTCCGGTGCCGCCCGTCGCATTTTCAGGCAAGTATGGTTGTTTAGTCGCTATGTAGAGATCCACCACTGTGATAAGCCTATCGTTGGGGCAGAGTACGCGTTCGATAACTTCGATTCAATCCAAGACAGTATGAAAGCTGGTTATCTGTGGATGATGATGAGGTTAATGAACAAAGACACGGAGGAATAGCAGTTGCCATAGACACAAATAACTAAAGGTGATAAACCCAACGCTCCTTCGGGGATTGTTGGCTTGCGTCAATTCAGGGATTCTGAGTTGACCAGCGTCCTGGCACAAGACATGGTCATTGATCCATCCTTTTTTTGCAAACCGCTTACGCGCAATGTCAAGCGAAGTCCAAAAAGATCGATAATAGATGGCGTCGAAGCATTCCAGTATTGGCATATGCTTATCCATGAACTCGACGTTGCGGCCTAGCGGTTCCGGTGAGACGGTCCCGCAAAGGACGGATTAATATACCCGTGCCACCACCGATATCTACCCACACGAGCCGCTTCCTGGACTCGAAAGTGGGGCCCGGGAATGATCTGAGATGCGCTGCAGCCAGCAAAGGCATCGTGCTGCCCCCTTGCAGAACGTCCGCTTGGCCTGCATAAAACTTGGGACACGTCATATACAGCAATGAGACAGAAAACAGAGACCGCACCTTCTCTAAACGTGCTCTGATTGGACGAATGTAACAGTTCCAAACGGATCTCGAACATGGACGTAGGAAACGAGAGCAGAGAACATAAGAAGCGTTGGAAAGACGAGTGCAGGTATTGGGAACGCGAGTATTGTGCGAGGAGAGAGTGAGAGCACAATATTCATTGTTAAGTAGACCGTTGATTTAGGGATTTGGGAGGTCGATCTCGATCAGGAAAGAGGGTATGGGAAGGGTGGGGTGTGTTGTTTCGCACACCGTTCTGATTTGCTCTGATATATCCTCACACATTATCAAGTGCAGCCAAAAATAAGAGGCGTGCGGCGGCAAACGCCGAGATATCAACTTGGCCAGAAAGCGAAGATTGGCGACACTGCATCGCCAGATGTAGACATGATCGCCCCCGGATCACGTCAAACAGCTTGACCGGGGTTCTAGTGGGTGTGGGTTGATTGTAATGAAGGCCGCCTGTGGGCCGGAACGATTAACTCAAGCCCCGCACGGCGCACGGCGACTAGTTCGGGTGCGTGTGCGTTTGCGCATTTCCCCGGGTGGCACTCTGTCGGCTAGGTTATACTTACTCCTAGCTACCATCTAACGGGGAGGACAGGTCAACTTGGTTGGTCCGATGACCGGGTGGCGGGTTTCTGGAGACGTAGAAGCGGCCCGGTAGGAAAACGCAATGCGTTTCCTGTTCCTCCTAACAAACGTTCCACAAAAAACAAAACAAAAAAACAAAAAAGCTTGACTTGTGACCGAGGAATGATGATTTAGACCAAGTCTCCGCATCAGTTGCAGCTGCAGGCGCGTGGATCATGAATTTCTAGCTGTGCATTAGACCCACAGATAGCCAAGCAACAGTCTCATACACTAGGACTAGGACGATTGATTCTGATTCTGTTCATCAAGATTCATCATTCCAGAGGTTTTGCCTGACTTTGCCTTTTTTGGTGCAGTGCATCCTTGAGTGCATCGAACCGTATACGAGGGCGGCTGAGGCGACCTTGAATACAAAAATATCATCTCCTTCAGCGACATTATATCAGGTCTATGTAATGCATATGTGTGGTGAAATGATCATCAAGCCCATTCCCGACGACGGCCAACCGTCTAACGGGAAGGACTCTATCCGCTGATAAGGGAAGTTGCCCTTCCCGTGGACGCCCATCGCAATGACCATGGACATTTACCAGGCCTCTCTCTCACTACTGAACAAATCGACCCAGTACATCCCACCCCACCCGAAACCGTGCAAAACGAGGAAAGCCGCGCCGCCTTACACGTTTCATACGAAATGTTTTCGAGTTACATCACATGAATTGACGTCCATAGAGCCAGCCCTCAGGCCGGACAATCCGTCGATACGTCGATTTATAGCAGTTTATGGCGTGAACTATGCCTTCCAAAGGCAGTACAAGTGTGCCGTCCCGCAGCGGGAAGAGTATCGAGCCTTCGAATTTCGATTCGAGACCCAACGCCAATATTAAGATTTCCAGCTCGGAGCCTTTTGTCTCTGAGTCCCAAACGTCCGACTTTCAGACTTGTTACAATCCTGATCGAAGACAAACGTGGAATCGTTTTTGACAACCAGCTCACGTAGGTACGCGTTGCACTTCGAGAGAATGATTTGAGAACCCTCCAAGCCAGCCCCTCCAGGATCGATGGTGAGTTCCCGTACCCGCGCACATTGCAATTGCTTTCAAGTCGGTAAACTAAGAATTTCGGAAACTGTCAGAGATACAGTTTCTCAGTTCGTCATACATCCGCGCGTCAAGAACCTAATCAAAATGTGCAAGTTTCGCGCTGTCGGTGAAATAAAATCCAAATAAAATCAAGCAGGGTCCGCGACTACGTCGTTCCTCGTAAGCACGACTCCTAGTCGAGCGATCTTGAAAAATCGGATAAGATTCATTTCAGAGGGGCAAAGCTGGATTACATACCAGACAAGATCCCCCCGCTTGAGTTCACGTTCCATCCCCAGACCATCGGTATTGAATTTTGGAACATTAAATCGGATAGGTTTAGAGGGAGCTTTGACAGGAGCATGTGCCCACCCGAGCCCCACACGGACGTATATCAACATGTTCGCAGCGCTTACGACGGCGGGCGTCACGTCGATGAGAAAGCGAAGGTTGGACCGGGCTGCATAGGTGGCAACGAAAAAGATGGCCCAGATGCTGCAGATGAGGGCAAGAGAGATTGAACGATGATGAAATGGGGCAAGGCTTGAACATACGTAGACAGAGCGGCGCTTTCGACAATGATGGCGACAATTGACTGAAGGTGCATAAAAGGCATGAATACTCTGTTAATACGCCAAGAATGAGACGAACATTGAGGGTGTATCCTCCCGTAGTTTTGAGAGCATTTTGAACGCGCCAGAGCCTCCAGCCAATCAACGCTAACAACGAAGTTCAGTAATGGGCAATGGGTTGAAATGGAAGCATCCACCGGTACAATAGATGTTGGTACTGCATAACGTTTCGTTATCACTGACGATGAAAAGACTCGTACACTCACAAGACCGTAAACGCACAATCCGCGATGATCCATCCATTGGCCAGTTCAAGAACACTATCTCCAGGCGTAAATTGCGAGAAATTCTTCGCCACCCCAATAGTACTTGCTATCAAACACGGAATTATTAGGAGTTACAATCATTATTGCAGGAGACTGACCAGCAAGCCCAAGGAGCGTCAGGGTTGGAAAAATCATGACATATCTGTTGATGTGGGACCAGACACTCCATAAACGATGGACCTGAGTATTGATCAGAGGCAGTTTCTGCTTCACAGTGAACAGGACTTGCCACCAAAATATCCACGATGGTAAGAGAGACCAATAGAAATATGGTCTGCAGAATTTGGGTCGTTTGCGAAAAGTCTCCATAAAAGCCAAGTGGGTCCGCCCCGTTATCCACAATGACGAACGCCAGGAAAAGTCTATCGATCGTCAAAACCCAGTGCTGGGTTAAACCTGTGTCAAGTAAAATCCAACGAGGGAACAGTCGAACGTACACCCGTCACTGCAATAAAGAGCAAGGATCCGCCGAGCAAGATAGGAGAGAGCCATAGGGTCCGCGGAGGGCGCAATCCCCGAGTCTGGGCAGTCAAGAGGAGGTAGATCGAGGTTAGAAATAGCACAAGGTAAATCCCATAAAAGAAAGTTTCAATGACGATTGTAGCCAGCGCGGTCGGGATACGAGGGACGGTCAACATCCTGGGTCTTTTACGGTCGAAGGAAGGGGCTACGATGGACCTGTGAATCCACGGACGGTGTTTTTGAGCGAATTGGAAGCATCGCCGCTGATAATCTCTTAGATGACAGTTCGTGATGGACGGGGTCCCACTGCAGCGCCTATGAAAAGCCAAATTGTTTGAAATTTACATAGCACCTGGTGGGAACCAACGAAAAACTTGGAGTAGTCGTGTTGAGGAGAACAATGCAAGGTCTCTAGACTTGGCATTAAATAAAGTCCGAACCTATTGTTTACGCACTATGGCGTCAACTCACAAGTGACGAGCCGGTAGCTTTCTGCTCCCAGCTGGTTTCTGATATCAGAATCGAATCATTGGCCCTGTCGGACTGAGATGATGAAGTCGGCGCGGTTCGTCAAGGAACCGTAGTAAGTAACCGTAGTAAAACTTCTGGACCACTGGTTTTGCCGGTGGATGCTGCGAAGAGCATCGATTCGAGTTATGTAACGTCTGTTTGAAGTTCAAATGCGTCAACTTACTTGTTGAAAAACCAGTAACTACTTTTACATTTTGGTCCGTTTCAAGTCCGTTTTCTCTTGTGTCCGTGATCTGAACGACTGTCTTCAGATTTCACGTCCAGTACATAAGAGAGGCTGAAACGAGCCTACTGTTTGCCTATCCTCGGTCATCCAATATCTAACAATGAAGGGATCCAGGCTACTTGGTCGTTATACCTTTGAGTCTTGTCTCCAATACCTCACTCGGGCGGGTCACATTACCTTGGTGTCCCCTAATTTTCAAGTCCCCGCTATCATGTCTCATAGGAGTGGGATATTCTCCCGTTCAAAAGTTGAGCAAGACACTGAGTTTCAAAGGGTGCGACTGAGATAGTCTCTGTGACAGAACCGATATATGGATGACGTGTTATATCCGTGTCGGAAAAGGACGGAAGACACCAACTAAGTTGGCTCGGAGACGGAAAGACGGAATCGGACCACAGAGTGATGCGGAGGCAAAGCACGTTAATTTTCAACTAAAGATACTGTAGAACATAATACGTATTTATACTAAATACGGAGATAAGTCTAATGCAGAAAGAAGTAAGTAAAAGACAATAAATACAGTGAAAGACAATAAGAACAATAAGAGGGAAGCATGGTTGCATAAGTCATATGTTTGATTTGGGCAACACTCAGAAGACCTTCATTGCGAAAACCCCAAAGAGCGTGCGTCAACGGGACAAAGCCAGACGCAACTGGTATAGGCGGAAACGAGTCGGAGTACGACTTGCGTCCGGAAGAGTTGGACAAGTCGGAGCCGAGGCTCCGGATTAAGATAGGCGGAAGAATAGCCGGAAGATAGCCGGAGAATAGCCGGAGACGGCACAGTCGTAACATGACGGGTAAGCCAAGTATCCAGATATGGTCTGTCAGCAATCACACCCCTGTCGTTGGCCATAAGAGCTGGTGATATAGGACTGATGGGGGACAGGGGACTGATGGGGGACTGATGGGGGAATGATGGGGGAATCCGCTGAACAGATTTTGCTACACAGAATCTGCTACATGTATTTTCTCAGATTTCTTGCCTCCACATTTTTCCCTCCTTGTTCAAGTGTCCAAAATCAGCTCAGTGAAATTGCTTCTGGGAATTTCTCCAGTGAATTCACTCCAGCTATCTCACTCCACAGAAATCCCCAATATTTTGCTGCACAGATTTCCATACAGAAGTAATGATTTTCCCTGCAATGAACTCACTTCATGTAATAGGGGACAGTCAAAGGCTGCTTATTTTTTAGAGCTGTAACCAGCCTTTTTCAAATAAATCTGAGCCCAGAATCACACCTCAAAAGAAGCCTAAAAACACACCTCCGAAGTTTTTCCCACGAGCCATTGGTTTTCTCAATGTTTTGGACCCTTTGAACAGAATTGTGTGTACCCCTTTTGGGTCTCCGGAGGTCCACTTACGTTCAAATTTCACAAAAATTCTCAAGCACCGCCTCTAGAGCCATTTATGGTCCAACTGAGGCGAGAATTTTGATGAATTTGTGTTTTCCCACTGATTTTTAGCCGAAATTAGTGCCACCACCGCCAGATCAATTCATTTTTTGCACCTGAACGGCTCGGTAGAATTCTTTGACTTTCCAGGACCATGATCAGCTTATTAAAAGGAGTCGATTGGTGATTTTTTCATATTTTTAGCGATTTTTTCTGGAATTCTCAATATTTTCAGGTAAGTTTTGATAAAATCATGGATTTCGGAAATTTTGCTCGTGTCACATAGAAACTGGTTTATAAGTCCCTGGACGGCATGTCCCGAGCGGCCCACACCACTTTCCCACACTTCCCAAACAGGCAGACTTTGACTGTCCCCTACTGTAGCCTCTAGTAAATTCTCTCCACCGTATTCCCTCCACAAATTTCGCACATAATCCAGTCCAGCCTTTTTCCTCCACTGAAATCTGTAGAATTCCCTCCACCACTTTGTGTGAGATTTCTGTCCAGTGCATTCCATACAAATGCCATCCAGTGTTTTCCATCCACCCAAATCCTTGTAATTACGTCCACGGATTTCTATCTAGGCATTTCTAGACAGATACCAGCTAGTATTTTCCATCCACCCAAATCTGTCAGAGAAAGAAAGACATGCAGTGAAACCCGTGGAATGGAAAATCAATTGACAGGCTGAAGGAAGACAAGTGAAAAAAAAAGAAAAAAACATTGTGTCCTACCAGAATAGAACACTGAACATAAAAATTACATCAACAATACCAGGCATCCTAACCACTAGACTAAACTGTCAATAAGTGATTTCACATGACGTATAACATCAGGGTACTGGGTGAGACTCCTTTTTTTAGGAAAGGAGGTGTGCACAGCTGAAGCGAATTCACTCCAGAGAATGCAGTCCCGCAAAAAACCTGGTGAGAAAAGTGTCCACGAGAAAAATAACGAGTCACTGAAGTGAAAGTGCTGGATGGAAAGACTCGGGAAATGCACCTTAATCCCTGGAGGGAAATATGTTTAGATAATTTTATTCAGCGGAATAAGGTAAATCTCTCAAGTGATTTCTCTGGGGGAAAACCGTGAAGTGAATTCACTGGTGTGAATTCTCCCGGAAATCCATGGAGGAAAATCTGTTCAGCAGTTTCCCTCATCATCCCCCATCAGTACAGTATCACCAGTGCTCTCCGTTGGCCGACCTATCAAATTCCTTCTCGTGTTTTGTCTCCGCCTCGACGCGCCGATAAATCTGAAAATATTTGAGCATGCAGATCTACTTCCAATTCAGAGGCCCCTCCCTTAAAGCTAAAAATTTCCTTCATTCGTTGTCGCGATATGAGCTGAGTTTTCTGAAGCATTTTACATAAGCAGTTTTTTGGCCTGATCCTGTTCTGGAGAACTGACTGGCGGAATCAAGAGATTCTTGCGGGAGAAAATGTTTGAATGTGCTCCAGGAGTCTTTCCAAATATTTCCGGATTTTCAACGAGGCCCGTCGCTGCAATACGGGCGAACTGGCGGTCGGCTGGCACAGCCACCATATTGCGTAATCAGCGGCGGCCAACAACGCGAGCGTGTTTACTACTACAAGACTACGTTTTGACCCATTCTTCACCACAAGTAAATCCGGAATTCGAACCACGCCGACAAACACTGCAAACGCACGTCCCCGCTATTGCACGTCGAATAAACTAGCATCGCGTTCGTACGACCGACAATGGCTTATCCGCGCTAAGACATTTCACAATATCGCACCACATTTTCACCAAAGCATCACTTCGGTTTGCCACCACACTCAGCACCATACTGCCTATCTTCTCTAGAGACATCACGACATAAGTATCATGACCGTGAGTTACACCGCGTATTTAGAGCTGATCATTTCTCGCCTTTTCTGCCTCGACGCATCATATTGCCACCGGGGTTCATTCGGTTTTTCTATGAACGCTTCCGGTTTATCTCTGCCAGGATATGATCGGGACAGGCGGAGGCGACATTATTCGGACCGGACCACTCTGGTTGGCACATTCTTCAGAGCATCGCTGGGCAGCACATTTTTGGGCGACCGTGAACTCTTTCCTAGGGACCTCGTGGATTGGTATCGGTATAATTGCGATGTGCGCGTTGTTTTCGATACGAGGAGGCTTGGTTTGCTTCCCATCCACTGCCTAACCTTCGCTCCAGCACTGAACCGTGTTCATCGCGGTGCATTATCTTTCATTGCAAATATTTCACCCTCAAGCCGTGGTCCTCTATGCACGATCATCGGCAGCAAAGTCTTTCTTGGGCACTGGTGCGCTCGAGGCTTGTTTTCAGAAAGGGTTCTGTTGTACTTTCTCTCCCGTCTGACATTACTTGCAATCTCACTATCCTGATTTTACCGTCCCAGGGCGGCCGTGACTCGTCTCGCACGCAGATGCGTTTGTTGACGTCCCGCCAAACGGGAACTTGCAACCTTACTGGTGCCCAAGTCAAACTTCTTCGCTTTCGCGGCAGCCATGATCCCCACGTACTTTCTGGCACGAACAACAACGGCACAAGAACGGCCTATCTCTGCTGTGTAGTCCTCGTATCTACCATCTCAGCGTCTCGGCACGTTCCTCAATCCTTTTCGCGAGTTCGCTTGATTGTTGCTACTAACTTGGTTCTGGCCCTTCATGGCTTCTTCATCACCGGGCCACCGGTCCGTTGCTGCTACCCCCAAACCGTCGGTTCTCCACTGCCCGGAGCGCGTGCATAAGCACACTCGCTCAGTTCCATAGCCACTTGGTCGAGAAGGTAGAGAGTCTAGTGCGCACCTGTGCACCCGTCATGTAGTCGATCATTAATGGCATACTGTACACTCTACAACAACAAAAAACGCGACAGCTATACTAGAAAGCAAGGCGGCCCATACGTTAGCGATGGTCAGTACTACTGTATATAAAAACGCAGACCCCGCGCCGCGCCCTCCATCCCCCCGCGCGCCTGTGCCATACCAAACCAAAGGACGGCGACGCGCCTACCCGAAAAAACTCCGCACCCCATACACACACGGCTACTCTCCGCGCCGCGCCACCCCACCCATCTGCAGCGAAGTAGATGCCGAAGTCCGTCGTTGCCGCTTCAGTGCCCCTGCCCCGTTCGCTCCCACTCCCGCTCCCGCTCCCGCTCCCGCTCCGCCCGGTATCCCAATGGCAGCGCCGTGCATCCGTGCAGTCAGGGCCGAATTTGACCGCGGCCGTGTGGTAGACGAGGAAGCCAGTTTCGGTAGCCCCGAGCCGCCGCCCTTGCGCGACCCGCTGCTCGGCGCGCCGGAGGCACGATTTCTAAGTCGTTAGATTGAGATCAACAATCGTGTACGAATTCCAGAATCAGCTGAACGCACCGTTTCTTGATGACATCCGTCTTGAGCGACAGAGGCCGGACCACTCCATGTAGTTTCTGCGAGAGAGTCAGCGAGAGCGTGGAGGCGGGCACACGCGGCACTGACATAAAACAAACCACACGCATTGCCTAAGGGTGAAATACACTATTAGATGAGTAAGAGACAGAAACAAACGACGCACAAAGCGGCTGCCCCTCGGGATCCCGTCTCCACAGCGGTGTATTGGTTGTCTGGCAGTTGGTGCATAACGTCGGCACCTCGCCCTCCTCGCCACTTCCACCCTGTCCCCCCTGCGACGTCGACGGTTTCTGCTCCGTTAGATCCGGGGTACTTGTCGAGCTCCTCAAAGTCGGTGACGACCCCGCCCCCGCACCACTCGGTAGACTCTGTTTCCGTTTATGTGCCTCCTGCTGCGCCGCCGCGCCCTGCTTAAGTGGGACATACTTGCGTTGCGCCGGCCGCGCCGTGCTCGGCGGGTGCGCGTTGCCCTCGGTGGACGGCGGCGAGGACGCATTCGACACATTATACGGCTCGGGCGAGGCGTTCGAGCTCGAGCCCACGCCGTTGCCCCACCCGTCGCTCGACGGGCTCGCGTGGAAGCTCGGGTTGTGGCCGTAATCGCCCTGGCCTAGGATTTGCGTCGGGTCGACGTGCGTGTACTGGGTGGTATTGGGATACACGAGCCCCATGAGCTGCCGGTAGTCCAGCGTGGACTCGTCGGCGCCTGCTAGATTGGCGGCGTTCAGCTGTGCGTAGCCCTCGGCCATTGCGGCTGAAGCTGCCGCTGCTGCAGCAGATAATCCACCCTCGGGCGGTGACGACGTTGTCTGGTATGCGGCATTGCTGATCGACGAACGCGAAGAATGCGGTGCGTGGAAGCGATTCGGGGAGCCGCTCGGGTATTCAGAAAATATACCCTCATACGGCGGATATGAAAAGTTGAAGGAAGATGAGGGAAACGAGCTGCTACCGTGGTCAAAGGACGACGGCGGCTCGTCGTGGGGGATGGCGGGGCGGGCATTGCCGTCGATATTCGATGGGTCGGCTCGCAACAAGCTCTCGTCATGGGGCGCCTCGGCGCGGCGCTTCGTGCCAATTAGACTGTCGGGCGAGAGCGGTTTGCCGTTGACCTGGTGGCGGCCGCCGATTGCTGCGAAGATGCCGTCCTTGGAGACGGTGTGATCAAAGCTTGTCTTGCGAACGTGTCTGGGAAAGCCGCGCTGATCCGGGGAAGGGCCGCTGGAGGAGGGGATTCTGGTGAGGCCGTGGAGTCCGAATGAGGGGAGGGAAGACGGGCCAAAGGTGGGGCTATTGTAGTTGGAGATTGAGTGATTGTACTGTAATGAATGCATGTAGCGTGTATCGACGGCAGGGTCGATGTCGGATTGGTCCTCGTACACGGACGAGAGCTCCGAGCGGGAGGGCGGGTAGGGACTCCGATGGCCGTTGGATGAGCCAGGAATAGGAATACTGGTCGTCTGCTTCGGGGGTGGTCTGCGGGGATCTGAAAAGGTGGGAAAGGCGAAGCGGGCGTCGAATGGAACAGCCTGCTGGGGGTCAAACTGCTCGCCAGCGCGGGAGCGGGAGCGACTGGCAGGGGCCCAGTCCATGGTGCGAGAGCGGGACCTGCTCATTGCACGCCAGTCCATGGGAATGACACTGGATGGTGGGGGTAAGGGGAAGAAGACTACGTGAAAAGAAGGGCGCACTCGTCGTCGTCGACGCCATCCTGGTTGAGCCCGTCAAAGCCCACGACCTGTACCTTTGCCTTTCCCTTGTCGATGCGACGGCCGCGCTCATCGGGCAGGCGTTGCTGCTCGAGACCGGGTTCCGTCTTAACCGAGGCATCAGTTGACGGACTTGGGGTGTCTGTTGCGGACTCGACGGTGGATGTGTCCTTGTCCTTGTCTTTCCGCAGGCGCATAGTCATCATGCGCCAGGTGATGTTCTCCATGCGCTGAGCATTGGGGAGGGATGCCTGGTGATGGCTGTAGAGCTTCCAGATCTTAGTGACGGGGTTATCGTCTGTGCGATCCCGGCGCGATGCGGTGAGCTCGGGCGAGCCGGAGACGCGGGGCGGAGGCGTCGTCTCTGCGGGCGGGAACATCTCCTCGAAGATGTCGTTGAAGCGGGGGGAGCGGGAGCCCGTGGGGGATACGGGGGACAAGGCGGAGTCTGGGGGCGGCTCGTGGGCGACGGGGGATGTCGGGTGGGTGCTTAAGGGAGACATCCAGAGCGAGGGGGGCAAAGAAGGGGTAGGGCGGTCATAAGGCAAGTACTCTGGGCGAGAAAACGGCGGAGGCTGGCGGGGGAGATTTGTGCGCGGAAAAGCAGCAGGATAGGGAGCAGGCCACTGCGAGGAGGGCTGTACGAGGACATTCGGACGAGATGCGTGGGGGTAAGGAGGATACGCAGGAAGACTACTCCCAGGTGCAGGAATAACGCCCTGGGCGTCGAGGGCAGCAAACATGTTCGAGTCGAGAGGACCAGAAAACCAGTCTGCATTGAGCTGGGGGCGGGCAGCGGGATGCCATTGCTGCTGCTGCTGGAACTGTCTGGACATGCTGGCCGCGGTGCACAGAGAGAGAGAACACAACCCGCCAAAGGCAAACCGGTCCGACTCGGCCCCCGGACACCATTGCAAATATCACTTCTGCGCAAAAATCTATACATCCGCATGCCCGAAAACACGGGCCCCTGTAGCCTGGGTTTTTTATTTTTTCTCGGTCACCTGCGCAGCGACGAGCTCAAAAGATAAATTTATTTCTCGGATACTTCCACGTCTACAGGCTCTTTTTGTATGGCCGCTTTGTCCTCCTCGTCGTCGCTCCACGCCCATGCAGCGCCCAGATCCCCTTTGAATACACCCGTCAGTCCAAACGACACAATGCATGCAGGGCTCAAGTAGAGCAGCGCAGGTTGCGCTTTCCCGAACAGATGCTGCAAACGAATTAATTAGCCCAGTTCTAGGTACTTGGCGCACAAACACCCACCATCACACCCATTGTCGTAACCAAACCGGCCACATATGCCGCAAGCCCCGCATAAAAGTATGGCTTGCCGAACCGGCTGTGCCCTGGCGCACCCGCTCGGTAGTGGTCGTACCGCAGCGCGAACGCAATGAATATACCCGGCACCACCACGTCCCCCAGCCCGAGCATCGTGAAACCCCGTCCGGCCCCGAAAGACAGCGACTTGGGCCAGAGTAGCTTGATGGGCACGTCGAGCGACGTCGCAACCTTGACCATCTACATACGAGCCGTGTGAGAATCAGTCATCGCGTCGCGTCGGTTAAATGGAAGAAACGAGCGCGGATGACAGGCCCGGCCATCGCATCGCGCGCATATGATTTCGCGGCTTTTGCCACAAAACGGAAAACTTGGCGCGAAGGAGCAACTCACCACTTCCGTCCCGAACACCCACCACACGTCGTAAAAGAACAAGCCCCCGAGCAGGATGCTTCCCGTCTGGAACGAGTCGATCTTGAGCAGCGCCAGCGCGTTGTGCGCGAATGCCAGCGCAAGGACGTCCGTGAGCAGTATCGAGCGCGCGTGGAAGGTATACAGCGCCGACGGTATTATTGCGAGCGGGAGAAGTGCAAGCGACGGCGTGCGCGCCGCGAACGAAAGGAGCGGCGCGGCTTTCGCGTTGGTGCCCTTCTTTATCGTGAAAGCGACCTCGTCGAACGCCTTCCACCGCACGTCGCCGACCGCCCACCGCGTCAGCGCAATGGATGACTGGATGAGTCAGCACTAGCACACCGCAAACGCATGGTACGACGCACCTTCCACACCGCACCAACACCCGCAATCGAGAAGTACCACCCAAGCAGGGCGTTAATCCACGCGGTCCCAAAGTACTTTACCACCGCATACAACCCCACGAGCGCCGCTGACCCGATCTGCTTCTGCTCAGTTCCTTGTGTTAATCCCTTGTTATGGCGCTCACGACAGGGAACAGGTATGCGTCGCCGGACGACATGCGTTCAGAGACTTCCTCCTCCTCGCTACGTGTCCCGTCGGCGTTGCGCGGCGGCGGCAGCGACCCGTGTGCGCCAACGTAGATCGACACCGTCGCAAGACCCAAAAGTCCTGCATACGAACTGAGGAGATCGTAGTCCATAGTCGAGTATCTAAACGAAATGAATCTCTGTCCCAGGAACCGTAACGCGTAGCGGTTTGTTGGGGTCTCGAGAAGAGTGCCAGCGCGGCTCCTCGGAAAACACGGAACGTAAGGTTTATTCAAACTCCGTCGGCAAACACCACCGCCACTTGCGCTTCAACTAAGTTTAAATTCTCGGAAACCTCTCGCTACTACCTCTCAATCAGATATATTAACAGTTCTACCAACCTGCGGCTATTCCATTCTTGCGCGAGTCGCTCGCAGCTGGAAAAATCAGAAAGTGGGAGCGGAACAATATTTAAACGCGCCCACCGAAAATTTGTCCGTCCGGCCTCCGCACGATGAGCTGCACCACGGCTGCGACAAGCGGCGTCACTGAAATAAATAAAAAATAAGCGGTAATGGCATTTCAAAATTTGTGCCTGCGCACCGGATAGTCGATGCCCGCGCTCCAGCAGACCCGCGAGGATGTGCGCCGGGTAGCCCTCATCCACATCCACAATCTCCGGTAGCAGCTGTGTGTGCACGCGCCAATACTCCACGGCCTCCCTGGCGTCGAGGCCCCAATCGAGGTTCAACAACGTCTGGAAAATTGCTCCGAATATTCGGCCCCCTCCCGAGCCACCAACCACGGTCAACGACCCATCTTCGTGTTCTACAATTGTCGGGACCATAGACGACAGCGGCCGCTTGCCTGGCTCGGGATAATTATCTGTAATACCACGTCAATACAGGCCGGCGCTTAGTTATAAGACCCCATACACGGCGAGGGCCACAGCCCAAAGCCATTTGGTGTCCCGGGCGTGCTAAAATCATCCATCTCCGCACGCGAGTTAATATCCAGATTAGGCTAAGTCATTCATTACCCCACACACCTCATCGTTTAAAAGTACCCCTGTCTCCGGATCTAATACTTGCGACCCAAATATCAAGTTCACGGTGGATGTGAGCGCCACAGCCATCCCATTCTTGTCTATAACGGATGTATGGCTCTGAATGAATGAATAGAAAAGGGTCTTATAATAGTACGTTTTCGGGCAACTGACCGTTCCATGGTCCGTCTTTACATCGTATTCGGGGTTGTAGTATTGTGCTGAATGTGTTCGATCCTGTGGTCGGCGCAATTTCCACATTGAGGAAGATTCTAATGAATTGAGTAGGAATCACAAACGTCGGTTATATTCACGGCAACTGCGTCCGCGAATGATTTGGTGGGGATTTCATCAATTCGTTTGGTGTCGTTGTTGAACGCAGGATCACAGATTTTTGTCCTGCAAGAGGCTCAGCAGACGCCACTTCGGCCATAGTTGACTAACCGTGCCGCAAACCCGAACTTCAGCACTTCAATGGCTCGATGCACGTTTAACGGTGTCCTTGTGGTCATGGGAAATTTCTCAATCAGATTGAGCATGTGCAGGAGCGCTAAATACCAAGGAAAACAAAGTGAATAGTAAAAATATGCCGCTTCATAGCTCACGCACCAGGTCCTGATGTCGGCGCATCGGTAGTATACACCTTGCGCCCGCGATACGTTCCCTGCAAAGCATGCTTTACCTCGACCCTATAGTTCTCGAAATCCGCGTGGGAAAGAACCCCGCCTGTCGCGCGGATTTTTTTGATCAGCGAATCCGCGATTGGGCCCTAGTACTCATTCAGAACAAAGCGCAGAGAAGACGGCTCTAATGTACCTTATAGAAGGCGTCAGGCCCTTCCGAGGCGATCGTGGCCAGAGTCCGCGAATAATTGGTCCGTCTAATGACTTCCCCTTCCCGCAGGAACCTCCCACGTGGGGCGAAAACGGCACTCCAGTCCGGGTTTCCGAGCATGAGCTCCGGGAACCACTTGGGATATGTTAGTTGTCCCGTCTCGAGGCGGAATAAATGGTATGGACGCACAGTAATCCGCTGCCCCAGTTCGACCTGGATTGTCCAGCCTTTGGCCAGCGCAATGCTCGGTTCTACCAGCGTCTTCCACGGCAGGGTCCCCCACCTACAGGTCCTCAATATAATTACACACACCGCACTCCCGCACGAACCTTCTATGTGCCTCTTCTAGACCTCTGATCTCTCCGGGGACGCCGACGGATAGACCCCCGTACCTGCTCGAGTTCGAGTATGGAGGAAACATCGTGGTATTGGCCAGCGCTGGGGCCGTTTCTCGAAAGTCGATGGTGAAAACCTCAGATGGCTCGCCCGCGCTGACGGGAGGAATGCGTATAGTCATGAGCCCGCCTCCGCCTATGCCCGACCTGTATCACACGTACAGCAGGAGACCTGGACGTTGAGAAGGGTACTGACGAGTACATGGCGACCGTCCCGATGCAAAACGTTGCAGCTATCGCAGCATCGACCGCATTCCCGCCTTGAAAGAAACCAGCAGTGAATACTCGGACACGATTGAAAATTCAAGTTCATGCCTGCTTTCAGAACGTCGACGCCGATCTCAGAGCACAGTATGTTTTCTGTTGCAACCGCACCGTTGCGGGCCTGATTTATAAACGGCCTGTACGTTCAGCAAAGGTTTTACTGACTTTTATGAGGTAAGAGGGATTTCCGCCAATGCCAACGTGCGCGGGCTTGGGCCAGTAGTTAAATAGAAGGCCCCCAAGTGCACAGAATGCGGTAATCTTGAATTTACGAGCCCATGATGCTTTCACAATGTCTTTCCTAGTGTTCTTGGAAGCTGCTGGAGGCGGAAGCTCAGGGTTGACGAGCAGGTGTTCTTTGGTCATCAGTGTTCAAGATAACGGGGCGGACGCTGATGGAGATAACGGCTGGGGGATGGGAATGGTGACGCGGAATGTGCTTCGGGTTCCGATGATGTGCGGGCGAGCTAAACAAATATCTTATTAGCTCTTCACTCGGCCGTATGGGTGCGCAGAATCAATAGATGTATGTACCTAAATAAATATCTTATTACTGTAAGGAATGTAAGTATGCGTGCAAATGAAATATAAACGATAGACGTACGCTCTTCACTGTAGGTGGGCAGAATGAAGAGCGTCGTGCGAGGACGTAGGCTATATGTAAGAGGAAAATTCCAGCCGTCGTGTCGCCCGTGCGTAGCGTACTTATTCGCTAGCGAGGCTCCGCGTCGACTTGCTCCGGGATCGTTCAATAACAATCAGAGACCTCGTCTCTGCAAGTCAAGTCGCGCGACGAGAGATATGTACGAGCAAGATAGCGAGTTGATAGCGAGCTTACATAAATTGACTGAGGTCAGGCTGACAAAGCCCGATCGGGAATTCCGTTGATCGATCAGTGGCGGTGACGAGCCATCAGACGCAAATCTCTGGCTTACCGCCATGTCGCGGCGCGCTCGTCTCTTCTCTGAATTCTTGGATGGCTCAGACGTCGGTACAGTGTAAGCCGTCTCTCAAGCCATTCCAGTTCCTATTCTCACGTCTCTCAGAACAACCGCTCCGACCGCTCCGACCGTTGTTCAAGGTTCATTCTCATTTCAATGCTGGGCATCATGTAATTGAATTTCGCTACACGTAGATGCCGCAAAGCGGCGCAAAACATCCGGTCTCAACTCTCGCTTCGACCGCATGATCGAGACCTTGAACGTCACTCACCGCTCCACTGCTCGCAAACGCGCGCACTCGACGTCTTCCACCTCTGGAAGCAGTGTTCCAAGAACTCCCATTGACGATTACGGCGAGTTTCATCGCGATGTGAGGCTTGGTGCAGACTTTGCTGTTATAAAAATGGGCGGTAGGTCGAAGGGTGCGAGGAATATCAAGGTGAAAACGCCGGCTGTGCTTTCCTGGGAGCAATCCAGCTCATCTTCCGATATCGCTGAGGTGCTTCACTTCTCCTCTTACTACTGTTTGATGTGTAATCCTTCAATAACAGCCTCCTCCACCTCCAGTCGCACTTCCCACGTGGCTTGCCAGTACCTTCTCAACCCTAAACACCCAACACCCACTACGTCTCCTCCTGCCACGACGAACGAATACTGAACCGACTCCTTCTCATCCTATACTGGCCCAAGACGCGGAAAGCGACGCCAACCCCTTCTCATTTTCTGTCCCCGCTGACCCCATCCACATATCATCGCCTTCTGACCGATTTAACGAAGCCGAAAACATTCCTGAACCGCCTTCGCAGTCGACCCAAACCCCGCTTCGACCCAGTGAACCTGCATTTGTTTACCGTCCGCCGTCTCTTCCTGGCACATCTTTCGATGCTCTTCCTTTCTCCACCCCAGGTCCAAGCTCCACTATATCGCGATCAGTCGTGTCTGATTCGATACCATCACATCTTCTCCCAGAGCCTCTCTACGCCGAATATGCTCCTGCTTTCGTTCCCGTACATCTCCCTGAACCAGCCTATGCCGAATGTGCTCCTACTTTCACCCAAAGACATTTTTCTGAGCCGACCTACGCTGAACGTGCTTCTCCTTCCGTTCCTGTGGCCCAGATGTATCTCCCTGAACAGACCTACGGCAGCGATACACTTTCGTCTTTTACGCCTCAGCGGCATTCAACCCCTCCTATTAAATCGTCGGGCACAAAACTAAAGGCTCCGTTCGCCGATTTCTATCCCAACCACGTCGTGCATGGTATCATCCAGGCCGACAACCCTTCGCCAAATCATAGCGCCTACATCGACCTTTTCTCAACTCCTGGGCCGGGCCATTCGGCCCCCCAAGTTTATTTCGACTCGCCCACCGAAGACCCCTCGTACTCTGATCCGCTGGAACCACGTTATGAGCTTGATTCTCTCGACTTTCGATGGGAACCCTTTATTCGGCAGGGTGACAATCAAGACGACGCTGCGCCTGCCACCCAATCTCCGCATGTCGCCGCCGGTCTTGCGGGCATACTCGGCACTAACAGCGGCGATGATTACTATTACGAAACGCGAGTCGAGCCTGAGGGCGAAGACGACGAGGATGGGCAGATGTATGCGAGTATCAATATGGGAAGCGCGTCTGCCGAACGAGGCCCGTCTCCGTCTCAGGGGCGATTCTCATTCGCGCCCCCTGCCGATGGTTTGCCCGCCACCTATGCCGAAGAATCTCGCGAAGAAGACCAGGATGCTCCGTTCACGCCACAACGCCCAGATCCTCCTTTCTTTGCTCCCGTTGGCGGCATTTTTATATCGCCTCTGCGTGGTGATGAACCCCCTAAAACGCCGTCGAAAGTTGCTGAGTCAGCTCAACCTTCCCTAGCCTTGACAGACATCTTTCAGGACGGCGGGAACCCATACAGCTCACAGGTTTCCAACGATACTATTGAAGATTGGGACGAAACAAATACTAATTAGGACAGATGCTATATTACTCTACTTGTGCAAGAAAGCATTGCGAAAACAATATCAAGTTCAGCGTGCATTACCACCCAACGTCGCCACCCGTGAACGGTTCTACCGTGACGCCAGTGCTACCCGCAACTTTCCGAAGCACATGGCGTTCTAAATCGTATACTTCGTACGAGGCGGCAGCCAGTTTCATGGCCTGGATGTGATGTGGCCGTGAATTCGCGGCAATTGCGTGCTTGCGGCTCTGCCAGATGCAAGTCGCGAGGTTCAAGCCTGTCTCCTGGTTTGGTACCCCATACCAATATAGAAGAAGCTATGACGTTTCGTCAATTTGCGATTCCATGACAAAGATGCGCAATACGCACGCCTCCGTTGTGCACGGCTTCTTCGTGGGCCAGCCTGTCCGCGTCGTAGAGAGCTAAGAGGTAAGGGAGGTGAGGGAGGGATGGAGCCGACAAGACAATGAAACCCACGACTCCCATCGCTCCCAGCTTTCCGCTTGCTACGGAATACCACGCAATACCATTCTCGCTCCTCGTGCTCTGGGAGGACCAGTTGGTCCCAGTTGAACCCCTCGCTGTATGGGTGGCCTGTAACTAAGTTGAGAAGATGATTCACCGGGCCACAGGAGGGACTGACGGGCATAATTTTCATCCCGGGGTCTGAAGTAGTGGAGGGCTTTGTGCAATGACAGGGAGGCTGGGTCAATGTCGGGGAGACGCGTTTCTGTGACTAGTGGTGGGTTCTCGGAGTGAAATGGGGCAGAAGGAAATGTTGCTGGGAGCGAGGAGAGGAGGGGGGGAAGGTATAACACCGGGGCAGATTTTTTCTCGTCATACACGGGAACACTGTGTGGGTCGTGCTCGTCCCCGCCGACCAAGGTCAAGGCGGCTGGGGAGGTGTACTTTGCGAGATGGCTCAGATGAGCTGGGTGGGTGAATGTAAAAGACATGAAGTTGAAGGAAACGCATCCCGCAATTTTTTATAAGCAGGAATAATTGCGCGATCGAGTGCAAATCTGGCGAGTTTCTCGCGTCAAATTTGAATTTTTGAATTTACGTGTCGTGATCGTGTTGTTGTGGTGTGTGGGTGCATTGATCGGCTTCAGCACTTCATTCCGAGTCGATGGCCACCAAGAAAGCGGCAGAGTCGACCCTTTACCATCTCAGCCCAAGAGGCTTTTGGAAGAAATTCCGTTCGTCATATCCATTCATGTCTTCTCCTGCTCACATTCCCATGTCCAGGCGACGTTACTGTGATCAACCCCGAAATTTCCACTGGTCTCCCTCTCGCTGCTATCAACCGCTTTCCTCCCCCTGCGTCCAGGCCAGAGAAATACTCTACTCCAGCAACAAAGGGTACATAGCCGCAGACTCACACCGCCTTGAATTCACCCCCGACTTTCCAGCGTCCGATCCGGCTCAGAACCCTTACTGGAAACGCGATGTTCGCCGCGCATACCCGCAACTCTCCATCGTAACCCAGTCCGAGCTCTCCTCGCTGCTCATCGAGCATTCCCGTGCACAGGCGTATGTCCTCGAATGAAATGATATCACAGCGTGTGCTAATGCTAAACCCAGTGTTGCTGCCCCGACGGAAGAGAAAAAGGACGTTCCCGCGGACGCGCCGCAACCGGTCGACCTTTCTGTCGCTATCCAGGGCATAACTCTGAAGCAGAAGGTATATTCCGTGGCGAGCCTGCCTCCCACTTTACCAACATCTCGGAAACGATGGGTTCCTCAGCTGGCGGAGAACGCGCCGCACGATCCCGACAGCTACTTTCCCATGTTGATGTACAAGTAGCGCGTAGAGTAGCGAGGAATGAATACTGCAGTTGGAATACATACTTCGGACTGAATCAGAACCGCTTCCGAAAACAGATGTCAACATGTCTTCAAGTTCTGGTCCACCACCTTCCGCTGCAGGCTCCTCAGCCGAAGCCCTCACAGACGCATTCGCCAATGACGACCGGTATGTTTTTCGTTATGTTACTTGGCTTGCTTTTAGCTCTTCCAGGATATACCTCGAAAAGACGAGCAATACTTGGCGCTACGAGGAAGAGGATGGAACTGAGATGGAATATGACGCCGTAAAGGGTACTTGGGTCCCTCTGGTACGTCTGATAGCGTCCCCCGTGCGCTTAAACACTAAACTCGCTACCAGGTCGACGAAGAGCTCGTAAAACGCCAACAGGCGGCCTATTCCGTCACAGGCGTGGACGAAGAGGTAAATCGCGTCCATTTTCCTCCGTTTAGCGTGTCTCTAACCCACACAAGACCCCCGCTGCCCCAGTTCTCGCGCGCGAAAACAAGAAACGGAAGCAACCCGAGGATTACACCTCCGCCACCCCCGTATCTGAAGCTGGCCCGTCCATCAAGCGCGGCCGGACCGACAAGAAGGACAAACCGCCGACGGAGCGCAAGTCGAAGAACACCGCGGTCTATGTTACGGGGTTGCCTCTGGACGCGGAGGTGGACGAGATCGTGGAGCGGTTTTCGAAGTGTGGGGTCGTCGAAGAAGACGACGAGGGAGAGCCCAAGGTGAAGATGTATGCCACGGAAGACGGCACGTTCAACGGCGAGGCGCTCGTGGTGTATTTCAAGGAGGACTCGGTCCTTCTGGCGCTGAATATTCTCGACGACGCCGAGTTGCGGTTCGGGGACCCGTCGACGGTCATGCGAGTGGCCAGGGCCGATTTCACGCACAAGAATTCCGGTGGCGGGGGCGTAAATAACGACCCCAGTAAACCACGTAAAACTGTGGACAAGAAGAAGGCCTCGAAGCGGATCGGGAAAATGCAAAAGCAAGTTCTTCGAGGCGCCGTCCAAACTCTTAATAATGCATTGAACAGGAAACTGCTGGAATGGGACGACGAGGACGGCTTCGGACCTGCGTTAAAACCCGAAGATTCCGTCAACGCCGTGAATAAAAACAGTCGAGTTGTGGTACTGAAACATATGTTCACACTCAAACGGCTGGAGGAGGACGCTGCTCTCCTTCTCGACCTCAAGGAAGATGTACGAGAAGAATGCTCTACCTTGGGAGAAGTCACGAACGTGGTTTTGTACGATGTGAGTCGCGCTCAGAATCCCCATGAAACTAAATTTAACGCATTGTTCTAGAAAGAAGCAGAGGGCGTGATGACGGTGAAATTCCGAGATCCTCTCAGCGCGCAGGCATGCGTATTGGTGAGTACACTCAGTTCCCTCTGGCTCGAAGGCGTTTCTGATGGGCTTTTATTCAGAAAATGAACGGGAGATTTTTCGATGGCCTGCGTGTGGAGGCTTCGCTGTACAGCGGCAAGCAAAGATTCCAGCGCAGTGGCGCCGGCGACGAAATAGAAGGGGACAACGACGAGGCCGAAAAGAAACGCCTTGACAGCTTTGCGCAGTGGTTACTTACAGAAGGAGACTAGTGCGCTCGTCAATCGAATGCCATGTCTTCATTTATTCGACAGCGCGGCTTTTATGATACAAATTTACTGTTTCACCAACATGTACACAATGGTTTCTTGTCTACGTTCTCCAGGCGCTGAAAACCTGTTATCCTGGAAATTGCACTTGAGTGGGAAAACGTACCTCTACGATGACGGTGCGCTTCGCCGCTGTCTCCCCTGAGCTCATCCAGTCCGAGCTTTGCCCCCCTGCACTAGCCCACCGTTGATGGTGATCCTGCACCTGAGACATCGATTTGGATAACATAGCGACATCCTCTTCCTCCTCATCGGAGCTCGTAGCCGACGGAACTTCAGGGACTGTGGGCAGAGGAGGACTTCCGGGTGGAGAGAAGGGAGAAGTAGCCATGGCAGAAGAAGCCGAAGGTGAACTCGCCTGGCGCCTAGGCACCTGGATCGGTTTCGTCGTCGAGGATGATTCCCCCACGTCTACCTCCTCCTCGTCATCGTATTCGTCTACCCCCAACCTCTGCAAGCTCGCTTCGACCGCATCCAGACGTTCTAAATGTTCCAAAACATCGATCCCCTTCGTACCTGGCGTATTGCAGCAGTGAGTAGAGTCATCCGAGTTGAGCCACAAGTGATTCACCTGGGTGAACGCGCTTGAACTTGGCCGCGAACGGAACGGGGCGAGGAACACCAGATGCATCGGTCGACGTCCTGTGGATTGGCGGAGGGAAATCGCGCCCCGAGCTCCGACTACGTGTCCGCCGTGGAAGGGGGACGCTACTTATCGACAGCCTGGGAGAGGGTAGTCTTTCGTCGTCGAAGTCTTCTTCTGCGATTTCAATCTCGTCGTCCCAAACCATGACTTTGCTTCTTCTGGTTAGTTCAAGAGGTCCTAAATCGGACCATGAAAACGCTGCAAAGCCTTTATCGGACGAACAATACCTTCATCGTTGTGCTGCAGGGATTGCACGATATTCCAAGCTTGACCTGCTTCTCGTTAGCCAGCAAAACCGAGGAGCTAAATGAATGAGCACCTTTCATGACAGCAAGTTGCCGCTAACGAATCAATTGAGCAAGAAATGTGTCAAGTCTGAACTTCAACTCACGCCAAACATCTTCGGGTGCTGGATGTAGTTTAGAACGGCCTCAAAAGAAAGAAAAAAGTATAGCCGTACGAAATCAGGATCGACGCTAAACATTTTCAATAGCTCGAATGTCGTTTCTTCCCACCATTCCTTGGAAGTAAGGAGTGGTAAGAAATGATTGCGAGTCTTCTCGCTGAATGGTCGGCCGATGATGCTGACAGGAAGATACACTAACAAGCACATCAGGTAAAGATCAAAAAGCCTGGATAATAGACGTACACCACCCTGTAACAAATTCAGATATTTGCAAAACGAGGCGGCTAGATGCACAAACCGTATGTATATGTGCGCCAGCCTTGAGGGTGTTCATGGGGAAAGGAAAGGGAGTTGTCGATGGCTGCAATATGTATGTGCGGCTTTCGTGTATAATTTTCCGAAAGGCTGCTTGTCGACGCGGAAGGACCCATGGAAGAACTCGGATATGATTGAGGGGAGCCATCAGGTTTCCGCAATTCGCTCATCGAAGGCATTTGTAGACGGGACGAAAGCGAAGGTGCAACATCCACCAAAGATTTCTCGTGGTCGCCCTCACAGTACTTGATCATGTAATTGTCGGCACCTGAGGAAGGTAAGTGTCCGCGTTGCCAATTTTTTTGCGATAATCACCTCGGTCAGTGTTGAGCATGAGGTAGTCTAATCATCGGTTAGTAGGAACTAGTTTCCGGTAACAAACACTGACCCAGTATGACCAGTCTGTTTACAAACAATCAGCCTTGAGGAAGCGAAACAGCGCATGTCCTCACTTTTCGAGCTCTTCCCGGAAACTTTGCTGCAGAGCTTGACTCCAATAAAACGGTCTAGCTGTATCGCCTCCCTCAGTGACATCAAACAAAACATGCTCCTCGTCATAATCTGCTTCGTCGTCGTCATCCACTTCACCTGTCCTCCCGCACACTATCTTCAGTGCACTCATAAATCGTTTGGACACCCCTCCCTGTCTGTGAGTTGAATCATCAAAGGTGTCCGCGATAGCCCTGCCCGGCCATGGATGTTTGCGGAGAAATTCGGAAGCATCTGAAATCCGGATACCACATTAAAGCTAAGCGCCAAACACGAAACAACGCTTACCCTGATAACCTGACAGGAAAAATTGCATGCTCCCGATTTTGTCGGGTAAGGGTTTGCCCTTTTTGGCCGCATTTCGGTCGAGCCAGTCGTAGAAAAATGCCTACGTCCACCGATTAGTTAAACCGTTGTTTCTGAGAAACACACAACTCAACGGGACTGGACAAGGATACAAGTTGTGTTGGAGGAACAATATTTAGCTGCAATCGGCTGTCCAAAAGTGACGCGGCGGCTAAAGATGAATTGAGGAAGGTGACTAAAAAAGTCGGATGTTCAACGGACCTTCACTGTAGATCCATAATGAGTGCAAGACGAGTAGATAAACGGAAGAATATGACCTTATGTATGATAAATTCGGAATCAGACACGCACGGCCAAAAGGAATAATCCACCGCAATTGTCGATGTAGCCATTTGGTGGTCTGTAGCAGACGTGAATTGACAAAGTAGAAATGCCATTCCTCACAGCACGTACCTTTGGATTGAGGCGTCCGTATGGTTCCTCGTCCTTCGGCTTAAACACCGCGACAGTATGGACTTTACCTGTTTCATTCTTTGCCCTGGCAAAGTATGAACCAGATGATCCCTTGGTTATCATCTTCGGTTGAATTCCTTCGTCAATAGCATCTGCCCTGCATTAATACAAGATAAGCGCGCATGACGTCCGCACACTGACTTCGAACGCTTTCCGCTAGCCTGAAATAATTTAAGATTAGTTGTTTGGAATTGAACCGCGCTCACTCATTGAATTCAGTCTGGGTCATAGGAGATTTATGGTCGAGTGTCTTGACCGGGCCCGGGTCAATAATTGGGAACCCAATAGGTTCAAAGACACTGCGCCATATTTTCTTCCTCGAAGGTCCGCCTTTGGATTTCTTCTGAAGCTTCAATCTTGATGCAATTGCCAAAGTCCACTGCTTGAACGCGGTGTCGAGACTGTGGAGGTCAATGGAACCCATTCTCGGACGGCGCGGCCGACCACGAGAGCGAGGAGTTGTGGATGGTACAGGGAGTTCTTCTCCATCGTCATCTGGTTGTGAACTGAGAGGCTGGTATCCAGAGGGCATATTGGCGGCGCAGTTAACACGACTGCTCTGGCTGTAATGCAGCCTTACGTCAATCAAGCCACGAAATTTGATCGACGCAAGTGATGGCTTTCTTCCGCTTTTGACTTTCACCTTTGCAATTGTAACATTGTTCACCGTGTCCAGCCAGAACCAAGAATCGGCGCCATTCATGTCATCCGACCATCTGACGGCTGCCCGCTAGAAGTTCAACGTACCTGTCGGGATTGGCAAAGGAATATCGATGGTTGGTTCAGGAAACATTCCTGAGTATATATACGGGTTTGAACCTTGCAAGGCGCCTTCGACCTCTAGTAGTCAAGCATGGAATGACTGTTTTCATGCTAAATGTGCATAGTATGTGCTACACCTTGTGGATGTTCCCGGACACTTCCGATTTTTGGAGGCCACGACTATCCGGCCAACCGCCCACAAAATTATGCCAAGTAGCACCGCATGCGAACAACGCAAATCGAACAAATATACCAAAGCCGGTGTCTCCGGGTCCGATTTCATCGAATCTCGAAAGCCGAGGACTCTGTCCCACTCACGACTCCTGCATCCCTGCCTCCAAACGATAGACTTCCTCCGAGGGACGACAGTGGTCGGCCCTGGTTCAATATACCCCTTAATGTTCAACAAACGGGTCTGAGTTTCTGAAATTGTAGTTAAAGCGCGTCTGTCTGCCCTGCAACTTACTACTGCGCATAGCATTTGCCAGTTTAAACAGTTCTGCTCTTGTGTACATCTGTAGCATTTTAGCTTTATCGTATGTGCAGATCCCCATCTCAGGGTATCGCAAGTGGAAATGCTGGGAGAATGTGCGCCGTTGGCAAGACTTTGCAAGACCTTTCCGGGCGGGTCGCCTTAGGAAGGAACGCAGTCCCGTGACTTTTGGGGTACTTAATTCACCGCGTTCAGGACGTCGGGGCGACCTGAAGGCCACCACAGAACCCTCACCTAACAGGTTTCCGAACGACATGGGCGTCTTTGGTATTTTCTCTTCAGCAAAGAACGTGGTCGCCAACCCGGATGTGAAGCAGTCTTCCCCTGATCCCGACCCGGCCAGTTCGCAGCCCGCGTCGAGCACGGTCCCGTCAGAAGCGGAGCCTGCCCTGGAATTATCGAAGCCCGTGCCCTCGGTAGCATCCGCTGTTCCTGTTGAGGCCAAGGCGGAAGAATCCACCACCCGTAAACCCACCCGTCGTTTGAGCTTTCGCCCGTTCGCCCCCTCCCCCAAGCTGCACAAGCCCATCCTATCCGAGTCTCAGGAGCACGAGAAGAAGGTCCCAGTCTCCCTTGACCGACGTTATATAATTGGTGCCAACTCGTGATATATAGGCTAGTGCAGCAAATGCCTTCTCCAAGCGCTGGGCGAAACCATTGTCGTCCAACTCGGACAAACGAGCGAAAGAGTCTGCCCTGATTGTTCGGACGCTCATAGTTGGCCACACCTCCAACGACTTTTCGGCACCGACGCTCACCAAGGCCATTGCAACGCCTCAATTGAGCAAAGTCAAATCCGAAGTTTGTGGTTTTGGCGCGTTGAACATGAATTCATTCACGAACCGGTTTCATATAGCTCATGCAGCCAAACTCCGCCAACAAGGTTATTGCACAGCTGCGTGATTTGCCTGCCATGGAATCAGCGGTCGGAGATGGAAAGGAGTCGTCGCACGGGCCAATTCATGCTGTTTGTCTTGCATACCCGGATGCAGACGAGCATGAGCTGCACTTTGCACAGCTGACGCCAGATGACCATGTCGCGTCTAGCAGATTCGTGCCTAATGTGGGTTCGGCTTCGGTGGAGAAGCTAAACGGCATGCTTTCTGAGATGCATATCGTCGACTTGATCACGGCTCCGGACTTGGGCATTGGCCAGCCGGGGAATGGGTCTGGTCTCCTCGCAGGCGCTCTCCCCACAGCCGAGACTGTCATCAGTGGAATTGAACAGTTAACCCCACAGTTGATGGCACTTGGTTATGCGACTGGCCGAGCAGTCCTCCCCGACCACAAAGGTTGGTCTGACGCAAGTTCTGAGAAAATAAATTGAAGGTTCATTTAACAGGTGTACACCCTCCGGCGGATCGCATCTCTGTCATTACTTGTGGGCAAGCTCGAGCTTCCGGCGTATATCTCTGATGATTTTCCAGACTGGTGGGGGCTAGAGATCGTCCTTCCGGAGCCGACGATACAGTATCTCACCGTTAGTGTTTATATTGTTGTTTCGGACCCCGCCTCATGAGTCTTCTCCGCAGAATGCGCAGTCGATCTCCGGAACCCTGGTCAATTTCTTGACTGCACTTTCCCTGATTAACAACGGAGTCCGAGAAATTCTCCCCTTTGTCCGCTACATCTCCCAGTTCATTGATTTTGAATTCAAAACCATCAAGAGTCAAGACCGGGGTAAGGGCGTGGTTTGCGCTGCTACATGGTGTGTACACTGTCCATTATTTTACACGCTCTCATTAGTAAATAGGATCATGCCGGCGGCGCTGGTAACTAAGAAATTTGGCGCTGATTTTAAAATACTCAATTCCTCTCCAGGTTCCGCGTCCTTGGGATTTTCCTCCGCCTGAACAAGCTGCGATCATGTCCGAGGCAGAGGCCAGTCCTCGCAATGACGCAGGTCCCGACGTATTGCTTGCTATTCCCGATCCGGCTGTCTCTCTCCCGCTGCCAGCCTCGCCATCACCGCCTCCACCCGATACCACCGTTATTTCTGCGCTTTCGATTGGAGCACCATCGTCTACGACCGCACCTCCCACTGGACCTCCCTCTCGTTTGGTACCTCCTGTTGTACTTAGGAACAGCAGCCAACCTGTGATTTCCCCTGGCATTAGCCTCACCTAATGATCCTCGACCAACATTCATGACCTTACGATATATACCATTCGTACAAGTTCCATTCTTTACAGCCCAAAGACAATGGAGTTCACATTACATAGGATAATACAGATATGCTGTTAGTACATGCATCCTGAGGCCTGGGGTCGCCGCAACCCATCTACTGCGTGGTGACTGTGCCATCCAGCTCTGAAAGAAAGATGGATGGTTTAGTGACGAGCAACTGTGCGGTAGGTCCACACACCGATGTTCTCGATAGGGCTATCGCCCGTCAAGTTGTTGTTGAAGCTGTTGAACGTGTCTTCATTCGATGTCACCGCAAAGCCCTGCATCCAAGACCGGTAAGTATTTACTGGCAGAATTGACCTTGGACGGACTCTCATGGAACCGATATTATAGGTGTGGACGATTTTTCCTGAGAGATGTATAACTACATCTACACGCGAACTCAAATAAATCGACTTGCCTTCCTTCTGGATTGTCGCCTTGAACTCGTCAATCTGCTCCTGGGTAGCAGAATTCTTGAAAGTCACAATATAACCTGGAAGTCGCGGTTTGCAAGAGCAGGAAAGATGAGAGGTCGACTCACTCTTCTCAGACATTGTAACGCGGGATGAATAACGGATATGAGTGGATCAAGTTGAGATGAATGATGACGACTGTAGATCGGATTGCCTTTTATAGCCCCAGGCGCTGCGCCACTCTTCGGACCGGCTTCTGCCGTCGATACTGATCATGCATTGATCGCACACGGGCGGCGACTTACAAATTCGATATAAATTGGTGAGTCAAAATGTGGAGGCTTTGAATGCTCCCCAAGACACTAGCAACTCGTATCCTGATCACCATGCCTGCTACACGCTCGTCTACTCGTTCAATGTCTGCCACTGGCAGTCCAGTCAAGCGGAAACTTGAGTCAGAAGTTTTGCCCAGTCCCAAGAAGCCGAAACACAGCTCAAAGCCTGTTATTCCCACTGCAAGTGGGACAATTTCCGAAACAGAACCCACGAAGCTTGTTGTTCCCGCTTCAAATGGAGCGACTTCAGAACCGGACTTTGTGCCCGCCGATGCAGTCCTCACTTTCTCCTTTGAGGACGCCAAAAAGCATTTAATCAACGCAGACCACCGTTTCGAAGACGTATTCAATAGGCTGGAGTGCAAGCCGTTCCGAGAGTTGGAACAAGTTCATCCTTTTCGGTAACCTTCATCCCTCGCAGCCCAGAATCAACTAACTTAGCACCATTCAGCGCACTAGCTTCGTCTAGTAAGCAGCCATCCCTCCTTTCCGAAGAGCGCATTTGAGCTTGCGAAATCCAGTTCTGGGACAGCAAATATCTGTTTTAGCAGCTCGGTCAATCCAGCACAAATTTATCCGGTTGTATGACCCTTCCATTCCCGAAAAACATTCCGATTACACGTTAGTTGACACAGCTCATTATTGACCTAACCTTGACCTGCCTAAAGTCCAGGCGTTTCGGGGTCCTTCTTCCCTACTCCACAGCAAGTTACTGAAACGGATATTCCGACCCTTAGGAGTGCTGGCCTGAGTCAACGGAAGGTTCGTCTTTCCGCATTGGATGTGAAATCAAATTTTGAAGCGTTTTCAAACAAGGCAGAGTATAGTTGGTCTTTTATGTTTCGCGAAACAAAACAAAATGCTGACAGGCATTTTCCTAGTCACCGATCTTGCTGCTAGATTTTCAGACCGTGATTTTACTTCGACTTTTCATTTCATGCCATTGTTAACAAAGCTTTCAGGTCGTTTGTCGACCAAAAAATTGATCGAAGCCAACGATGAAGAACTTGCCGAGATGCTCATTGAAGTCAGAGGTATCGGACGGGTAAGTGTCCCCGCTTTCTGCATGCACAAATGCTTATATCTCCACAGTGGACGGGTAAGAGCGACCTCTTGACACATTCTTGGATCACTCACAGAGACGAGCAGTTGATATGTTCGCCATATTTTCTCTCAGACGACCCGACATTCTTCCCGTCGGTGAGCCTTATCATTTGCCGCAGTCAATGAAGCCTTACCTTAGGGCAGGCGATCTAGGAGTTCAGCGCGGCCTTGTTCGGTGGTTCCTCTCACAGCACTCCCCATCTTATTCGTTCGGGATATCCCCGGAGAAGAATAAAGTTGCCTCACCGACCAAGAAAAAGGCCAAGAATTCCAAAGAAGACGACGACACTCTGCCTGTATTCGGGGAATCATCTACTACCATTGAGGAGGTTCCGCGGACTCCCCCGCCGGCAGAAGATGCGGGGGCCATCCCATTGCCTCCCACTTTCACGCCTTCCATAAAACGGACTCTTGCGAAACCGCCTCAAAATGACGGTGTCCCGGCCCTCCCTGAAGGGCTAACGGTCGCAGAACTGAAGAGTCGTCTGGACGGAAAGAAAAAGGTCAAGTAAGAAGCACAAAATCTGTCTCCGTCAGCGGTAGCTCATACCGATGTAGAGGCGCATTTCTTTCTCCAGCCCACATGGAACAACTCACGGCGTCCTGGCGTCCGTACCGCAGCCTGGGTTTGTTATTTTTGTCATGACGGTACTTGCAGTAACAATCATTTATAGGAGTATACTACATGTGGGCCCTTGCGGATGCGTAATGATCAAGCTCAGGATTAGTCGCGTTGGAAGTACATAACTACATTTTTCAGTATGAATAATCTGGCCAAAAGCAACTATTTGGAGCGCAGTTTCGCAGTGATAAAACGAAAAACGAGACGAGAGAATTGTTTTGGCTCTAGTATTGTTCAGCCGGAGTGTTATTACGCGTAGGGAGAGCATTGCTCCCTATTTGCCAGTCGCGTGAACATCACGTTCACGTCTGGTCACATTTGCGTGACGCCGCTCTTTTTGTCTCGCGCTTTATTGTCCTTGGTGGATGCACTTGTAATTCTTCTCTTTGCCGCTTGGGCCGCGTTTCTGTCAAGAACACATCTTGTATAAGACTTGTTACGCCCACCATGCAGTCTCCCACCCGCCGCCCCAACTTGGAGCCGCTCATGATTCCCGAGCTCGCATACTCGCCTGGATACCCCTCTCCCGCCGAAAGCGACATCCAGACGCCCTTTTTCGACCACAGCGACGCATATATCCGCTTCAATTCACACAATCAACAGGAACTCGCGCTGGAAACCCCTCACATCCCTCCGTACATAAGAAAGGAACTCTGCGATACTTCTACCTCACCCTCTCCCCTTCAGCGGCCCTTCGCTCACTCGCCAAGGATTGAATTTCCGTCCGATACTCCGCCCGAATCCCCCTCTTCAGGCTTCCACTCGCTCAAGGACGACGCTATCTTTTCCTCCAGCACCTTCTCTTCCGGCTATAATAGCGAGCCCCACCCTGAGAAGCCCCGTTGCTCTCTTAGTCTCCCGCGTGCTTCTTCTGACCAACATTCTTGCTCGGCACGATCACCCAACACGTCGCCTCTCAATCTGAGGGCGTCTGCTCACTCTTCGCGCTTCCCACCAGACCACGAACTCAACCCGTACTTTGTCCGTGAATACAGGCCGGAGGATGAACTTGGATCGGGCGGATATGGTTTTGTCATGACTGCCATCCATCGCCTCACAGGCATCGAAGTTGCCGTCAAGTTCATTTTGAAGGAAAAGGTGCCAGACCATTCGTGGATGGAAGATAAGGTGGGCTCCCGCGAAGCTCGCTCGTTCATTACTTACGACGATAAGCACAGAACTTTTGCAGATTGCTGCCAACTGAGATTATGTTGCTCCGCGTAATAGACCACGAAAACATAGTCAAGTGTCTAAACCTCTATGAAGACCCGCTGTATTACTACTTGGTGGGTCAGCTTCGACCAGCCCATATTAAACTCACGCTGTTGCAAAGGTCCAAGAGCTCCACGGCACGCCGTGGCATAAGGCCGCCAGGAATCCGCCGTCGCCACCCATTTCTTCAGGATCTAGCTTACCTTCTTTGTCCCCCTCGGTATCGGCCGACTCCATAACGCTCTCTGAGCCAGCCTCCCCGCACCCGTCGGCATTCTATCCTCGCCAGCAGATCCCATGCAGCGCTGGCGAGATACAGACGAAGCGCCGACCGCAGGCTCCGCGCCCTTCCCTACCACTCCTCGACGCGCCACGACCACAATACTCTCGCCGTCCGTCGCACGATCTGTTTGAATGCATCGAGCAGTCGGAGCACAAGCGCCTGTCGGAGGACCAGGCGCGGTATGTTCTTGCGCAGGTTGTAGATGCAATCTATTATTTGGACTGCCATGGCGTTACGCACCGCGATATCAAGGACGAAAACCTTGTTATCGACGAACATCTCAAGGTAAAGCTCGCACCTTTTACGTATCTGCTGAAACCCCATTCAAATACCTTCCAATTTTTCTTAGGTTAAGCTTATTGACTTTGGAAGCGCGGTGCTGGAGAACCCGGACGAGGCTCGGCCGTACCACACGCTCTTCTATGGCACGACCGCCTACGCGTCGTCCGAAATCCTCCTGAAGAAGCCGTACCAAGCTCCGCCGGCCGAAGTGTGGACGATCGGCGTGCTGTTGAGCTTCCTGCTGACCGGTTCCTCGCCGTTCCCGACCGTGAAGGATGCTATCGCAGGGAGAATCGTGCTTACGGACTGCCCCGGGCATCTGTCGCGCGCTTCGCTGGACTTGATGAGCATGTGCCTCGACCCGAACCCAAAGACGCGGGCGACGATCGCAGAGGTTAGGACGCATCGGTGGTTAAACCCGCTCTAGGTATTCGGTGACGGGCGCTAGACTTTCTTTCTTTTTCCTTTACGATACCCCTCCTCCCAATGCAATTTTGTACTCTACTCATCGTTTTGTTTCACCAGCATAGACTGTATAATACCTATTTACTGTAATTAGAATGTACGCAGCCAATCGGATTTGTTGTAATTGGCGATCACGTGGAGGTCATCTCGACTTTGCTTTCACCAAGATGTTCAGGACAGGTGGGCCTCTGTTTGACGGCTTCTGCCCGCACCTTAATCGCATTCGCAGCGGCCAACTCTGCTAGAAGGATGGCATTCCGGGCGCCTGGAGCGTTGCCCGGTGCGTTCAAATGTGACGACTGAATTACATGGAGCTCAATTACTGGCAGCCCGGCGTTCTTTGCATGCCTCTGCGACAACACTACAGGACAAAATTCCGCCTCCCAACTACAGCTTGTCGGCGACTGAGCCGATAACGACCATAGCGCAGCACGGCTCGAACCAGCTCAGTCTGGAGACGCCGCAGAACAAAGCGGGTGCGTCTAAGGCCAAAGTAGGGAACTGCTGTGCTAAGCTGCCTCAGAGTATGTTCTGTCTACGCTCGACAAGGTAGCCAACTGGGCCAGGCAGAGCTCGATGTGGCCCATGACGTTCGGTACTGTTGTAGCGCACACTGATTCAGGCTATTTCTAACGCAAGCGCGGCGCAGGACTGGCCTGCTGTGCGGTAGAAATGATGCACATGGCGGCTGCGCGGTACGACCAGGACCGACTGGGAGTGGTGTTCCGTGCGAGTCCGCGTCAGAGCGACATCATGATTGTCGCGGGGACGCTGACGAACAAAATGGGGCCTGCGCTGCGCAAGGTGTACGACCAGATGCCGGAACCACGTATGCGCATGTCTTTGGGGGATGTGGATGGACTAATTGATGTGCACCCTAGGCTGGGTGATCTCCATGGGTTCGTGTGCGAACGGCGGGGGCTACTACCACTACTCTTACTCGGTAGTGCGGGGGTGCGACCGTAAGCGGTGTGTGATGTGTTAGGGCTGCGACTGACGGGCTGCAGGAATTGTCCCTGTGGACATTTATGTCCCCGGATGCCCTCCGACTGCCGAGGCGTTGTTGTACGGAATGCTGCAGCTGCAGCGGAAGATGCGGCGAGCGCGGAGTTCTGTGCTGTGGTATGGACGCTGCTGTAGGGTTCGCTTCTTTCTGACGAGCATAACAGGTATCGCAAGTAAGGTAGCTGTACGTAGGCCGGGAATAGAATTTATTGGCGTCTGTAATGATTATGCTAAGTGGCTGTGTGAGATTCGATACCGTTTGAACCGCGATGGCTCAGGCTGCGCTCCCTCTGCGCCCTGACGCCGGCGCTGTGTCTGCCTTCCCCCGCGCCCTCCTCGACTACTCTGACTCGCGATACCCGTCCCCTAGAACCAATTCCATGCCCGTCCCTGATCAGCCTAGGAGCTATGAGCCCCAGCATGCAGCGACCGCACCTCCAGACCGCCAGTCGCTGAGGTCGAGTCAGTCCCAGGACCCACCCAGGAGCGCCGTGTCCTATGCTCTCCCCCCGGGAGCAGCCCAGCGCAGAGTCGTTGAGCGCTACAGTCTCGAGGAGCCAAACCAGCGAGCTCCTTCGCGTGCATCCGCAGAGACACCCCTCGAGTCCGCCCAGGACCCCGCAAAAACAGTCCTTCCCCAGTCTCCGTCCCAAGAACTCCCCACCTCGCTGCTCCCCTCAGCCCCCCGTCATCCCGCACTTCCTGCCGGCCCCAGCAAGGCCGCATTCCCCCCCATCATGCCTTTGTCCGCTTCTCCAGGGTACAACCCTCCAGTGTCTCCGAATCCTCGCGCATACGCCCAGCAGCCAACATATATCAACCCCCCTCCTCCCGTGGCCCTCTCGACCCCGCCCCAGGAAGAGGTATGCGTCGAGTGTGCAATGCGCGACCAGGACATGATCGACGTCGACGTCACCTCCCCTGGTATTTGGGAACGAGAGAGCGACGCCATGTTCGAGGAGCTCAAACACCGCGAACTCGAGGACGAGGCTAATGGCATCGTCAACGAAGACCCGTCGCGGCCACGGATACGCGGCGGCCGCTTGACCGAGCAGAACCTCAAAATGTGGTTGAGCGTGGTGCGTTCCACCAGCTCGATTTGTTATGTCCCCTCACCCGTTCCCAGAACCCGCGGGAGCCGGCCGCGCGACAACAGACGCTGAATACTTACCTCAAGTCACAGCGTACCTTGCTGGAGGCTGAGGCACTTGCTCGCGCCCGAGCGATGCAGGAAGCTAAACAGCTTGACAATCGCATGCGAGATACATACTCGCAGCTCAGGCGGTCTGCCTACGACACGGGAACCAGCCCTTCACCTGCGGACGACTCTGGCGGTGTCCGCATCAAGCCTCCCGTCTCTCCATCCTCCCCCAACCACCCTCGGTCTCATTCGCGCGAGGTCACGCTTCTAGAAAACGGGATGATCGTGGAACACGTCGATGTCCGCAAGGAGGAGAAGGAGGCTCGCGAACGGAGACGCAAGGAAGAGAAGCGCGCACGCAAGTCATCCCGAAGCTCGGTCATCGACGTCAACTCCATCATCTCCGCACAAAGTTTCAATCCCAACACCGACAGCGGTGTGGGCTTGCAGCCGTATTCCAGATACTCGCAGGCCGGTTCAGGCCGTCCTACCAGTGTGCTCACCGCTCCCCTCGATAATCCTAGAGAATTACCTCGGGCCTACTCCCAAGCCTCGTTTTCTGACATACACAGCCTGGGATCTGCGTCACCGAGACGGACTCGTTTCTTTGGCATGAAAAACCTTAGCGCCGGATGGAGGAGCCAGGACAGCCTCGCCCCATCTGGCATCTCAGGAAGCATGATGGACATGCAGTAAGTGTTGCGGCTGCCATCTAATAAAAAAACTCATTGACCATCTTTTGGTAGTGTCGCCCTTCAAAATGAAGCATACGGGCCACGAGTGAGCTCACCGATTGACATTGGCACTGCACGCCGAAGTCAGCTGTGGCCTACTATGGAACCAGAAACCACTTACGCCGATCAGGCTGTGCAAGACAAACCGAAGAAGAAAAAGAAGGGTTTGGCAAAAATCTGGGGCATGGTTACTGGTTCTTCAAAGACCCAAAACGCTAGCGGTAGCCGGGAACCTTCTCAGTCGTTCGAGAGGACCGTCGACGATGGTCCTCTTGCCCCACCTCCTCCGCTCTCTTATTTGGTGAATCGTGGCCGCGCCAGCGAAGGCGGGCGTCATTCGTCAACACCCTCCCTACCCTCTTCTTCCCCCAAATTGGGCCTGTCTTCGCCGGGTATGTCGCCACCCACTGCTCCGTCGAGCATTTTACCCTCGCCAGCCTCCTCACGCGGCCCCGATGTAGACATCGTGGAGCAGCGCAAGTCGAACGGGACAACATACGACGACGACGAGCATCCCTCGGACGACACCGTCGGAAAAAGTCAAAGTCAGACCTTGGGGACACGGAATGTGCATCCGGTCACGTCCGAGCCAGATATGCGCCGTGCTTCACACAGTCCACCGCCGCCGACCCCCTCATTGCCGAATGGAACTGCCCGTCCAGCCGGGGCTGCTCCTGCTCAGCCGCGACCAGAATCAGTTATGTCTTTCCGAGATAAGATGCTTCCCCCGCTTCCCATGGAAGCGTTCGCGCGGCCTCCGGGTGCCGGCCAACCTGAACCGCGACCTCGCACCATGATGTCATTCAACCCCCGCCCCTTTCCCGGCTCGGGGCCCGCGCACGATTTTCTCCCGCCGCAAGCGCCGTTTAGGACGGCGGAGGTGCGGCGGCAGTCATTCGGAGGGCTCGCGTCGCGGCCTGCGGTAGGGTTGCAGACCATGCCGGTCACGCAGCCTGTGGCGTTTGACGAGCGGCGGCCGTTCGGGCCACGGTACGACGAGTACGGGCTCTCGCGACGGTCGCTTGGACGGCTCGACAACGTGATGGAGCACCCCGCCGCGCGGAGCTCGCCGTTGCCGGCCGCGACGAAGCGACGCAGCCGGTTTGGACTGTCGGCGCTGCTGGGGAAGAAGTCGAAGGCGGACGTGCGCGATGAGGCGCAGCACTTTCCGACCATGCCGAGGCGGCGGTCCGGGTCGGAAGGTGGGGCGGACGACGTGGCGAACGGGTACGCGACGTCGACGTCGAGACACAGCGCGTTCAGCATGGGCGGGGCTGGGCCTCAGCGGATGAGCGTCACGTCGCGGAAGGCGCTCGAGGACCTTGTTGCCCAAGACCCCGAATTTGTGGCATACCGGTACCCATCGAACGATCAGCATCTTGATATTTTACGGTAACGCAATGGTATTAATGTACATTTTTAGTGCTGCATTTTTTTACACTCATTCGGTCCACTCATCCATCACATTCTCTCGTTGACTGTCTGTTTTGCTCTCCCACTGCATCCTACCTCTCCTTATCGACCGTAATTCAATTTGTTTTGTCTTTCCGAGACTTTTCCCTAGCCGACGATTATCCGCTGAGTTCCCAGACGGAGGAGGGTGCCTGAGTTCTCGATGAGCAAATGTGGGGTACTTATGCAGATCCCACCGTGCCGATCCTCCGCGTTCAATTAAATTAATTAACCATTTCACGTGATCGTGCATCCCTTTCGCTTTGACCTTTTTTGAACCCTACACCCAGGCGCGTATTTAAGAAATGGTATGCAACGGACGTGAATTTTGGGTATTGTTCAGACGCCTTCCTCAGGCTCCACGCGGTCTCTCAGCCGAGGAAAAACGTGTCAAGTTGCTTGGTGCGCGCGCAGTCTTTTTCGTTTCTTCCCGCCTCAGAACGTGATCGTTTCTCAGAGATTTTTCATGAGAGTGTACGTACTACCTGGAGCGACTGATTCGAGACGCGTTGATTACCGGTAACATGCAGAAAGACTTTTATCAGGTATGCATACGCGTGTGAGTTTGACTTGGCGCGACTATTGACGCGCTGTAGCTTAAGGAGCTTGAGAAGGTAGGTATCGTCATTTTCTGTGGGTCGTGCGGCTCACGGCGCGCGTTCAGCTCGGGCCCAAACTCAAAGGTATCGTGTCGCAGTCGGTGAAGGAGGTACTACAGTCGCTCGTGGACGACGGGCTGGTCCAAGGAGACAAAATTGGGTCGTCCAATTGTACGTTCTATGTTCACAGACAGATACGGTGGGTACGCGATGAACCGGCATCACCACAGTCTTCTGGAGTTTTCCGTCCCAACGCGGGGCGATCGTACGTTGCCCGTCGCTTACTTTGATGTGGGTTAATATATATATCGGCGAGCAGATGCAGAACCGGTTAAAGCAGCTGAAGGAGACGCGTGAGGGGCACCAGACGCAACAGACGGAGCTCCGTGCACAGCTCGAGACCGAGAAGGCCGCGCGGGTGGAGAACGTAGGTTCAGTTTTTTTAGGATTATGGTGGCGTTGAGTGCGAGTTCGCAGGAAAGTCGTGCGGAGCAGTTGAAGAAGCTACAACAGCTCAAGAAAACGCACGTCCAGCTGCTGGATGAACTTGGGGCGTATGGGGCGTGCGACCCGGCTAAAGTTGAGGAGATGCGGCGGGCGGTAACGCTAGGCAAAGGAGACCACTATATTGTATGCTGCTTGCTAAATTTTTCGGGTATAGGCAAAGAGGCGGCGATCCGCTGGACCGGTGCGTAATTTCGCGTCGACTTTGCGCGACGGAGAAATAACAGAGTGCGCAGACAACTACAGCATGCTCTTATCGCACTTTACGCGGCAACATGGTGTGGACGCGGGAGAGATTCGAAGGTGTGTGAACGAGTGGCTTCTCTTTGCTAGGCTAATTCGGACCAGGCACCTGGGAGTGGAGGAGGAATATGAAGACATTTGTTGATACTGTGCCTGAGCATGCTTTAGAGGAGCGCGTGAGCGTCTCGGGACCGAATGCATGTGCAATCGAGAACTTTTCCTGGGACCTACAACTTGGTTACAAGGCGCACGAAGCCGGCTCGGTGGTAATTGCGGGGTATCCGCTGAGCGGCTTGAGTTTGAGTGGTGTCTGATAGTCTGATACTTGTTGAGAAGGCCTCATGATACGCGGTGAATAGGGGCCACGCGCCAATCAATATACGTTCCCACGCTGTGCCGGCAAGCTCCGGGCACTGAATACAGCAACGCCAACCCTTTAACTCAGGCGCAATGTCCCTCAGCCCAACGGCCTCGGTCTCAAACGGTTCAGAGAACGCCGCAAAGCGCCGTCGCACCGCAGATAATTCAGACCCAAATCTTGCCCAGAACTCGCACATCCCCAAGCGTGGAGCTCGCGCTTGTACCGCTTGTCGCAAAGGTACGAAGATACCATCGCTACGACCGACTCTCGCATTTTTTTAAATGTCGCGCTAGGAAAAAATAGATGTGAAGGCGGTGAGGTAAGTGCGAGCTTGAGGGGGCGGGGGAGAGTTTGCCGTGTCTTGATAGCATTTGCGTCGCGGAGTTGGTCGGCGGACAGTTGGTCGATGGCGCCGAACAGTGGAGACGTGTCTGACTGGGCAGGTCGAGGGGAAGAGGAAGATGGATTGTTCGACCATAAATACGGGAACACTCCCCTATTCCGCCCCGCCCACCGCTCACTGGCCCGCGCGGCCCGGCCATCTCACTTTGTCTCGTTCTCCCACTTCCTGCCGAGTGCTTAACACCTTCTTTCTCTCCAGGCTCCTTGCAGACGCTGCCAGATTAGGTGAGTGTCGTTGGTCATGTCCTTACTCGCTGTCTCTAACTCTGTTTCAGTGGAACTCTCTGCGTCTTTGAGAAACCAGAGAAAAAGCCTAATGTCCCTACAATGTCCGGTCCAGGTGTAGAGTGCGCCATATATTGGTTCTTCTCTGTTCAGTGGCTGATCCAGTATTAGGCGCCTGTCGCGCCTCGAGGGGCAGTATCTGGTTTGTGCCTTTCGAGCTGGTAATATTTCTCATAGTCATCCCCGCCTAGGTCATGCAGAGCCAGATGATCGGCATGCAGTCCTCACTAGACCGCATCCTCTCCGCTGTCCAGACGCAAAGCGCTGGTCCGCAGCCCGCATACCCACCGCGTGACGGCCCCGAATTTGAGGCTCGCAACAGCTTCGAGGGCAACGGTACCGCCCCTGAGCGCAGGGCGTTCCCCCCACTTCCAGGCTTCGCCCCACCGGTAATGCTGACTTTGTTGGGTCGATGTCAAGCTAACATCGGATGTAGCCCCATAAGTACGCGACTTATGGGATCGTCCCCAGCACCGCGCCGTCATCGGATGACGAGTCGGAGGATACCCTCCCGCGCTCCACCCTCAATGCGCCCATCGAGGCTCTCCAAGGTCTGGCCAATGCCGCTGCCGAGGCCGCTGCGGTACCTTCAACATCCACTCCGAGGTAAATTTCCATCCGTTTCTACTTCTTTCATTTCTCATCCCTCCCAGAGTTAAGAAGCGTAAGCGCGCCGAGCCCATCCCTCGCAATGCCTTCCCGCACGTAGTAGAGAAGGTTAGTCATTTTATTCGCCACCTCAAACCAAGACTAACAACCTCTTCTAGGGACTTGTCGCGGACTCGGAGGCCAGAGAGCTGTACAATATGTGATTCGCACGCACCACGACCTCCCCATGTCCTCCATAGCGAACTAACTCGTTTTTCTCTTCCAGCTTTTTCGCGGGCTGTCATTTATTTATCCCGCTCTTTGACCCGATGTATGACACGTATGAGAGCTTGATGGAGCGCACGCCCTGGACCTTTGACGCCATTTTGGCCGTTGCCGGGAAAATTCGGTCGGGGAATGGCCCCCTCAGTTCCACTTTCTACAAGTGTCTTGAGGAGGCCCAGGGCATCGCCCGCTCTTCGCTCTTTGGTCCCGTCGTCCGTAAGGAGGCCGTGCAAGGTGCTTACCACCGATTCTGCACCATCCTCATGTCCGTTAACACACTCTAGGTATGCTTTTGCTGGCCGCATGGAGCACCAATGGATGGCTTCCCAGCGGCCACGCGATGCGGATGGCCTTGGATCTCGGTCTCCACCGCGCCCTCGAAAAGCTGGCAGACGATACCGGAAAGCAGCGGACGCAGGACGAAGAGCGAGATCTGGGTAACACTATTCAGTGTTCCTTTGACACTCGTCATCTGATCCCGCGACTTGTAGTGGTCTCTGCCCGTATCTGGCTTTGTTTATATTGGTTCGACCATCAGTGCGTATCGAACATTGTATCTTATGTTGTTTTGACGTTTCCGTAGAATGAGCCTGGGCACGGGCCGGCCTATCGTTTTGCGAGATGAAAATTCTATCCGCCACTGTCGGATTTTACTCGGTCACCCCATGGCATCACCCACCGATGTCAGGCTTATCGCCCAGGTCGAGCTGATTGCTCAAAAAAGTAAGTTGTTTAACTGATCAGCATCGTTTTGTATCAAGGATTGACACTCTTCTAGCCCAGATCTATGAAACACTTGCGCCGCTTAATGGCCAGGTCAACCACAACACGCTCGCGTTTATCCGTCGCGCCAACGTCGCGCTCGACAAGTGGTGGAACGACTGCGATGAGCTGCATCGTATGCACTGATACTTGATCGGAGGATACACGTCTGATTCTGGATTTAGGTCAAACCATGGACGAAAACTCACTTCTCCGAAAGATCCTGGCAGGCGAGCTGCACTATGCAAAGCTCTGGCTCGTTTGTGTGGCCTTACGTGGAGTTGCATGGGACAAAATGCCCTTTGAGCAGAGGGAACTGGCGTTTCAAGCCAAGGACGCCGCGTTTAACTGTTTATCTATATTCTTGACCTCTTCGGAGTACCGGTGCGTATTTCTACTTTATAACATTTCTCGGGCCTCATTTTTTCTTAGTGCCGCCCTCCGCTATGCCGTGCACGACAGCCTCGTCACCGCAGCCTTTTCGGGCCTCTTCCTCCTCAAAATGGCCAGCCTCTTCCCCGCCGAGCTGGATCTTGGCGCCATCACCGCACAGGTCGAGCAGCTCGCTCAGCTGCTGAGCGACGTCGCGGCCGAGAGGTATGTGCTTTGCTACCAACTTGAGTTTTCTGACGGCGGAGCCAGATACGCGCTGACGTTGCGCATCATGCTGGCGCACCTGCGGCGTAAGGTGGGCCTTCAGAGCGGGATCAACACACCTGTGCCGACGATGCCGCCGCCGCCCCTGCTCGCGGACGGGCGCCTGATCGTGTCGCCGAGTTTTATCGACCCGACCGTTCCCCCACCGTTCACCATGGAAGAGCTTGGGTTCCAGTGGCCGAACGACCGGGGCATCTTCAGTCCGTCGGCGATCCCAGTTTGGTTGCAAGAGCAGGTTCGTCGTCGTCCTCTGTTATATTTTTGATTTTAATTTTGATTTTGACTTGGATTGGCAGAGTCTCACCGACCTCGGACTTCCTGTCAACGGCTCGGACGGTATATTCTTGCAGATGACCGGCGCCAACGGTTGGACTGGGGACTTCGCACCCATGCCCGAAGCGTGGTGAAGTCCAAGGCGCAAAACAAAAAACGTCTCCCACAGTTGTTGGGTTGTAATTATGTGTGTGTATCCTTACCTTGCCTTGCTACTCTGTCGCTATCTGTTCCACGGTTCCCTTCTCTTGTCTACAGTATGATGATACCATTTGTCTGGATCCGGAAAGCAATTCGAAAAATACATGTGATCCATGGCTCAAAGATACGCTGCTCTATCTACTCCTCCTCGTCACTGTCGTCTTCCTGCTCCTGTAAGAACTGGGCGGGTGGACGGGGTCAGTTGCGTGCATTTCGTCTAAAGCTCGACATACCTTGACAAGGGGCTCGGTGCTCTTCAAGAAATGCTGCTTGCCCTGGGGCTTAGCGCCCTTCTGGTGCCAGTATATGATGGCTTGGTCGGAAATACAGTCCTTATTATACAAAACCTTAAGAATCTGGGGGAACGCCTTGATGATACGGGTGTCTTCATAGCAATACACTTGTACGACGTTGATGAGCGCGACTTCGGTCTTGGCACCGTTGCAGAAGGGCTGCAGGACGGGGGTATATTTCTACGGTAGGAGTCAGTAAACCAAGATGAGGGAGGGTATGAAGGGAACGGAGCGTACGCCGACTTCGCGCAGGGCAAGGCCCTCGATCTGGTCTGGGCGCGCGCTCCAATCGACGGACGCCATAAGCCCTTGCCAGATGCACTGAACCAACTCAGTCTCGGGTATGGGGGACTCCTCTTGGCGAGCCTTGATCGTGTTGACGATCTACGGGCAACAACGAAGTTTAAGACGGGAAAAGCAGACGGGAGGAAAGGGCGCACCTGCTTCGGGGGCTCCTCGCGCTCGCAGAGCTCCTGGAGGTCCCTGACGATGCCCTCCTTCACGACGGCGTATTGCTTTTTGGCCCACCACTCGGCGATGGGGGCCAGGCCCGCCTTTTTGAAGTGGTCCTCGAGTTCCTTGCTGGTGCGTTTGTTGGGGGGGAAGAAAAGGAGGAGGTCCTTGATGCCGCCGCGCTTAAGGGTGCCGGCGAGGTGGTCCATGGACTGGTCGACGAGGTACGCGCGGAATATAAGCGTGACGACGGAGACAGACACATCTGCACACAGCTTAATGGGAGGGCGAAAAAGTGTAAATGAAGGGACGCACAGTCTTTGACGAGATGGTCCTTGGTAAGACTCTGGAGGCAGGATGCGTTGGCGAGGCCCTGGGAAAGGAGGAGGCCGGTTGCGAGAGCGAGCTTGTCCTTCTGGGCGGGCGACCAGCGGTGGATGTATTGCAGGAGACCGGGGAGGGCGGACTCCTCGAGGGGCTTTTGAAGATATTTGTATCTAGCGCAACACGAAATTCAAGTCGAGTTGCGGAGGAAGGACGAAGTGTACCTCCTGATGAGCTTGTTGAGGACCTCGATGTACTTTTTCAAGTCATCTACCTCGGTCGGCTCCTTGGCGTTGAATATGGTGAACGGGGAGACGGGTGCGCCGTCATCGATGTAGCTACCGCCGGGCTGGATAAGACCGCCGACGAGGACAATCTCGAAGAGGGCATCTGCGTATTTGAGGAATTCGAGGGTAGAGCCTGCCTGGATGAGCTTGGTTGTGAACGAGTCAAAGTCGCCCTCTGGGACGGTTTCGAGATGCTTGTAGAGTTGGTCCCTAAAGACTGCGGGAGATTGAGAAAACGAGGGAATAACTGAGAAATGAATTACCCGTGGGTTCGTGCTTTGCGTGGGCCTTGACAGCGCCTTTCCTTGCTTTTATACGAACTCCCTGGAGGGTGGGCTTCGCTGAAGCTGCTTGAGATGACATGCACTGGGCAAGGGTGATCGTGGGAGAGTGCTTCAGATTTGCCGCCAAATGTTTCTTCCTGGACCCTCGACATCCTTGCCGTTGCTTCGCAAAAACTGTGCGCCTTGCAGTCGTTCAATCCGCGTCGACAGACAACATTTTGCTTCCGCAATCTATTGTAGCGCTGCATCACCATCGCCATTCAAAATAGGAGCCTATTCGGAGCTCTAACGCAACATCCTCCGCTTGTCACCAGACTGCTTCCTCTTGGGATTCATTCACCTCTCTGTGACCACTTTCGAGTTTCTTAGGAGGAGGACATTGCGCGGGACAGGCGGACTGGCGGCACTCTCAGACTCGACACACATTCGTTGGAACCTCGCCGGGCAGCACATTCTTAGGTCCACCCTGCCAAGATCCCAAGGCTTTCGAGGCACACAAGCACCATTTTGGCGTCCAAGCCCTTCTTGCATCAAGTCATCGCGGCTCGCCCGATTGCGGCTGAACCTTCACTTTACATCTCAACCGGTCAACACTGCTCTGGAACTGTCGCACACCCATGCTATATCGACGCGCCCCACGCGCAAACCTCGTCAAGCCAACTTCGCGAATGGCAACCAATTAATGTCCCTGCTGTCGAGTAAATAATAGAGTACAGTAATTTGTGCGAATCGATTGATTTCTTGCTGTGTCCACTGCATTTGAGTACAGCAGAACGCGTTTCGGACACACGACTGTCGGGTGCCGTACAGCAGGAAGGAAGCGGGCGGCTGTGCAGGTGCAGAATATCACGGCTGCTTGAGAAAACCTTGTACGCGTCGGCCATAGTATATCGGTCTCGGCGCGTGTATCGTGGGGCCAAGTAATCTCGCTTGGCATGTATTCGTTGCTTTGGCCCGGATTCACATGACGCGTTGGATCCAATTGTTCATTGCTTTGACCCTAACTCCAAACTCTATATAAGCCACTTTGCACACCTTACAGCTTCATGCCCCCAGACCCTTCGTATGTATATAAGTCTCTCCATTGTTCGCATAGCCTTACTCTTGTTCAGATCCCCTTCCCACAACATGCCGTTCTCCGACTCGCCCAACGCCCGTTCCAAATCAATCACGCACGCCGAGCTCGATACCAACGGTGTACGCTGCTAGCCATCTCCATTCCCGGACCCTCACCCCTCCCAGGTCTTAAATCGGCATGCAGCAAAGAATTCCGCATACCAAGTCGGCGTTTCCGAAGACAAGGGTGCGCGGAGAACGATGGAGGACGCCCACTCCTTCGTCGTCGACTTTGGCGGCGTCCGCGGCCAGGGCTTCTTTGCCGTGTTCGATGGCCACGCCGGTAAGCACGCTGCAGAATGGTGCGGGAGCCATTTCCACGAAGTACGTCATGCGCGACGCTCCTAATCTGGTGTGCCACCCGCTCATGTCTGTCTCCACAGTATCTGCTGTCGTGTCTGAAGCGCATGAGCTCCATGCCTATTCCGGAGATCCTCAATCAAACATTCCATGACGTCGATGAGAGTCTGTCTCGCATGTGCGAGGAATCCGATGGCAAAATACATTCTGGCTGCACTGCTGTTACCGCGTTCCTCCGTATAGAGGATCAAGACGGCCACCAGTCCTTCCTCCCTGCGTCCCAGGACGGCGACGATCTTGGCAGCATCAGCAGTTCAGAGAGCACAAACAGCCCGTCTGACGAGGGTACGCTCAAGAAGAAGCGCCGGTCCCTGACTGGTAGCCGCATCCGCAATGCGTTCAAGAGCCTCTCGGGCTCCGGCTCACCGAAACGCTCCCCCTCCCCAGTTGCATCCGGTAACGGCAAATCCACTGCCGTGGGCGCAACTATTACCGTCCCGCCCTCCGCCACACGGCGTGTACTATATAGCGCCAATGCAGGGGATGCTCGGGGCGTACTGTGTCGCGCAGGCAAGGCCGTTCGGCTGACCTACGACCACAAGGGATCCGACAAGCAGGAGGCGAAGCGTATCACGGACGCCGGCGGGTTCGTCATGAGCGGACGCGTAAACGGGGTGCTGGCCGTGACCCGGAGTCTTGGCGACTCGTCGATGAAGGAATTCGTCGTCGGCTCACCGTATACAACAGAGACGGAGCTCTGCGACGAGGATGAGTTTTTAATTCTTGCTTGCGATGGGGTGCGTTGCCCGTTCTCTCAAAATGAAATGTTAGCTGATTAGGGTGTAGCTATGGGACGTGACGAGCGATCAGGCTGCTGTTGACCTCATACATGGCGTGGAGGATGCGCAGACGGCGAGCGACACGCTGATGAAAGATGCCTTGGCCAACCACACCTCCGACAACATCACCGTGCTGGTTATACGATTCAAAAACGCACCGGCGCGCGCATAGAGCGTCTTTTGTACTGTATCTGATTTTGGGGATAAAACGTTTCCTACTATTGTACAGCATTAATATAACTTGACTTTGGGATTTGATTCAAATTGGCAGATTCGAGCTGCCTGTCTCTGCAGCTGATTCCCGAATACGAATACGACTACATACACCGGAACTTGAGAGGTACAAGTTGTGGTTCACTGCGGCCAAAGTGTTTGACCAGGTTGGCCAAATTTCTGGAGAAAAGTCCCGACTCCTGACCGAGAACTCTCGACTTTCCGACTGCTTGCGACGACCTACAGCGGGTGCACAGCATTTGTGGTAACCGAGATAATTTGATCTGTCAAAAGATCGGGCGCGGCATTCACGTACAAACAGGCTGGACAACTGCTCCCTTTCTCGTACCACCACCATGTCCCAATGGCCGCAGCAACAACAGTATCAGCCCGGGCCAACGCCCCAGTATGCTCCTCAATACGCTCCCACTCAATACGCACCGCCCCCCGAGCCGTTTTACAACGACACCAAATCCCCGTACGAGAATGATCGTTTTAAGCCCAAGAAACGCATAAACGACCCCATCTTTCTCATTCTTTTTGTGCTTCAAGTGCGTCTTTGCTGTACCCCTGAAGCGCCCGTCTCATGGCATTCTCTCACTAGTTCCTCGGCTTCGTCGCCGTTTCTGGCATCGCCATCTCCCAGTGGGTCAAGTCAGGCGGTCTCGGTGGGGGCCTTGGCAAAACCCACACAGGGACCTCCGTCTCCCTTAACCAGAGCACTGTGTATCTGCTTTTACTCGTGACGGCCGCTGCGCTCCTCCTCTCTACGATATACCTCCTGCTTGTTCGCGCATTCACGAAAACAATCATGCACATAACACTAATTCTGAACATATTAATGAATATGTGCGTTGCTCCCACGTTGGTTTTATCCTGTTGCTCATGTAGTTTGGCCTGTAGCGCAATTTGTGGTAGGAGTCATTTGATTCTCTCTTCCCGCATCATACTCAGTTGCCTCTTCAAGTCTACTACTGGTTAACCAAATACTACTGTGCGTGCCACGGCTGTCTTCCTCAGTGTGCCACGATTGACTTGGTCTTTCAGCTGGCGCCATAATGCACGTTTCCATGCCGTTCGACGCGTTAAATTGATTAACATCGTGGCAGCTTCACCGTAATAGCGCTCTTCTCTGTCCTCAGCTACTACGGCTTCAGATCGCGCATTCCTCTCGCGTCCCTCCTCCTTCAGGTTGTGATCGACGTTAGCAAACACCACAAATCTGTATACGTGGTCGCGTTTAGCGCGCTCATTCTCCAAGCGTTGCTTGCGGTGTACGTCCCTCTTCTGTAATTTATTTCCCGTCACTCATATGCAATGCAGTTGGTACACCTTCGCCTCGATCGCCACGTAAGAACGAATCCTTTCCTTTAATTTGTCCGAAAGTTAAGCTCTCTGTGATGCAGGTATGCGAAATGGACCCCCGGGAACCCTTGTTAGTTGCCGCAATTTCCTGCCAAGGCCCCCCACTGACTTGAAATTAGCATGCGAAACGTCTGGCTGCTCCTCCGGCAAAGTCGCCGGCCTCATCTTTTTCCTGACATTCTCGTTTCTCTGGACCTCGCAGGTCATCGGCAACGTCGCGCTCGCAACGCTCGCGGGAGGTGCGTCGTTCCACCTCATTTTCATCCGAATAATATCAAACAATCACGCCAGGCCCGTATGGCTGCTGGTACTACTTCGGCCCCCGTGGGGAAGGTGACATGGTATGACTCCCAACTACATGTGGTATCGCGAACTTGCTCACCGTGTACACAGCCCAAGCGCCCTACCCTATCGGCCCTTGGGCGCGCCTCGACTCTGTCCCTGGGATCGATTGCGTTCGGATCGCTGATCGTGACCGTGCTTGAAATGTTGAAGATGGTCCTCCATGCGGTACAGAGTTCCGCCAATGCCGATGGACATCGTAAGTCGGCCCCTTTTACCGTGCTTGTGCTTCCATTGATGTTGCATTACAGCTGTCGAGGCCTGCCTGGCATGTTGCGCTTCATGTTTTGTGGGAATCATAGAGAGCCTAGTCCAGTATTTCAACCGGTACGTCGTTGCTCTCGCAAACAACTCAAAACCAGAATTTTATCATAACCTCACAGTTACGCGTACATTGAGATTGGTTAGTTTGGATTTTTTTACGGAGTTACAGCAATTAATGTTGCCCATTCTCAGCTCTCTACGGGAAGCCGTACATCTCGGCCGCAAAAGATACATGGAATCTACTCGTGGACCGTGGGGTCTCGGCAGTTGTGAACGACTCGCTGGTCGGGATGAGTGAGTCCAAGGCACGCCTCGTCGATCCCATTCGATACTGATCTCGTATTCCACAGCGTTGACATGGGGTGCGTATGGTGTAGGCCTGCTTTCCTCGCTGTTCGCGTACCTGTACTTGCGCCGTACGTACATACATTCTCGGTCTCGAGCGCTCCGTTTGCTGACCCGAACGCAGTCACCGCGCCATCGTACAACGCCGATGGCAACTACACCGCCCCCGTAATATTGTTCGCGTTCCTCATCGGCCTCCAATGCTGTCAGTTAGCCGTCAATGTTGGTTCTATCTTATGACTGACTATGTATTGTAGCATTGACTTTGTCGTCGGCAATCGAAGCGGGAGTATCTACGATGTGGGTGGTTTATTGGGTCGTTCTCTATCGATTAATGATGTTTTCGCAGCTTTGTTGGTTTGGGCGAAGACCCGCAGGTTCTTGCGATACGTGCTCCAGCGTTGTTCGGTGTAAGTCTCAAAGGCCTCCCTACCTCGCAACTCTAATTTCATTCCCCGCAGTTGATTGCCCAAACATACCCAGACGTTGTACGAGGAGTGGTGTAGCTCGCACTGTATTGGTAGAAATACTATCTCAATGGCTCACAATGGAGAATAAACACGAGTTCCTAAACAAAATCAGTAATCCGCGACGTATTGATGAATAAATTGAAGGTTTGTCTACTAATCTTTTTGCATCTTAATAGCCCTGACCCAACTGCAGGGCATAGGAAGTGAGGTGCCGCCCACGGCGAGATATATTTGTGATGCGCAACTAGCTGACTTGACTCCATCGCCTGCCCTGCATAACATCATCTAGGTAGTATAACAGCTGGAGACCGCTCACAACCGCCCTGCAGACAGCTTATTACGACTGATTGTCACTGCAGGGTTAGTTATAAGCAGGGACTGCTGGCATTCACTTATAACTACTTGAATGTGCTGTTGACTCGATTTTTGTCACACTGGTTGGGGTTCTCATCAGGTTACTTGCTGTTTAGCTGAACCCAGAAGCTGTTGCTGCTGTGAGGTGAGCCTTGCACTGACCTTGGCAAAGCTAGGTACAGCTTTGCCCGGCAGGCCTGCCATTTATACCATGCTTGTAAGCCCTACCCAGTTTAATGCTGATCTCCATTCCCCACATACTTAGAGCAGCCTTTTTCTTCACCGCTGAACTGTGCTTGGGATCTCTTGACGCCTACAAAATGTCTACTGCTCCTCAACCGACTACCTACCCCCCCTCTGGTACAACCGGGCAGCATACAGGTCCATCCAACAGGATCATCATTATCGGTTTAGTGTACTATTTGGATACTGTCCAGCATATTATACTAATACCTTCACAGTACTCGCAATCTGGAAACTCCTCAAGATTGTTTATCTGGAAGTCACACAAATCTTGACCATATCCATATTGTCGGGAGTTTCCAACTCCGGCTTCCAACCCAAGAGCATGAACCAGATCTTGTCTCTTTTCTGTGTCTTGAGGTATGTCAAAATTCATATTGAGTACTCTGTAGGCCAATCGTGAATCTCTTCCACACAGCGCATTAGCGATCGGATATTCTAAATCTCAACTTCGAACGGATCCTACTAGTACTGTCATCATAACGGCCCCTCCGCGAGTATTCTCTGTCATGGTCCAGCTCGTCAATGAATTTTGTTTGTAGGGCTAGGACCGCTGGGCCCCTTTGTTCACAACTCAACATCACTGCCTTCCGTCTCTGCACTTTGGCGTCGCTTCTCGCCGTAGTCACAAGGATTGCACTGGCAATGTGCAACAAGGAATTATCTGTGAATGCCTTGGACCTGGCTGGTGCTCTTGTTGTTGTATTTTTACATTTTCGTCATTCTTACAATCAGTCTAGGACATTGCTCCAGTTCTACCAGTCAGACAATCCCGATACTTGGCCTGGTTTTTTTAACACCGACCGCAGTCGATGGGTCCTCAGGATGCTGACCGAGGTCGTAAATTTCGGCGCGACACTGGCCCTAGCATCGCTGCTCCTGGCATTGAGTGTCATCAAGTACGGCCCAGACACTCTCCGCGAGCTCCCCGAACACGGCCCTGGTGTGGAGTTTGTCGTAAAATCCGACCTCCACAAGATCGTCTCAATGATCGCAGCATTGCTATTTGCATTTGGGCTCACAGAGAGAGGCTTCTTGAGCTGCGTGCGGCGCATTTCCGGTGAAGAACGCCCGATCAACATCAGGACGTGGGTCAGCCGAGCTCTATCCGTTGTTTATCTCTGGGCGGTGCTATGGAACGTGTTACACATATGGGGCTCGCACAATCCCCAAGTAAGCGGTAGTTTCAAGGATAAATTTCCGGAGTATGTGGAGCATTCTCATTTTCTCGTGTCATCTTTGAGTGTTAATCTGTCCTCAATAGTGAGATGTTGTACCACCTCACGACACGAGTCCGTCTCACCAACCCGGCCGTCACGTACATCGACCCGATCGTCACGCCCGCCAATGCCACGGTTGACTGTACCGTAGGTTCACCCGTCACGGTTGTGACCTGCCAGTGTGACCACTTAGCTTCACTTTCTCTCCGTCTCACCACGTACATCGACCCGATCGTCACGCCCGCCGATCCCACGGTTGACTGTACCGTAGGTTCACCCGTTGTGACCTGTGACCATTTAGGTTCACTTTCTCCTAGGTTCAGACAGACTTGGGACATGGGACATTGCTGCTAAGTTCACCAATCTCTCGCCAAACCTGTGCACTTGTGCATCGGCTGTTTGAGCGAATCAGATGAGGATTCACGTATTACTATTCACGTAACAAATTAATATTTTCTCTTTGCACCTCGATTTGGCCATGGCCTGCATCAGCAAAAGCGATTGGATCTCGTGCGGAAAGAAGTGGAAGGACTTGCCCAAGCCCGTTCAGCAACTCTGTCGCAATGAGTTCAAAATTCCAGAACCTGTCGCACCGAACATCTTGCCGAGCGATGGGCTTTTTATTCATGCTCTCCTCGACTTCCCTCGCTCGCCTGCAGTGCTGGAGGCACCTGATACAGGGAACCTTGTCCCAAACAGAGTGGCTGAGGATCCCGAGATCGATGTGTCCATTGAAGATCTTCCGCTTTCCGTTCGTCGCGGGAAGCGCACCGGGAAAAAGAACACGCTATACAGTGGGGACGCGTGGGAAGACTCGGACTTGATCCACTAACTTCGCCCAAAATACTTCGCGTGACGTTGGCGACTCGGAATGATTAAAATACGGGTGTTGGGCGAACTAGAACACAGAAAACGGGGGGAAAAAACGCGTTTTTACGTCCTCAAAAAACATAAATGTCACTAGGTTCAGTCCCCGCTTTCTTGCTCCCAACCACCATCATCAACTGCAATGGCCTAGAGAAAGAGGAAACCAGTATTACCCGGATGCATAATGAGCACAAAAGGGATACATGGCGTACTCAGAACGGCCGCAGGTAGCTTATTCCAGCCTGTGTGGGACCATCGCTCTCAATAGGGGCTCTCACCGATTCTTCACGCTCAAATTACCTCCCTGCCCAGCGGATTACCTATTGTCCATTGTGAAAGTGCTCTGCAACCTCCTCCGCCTTTCACAGTCATAAATTTTTCGGTGCATAGGACCGGGTTTGCTCTGCCCCTGTCTCTGCGGGACATTCAGGGCGACATTCTCGTCCCCGATTCTACCCGCACTCCCCGAAATCAAACCTATGACATTTTCCAACGCTTCGGAATAACATTCATAATCTTTCATATTCGATCCTCGTCACCAGGCCACCCTGGCGCTCCGGATGCATTTCAACTGACCCACCGGTATTTTTTCTTTTTTATTACCGTCCTAGCTGAGGAGATGTTTGACGGGGTACTCAGGTGCTGAAATGGTGAGGGGGTGAGGATATCTGTAGCATACAATTTGATAAATTGTGTGTAGTACGGGCCCCGGCTGTTCCTTAATGGGACCGCGCCGGTATACACTTCCTTCCTTCCTTCCTCCGGTTACCTGTGACCGAAATGAAATGGGTTCGGTTCAGTCCGCTCTGTGACCTGTGACTGAACCTACGGTCGAAATGGTACAGTTGTGAAAACGGGCCAATAGACGGTGCTCGCCGATTTCTGCTTTCGCCATAGCGTGATCGAAGTTGTTACGCTGCATGATTGCGGGCCGTACACATCCATTACTATGCTTCGCCCTTCTTTCTTTCTCCTCTATCATTTTAGCCCCCCATCTCTCTAGTGCTCTCCTGGTTGAATCAGCCAATCCGTAGCTCCTTTGCAGACCTACTACTATTCCGAGGATTAAGTAGCAACATGACCCACGGAAAGAGGACTGTCGGCTACTTTGTGAACTGGGGAATCAATGGGCGCAAGTTTCCCCCCACGCTAATCCCCCACGGTCTCACGTAGAAATCACGGTCTGCCATGGTCTTCCTGTGTCTGACATTGAACGCAGGCATCTTCTGTACGCCTTCGCAAACCTCAAACCCGACACTGGCGAGGTCTTCCTGTCTGATCACTGGGCCGACAAAGACATACACTATCCGGGCGATTCGTGGAATGATACCGGAGACAACCTCTATGGTGCGTTGCCGAGCCTAGAAACTATTCATGAAATAAACCCGGAATCCTTGCAGGCAACTTTAAAGCTATCTATAAATTGAAGCAGCAACATCACCATCACCATCTCAAGGTGTTGTTATATATCGGCGGGTGGACGTATTCTCCGCAGTTCCACGTACGGTGGGATATTGACCATTTAAATCCGCCACTAAATGCTCTGAAATAGCCTGTTGTGGTCTCGCCGGCACTGCGAGCAAAATTTGTGGAATCGTCAATAAAAATTTTGGAGGACTTTGGGCTCGATGGTTTTGATCTTTTGAGAGACGCTATGTCGTTCTAACTCATCCCTCCTTAGGTCTTGATATCGATTACGAGTACCCCTCAAACCATGCTCAGGCTGTGGGATATACCGAATTGCTTAAGGAGCTTCGACATGCATTGGACAACCATGCCAGAGTACGCCCCTTGTAATTAACGAGTTCGTTTCAGGATCGGACAGGGAAGTTGGGAACAGGGTGTTTATGACTACAGGGCCCTTCCTCTACCTGGTTCTCACATGTTTTCGAGTTACAGCAGTTAATGTTGCCCATTCTCAGCTCTCTATGGGAAGCCCTCTATCTCGGCCGCGAAAGATACATGGAATCTACTCGTGGACCGTGGGGTCTCGGCAGTTATGAACGACTCACTGGTCGGGGATGAGTGAGTCTGAGCCACGCCTTCATCTTATTCGATACTGATCTCATATTTCACAGCGTTGACATGGGTTGACATGGGGTGCGTATGGTGTAGGCCTGCTTTCCTCGCTGTTCGTGTACCTGTACTTGCGCCGTACGTACATACATTTTCGGTCTCGAGAACTTCGTTTGCTGACCCGAATGCAGTCACCGCGCCATCGTACAACGCCGATGGCAACTACACCGCCCCCGTAATATTGTTCGCGTTCCTCATCGGCCTCCAATGCTGTCAGTTGGCCGTCAATGTTGGTTCTATCTTATGACTGACAATGTATTGTAGCATTGACTTTGTCATCGGCAATCGAGGCGGGAGTATCTACGATGTGGGTGGTTTATTGGGTCGTTCTCTGTCGATTAATAATCTTCTCGCAGCTTTGTTGGTTTGGGCGAAGACCCGCAGGTTCTTGCGATACGTGCTCCAGCGTTGTTCGGTGTAAGTCTCAAAGGCCTCCCTACCTTGCGACTCTAATTGCATTCCCTGCAGTTGATTGCCCAAACATACCCAGACGTTGTGCGAGGAGTGGTGTAGCTCGCACTGTATTGGTAGAAATATTATCTCAATGGCTCACAATGGAGAATAAACACGAGTTCCTAAACAAAATCAGTAATCCGCGACGTATTGATGAATAAATTGAAGGTTTGTCTACTAATCTTTTTGCGTGGTAACAGCCCTGACCCGATTGCAGGGCAGTGAGGAAGTGAGGTGCCGCCCATGGCGAGATATATTTGAGGTACGCAACCAGCTGACTTAGCTCCATCGCTTGCTGTGTATAGTATCGTCTAGGTAGTATAGTGGTTAGTATGCTCGCTTGTGGCGCGATTGACGTCAGTTCGATTCTGGCCCTGGACATAAATTTTTGCAACTTTCTTCAGTTTTTTTTTTTTTTTTGATTGGAATTGAACCGGTGTCGATCGCGAACCGAACAACTATACTACAGAGACAATGAGGTGCGGGCAAGCGCAGGCCACAGGCTGGAGATGACATCATAAATGTAAAGCGTCACTTCACTCATCATTGGCCCTAATGTGGATGTCAGGCAAACTTAAAGTCGCGTCCGCAGTGGCCGCAGTAACGCCTCTCTTTCGTTCCATCCACTTCCTAAGTAGCCTTCAAACAACCAAGCAGAATGAGAAAGACCTCATACGCAATTACGGTAGTTTCTTTCGACCAAACGCTTTATCTAGTCTAACTCGTTCCAAGGCTCTCGCCGTTATTTGTACGACTGTATTTACGATTTTGAGCTTGACAAGAACCGACTGGTATGGTTCCTTACCAGACATTCTCTCGGTATCGTTCTAACACCCGTATGTTGCAGGGTTGTTGCCAGATACGACGTCAATGCACTGAGTTATGAGGGCAAATACGGTCTCTCGAAGGTATGCCAACGAGTGGTGCTCGATCTCCCCGGGGGTGGCACCAGGTTCGAAAGAGCCAACTGCCGCAAGTTCCCTACCCGGGATCAAGACGACTGCGATGAGAACCGCTATTTCTGTGCGGCATGGTCAAGGTAGGTAATCCTCGACAGTCAGCAGGATGCTTTTAAATCGACATTCCACAGTGCCGGTTATGCGGTTGAACTGGCAATTGGCTTCGGTGCTTTATCGCTGGTTGCGATCCTCGTCGGCGTCTCGACGGCAGCACGGCGGCGCAGAGTATGGCGCGCCGTAGCCGGCTTCATCATCTTCCACTCCGTTGCGCAACTCGTAGCCTTCATCCTCATAGTGGATCTCTATCGCACTGCCCGTTATCCCACATTCGAAGATGCTAAGCTTGGTGAGTGCATTTTCATGGCCGCGTTTTCGATTTCTCATTCAACCCAACAGGTCCGGCCCTCATTTTCAACGCCGTTGCCTGGATCTTCGGTGTTATCACTGCTGTCACCGTCATTATTACTGGTACTGAGGCTGATCGTGGCAAACGATGGGCAGCCGGAAATCGGCCAGCACACTCCCGGCTTGACGAGGCAACCAGCTTGTTGAGGGGCAATTGATATCCGCCAATCCTGGTTCAAAGTAACCCTTCATGTATTGTAACTAACTAGTTCCATCTCTGTAAATAATACAAATATACGCTGTACTTATCTTGCTCAAGGCATTCCTTTCCTCATGTTGTCAAAGCGACTCCTCTCATACTGCAGCCAGTTTGGCCTTCTGTCTGGCTCGCCCATTACCTCGTGAACAACTTTCACCAGGCTTCTGCCGGGCTGTGGATCCTTGCCATGTCCTCCTTCCATACCTTCGCGAGGACTGCCTTTGTCTCCACCTACAGGTATGAGTTAGATCAATTGAAATTCCTGTCGGGATAAAACCATACTAAGCTCCCAAAACATGGCTCCTCCGAGCCCCTCCTTCCGAATCCACTCCGCTTTCCATCTAGACACCGACGAGGTAAGGCCCGGGGCGAGGTGGCGCGAATAATGCATACCTAGCAACTTCGTCCGTGTCGAAACTGATCATCTCTTTCTTCTGGTAGTCGTACGTCCAGCTAGCCATCGCCTTTTCGTCCCGGAAGACATGTGAACCGGGTAGAGGAAGGGCCCTATAGTCATAAACACCCTTTTCCCAACTTCCCTGTCCGATCCTGAAACGAACTGGTTAATTACAAGGGGCTGCGGGTGAAGAATAACGCACCCAGAAAAGGGCTTTCCCGGTCCTTCCGTGTTCAGGAAACTGCGGCCGTAAAGCGGTATACCAACAACGAGCTTTGAGCGCTCGACACCTTGGCAAATCAGACGAAATCTACGAGACAGGTATTTGGTGCGTACCTTGCGAGTGGTACCAGTTGACCGCCGTAGAGCCGCTGATCGGTCCACCAAAGATGTTGGCTTGATGATTTGCGATGCTGTCCCAAGAACCTGCAAAATATAAGCAACCAGCTTTCCGACGTGCTCGCAAATTAAGCACCGGCGTAATCGTAAGCCATTAGATGCCATGCATCGAGGAATCGGTCCATCTCCTTGACTTGTAATTTCTGGTAGTGGTCAGGTCCACAAGGAGCAGCGATCTAAAAAATGTAAAACACAAGTCGGTCACTGCACGAGTGGGGCAACGGACAGTAAGCTGGAACTTGAAGTCGGCACACTTTACTCTGGCATGGTTGTCCAATGCATGTCGAAGCTCCTTGAGCAATTCGGTATATCCCACAGCCTGAGCATGGTTTGAGGGGTACTCGTAGTCGATATCAAGACCTAACGAGGGATGAGTTAGAACGATATAGCATCTCTCAAGATATCAAGACCATCGAGCCCAAAGTCCTCCAAAATTTTTATTGACGATTCCACAAATTTTGCTCGCAGTGCCGGCGAGACCACAACAGGCTATTTCAGAGCATTTAGTGGCGGATTTAAATGGTCAATATCCCACCGTACGTGGAACTGCGGAGAATATGTCCACCCGCCGATGGATAACAACACCTTGAGATGGCGATGCTGCTGCTTCAATTTATAGATAGCTTTAAAGTTGCCTGCGAGGATTCCGGGTTTATTTCATGTATATCTTCTAGACTTGGCAACGCACCATAGAGGTTGTCTCCGCTATCATTCCAAGAATCGCCCGGATAGTGTATGTCCTTGTCGGCCCAGTCATCGGACAGGAAGACCTCGCCAGTGTCGGCTTTGAGGTTTGCGAAGGCGTACAGAAGATGCCTGCGTTCAATGTCAGACACAGGAAGACCGTGGCAGACCGTGAGTTCTACGTGAGATCGTTGGGGATTAGCGTAGGGGGAAACTTGCGCCCGTAGATTCCCCAGTTCACAAAGTAGCCAACAGTCCTCTTTCCGTGCGTCATGTTGCTACTTGATCCTCGGAATAGCAGTAGGTCTGCAAAGGAGCTACGGATTGGCTGATTCAACCAGAAGGAGAGCACTAGAGAGATGACAATAAAAGACGCGGTAAGAATCAGGCGTTTCACGTTCCAGAGCTTTTGTGGTGGCGGTTTCTCTCGAGGCGGCATGTGCGCAGCAGCCGGAGTGACGTCATCGAGACTCCGTAGAAGCGCCTAATTGAACAGATCGTCCAAATTATAATACAAGGAAATTGTAGGGTAAAATAAGATATTCAAGATGTTAGTACCAATGCTAATTGTCCAGCCTGTTGCGGTCCAATATGTCTACTAATAATACAGTGGTTGCGGAGGCGTTCTCAGCACTCCTCAAAAAATTTGGATTTCGGGAACGGCTGGTGATAGTCGTCCCTGTTATTCCCGGTTAGCAATAGTCTAAATCCAAGGGAGCACTAGCGTACCTCCAGGTTGTGAGATTCGGGTTCGTGTAAGCCTCAATATATCTATGAACGAAGGTTAGACCAGCGTACTTAACGTGAAATCGTACGCAGTAACTTACGTGTTTATATAGTCTGTTGTCGGGAAATCGGGAGCTGTTAGTGTCGGGTGGGTTAGTATCGACGGGAGTGGAGTGGAAGGGAAGGCGTACGATCGCAGCCTATATTTAATGCATTCTTGGGTTGATACACGCGTATGTAGTCACTTGGAGCGGTCAGACGTTCGTGGATTATTCACAACTAGAAGTTTATCTGTGCTCACATAGAGAGATGGCAGGGGAACGGCAGATGGTCGGTGTCTACAGGTCCAAAATTCGTGGACCTAGCGAATAAAGTTAGCCCATCGTACAGAATGGGATACGGGGAAACTCACATGCCAAGATTGGCTATAATGTACTGTTCCAAGCATCAGCGAGTCTGACGGAGGTTGGAAATAGGAAACCATACCATGGGTTCTTGTGGAACGGGCCGTGCAGATATTTCTACAGTAGGATTAGCACCTACACCTGGAGCTTTTATCGTCCAAGCAATCTTGTTATTCGAAATCCAGGTAATATACTGCAACCGGTTGAATACGAGTGCAGTAAAACAACTGACAAACTGACAGCGTCATTGTAGCCCGGTTTATACTCGAATCCATAGACGGAAAAGCAGCCACCATTCTGCTCGTAGCAGGAAGGGTCAGTTTTAGTGACCACCGACGTCGCCTGCTGCGTAATGCTTCCGCGGAAAGTGTTCAGCACCGAGATCGATGGGTCTGGGATTATCATGTTGTCCGAATCATTGTTGAAGATATAACCCTATGAGACTGCTTCAGCGAACAATCCTTCTTGAAGATGGACCTGAGGCCAACCGCATCGAAAGGAGCCCATTGTGCACTTTGCGAAACCTCCGCAACAAGGGTTTTCTGTTGAATCTGGAGACAGAGTCAATTTGGGGCTGGCCCAGGAAGTGCGGCGAAATCTCTGACCTGCGCCTAAACAAGCAGAGAAACCGCGGGATCAGAAACTGCGGCATGGTAGAGAAAATAAACGGACCTCAAATACGTCGATCTCTGGTGCGCTGCGTCCGACAAAGGACCCGTCAGGATGTTTGGGGCCGGGGTGGCTCTCTCCGGGACAGGTGCAGCGCGAAAGCCTCTGCCCCGGGAGCCACGACAGAGCTCCGCCGTGGCCCGTGTCTCCATTGACGGTGGCAGCGTGGGGAGCTCCTTGGAACGTTTGATTCGGAGCGGTGCCCACATCGCAGTCGTCTCTCGAATTTGTGAGCGAAAAATAAAAGGTCAAACTGAAGGAAGCGTTACCGTATGAATACGGCCACATTCCCTCGAGACTCGCACCGTAGCCCGCTCTGCCTAGATTTCCCATGGTCCACACCTTAGGATGAGATAAGAAGAACTGCACTGTATAACGAACAGAACGCAATACCGCAGGCCAAAGACCTAATATATTATTGGCACCGGGAAGCCGCACAGATGTCTCTAGATATCCTGGCAGTAACGGAGTGATTTGAGCGGGACGACATCGGATTGTACCCACCGACCTACCGCCAGTGAAGCAAAATTTCTAGACGTTTCTTATCAGTCGACCGTCCAGTTTAACGTATTATGACCAGACCTGCCATGTCGAAAGCATCCCTGAAGCAGTTATTTAGACGAGAGACGTTTGAAAACATTGTGATCGTATTCACCTCCTTGGAAATGCAAATCGTGGTTCTCTTTGCGCGAGAGAGTGATGACGAGAGATCCGTTCGCGGTTGTAATGGCCTCAGGATCATACCACTGGCAATACGAGATTAAAAGGGACAAGTCACTGAGGAGGCAAGTCCACTGACTTCCATGTTATTCGTAGCCTGTTTAAGAGTGAGAGGTGAAAAAAAGCACCACACCGACAAAAAACGAACGAACCCAGTAGTGCAGCGAAACGCTCTCCCAATACGGGTCATCCCCTTGAATCCCGTCGATACCAATCGCGAGAGATATGCATCGAACCAATACGCACCCGGATAAAACGTCCGACCATCAGTATTGAATTCGTCCGAAAAGATCTGAGGAAAATATTAAGCTCGGTGGGCTGTGTAATAAATGGAGCCAGGCGTGTCCGGACCAGTTGCATGTCCTCGCCCCCAGCCCACGAGGGCCTGGTGTATGCCTCCACCGGTGTGTCAGCGTCGATTAAGCCCCAATTTCCCGGTATGCCTGGGACCTGGCGGACGAACAATAAGACGGGGAAAGCGGAAAGTTTTCGCACAAACACATACTTGTCCGGTACCTAAGGCGGCTTAGTATAAGTCGCTGCCGTGATGCCAGAGGCAAACGCACCATTTCTTCCTCCGAGATTGAGGGCCCCACTGGGATTCAACTTTCCAGAAGTGAATGACAGCACGGGGTATCCAATGCTGCGTCCCGTCTTGAACAAAGAGACCGCTAACATGAAAATACCACTCACAAAAGCGCTAATATCGCGGCTATAATGAGGAGCAGGCAGCCGACATTTGTCACACCGCGGGCGGAGAACGGATTATGTCCTCCCCGCTGGACGACGCCTGGTGCCTTTTCAGGCTGGTGCAGCTCGTCGTCGGGATCGACGTCCGCCAGATCGAGCGAAACGCCCCATTTTTCCGGGTCGGGGCCCAGGGAGTACTGACCCAGTTTAGAAGCTGCAACTTGCTTGAACCAAGAAACGAATGGTACCCACTCTTGCTTGTAGCGACAGCGACGAGCCCCCGTACGGCGAGTCGGAGTTGCTAGACCCGGCCCAGCTCTGTTGTCGTCGATACATGCTCGCGCCGGGCAATACTGAAGTGGGAGGTGTAGTGCTGGGGTGAGGACGGTGCCGGCGCATGGAGGCTCAAGCTAAGCTCAAAGACTTACAAGGGAGCCGAGAGCCAGAAGCCACGCAATGAGAGGAGAAGAAGGTGAGAATGGCGGTCTGGCTACAGTTACCTACAGTTATTTGCGGCGCGTTCCCCGGCTCATTTAGAACTTAATTGGTTGGTTCCATCTGGAGTAATTGAGGGCTTCTGGTTACCACCGATGGAATGACTAGGATCGTGCAAGGCACGTCCTCGGGCGGTGCTGGGTCATTAATAGGTAATTCTCGGGGCCCACCATGTGAATTGCCGCGGGCAGAATGCACAAAGGTCCTAAAGAAGGTTTCATCAAGAGTTTCCTTATCCGGCTTACTCAACGCTTTACACCCGATCAGACGCAACAAGTACATTCAACACTACATTTTGTGTACAACAACAAAATAATGAGCAAGATAAATCAAAACAGATGCTTTCGCAATATTCACTACACTTCACTCAGACCGCTGGCGGGATGAGACGTGTAATCACCCCGAGCCCCTATGACGTGCCGTCGTCAGTTTGTGCCAGTGGGGAGCGATGAGAATCCAGACCTTGGTCTTTCCCTCGCGGAAAAGGAGCTTCATCCCCTCCTTGATGAATTCTGGGTGAGAGATAAACTCGAACTGGACAGTTGCCCGGTCCCCTGTGCGTAAGCACTGCGCATCCATTCCGATGATTCGAACAGTTTGACGGACGGCCTGAAGAGAGAATGAGCGCCCAGCGAACAATGAGAATACAAGCACGGACGCCGCAGTGCAACATCGCCTGAAAAGAAGTTAGAACATATAACTGGCGCAACATTGAAATGGCAGACCTGATAGTTCTTCTGTAATGTCGTATTGTGGCTGCAACAAGATCAACAAAATGCCAGCGCCAACTCGAGCCAGCCTCACTATAATATCAAAACTTGGCCCTCGAACTGTCGAACAGCTGGAGACGAACAACATAAGCGTGTGAAGAAGACAGGAACAGAACAAGTCACACCCTTTGGCGGATTATCAGTCTTGTGTACTACCACCATCCCCTTGCGAACCGCGGCCTTGCGAACCCGCTTCAACGCCAGAGAAACACACTGCCCGGCCTCAGCGCTGGCAATATTTGCGCTTGAGGAGGCGCATTGTCAATTAGAGAAAGATATTCATCGAGGGACAGTACGAACCGCTTTCGCTGCATACTCTTAACGACGGTGGGCTGATAATTGCCATTCGAATCTGGCCCAAGGAGGACGGCATCGCCGGTCTTGATACTTCCATTATTTATGATCCCTATCAAATCAAGCCACCACCACTTTAGATCTCTGGATCGGCGCAACACGAGCGCCATAAAAACGCACCATTTATCACTACCAAGGACACCGTGTTAGACAGATGGGTGCAACGCAGATAAAGGACAGACCAGTTCCGACATAAGGCACGCTCCAGGTCTCGGTCACCGAGAACTGCAACAGGTCAGAACATTCATGGATACATTCGTTTCATCGATTTACCTCCAGCGGCTGGTTGACAGCAAACTTCTCCTGATCTGCCTCACTCGAGGGCAATAGATTCAAGAAAGTGCGGACCTGCGACGCTGCCGAGTCAGCAGGAGATAGGCCGCAGCAATTAACGCAACGCACAAAGTCCAGCCCTTCGCCCGTGACGTTCGACACCTGGAATATTGGACATAACCTAACCCCCATAAGTAGGATGAAATTACGACGAATACGAAACGCCGCACCGGTCCTTTCCGAATGCGGTGGAGATTTCGACTGCGGTTTCGATCGACTTTTGGAGGGGCGCTTAGACGCTACGAGCGCTCACAAAAGCGCGGGACGTACCTTGACAAACACCGGGGTTTTCCTAAATTGAAATAATTTTGGTGTTCATTCAAAAGAAAGTGACACAAGCACAAACCGGCACCCCGGACTCTTGAGAATCTTAGTAACCTGCTTAATGGTCTCTGCCAGCACGTTTGGAGGCGTCATGTCAATCTACCCATTTATCTTCAACATCATCTTGATTACTTGAATGGGATAAATACCTTGGTAATGCAAACAACCACCGGCACACTGAGGGCAAGCGCAATGGCCAGATGCTCTTTCGACATGCCTATTAAGCCGGCGTTGGCTCCGACCATCAGGATCACGCAGCTGGGTGCGCCTGTTACACGTTAAATTGGGTAAAGTTAACAGAATGAATAGCCGTTACCCGAGGTGAGACCGTAAAGCGTAGTCTTGAGGTATCGTTCGTGGCCCGCGAGGTCGATGAAGGAGACAATCTTGGCAGCCTGGATGGAAATTTCCTCCCAGCCCAGCTTCTCGCGTCGGATGACGTCCGGGTCGGTGGAATTGGCGGTATTCGGGAGGATGGGCGCGCCGTTGGGACTGAAGCCGAGAATCTGGTGGATTTTCAGTACACCGGATGGACTTGTAGAAGGAGACACACCTCCATCCCGACACTCGATGTCCGGCCGGTTTCGATTTCGTGTTTGTGGCGGAATAGTCCAACTCGAGCCCGGCCGCGACCGTCGTCCAATGCGCCTGGAAATGATTTGAACGAGAGGTATGAAAATGCAAGGCGACCATACCTCGGGTTAGGACGCCCAGAGTGGTGGACTTTCCGCTGTCGACGTTACCGACAACCGCGCACCGGACTTCGGGGGTTAGAGAAACGTTTGGAGGAGGCAGGCGTAATAACAGGGATAATCGCGGGTGTCCGGTTCGTGTCTCGAAGAGCACAGACGTCTTGCCGCCTACTTCCTCGACTGTTGCTCGGATTCCCTTGTGGATGACGTCTAGCTCCTGCTCGGTCCTCGAGACGCCTGTCCAGCCCTCAGAGTCGTCCGTGAGCTCGCCAGCGAATAGCTTGGCGTGCGGAGGGTGGAGTCCTATTCGAAAGACGTATTCGCCGAGATTTTGGGTGAGCAGCGAAGCGAGCAAATCACGAGCAAGGTCGGGGGTGTTAGATAGTAATGCTGCCTGCAGATCTTATCAGATGCATGCACAGAAAAGCCACGAGGGGATTACAAGAATCTTGTCCTCAAGCTCGGCTAGATCTGAGGGGGCGCTGGCAGCTATCGGGGAGCCGGGAGCATCTTCCTTTGCCTTTCCCTTGGATGGTGGGGGCTTCTTGTTCTCCTTCTCCTTCTCAGCGACAGTCTGGGCCTGGACGGCGCGTTGTTTCGCGATAGCTTCGCGACTGTGCTCGTCGATTTCGTTCTGAGGAACGTGTGAGATCAAGGGGCGACGCGATGGCTGGTCAAAGACCTGAAATGTGCGAAGGGTGGTCATGTTGTGCACCCCCCAAAGTGAATGGCAGGGCTTTATAGAAACTAGCAGCGAAAGAGTCAGAAGTAGTCACAACTAATTATCGACTCGATTGAGGTCATCACACCAAACAAATGTCAATGTTCTTGCAGTTGCAATGACTCCCGTCAGCATCTCTGGCACAACCCCCGGCGTCTTAGACACGACTCAGCCACTACGCCTCCTCCGCCGCCCCTCCTCCACCCTTTCTTTCGCAAGCTTCGACCCCAGAGTCGCCTCCGCAGACCATGGCTGGGACCTGCGTTCCCTGTCTCTGAACGAGGAGTTGTACCGGCCAAAACGCGTCGTTATTGGTGCACTTACTCCACCATCCTCAAAGGCGCGTCTAACTCTCTCTAGAAACCACCTGTTCCGGCGAATCTTCATGGCGCTTCGTTCCAAAAGCGCGCTGCGAGGACGGCGTCCTCAATGAGGGGTCCTGGCCGCGCGTCATCGACCTCTGCGGGTGAGGTCATCGCTCTAGTGCCCGTTTCTGTCGATTGACGCGCTCTAGACAACTCGTCGAATGCGACCAAGACCAGTGGGACATATACAAACTCGACCCCGCGTACGACTGCCTCGTCCGCGCCCCGCCCGAGGTCTCAGCGATCACCGCCGCCGCGCCGAAACCCCCAGCGGAAGGCAAGCAGCCGCTGGGGAAGCACCGCATGTCCTCGGCCGAACCGTGTCCGGAGATGCGACCCTCCAAGCCGTTCCACCTCCACTCGCGCAAGTCGGAGGAGGACGAGGTCGCGGACATGGTTGTAGATGACGGCGCGATGCCCAGCATGCGTCGTATGCCGTCCGCAGCCGGCGATCGAGTAAAGAAGTTCCGCGAGGAAACGGAAAAGAACAGGAAGGAGCGGCGGGAAAAGGTCGCGGCGCGTTCGGAACGACTAGCGTTTCGCGAGGATGCGTTCTTCAACTTTGCGGCCCAGCCGATACAGCCCCAACACACCGGCAGCCCGACGCTCGACACCGGGCCCAAGCGTAAAGGTGTGTTTAGTCGTCTATTTTGCTACATTTTCGCTGAACATCAATTTAGTCGCGTCCCTCTTCGATTCCCTTCCCCTACGCGCCCAAGACGACCCCGAGTACCGATCTCCAGAGGAGGAAGCTTCGCGCAACACCGTGAATTACTTGCCGACCAAAACCTCCAAACGCACGCGAACATTGTCGCCTGGGGCTGTCAAACGCGATCTAGAGACCCGGCGACTGGAGCGTGAAAAAAAGAAACGAGAAAAACGAGAACGCGAATTCAATCACCGGAAACAGCAAAGGTTTGAGCATTTTTTGAATGGGATATATTCCGAGGTTTCCAACAACAACCATGCGGGGCCAAGTACGCGTGCGTAGCCCCCTTTCGATCTCACCGAGAATCTCACCGATACGATTTGCAGAACAAACTCCGATCGATGTTTTGGACGATTCAGACAGCGGCGGAGAGGAAGATAAACCGGCGGAGGTGGACGTGGAAGCGGAGAGGGAGGCGTTCATCGCCGAAGCGCGGCGGAAGCTTGCGGAATTGGAAGCTGATAGGCCGCTCTGGGAAGAGGAGGCCAAGAAGCGCGCACAGCGGGAAAAGGAAGAGCAAGAGGCTCGACGAACTAGGATGGCTGAGCAGCGGCGCGCGGCGGAAGCACCCAAGGCGGAGGAAGCACGGAGAGCTAGAGTGGAGAAGGAGAAGGAGAAGGAGCGACAGCAGCAGCAGCAAGCGCGCGCGAGGGAGGAGGCAAGGGTGCGTGCTGGGGAGGAGAGGGCGCGGCGGGATCGGGAGAGACGCCAGCGGAACGAGCGCTGGGGTTATGGGCTTTGGACGACTCAACGAGCGCTCGAACGATACAAGGTACTGAGCGATATATTCGACTCGACAAAGTTTTCTGCGGACGACCCGATTACCTTTGATGTCGTGCCGTGGCCTATGCTGGCCGTCAAATTTTCGCTCGAGGACATTGATTGGGCGGCGGTGGAAGGCTTTTTCAATGCTGTCAAGCCGCACATGCGTTCACAAGGTAATGTTACATGCTCAGACGATTCTCGGCCAACTGACGCGATGTTTAGACTTTGCGTCTTTTGTAGAAAAGAGCCACCGTCGCTTCCACCCGGACAGATGGCGGTCTCGTGGGCTGTTGAAGAGCGTTGCGGATGAGACAGAGAGAGGATGCCTGGAAGTTGGTATGTGCTAGTCATTCTCAAGTAGATGTTGTTAACGGGGCACCAGCTGCAAACACGGTGGCCCAGGCGCTGACTCCTCTGTGGAGGGACAACCGATGATTTTACGAGTATTTCTTTTGGATAATACTGTATTTTTAGTTGAGGACAGCTGTATTGATACGCACATCTATGATATAAGCGCTATATGCGCTTGATTTAGCTGATTTAGCTGATTTAGCCAAGTCGCGACCATAACACCAACATACAGTTGCGGAACCAGGCTTGCTGCCTTCCTCGACGTTCTTGTTGCGGCCGTCGTCCCGCTCCTTGTTTCATTGTCCGGGAACCAGGCGCTGGTTTTGGTATAAATCATCTAAGGCGTCTGTAGTTGCTCCGACTCGGACCCGCCGCACAATGACAGACACCCGCGACTTGCGCAGGATTCGTTCAGCTGGCGACAGGCCTGCCTCTAGTCTGCGATCCCCGGAACCCGTCCTGTTCCAGCCCTCAAGACGGTCAGAGAGCGGTATCCACTCCCTTCAAGTTGATCCCAATCTGCCGATCCATGACGCGTCCGGCCCCGCTGCAACCGTCACCGTTCCCCCGACGATGCCCCGCGCGCCCAACAGCGCCGGCCTCGTCATCGAGCGCGCAATCTTGGTTCCGCCTGACGTTCCCGACGTCGCGTTGCCGACACCGCCGCCCCCGCCCCCGCCGGCGCCTGCGCCTGCTGCACCCCTGCCCACACACAACATCTCGTCGTACAACCGAATCATGACCTTCTTCGGGTACGGCCGCTCCTCCCGCGAGCGCAAACTCCTGGTGTCGCTTTGGTACAATCTGGCATGGGGCCTCGTGCAGGTCGCACTCATAATCACCATGCTCGCCATCGGCGCCCACACCGAGAGCAAGACGAGTAAGCCCATGGTACTGAAGATATGCGTGCTTATTAACGGATGAATGTAGTGCCCGGGCACAACGAGTGGGATGCATGCGACCGGCCGCTGGGGGCGTGGGCGTGCATATATGTGTTCCGCGTCGTGTTTTCGTCGAGCCTCACGTACTGGGGGTGGCTGAGGGATCGCAAGATGTACGTTCCCGCTCGAATCCTTTTTGGCTCGTCTCTCAGAGTATCTCAGCCACGCGAATGCGGAAGACACCGAGAATGCACCGCATGGTTCAACGCGACCGGCTACCACGAATGCTGCCACCCCCAGACGCCATCCTCCGCCTGCTATCAGCCCTGCTTCTCCGTCCAGCACCACCGGTAATCCCTCCGAAGTACCGGCCCTCCCGCACAGCATACTTTATTCGCGGTTCGTGATATATTTCTGGGCAGAGAATAAACCGTTGATCCATTCCTTTGCTAGCCTTTCGATCCTTTCATCGCTAATCACTCTCAGCTGGTTCCTCACAGGTGCGTTGGTATCAATACTCTACTCAACTAGTGCTCATCCATGCAGCCCACATCTTGGAGTACACATCGATCCATACCTGTCGTTTCTCCTCTCCCCATCTCTGGTGGCTCACATTTGGAATCCTGTGTATCATGTACCTCGTCGTGCTCGAGGTCATTATTTTGGGTTTCGTCGTTTTCGTAGTGGCCCCAATCATCTTCGTGAGTGAAGTTGTTTGTTTAAGTCTGCGTCTAATTTTTCTTCGTAGTTGTTCTGGAACATTTTCCTGATGTGCCTTGGTCGACACCCTATGCAGAACCCCGGCATGATACGGTAACTCATTTCGTTTTGGTCCCGAGAACCTATTAATCGAAAACAAACTCCGTAGACCCGACGTCGGGAAGTTAAGTCCCTCCATTGTCGACCGCATCCCCCTCGTCATGTACATCCCCCCGCCGCCCGACGCCCTTGCGGGGAGCATCCCGATTCCGCAAGCGGTATATTCCAACAATTCCTATCCTCCCAAGGCCCCAGCGGCCGCGAAGCCGAAACGGCGCTTCAGGTTCCTGCATCGCCGGAAGGGCAACAAAGAGGCGTCGTCGGCGCCCGCTGGCGACGTCCCGGTGCGAACTCCCCAGCAGCCCGGGGAACCGCAGACGTGGCAGGACCATTGGGAGCATACGGGGTACCCGTTCGTCATTCTCGAGGGGAATCGGGCGGCGTGTGCGGTTTGTTTGATGGACTTTGAGGAGCCGAAACGGATAGCAGGGCTTGAGCCTGCCGCCGCACCATCTGCGGAGGAGTCCGAATCTGTGGAGGAATCTGAATCGGCTCCCTCCGCAATACAAGAAGTTCCTGTGGAGAGCGACAGTGGTGCCGCAGCGGGTGCGGGTGCGGGTGCAGGTGCAGATGCGGAAAATCAGCTTAAACTCGAAGACGCAGGCGAAGGAGCTGTGCCGTTGCGGTTGTTGGCGTGTGGTCACGTCTTTCATGTTCGTCTCCCTATTGCTCCCTTGTTTATTTCTCCCAGCTCATGTTTTTTCTCCGACTGCAACACAGAAAACGTGCTTGGACCCATGGCTGACAGACGTTTCTGGTCGCTGTCCTGTTTGTCAGAAAGCTGTAGAGCTTCCGGCCAAACCTGGCAAGAAGCAGCGACGGGGTTGATTTTGGTGGTTCGTTTTCGTTGTCACATTATTTATTAACCTGTATGTATTTCCCTACAAACCAAATATATTACTAGCTCTCCGTTTTCCTTCGAGGTTTCTTTTATGGCAACGCGCGACCATGAGAGCGTGGAATTTCAATAGCCCATGCCGCTTTTGTTTACGGCTGCATTCGGGTGTCGGAATGACTACCAGGCAGAATTTGTAAAAGGCCGTATGCCGCTTGCACAATGCACAAAAGCGCCATGCGACTTTGGCACAAGCTCTCTAAAAACAATGTTCAATAACCGTACAGTAAGTTTCTATGTATAGGTCCCGTAATGTAAGGAGGGATAAAGTAAGTGCTGGATACTCGTCAACGTCCAACCCGCCTGCGCTCAATCTTTTTAGGCGACACATCCATAGTGTCCAGACCAACACTCTTCGCCCTCTTCATCACACGCTCGGGCTCGTGCTCAGGCGAGAGTGATGCAGTCTGGTGCAGATGTGCATCCTGCGGGGTCCCCGCATCTTCTGTAAGCGGTGGTGTCAGCGTAGAATACCTCCGCTTATTCCCGCCACTAGGCCCCGCCTGCGCCTGCATAGACGCCGCGACAGCGGTTGGTAGTGACAATTGTACAGTGCGGATCAGCACCCGCGAGGGCTCGATCAGCGTCTGGCTCCGCCGTGCGCGATCAACCGCGTCGCGCTGGCGCTCCAGCGTGCGGTCCCTGTTCTTGAACAGCGTCAGCCCCGGGGCGACCTCCCCGCTGTGTTGAGGTGTCAGCGAGGCGATGTTGGCTCCCTTGGGGGTCTGCACCGTCACTTGGCGGCGGAACGATGAGCTCAGCTCGTCGCAGCCGTCAGTGCCCGTGGGCGGCTTTGCGTATGAGTCAGCCTGGTTGAATTCGAACCACGGGTGTTGCAAGGCTTGAACCGCCGTGAGACGCTGCTTTGGGTCGCTCTCCATGAGCCCGCGGATGATGTGTCGACCTAATGAAGAACGAGATGAGGACGGTGTTTTGGTGTAGGGATGAAGAGAAATATACGTACCTGCAGAACTCAAGTATATAGGGTATCCTTCTTTATCGTTTCCAAATTCATGTTGCTCCAGAGTCGACCAATCAACCTCCCTGTCCGGTTTTACCTGCTTTATGAGGTATGCTCCTTCTAGTATATTGGAATAGAGAGGCCGTAATACGAGGATGCTGTGGGCAGAAATTCCATAAGTCTGGAAGACGATCCGAAAGCAGGGAAACGCACCAGTTGTAACATATCGCACCAAGGGCGAAACAATCCAACTCCTTGCCGTACCCGGTTCCATGAATCATATGCAGTGCGAACTCGGGGGCAAGATACATAGGTGTCCCGCAAAGTGACTGCGAAGAGAAGATGAGTTTAGACAACGGGCAACGGGAACGAAATACGCACTTCGAGCTTCGCTTCCGGAGAGACCATCTTCGCCAGACCGAAATCCGCGATCTTGAGAACAGGTGGACGGTCACTCGTCAGTAATATATTCTAGAGGTAGCAGTTCGCACAGTCCGGGCACAGTGAGTTCGACTGAACGAACCTCCGGTTTCAGATCACGATGAGCTACATTTTTGCTATGGATAAAGGCAAGGGCTTCGCAGAGCTGCCTCATTAAATGTTTCGTCATCCGTTCACCTTGACTTGAGATGAGCGACTAGTAAAAAGACAGTGTCGTCGACAGCATACTGAGGCGATGGTTCTCAGAAATGAAGGTCAAAAGATCGCCTCCATCCAGATAATCGAGAACGAGATCTACATGCGGGTCAATTCCCGCACTAGGAAACGGAGAGGGGCGAACCGATGCTTCCATCGGCATTCCAAAAGTAGTCCCGCAAACGGCACACGTTTGGATGGGCGAGCGTTTTCATCAAGTCAATCTCGCGCTGGCCGTCGATTTGGTGGTTGTCCACGGTCTCTCCGTGTGCGTTCCATGTCTTCGACTTTTTGCTTTTGAACTATGGATCACCCATGAAGATGAAAGGAAAACGATTTAGGGATTGGATGGATCATACGCACTGCATGGATGGCTTTGACCGCAAATATGTTGCCCTCCTTCCTGTCGTACGCCTTGTATACTCTGGAATAAGAGCCGGAGCCAATCTCCTCCTCGAGGGCATAGTTTTCTAACACCCCGCGAGGGGGAGATGCAAGGTCGTGATATATGAAACCTAGCCGAGTCGTTATTTTCATAACTGTGGATCGAATACAAAAACAAGAAGCCATGGACGCACGAAAGTCTTTCAATTTGGTGTTCCCCGGGGGCGGAGCCTGTGCTAGCGTTAACGAGACCTCGGCCCCGTTTTTCAGATTTCGTGGCATGCCGGCCTTGAGTATCGTGCCTTCGACCTGATGGGATGAGAGTTAAAAATTGAGGTACGTTAATCCGAAAATCCTCACAAAAGTGTTGTTGGCCGAGTGGTTCTCAATGGTAACTTGTGAAACCCCGTTTTGCACACCTCCCCACCGTAACGTTGCATGCTTTTTGCCTTCGTACCATCGTCAGCTTGCAGTTTCTCATCGGCGCAAAGATAATAATTACTTACTGGCAGAGTATCAGTTAATCGCAGAAGAAACAAATAAGTCGTTCAGCTCACTCATGCCATTATAGATGCGAATATCTTGTCCCTCCAATCGGCCGATGGTAACGACAGGGTTGTCTTTTCTGAGGTTGATTCTCTCGAGTGGCCACAGATTGTTGCCGGGATGTGGCTGGAGGTAACCCCAGAGAAGTGGATCGCGCTCTTCAGGCGAGGGGGTTGGTTGCTGCTGTTCCTGCGTCTGGGTCTGTGGAACAAAGTCGGCGGTTAGGTCTTCCGTGTCATCCATGGTGGTAAGAGGAAGAGTCGATTGGCTGGCTTCATTGTCCCTTTAACTCGGCAAGCTTGAAAGGATTCTCGTGTTTTATTCTTGATGGGGAAGCAGACAAAGAGGACGGGTTCTTTCAAGTTGTTGGTGGATTGGGGCGAGTGTGAGGGGATTGCTTTGTAGGGTTGCAGACACGCAGGTTCATTTGGCACTGGAGGGTGCGTAACGAAGTGCGACATGGGATTGTCAGTGCGCACTGTCAACGCCCCATGGGAACTCGCCCATGTGACTTTTGATGTAAGCCCAACTTACCTCGACGCGTCCCGTAGATTTTCCTTATCTTAGGTCTACCGATTTCTCCTGAGCGCTTGATCCAATTTCTTTCTTTCTCAAGATCATCGATCAGGTCGCGTACTGTCCCGCCGGTTCCTTCTATTATTGTCCTGGGCGCGTCCATGGTGATCCGGTGGGCTTCTCTTACATCCGCATCTCGTATAACATCTCCCACGCAACGAAAAGTAACTTTGGAGCAATTGCTATCTGCGCCTGACATTAATAGGCTGCTTAGTTCATGATTGCTGTAATTTCACCCTGTTTTTTGTTCGAGCCGGACGGTTGCATTTACTAGTAGCCAAGTTAGCAAGAATGCTGGGAATGCAGTTGTTGGTTGGATCCACATGAACCCCCGATTCACGGCATTCTCAGCCAGGTTGGATCCATTGAGGAGGAACCCTCCTGTCGCTACTTACCACCATGCCGCTTTTCAAGTTTATCAAGCGGAGACTTTCTGTGAAAGAGAGCAAGCAGAACGTCAGTCCGGTGGGATCCTTTGGGAAGCCAGCTGATGCGAGGTTCAGGCAGTCGTGGAGGATGTTTTGGTATTGGCCGCCCCGAATACCATGATGGTGAGAAAACATAGGCTGCCGCAATTTGTGTGCTGACGATGTCTACGTCCAGACAGTAGTGCCCACACGGCGAAGGTCTGAGGACGAGCCTTCCCAACGTAGAAGCGTCCTCCAGGTTCTGAATCCTCGGTCCCCCATGCGATCTGCTTCCTTGGATGGCGGTCAACCACACCGGTAAGAGCTGTAATTATCTTTCTTTCACCTGGATATCTAAAGACAACCAGCCAAAGCTCTCACGGGGTGGTGAGGTCGCAAGAAAGTGAACCTTGGTTTCTGGGAAGATAGATAGGGGCTAATGCTGTTTTCTAGGCGAGGACCCCCCACCGGCTTATTCGCGTTTTGACCCTAGGCTGCGGCAATGGCAGTTTCCGGATCTTCCGGATAATAGGCGTCAATTGCAGCATGAGGAACGACCGGTTTGTCTTCCGTTCGTGTAAGTAGCCACATTGCCCCGGGCGTTGATGCGCTGGAGACGACTGTCAGTGACGCGAACTGTATTACGTACATCATGATCATGACCCAGAAAAGCTGCTGTGACTGATTGCCGACGATATAAATCCCAGCGCGTCATTGGTTCCCAACTCAAACGACCATGTTGCGCAGAACTAATTTATTGTCGCGCCCCTTCGCTCGCTCGCTCGCATCCTCTGCAGGAAAAAGGTGGGCGGGATTCCCCTCGTTGCTCGTCTTTACCTGACATTTTTAGCCCAACAGGTCGGTTAGTTCGACTGTGAATTGTCCACGTCGCGTTAACTAGTCCCGCAGCAATCGTTATGATGAACATGGGTGGACCAGAAACTGTCCGCACTCGCTATTTCCAGTCTGCGGCTGCTCATTGTCCTGTCCTTAGGTCCCTGAAACCCACGACTTTCTCAAAAATCTATTTCTTGACGGCGATCTCATACCACTTCCGTTCCAACGCTTCCTCGCTCCCTACATTGCCAGGCGCAGAACTCCACAAATTGAACAGCAATATACCGACATTGGAGGCGGTTCACCCATCCTTCGCTATACCCGGCTCCAGGGAGAAGGTATGGCTCGACTCCTTGATGAACTGCACCCGGCGACGGCGCCGCACAAGGCATATGTTGCATTCAGATATGTTCGGCCACTGACTGCCGAAACCGCACGTGAAATGAAGGCCGACGGTGTCAAAAGAGCGATAGCATTCACCCAATACCCGCAATACAGCTGCAGTACGACGGGAAGTAGCTTGAATGAGCTGTTCAGAAAGAGCAAAGCCGGAGAGCTGGACCCGGAGATCGAGTGGAGTGTTATTGATCGATGGGGAACGCACCCAGGTTTTATCGAAGTATGTCCGTCCCTACCCACCTTACTCTCTAAATAACTGTTCGTTTTTCGCAGGCCGTTGCCCAAAATATCGAAAAGGCTCTCGCCAAATTTACGGACGAAACGCGTAAAGACGCCGTCATATTGTTTTCGGCGCATTCTCTGCCAATGTCGGTAGTCAATCGCGGTGACCCTTACATCCTCGAGGTCGCCGCTTCCGTATCGGCCGTCATGGACAGGTTAAAAAATTCGAACCCCTACCGTTTGGTCTGGCAGTCACAAGTTGGGCCCTCTGCGTGGATGGGAATGCAGACCGGAGCCGCACTCAAAGGTTTAGCACGCCTGGGCAAGAAACAGGTCGTTATAGTGCCGATCGCATTCACAAGCGACCACATCGAGACGCTGTATGAGATTGATTTGGAGTATGCCAAAGAAGCCAGAGAGGTACGCGAATTTATCGTTTCTGTGCAATCCGCTGACAGAAGAGCAGCATGGCATCGAAGTGCACCGAGCAGAATCTCTCAATGATTCGCCGGTCTTCATCCGGGCGCTGGCAGATATTGCTACCCAACATCTCAGTGAATACTCTCAGCACAAACAACACGTCAGTGTCCAGCTCGGGCTCCGGTGTCCAGGTTGCACCAATGTTACTTGCCAACAACAGAAGGCGTGGCTGGCGAAGGGTGGCAGGGAATAAGAGGCCGCCGCGCACACGCATTTTGTACTGCTATTACATAATGAAATGCTTTGTGTACACAGCCACTGATACGTCTTACCATTTCGCTTCCGAATCAGCGGCCGCTCTAGCAATCCACTCCCTTGTCCTACCATGGATTCGACCGTAGTTTCTGCCCCAGGCAAAGTTTTGATTGCGGGGGGCTATCTGGTGCTCGATCGGGCCTACGCTGGAGTTGTCGTTTCAACTTCTTCTCGGTTTTACACAGTCGTCCAAAACTCAGTTTCCGGGGAGGGTCTCATCACAGTGCGGTCCCCGCAATTTTTATCTGCCACCTGGGCGTACTCTGTGAAGCTTGAGCCTTCGGTCTCGGTTGAGGGACTGCCCACAAAGTAAGGCGCCCCATTTCTAAATGACGCGATGGTGATTTCTGCTACTCCGTCTAGTGCCAGCAAGAATAAATTTGTCCATTTGGCGCTGCAGAGCGTACTGGCTCTGGCCTCTGAGATAAAAGGTGCCGCCCATGTAAAGAACAAACTAGCCTCAGGGATCGATGTCACCATTCTCGGCGACAATGATTTTTATTCCCAGAGAGCACAGGTACTATCACTTACCAGTACCAAGCATTTTACTCAAATGATACACCGGAATAGCTCGCCTCCCTGGGACTTCCCCGTACTTTGGCCTCTCTTGCTAAAATACCACCTTTTGTTCCGACCGGCGTACCAATCGCGCAAGTTCACAAGACTGGTCTGGGCTCCTCTGCAGCTTTAATTACGTCGTTGATCTCTTCCCTCCTCTTGCACCTTTCCATTATACCTCCCTCTGATCTCACGGAGAATGAGAGCGAGGGTAGGCGTCTTGCTCACAATCTTTCGCAATATGTGCACTGCTTGGCCCAAGGGAAAGTCGGCAGTGGCTTCGACGTCTCTGCAGCCGTCTTTGGAAGCCATGTTTACACCCGGTTTGACCCTGCTGTTATCCAGCAACTCATGGCCGAGGACGCAGTAAGTTGTTTCATCTTTCGACGGCGACACTTTCACTCATGAGTCTCATAGTCGGAACCTCAGCTTCTACTCCCCATTATTTCTCCATCAAACGAAGCTTGGAACTATAAAATATCAAACTTTCAGCTTCCGCCTTTGACGAGAATGATGTTGGCCGACGTAGATGCCGGAAGTGACACGCCATCCCTCGTAGGGAAGGTGCTTAGATGGCGAAAGGAAGACCCTCTCACCGGTATGTATGAGCCACCTCTCCCATACTCAACCTCACGCCCAATCAGCTGGCGCTCTCTGGTCCTCTCTGGGCGTCATAAACCAATTATTGGCGCAGACTCTCCTGAGATTGAAGGAGCAGCATTCCCAAAACCCGGCAATCTACCAAGAAAGTCTGAAGTTTTTATCGATTACCAGAGCAGATCAGGTGCCATTCAGCGCTCATATCCTTCTCCCTTGTTAACGGATTGCCATTGAAGTGGCTGACTGAGCCTAGGAGCTCTCCAGCCGAGCAAACAATTATCTCTACTTTTGATGAAGTTCGCCGAATAACCCAGGCCAGTTTCATAAGAATTTCCCCCTGAACAATCCACTGATCCTCTTACAGACTATTCGTAGTAAAATGAGAGAGATGGGAACGTTGTCCGGAGTTCCCGTCGAGCCAATCGAGCAAACACAGCTCCTGGATCTGTGTGTTTCTCAACCTGGTGTGATTGGTGGGGGTGTTCCAGGCGGTATGTCACTTTGAAACCCTGTTGGAGGCAAAAATTAATCGCTGCCGTAGCTGGAGGCTATGATGCTCTCTGGTTATTGGTCTGTGATCCCGTGGATTCTTTGTCGCCGAACAAGCGACCAGTGGAAATCGTCGAGGACGTGTGGAGCACTTACAAGGATCTCGACGTCTCGCCTCTGTCGGTCGTCGAAAGTATGGCCAAGGGAGCACGAATCGAACAGCTCAATGCGATACCGGGATTAAAAGATGCTGTAGCACATTAACTCCGATTACAATGTATAGTTCAGATAAGTTAGGTGTCCGTTCTAGATAGATGCGAATCAAATACAAATTTTGGCACTTCCTTCTGGTGTCCATGTCTTCCCCAGTGCAAGATATAGGGAAATGACCATCACGATAACTCCGAATGTCGCACAGGCAAACGCGGGCAGTTTTGTCCGGCTATACCACGGCGCTTTGCTATCCGTTAGCTTGAGATAGCAGCTTGCTGGGAAAATGAACGCAAGGGTGGTTGCAGAGACGCCACCCGTGATTTCGAGCATGACGCCCAAGTCGCAGGTGATTAATGAAACTGCGGATAGTGGTAAATGCCACCATAGGAATCTAGGACTGAAAGTACCCACGCAGCATCGATGCAAACAGAATAGTTGTTGTGAAGAATACGTGTCGTTGCATGTTGAACGTCTCGTGCGAGAAGAAATATTGCTCGATGACCTAAATAGAATATCAGTGGGATGGAGGAGAGCTATGGCGGGCAAATGTACCTCTCTGCATACAAATAATTCCAGCGGGAGAGTGGTGAACATGTTGAGACCGAAGCAAAAGCGAGCGACGTTGATGAGGGTATCATTCTTTTCGTCTTTCAGCGCCACGAACAGAAACGGAGAGGAATATGGCTTACCGGCGAGAAATTGTTCAAAATATTTCCCTGCGTCTTGTCAGTGAAGACGACATAGGCCGATATTGCTAATGTGCAACATGAAACGAGTGACAATAACGTTGAAAGGTGTGTTACAACGGCAAACCGATCGAGTGTTGGAGTTCGCAGGCTTCCATAGATGAGAAGTGAGTTGTGATGGCATACTAGGGAGTTGTGTTAGTCGATAACCCCTCGTTTCGGATGTGCGAGTTACCAAAGGCAAAGCTGATGACTCCAATTGCCTGGAATATGCCAGGCTCGATGATAGAAAACCGCTTGGACGGGTCGCCTTTTAGTTCAGACGACGTGTTCGGGCTTTCGATGAGAACCGAAGTAACAATGATAATCATGCCGATCAGAGCTAAGCCTGACGCCCGTGACAATTTGTGTATGTCTCGGTAGAGGGAGAGTGGGTATGAGACGCAAACGGTGCATAGTGCAATGACGAATTTGCGATTTGTGAGGAGATATAGGACAGGCACTGAGTACAGGTCGGGAAATATCGAACGGATGACATGCGGGATGGTGTCGCCGATGATTATTCCGAATGCACACATTCCTGTATTCGGATATAAGTGTGCGTCGCTCGAAGATATTCAGACTCACCTCCGAAGGCGAAGGCGAATTGGAAAAACGATACTGCCGCCCGACCACTAGAACCAAAGCAATGGTTCATGATATCGATGTACGAATGGGTCCCGCTCAGTTTGGCGTTTATGACGATTAACCGAATGGTCCAGTCTGTGACCCCACATAGGACGACCAACAGGAACAGGCCTGTGAAGAATCCAGCCTGGCTCACAGCATACGGAAGACCTTGAAATCTGGAATGAGATGGAAACTGCATATCTGGTCGATGGCTGTACCAATAATTCCTACCCAAATGCCATCAACTCGAGTCGGGCGGCTGTTCAACTAACTTACCTGCTCCCAATATAGAATTCGCCATGTTGGCCACCGAGTCGAATAGATTGCCCCCGGCAGTTCGTTTGGCAGCAAGTTCTTCGAGGTCAAGTTCAGTGTGCTGGGACAATTCGTGGCCACCGTTCGTTTCGAGAAGGGGCACAGCTGTGTCGACGCGACCACCGCGGGAAGCGGAAGAATCGAACAGACCGACGAGAAGAGGCATAGTGCGGTCTGTGTATCCTCGGGGGACACGAACCGGGTCTTCCAGCTCATTTTCATCGAGTTCATCCGTATCCTGTTCAAATTCTGACTTCGATGAATAACATGTAATTTACAATAAAAGCTCAGAACATGTACTCACCAGTTTCGCGACTGGCTAGCATCGACCTGAGAGGGGGGCGAATGACCTGAACGTGCTCCTCGAACCGAACACCGTGTTCACGTCGTCGGTCATCTACGTGGTCGTTCAAGGCACTTGATTCGTCCTCGTCGTCCGAGTCGAGTTGGAATATGTTACGGTCATCCACCACATTATCCCGAGAACCGGCGAGAAGAGGTTCATTTGCCTCCGTTCTGCGCTGGTTGTGATTATGACCGAACATGGAACTTTGAGAAGGATGCGGTGCATTACTTAAAAATAGCTGATTCCCACGGCGTTTAAGCTTCATTCTTCCCTCCTTCTGCTCAACGCTCCCGGCGCAGGTCCCGCCCTTCAAATGCTTATGCTCCTGAACCCACGATTCATCGCCATTTCTGCCGCGTCTCTGGTAGTTGTAGCTGCAGACAGCTTAACTCCAGAGGGCTTGGCGGCAAAATTCAGTCTTACAACGAGGTATTTCAGAGCAATGTCGCCAACTCATGTGTTCATCTGCCCAAATTCTAGTACTACTCTGCCCTTTCCGACCGCGACTGCAAGCACCGGTGATGCACAGTCCTTGATGACCTCTCAGTGGTCTCTCAGCAAGGGCCGTATCCAGAATGGCGCCGGCGACCTAGCTTTCGTGGAGGATCCTTTTCCAAATAACCCTGCCTCAGGCTCCCCTGCATCGACCGGGCCCGTCCTAGAAGGTCATATTCTTTCGAGGCAGACGGATCCCGATTTTTGAACGCCTTCCGCAGTCACATACCCTGCTGGGAGTTTCTCCGGCGATACCGGAGGCGCTCAGTTTATCAATCTTTGGAATACCACCGAATCAGGCGGGTTCCAATCGATGTTGATTTCGTATGAAGTCGGTGAGCAATGCACTTTCCCAAACGCAAGGAAGTCGGTGACAGAGGTCCCTAGCCTTCGACCAGAATTACGATTGGGTCAAGGGCGGCAAGTCTCCCTAAGTCCGACACTTCCTGCATTGTATCTCTAACTTCGCCGCAGGGAAGCTTCCTGGACTGAGAGGTGGCAAAAGCGCGACTGGCTGCAGTGGCGGTAATGAGTCCACCGGTCTGGATTGCTTTAGCACCAGAATGATGTGGAGAACCAACGGCCAGGGCGAAGGTCTGCGTCGTTCCACTCTTATGGACGTATTGATATCAACTCCACCTAGCTTATGCATACATTCCTTCTCCAAACAATCTTTGCTCTGAGAAGGACGTCATATGCAACGATGACTTTGGTATATCACTGTCCCGAGGCTCTTTCAGTTTCAAGAGCGGCCAGTATGAACTTTGTGTGGCCTTTTTGATTCTTTCCACTCATTTCCGTCAGATGGAACCACGTCTCCCTTCTCGTCCAACTCAATAATCCAGTAGACGTTGCGAACGGCAATATCGAAGTCTAGTTCGTCCTGCCCCAATTGTTGAATGCATCCTGCCTCTAACGCTTCCAATAGCTTCAACAACGTGCAGGCTTTCGCACAGTCAGATTTACAGATAAGAGCCAGTGACAGCGTTACGGTTGGAGGACTTTACTTTTCGTGCGTCCCCCCATTCATGGGCTATTCACAACTTGACTGAACGACGTGTAGAACATTCTTTGGAGGTTCGTTTCCCCTTGATTTCCCTGATGTGTGATCTAATGATTGTCAGGCTCCGACTCGAGTTGGTCGACACCAGACACCACACATACCTATTTCCGCAACATGGAACTTTATGGAAGTTCCAATCCTTCCACCCTGACTGGCTCTAAAGTTACCAACTCCGGGATCTCGCTATCCCCAGTGCTGACTGGTGTTTTCACGGCTTTGTTTTTCGTTTTGACTTTGTGATGGGGGCATTTAGCTCGGACTTGCACATTTATGATTTGATTGGACGCATCTTATATGTATCATATGTACGAGATTGGCATTAATAGACTCTCGTTTCTCTTTTGGACTTTTACGGACGTGAGCGTTGTCTGTCTCGATTTGGAAGCCATCAATTGATGCGATCTCATTGGAGCGCTTATTCAGTTGAGTCATCGGTCCGATCGCCGAAGCTAGGTCTGAACAGTCATGGCGTTTTCTGGCGCACTGGTATGTCCCCGCTACAGCCCGAGGACGGTCTACTTGAACCTGGAATTTAGACCCTTACCGATCTCAACGACTTTATATCTCCTTCTCAGGCTTGTATCAAGCCGGTAGAGCAGGTTAACAAGGAGCCTCAAATTTTGGGAGCAGCCTCGGTGCGCTTAACGAGATCAACTCGACTTGTTATTCTCACTACTAGTAGACAGAGATACACATTGATTCCACGGGGTCTTACTACGAAGTCTCCGCAGAAGGATCGTCAACCACTTCGGGCAGAAAACTTGAGCAGGCGCAAATCAGCCTGAACGATTGTTTAGCCTGTAGGTAATAACATTTTCTTGCGAAATTTATCTCTGCCCTTACATGCTTGTGAATAGTGGCTGTATAACCTCCGCGGAATCGGTTCTCATAACACTCCAGTCGCACACCGAAGTTCTGACCTTCCTGGAATCAAATGCGCTGCTAGATCGAGCCTCCCAGAAGGTTCCTGTTCTTTCAATTGCCCCACAGACACTCGCGTCGTTGGCAGCGTCTGTGTCTTTGCGAACCGCTGTTCCCACAACACCCCGACAAATCCTTCGGCGTGTGCGCGTCTTTTGCGAATCCGTCCTGGGGTTTGCGCATGTCTTTGATACTACATTCGCTCGAGATTTAGCGCTGCGGGAACACGTCCAGGAATTCGAGGAACGCCGGGCTCAACCGGAGTCCTCGACGGGCCAGCTCCCTATGCTCGCTAGCGCTTGTCCTGGGTGGATCTGCTACGCGGAGAAAGCACACTCCGAGATGCTCCCATTTATTGCGCGGACCAAAAGTCCGCAGCAGGTGATGGGGACGTTGGTGAAGAATTGGATGGGGCAAATATGGGCGAAACTGTGGGTTATTTGCTTCATTTGAACGTCATTTCCTGACATTGTTGTGCAGGCCGCATGAAATATACCATGTTTCGGTGATGCCTTGCTACGACAAAAAACTTGAGGCCTCTCGGTCGGATTTCTATAACTCGGTCTACTCCACACGCGACGTCGACTGCGTTATAACAACCGGGGAGCTGGAATTAATATTGAACGAGAAGGGCTGGGATCTCACGTCACCGGTCGAGGGCGAACTAGATGAACTGCCACACCTAGACTGGGCAAATAAACCTCAAACCATATCGGCCGCGACCCTTCCTGAACTCATCACACATCCTGGAACATCATCGGGTTCCTATCTACACTCGATTATAGCTCACGTAACGACCACATCTCCGATGCCGCTGGTGCTTTCCGTCAAAGCGATGCGCAATTCCGATTACGAGGAGTATATCTTGCGGCGGGAAAGCGATCAGGTCGAAGTCTTCAAGGGTGCCAAATGTTACGGCTTCCGGAACTTGCAGAACGTAGTCCGGAAGGTGGGTAAGGAGCGGGGCGTACGCGTCGGCAGTGGCGCTGCGGGCCGCTTGGCTGAGCGAGCTGTCGTTCGGCGGGGAAAGAAGTCGGGGGATGAGGGCCACGCAGAGCGCGGGTACGATTACGTCGAGGTCATGGCGTGTCCCGGCGGATGTGTGAACGGTGGCGGCCAACTGAAGCCGATAACAGCCACGCTTTCCGATGCAGAAGGTTACGCGCGGGATTGGGAGGAGACTGGCGTCATGCAAAACGCGAAATGGGGTGACAAGGAATGGAACAAAAAGGTAGAGGAGTCATACTGGTCTGTGGCGCAAGGCCAAGACAAAGCGGCTCAGTTGGTCGGATGGGTGCTGGATGATCTTTGTCCTACAGATGAAGGTCTCGGCGACGTTGACATTAACGCAGAGAACGACGCTTGTCGAAAGCGGTTATTCCGGACTAATTACCGGGCGGTGGAAAACGATATTGTAGGACTAGCAGTGAAGTGGTGAATGTAGGGAAATTAGATGCAGTATAGTGTGTATAGAGTACGGTTGAAAGCGAAGATAACAAGTGATAATACAAAGATTGAGTCTCCCAGCCACGATTCGAAGACATTGGGCGAAGATCATGCTACCGGCGACGAGGCAAGTTTGAAAAGAAGGCCTCCTGGCAAGGGTTGCAGTAGGCAGTGGAAATCGAGGTCTTCTGCGTGAGATCGGGACCGTAATACTGAACAAAAAATTGAAGCCTGTGAATGGAAACATAACATTTGACATGCCTGCTTGCAATCGAAGGAACGGCATTCGCGGGGATGCTTGGCTCTTTTACGTGGGTTAGGGTGGTTGTTGGGTAAGAGAGTCAAAACACGAACGACTTGGTGCAGTAACGGCTCCCACAGTCATGTTTGCGGTCCAAGCTGGTCTATCACATGGATCAGACGCGTAAAAAGAAGGATAGCCACGCGTCATACCACCAGGTAGTGGCCACAGGCATACCTAGTGAAACAAAATAAGAAAAGATACAACACCGATACCACAAGGGCCTTACTGGACCCCGGACCTGCAAAGAATTAGGAGGTGGTGCAGACGGGGAACAAAGAGACCTACGTGTCGTACTGGCACATTATTAGTGGGGAATGGGGGAAAGGAGAAAGGGAGGACAGAATTATAGAGGGCGATGAGTAGTGGGCTACTCCGGTGGAGCCGTCTGCCTTTTATATAGTACGGTGAGATGCGACCATCTGATCCAGTTTCAAATCTGTCTTCAAATTTGTACACCCATGTACTAGATGAATGGATGTCCTGGTCAGAAGCCGCACAGGTCTCTTCCTCTCCTACCGCGACTCGCGTGCCCGTCTCTCGCACCCTAGACAGTACCCAGAATCTCCCTACGCTGCTGCGGGCGATGAACACGAGGGTCTTATCCCCGCATCCCCTAGTCACACTGCTCTAGATCTCGACCTCCCTCCAAAATGGTCCTATTCTTACCGGTCCTGTCACCCATCCTCGCGGAACTCATCTCCTTACTAGGGTCGACATCTCGGAGCAAGTACAGGACATTCTCGCAGAGGCCGAGGGGAAAAGTCCGTCGTCGCGTCTTCTTTCTCCCGCTTTACCCATTCATTTCCAGTCACTGCCCTCGAGAAACTGCACGCAAAGCATGTCCTCCCCGGGTTCACGGACCGGTCCTCGGAGGAGCGTGAAATCGAGGGCATAACGACCGACATTACAAAGGTTTTTTGTCAACCCTCATCGGGCCATCTCTCCTGGTTTCTGCAACTAATTGCCCCCGCAGGACTTCCGCCGGTGTCAGGCTTTGATCCAACGCATAGGAACACAACCGCATACCTTTCCACCTTCACACCCAGATGCTCAATCGACAGCGCATGCGGCGTTGGCCGCAAAAAATGTTCAACGCGGATTGGCCGCAAAGGTTCAGGATCTCAGCGCCACTTTTCGAAAGAAACAACGGGTTTACATGGAGAGTAAGTTCCGGCTTCCGATGGCAATCTTATTTATCGATATCGTCATGGGGCCGCGCGAGCTCATTTCGCGGACCCGGCTGTACACTCAAAGTCTCTTTACTTATGATCTGCCCACAGAACTTCAAGGTCATGCGATTAAGAACCAAGATCTACTGATTGCGTCGGGGACTATATCCCTCAAGGGCTCCGAAGGCATGTCCGCTGTGGATGACGATGTGGCAGCTGCTGTGCGTCTGCGCGTTCTTCGGGTTCCTATGTTTTTTGTTGACCCGGCTCTGTGTTTTCTCCGCGTTGTTCATCGATTATGTTGCTTCTGTACCGTAGACCCACACGCAAGTCCAGTCCCAGTCCCTCTCCGGCCCCTCACAGGACCTCACCCAGCGCGATCGCGAACTGACTGAAATCGCAAAATCCATAAGTCAACTGGCTGAACTCTTCAAAGACCTATCAGTCCTGGTGATTGACCAAGGGACTCTCTTGGACAGTGTGGAATATAACATAGAGCAGACCGCGTTCCAGGTCGAAGACGCGGTCCGAGAATTGAAGGTCGCCACCGGGTACGCATGATCTTATCGTCCATTTTCCCTGTCACAGCTGACGCCTGTGCAGGTACCAAAAGAATACCGGCAGGCGGCAATGCATATTCTTACTGCTACTCATAATCTTTGGCCTCGTTGTCGTGTTGATCTTAAAGCCAAAGAGACACTCCTCCCCCCCACCCCCACCTTCACCTCCAGACGAGAAACGATTAATATATTCTACCTAATTGTCCTTATTGCCGCCGCGTGCCAGCACGCAGGACGACACCGAATTAACCCAGGCTTGTATTGTACTATCAGCGGGTAGGCCCTGAAGAGGACGTAGGTGGCGTGTAGTTAGCCATGGGCATCATTATGGCTTGTGGCTGCTCTGTGGCAGGCGTGCGGCGGGGCGAAGTCATATGGAGCTGCAGAAAATCGTTTGTTCTGCGGCGCTGTATCTCCAAGACCAAAACGTACCTCATCGGGATCGGCAAAAATATCAGCTTGGCCGTCGACTGGCGGACGATCGCGATCAGAGCAAGTCATGCCAATTGAGAGACAAACTTACGAAGAACAGCGTTTTGTCCGCTCAATTTCCAGCCGCCTGGGGGCACCGGAGCGTGCGGTGTTGGGTCCTCGGTCTTCCCGGCCTCAGGGTTGGGATTACCTGACGGTCCGTAAACGCCCACCTCGCCCATGGCGGCTTTCAATGCACAGAGCCATTTATTTCGGCGTTTAGCTATGTTACATGTTGGTGAGCTTGGTCCGGACTCAAGTCCGAGTCGCCGACTGCGTACCTTTGAGTGCGCCTTGTTGCCCGTTGCTTTTGTAATTAATATCCGCCGACAAAACCATCTTCGACTGATCGGGGAAGTCTACGTGAAAGTCAAACGGTGATTTTGAACGTGGATTAATTAATACGCACCAACGACAGCAACGTCGAAAGCTGGTTGATAGTCTCGGCGTTCGGCAGTAACAAAGGCCATCATCTTTTGTCGAAGCTAGCATCGCCGTTAGCCATGCAGAGAAATAGCCTACTGACGGAGGCACATGCCTTTTCGACGTCCTCAAACGAAGTGGAATAGCTGACGTCAAAGGTGAACGATTCTGACATCTAACACTCGTCAATATCGATGCATTCAAAGAGCAGGGTAGATATTATACCTGAGGACTTCTCCGGTAGTTTTGTATGAACTGGTTGATGGGATGAGAAATGAATCAAACGGCAATAGTGGGTTCGCGTACGTGGCCATTGAGAACCTGACTAGAGGGGAAGATAAATAAACGACGACGCGGCAGAAATAATATTGGACGTACTTGGGCGCTTGCACGGCAACACCATTTGAATCGAGGAATATCGTGCTCAAAAGACGGATCTAAAAAGGCCGCTGATTAGGAACGCCGAAACGAGGGTGGTGTGTTGCTAACCTCCTTGACGGTGTAGGTCGCCGCATCGATGGCAACCCGGTCCCCCACGTCGAAGGGGTGTTTGATGAACAGGAAAATAATACCTGTTTATCACATGAGCGTACAATCGGTGGACGAAATTGATAATTGCTTACTCGTCAAGACCTCGGACAGAGTACCGCCGATAAGCCAGGACAGCCCCAGCACCAGCGTCGAAGCGCTCGTAATGAGTGTTGCAACTTGGGCCTCAAGCGCCACTGCGACAATGAGAATAGCAACGACCACCTATGAAAAACTTGAATATCGCTTGGAGATCATAGAAATGAACTGAAATACACACATAGAGCGACATGAAAATATTATCGAGCCGGCCAACAGCAGAATCCAAGTCTTGCATCGAGTGTTCGATGGAGAGCTGTTCGCGATGCAAATCCCTGGCAGTCGTTAAAATGGTGAATAAATTTGATAGAAGAGGGCATACATTATCGCCATCTCAACCTCGTCTCGGGAGGCATCACCGTTGGAGTCTCTGGATCTCCAGTCAAAAAAGAATACCACATTGAAGCACCGAACTTACTGATCGAACAAGGCAAAGACGAGGTCTGCTTCATCGCGCGTAGGGAAGAACCGTTGAATATCCTCAACCAAAATATACTCCGCGTTAGGTTTGGCAAACGAGTAGAACAATCGGCGAGCGAGCAGCCGGGATCGGTTCGCAGATTCTAAAGCCGTCTGGACAATAGCCTGCGGAGAGTTGGGCTGAAGCACCGAAGTACCGGTTATTTCTTGGGATAAATGGTTAGACCTCACCATAAGCTATACCCGTGGACGACTAACCTGACGCGACGTTCCCGAAGGCGGTGGTCGTAGTGGTTGCCACATCGCGGACCCCTTTGAACGCCCTCCTGAGGAAGTTCTTGGGGTTCATCACACTAGCGGTGTCATTTTGCATTGCGTCCGGCCGGCCAACGTTCTTTGAATTCCGATACAAAGTCACGATCGACTTGACCGCAAACTTTTGGTCTGCGATTCGTTCGGAATAGCTTCTTTCGTGGAATTTACCTGAAATGACGCATGCCTTTAAAATGTGCGATGAATGAAGAGAGGGATACAGACCAGCAATCCACTGGATTGAGAACTTTTCAAACAGAAGGATCCCTGCGCACAGCAGAAATGCAAAGAAGAGCTTGTTACCGAGATCGATGATTTTGATAGCATTTGAAGAAGCAGTCGACAACTGCTGCGAATTGATGAGGGGGTTGTATGTTACGAATACGGCCACGGTCCAGAGAAACATTGCGACATAACGATGGAGGACTTGCAGCCAATCCAGGTATCGCCTGGTGCCGACCGCTATGACACCCACTGTTCGCCGAACAATTCGTGGAAGGATCATTGACAACGCCAATGCAGTCCACCAGCCTGCGAAATTTCATTAGAAACAATACACACTAAAACTGACGGAGACATACCTCCCCAGCAGACGGACAGCCAAATCGACCACCATTTGAGGCCGATACTCCAGACCTGGAGCCAAAATTAGTAGTACAATGCAACAAATGTTCTTGAGCCTTGCCGTGGCGTTGTGAAGTTTTGGATTACTTGTTTCTGAGGTGGTCAGGACGATAATCCCGGGAATCCAAATGATGGCCATGACAGGAAGAATAAACAGAATCCAGCGCGAAACCTTTGCACCACAGATTAGAAATCTAAAATCGAAAAGTTATCTCACTCACAATTGACACATTGAGCAGATAGTTATATAGCTTTGACGCCTTTTGAGTTGCGTACGGTTAGGTGCCATCGGTAAGTTGTAGCGGGGAGAGCTTACCTTGTTGTCAGGGAGGTCCCCTTCGGCAAAAGCGAGGTGGGGTTCGGTCGCGTTCCTGGCCGGGTCAAACTCTTCATAAGAGTGCTCCATTTTCTTTAACCCAGCAAGCATGTCCCAAGAGCCAGAGGCGTGGCGGAGTTCTGGCTTGGGGCCAGGACCTCGTTCTAGATCGTAACGCGAGGCATCCGTCCGTGAGGCGGAGGCGGACAGGTTGGACATTGGAATGGCCATGGGGTCAACGCCGGGGGGATAGGTGTGGCCTCTGGGTGGTTCAGGATGTTCGAGGGGAGAGTCAGGATGAAGGTCAATTGGATCGTACTTCTGTGAGCTCATTCGAAATGCCGATGGCGTTGTAACAGGAGACGGGACCAAGACCACCGTTCGCCGTTTTAAGAATTGTTTCGATCACGGCTAATAATATGCGAAGTGATATCATGAGATAAGATTATGTCACATTTATGTGTTTTCTACTTAGATCTACACCTGCCAGCCAGCAGCCCCTTGCTGCGCCGGGCTTGACCATCCTCCACCGCTGCCCCACGTATTGCCTGAGCCTCCTCCGCGACCGGGACTTGAGCTCCCCCAGCCCGACGCGTTGCCACCTCCGCTTGCATCACCACCGCCTCCCCATCCACCACCACCACCAGATCCCCACGCATCCGGGGGCGCCTGCGGGGTCTCATCGACGCGCTCTCCGGTAAGCATCTCGGGTTCGGTCTTCTTCAATCCAAGCACAATCTGCGCTAGCTTGGATTGTAGCTCTGTCAGACCTTGCATAACAACTTCTTGCGGCCCAAGACTCCCATCTGTCTCCACCTCGAAATAGAATTTTCTCGGTACCGCATTGAAGTCAAATGCCTCGTCGTCCCGCGGTGCTTCTTCTTCGTTAGCATTTTCGCCCAGTGGCCACTCGCCTCGCTCGTCCGTTTCGAACCAGTGGGTCGTATGGCGTAGTTTGTTGTGCGGGTCATATTCGAATGAGACGGCTGAACAGGGTGACCATTTTGCGTGTTCTTTTGCGATGCCCTATGAAGAACGTCAGACATAGAGTGGTAAAGCGACTCTATACCAGCCTTTTTGGCAATGCACCGAAGCTTCAGTTCCTGGCCCTTCCGAATCTTGCAGATCAACACCGGTGCGACGTCGGGGTCATCTGGAAGAGTTCAGTGACTGAAAATCTGGATCAATGAACGTACTTTTGCCAACAGGGTGCCCGAAATATTCTCCTCGCTTTGACGGCTCGTCGCCGGCTTCTCCTTCCCCCACATTATCAAAGTCGTTCATCTGATAGCTCGAAACCTCGAGATGATTGCTTGTAATATCCATAGTCGTGTTGTTATGGCACGCGACGTCGAGTTTCAGCTGAATAGAACAGTATTGACACGCGGCCATGCAGGTACAGTCCTGCGAACATTCAATACCGGTGCAGACGGCGGCAAAAGAGCAGCAGCGAAATAAGCACCCTGGTGTATCGCATGCCTTCTTCGCAATTACTGCTGACCAAAGGCACCATTCCGAGACGATGTGCGATGAATTCATCGGGCAGCACGGTGGTATTGGCTTGGATTTCGACCAGGTCAATTGCTGGAGCAGCAGGTAAGAACAAACCCCCATGCTTAGAGAACAACAGTCGGACCAACGGTGGGTAAATCCGCCATCATGACCCTCCGTAAAGAGTTTGCGAATCTTAGCAAGAATGACCGTCAAAGGAAGGTAGAGGCGGTAGAGAGGGTAGCGCACGCGAGGTCAACATGTTCGAGTATAAAATTGACTCTGTCCTTCTTGAGGTCGCGTATTCTAACAGACGGTTCAAGATCAGAGTGAGTGCCCTGCATAACCAGTTGTTTGTAACTCCGCCTTGCATCCCAACAGCAATGACGCGTGACGTCACGTGTCACGCTCACTTGGCCAGAATATTAAAATAATATTATATATGTATACTGAACAAAATTCGCGACGCGGAAAAAAGAAATTATAAAGGAGCCAAACGGACTCCGCAGCACGTCCGTAGGCTCTCCGGGAAGAGGATGAATTATGCAGCGATCAACCGTGCCCCACAAATGATCATGTTTAATTGACCGAGGAGGAGTGCCCCCACGTTTTCGCCGTCCGAAATAGGGGCGAGGTTGGACTGAACAGCCAGCCGACCGCCGGCAGAACTTTCGATCACAGTGTGTGACTTGACGCGATAATTTCTCTCGAGACGCGCTCATCAGCAGTGGCCCGATGTCAGAGGCATACCTGACAGACTATGAAAACCACTTGGGACAACTGAAGGCCCACCTAGCCGGAAGTGCCAGCAGGTCTTTACCGCCTTCCTTTGTACCCCCCGCAGGCTACTGGACCTCGGTCGAAAAGGACTCTTTTTTCCATGCCCTCGCCATACACTCCCGCCTACGGCCCGACCTCATCGCAGACTCGGTCAAATCCAAAACTGTGCTCGACGTATGTGCATATCTTGATGCGCTTGACAGCGCTGCCGCCGCTCGGCCGACGCCTTTACTTCGCTTGACACTAGAAGCCGCTATGGAGGTCTCTGACTCCTGGATTGCTTATGAGGAGGAACAGGCGAATGAACTGGCAAAGCTGGAACCCCAGTGGGAAGAAGAGATGGAGCAGCACAAACGTGCCACATTGCTAGCAAGCCGTTTTCACGACGAGCAGACGTACTGGAGCTGGAAGGAGGAACAAGAGAGCCTCTGGGGCAAGCATGATGCTTTGGGACAGCTCGACCTCCCGCATCTTAGTACTATGAATAAGATGATTCGCAGAGGGGTTGCTGAGCAGACAACTGATTCAGTACCGTCTGGCCAGCCCACTGAGCCACCATTGGACCACCTGCCGATATCTGAACTCCACGATGGGCTTATTGACCCTGCACTCCTTGCCCAGTCGTCCACTGAACCGTCCCCAAACCGCATACCCTCAATAGAGCCCAGACAGCCTGATGAGGGTCCCCCGAATCCCGCCCTTCCCTCTTCTCCCCCCGACAATCAGGCACCCCCTTCGGAGGCCTATTTCAGAGCCCTCACCCCAGAATCTCGTCGGCGTCTCAAAAGCCGCCTCACCATGCGGAAGAGACGCGCGGAAGCAAGAGGCACGGTGCCCAACCTGCTACCTATCCTTCTTCCTAACAAACCGAAGAAGCCGCACATCCCAAAGCCTGAACCCCAGATACACGACGAGTGCAAAGGGGGATCTGATGTGGAAGAGGAAGATAATGACGAGCCTGCGGCCCCGAGCCGTCGCCAAAGTGGTCTCCAGGTGGAGGAGAAAATCGAAGCGATCTTCAAAGGTCGAGGGATTGACGCAAACACCTTTACCGAATGGGGTCTCGATGTCTTTGAATTGCGCAAGCTAGGGAAGCTTATGGGGTGAGAAATTACTTCTGTCTTTGTGCACCGCTGAAGGCGATTTGCCAGCTCGTTGGATTACGCGTACGCCCCCGGTCACAAGTCCTCCATCTCCATCGACACCATCAAACTCTTGCGCAGCATCCTCCTCGATTTTACTACAGCTGTGGTACGGGGCGCAATATCAATACGGGACCAGGAGTTAATTTTGAAACGCAATATGGCAATATGGCGTCTACGAGGAGGGGATGATACGGTACCCGAACTGCTCGCTGGCAAAACCTGGCTGACACTGGAACAGATAAATCCGGGGAATGTAGCAGATGCTCTTCTGATGCACGGCTTCAACGTGCGAAACATGTTCACTGATGATAGTCCCACGGGCGCGTCTTACGACGATGAAGAAAACAACGAGGACTGCTCAGAGCAACGTTTCGCGGAGGATGAATCGACGTCTCGTATGCGGCTCCCACTATATCGAGAACTCGTTTCTCCTTTCGTACCAGCACCAGCTCGCTCTGAGGACTCCTGCATGTCGCCTGAGACCAACATGGACGAGCTGCTTGCGGAAGTTGATGAAGAGCTGGAGCTGGACAAGTTGGATTGTGGGCTGGAAGCTCAATACGAGACAAGTTTATGGCAAGCCGTTAAGGATGAATGAGCTCTGGCAGTATAATTCGCAGGTGAGTATTAAATACGCATAGTAGGGTACGCATTTCTAACAAAGCAATTATTGATATACTACACAGCAATATAGCCGCCGCGGTGCGAGGAAGAACGCCGAGGACGAACAGTGGAGCACAAATGGGAAACGACATCTCGCAGCATATACGGAACCTCCATCCAGAAATCGCGATGCCTAGATTTGTCCTGTGTTAGCACATTGACGCGCGAAAAGAAGGACTCACGGAATCAAATCAATTCCACTTGCGCCATACGTCGAATAGTTGTAGTAGGCTCCAGCGCTCATGTATATCGCGAATGCCACGAAGACCCTCGAGTGTAGATGAGCGACAATTCGCAATGCCATGACTGAACTCACAACAGCAAAAACCATCCCACAGACGACAAAGAGCTCGATTCAGACGAGCCACCGTCCTCGGGAGTCTCGCCCTTGTTTCCGTCCTTATCCTCGCCTGCGAAATTACATCCTGCACGAGACGACCATTCCAACTCGAGAAGTTCCCCGTTATACGAGATGAATTTCGGTTCAGGCTCCTCCGACTCCGACTCGGGCGTACAGAGCAGTGTGATATTGACGGACTGTTCTGCGTCGGTAGCGTTGATTGGGTGCGGGTACGAGGCGCCATGAAATAATATGGAAACACCCTTCGGAGCTACCGTGCTGATACTTTCAGTCGATTGGTGACGAGATAGAAACGAAATACCCACACGAAAGCGGTGTATACGATGGGTTGAGCGTCGAAGTTTGCGCTATTGGTATAACAGAGACTATACGGTCGGTATCGTCTTTCCGATTAATTTTCGTGAGGCAGACTCTGTTGGGTGGATTCAGTTCAGTGAGCGACAGAAAGAGAGTAAACAGAGCGCACCGTGTCCCGAGAGGACACTGGGAAATGTCAGCATGTAGACAGCTCTGGACAGCTCGTGTCGCACCTGGTCAGGGTCAGAAACGTCTTTCTGAGTCGCGAGCTTGAAGCGAGAATTAGCGTGATGAAATCAACTGTATGTAGCACGACGGACATCGGAGCACAACGAGAGGCGCACAGAGTCTACTTCGCGCGTTGGAGGCGTGGCCCGTTCTCGTGTCACAGTGTGTTCACCGGCCAGGGGCGTCAGATCATACTTCAAGCCATTTACTTGAAAATGACAGTCAAAAGGGTCCTCCAGGGCTAGGGCCGGGATTGACAAGGAAAGCAGTAGGAGGAAGAGCGACAGGTCCATGCTCCGCAGTGGCCGTAATATCATAGTTGTTGTTCAGCGCAGTTTCTCGAACCCTTTTATCCCCCGGCGCGCGTTGAGAAGCAGTGGTTCCGAAGAACGGAAAGAAATGTAGAGTGTTGAATGTGGTCAAGACCAAAAATTGTAAACAGTCCTCAACAGCCACGCAATGATGCGCAGCCTGCGCATTTACATCTATTTCTTACAGTCTCTGGAATTCGTACGTATGTATGTATGGATGAACACGCTGCGACAATGCATATGCAGACCATTTATACACTGGGTCGATCAATTTATGCCCCAAATCTGGCAAGTCTCCTTCGCCGGAGCTCGTCGACGCTTACTTCCTCCTCCTGGGGTGGGGGCGACGGTGGATCAGGCTGTTCAGCAGAGCTCTGAGATACAGTATCCGGGAGAGTATATTCTTGTCGAGGAACTTCCTCAGGCAACGCCCATCCCTCTGGCAGTTGCTCGAGTGAAGCCTTCAATGCCGCCTCTGACGGCGAAACAAAATCAGAGATGCAGAAGAAGAAAATGATTCACAGCTCACGGAGTTCTGCGTCGTCGTCGTCGTATACCCGCTCTTGCGCAAAGTGCGAAGGGCGGGACTGCACAACGTCTTCCATATCAGTGTCCATGGGGCCGCCAGAACCGGTTGCTGTTCCATGTCCCTCTAGACGCGCCGAAGCCTCGCTCTCCTCTATCGCACGTCTGATCATTTCCTCCTCCGAGTCAGCACGAGCACCTTGGTTCTCCTCCTCAGCCCACAATTGGCGTTGCGCATACGCTTGTTCTGCTTTCATTCTTTCTAGTAAAAGGCGATTCCGTTCCATAGTTGCTGCTACGGGATCGAGGTTTGAGGCGCCATCCTGCGGTGCTGATTCTAAAGGAGTCGCGTATTGACTTGACGAGGGCGAGTCACTCCCTGAGGAAGGAAGAGGCACACTATGACGGAGAACGGGGGGCGGGACAGTGGGAGACGCGTCTCCCATTAATGAAGCCTGCAGCGCTGCTTGAAGTTCGTAGTCTTCGTCCTCCGTACCCTCAACAAACCCTGGCTGGTTGCTTCCACCAGCACCATGGGAGGTAAAGGAGTGGAGATTGGGTCTACTGGCAGAATTAGGTTCGGGAATTGTGCTTGCGATATCGTCAGCCTCCGTATGTGGCAGCGCGGCGGATGACGACGGATCGGCTGGTGTTACAGCAAAAACAGAGTAGCCTGAATGACAGATCAACGGAGATAGAGCAGAGGGTGAGAGCTAGTCACCATCCGCTTCGGCTTGTTGTAGGACCATGCCCAGGTATAGCTTGGAAACCCACTCGGGCTTGGCAAACGAGTTCAGATTGAACCAGTGAGGTCCGAAACGACGTAGTGCTGATTTGCTGGCTTAAGAAACATTTCAAATCCGCTATAAAATACAACGCACTGAACCAGTGTTGTTCGTAATTGAGGATAAAGGCCAACTGGTTCCTGGAGAATTCGTCAACATTGCAGAAACCCAAACCTGCAAATCTTACTCACTCTGGGTGATTATGAAAAGGCCGCATCTCTTCTCCTCGCCACCGAGAAAGACTGGTGACCATGGGTGAGAAATGAACGGGGGAAGTGTGAAGAACATACTTGAGGCCCCAGACCCGCAGCGCGTTGTCTAATACTTGAACAGAAAAGAAGCCTGAATCATCCATGTTTCCGCTCTTCGTGCCGTGATTCTCATCGTCGTAACTCTCTTCGAGCGAGTCTAAATTTCGGCCGATTTCTGATAGATCTGGGGCACTGAACTAGCACCAAGTTAAGAGGCATGCGTTAAATCGATGCATAATCGTTACATAGTTTCCCTCTAGATAGAGAGATGAGCAGGGGGGATTTTCCAGCAAAGAAACACGAACGCAATAGAGAGTTTAGTGCATGCTGAGCACAAAGCATGGAGCTAAGGACCGTCAACAAGTGGGACGCGCCATAGACCCGGAGCGCCTACCCTTCCTCCTGCCGTTCATGATATATGGGTAGATTTTCGAGACCAGCCATGAGGGTGTTGTGAGCCCGCGTTGTACTGCGAGCAGGGACGAATGTGGGGCTAAAAGAGTTGACTTTGAGTTGGAGACGCGTCACGTACGCGTGACGACATCCAATTACTCGAGTATCTAACACACGAAAATACAAGAACGGCGAAAAATAAATTGCAACGTTTATTGAGCAGTACTGTACAGACCAACAGAAAAATCCAGGGAAAATTAAATTTCGCGGCGTACGAGTTGGGTGTCCGATTCGGTTGTCGTCGCACCTATAGAAGGACGCGTCGCAATAGAAAGACGGGTTGGTTCGCCGACATCCTCGTCGTGTCCATGCCTGGCAAACCTCAGATACCTAGAGAAGCGGTGAAGCCGGCTTGTCCTTCGATTATGTTCAAAATCGGTGTCATCCTCCTGCGCTTCGGAACCTCCAGATATCATGTTTTCCAACGCAATGAAGTCTGGATGCGTCTTCAGCGCCTGCAAGTTTCTGTGATCGTTTTGGGACATACCGTGGCGGCAGAGCGGACACGCGGTGCTCAGTTCAAGAAGCCACGGGTCGACACAACTCTGATGGAAGCGGTGGGCGCCATCGCACGGTAGGACACGGAGGTCGTCGCCATCCTCAAAGTCGACGATGCAGATTGGACATGTTTCTCTCCCAATACCAGCTGGAATGGTATCAGTAATATCAGGTCGCGGTTCAGCTCCGGTGCCCGGTGAGTTTTTTTCGCTGAGAGCCTGTGAAGTCGATTGCGCCGGAGGCGATTGGGGTGCTGTTGTGTCCGGCAAAGGCGATTTACTGTTCTCTGCTTGCGTCTCCCGACTTTCTTGAGTACTAGTCCCAAATTTAACAACGGGGAACGTTTCCACGATTGCCCGCGCTAGCCCTGGGGCGAATTAGCGTCAGTTGTGAGTCGAAAAATGGGTCGTACCCCCAGCCCTGGTTTGACTCCATCCATTCCCTCCGTCGCGATTCCGTCTTGGTCCATAGCGTTCAGGATGGCGTATGGCCTTGATTGCCTACGTCAAACTCAGCTTCCGTTTGCCATAACCAAGGAATATTTGCTGACGCCAGAAACTTCAAGACGGTAAATCAATGAATGATCGAAAGCCAAGAAACACACTCACCAATGATAATGCAGAACAGAACCGAGACGCATCCTGTTACAGCGTACAAAACGATCCTTTTTGAAGCTCAGCTAGCCGAAGGCCAAATTTTTCTCTGGCTCACATCGCAACAGCTGTATTCGGCGAGGATGGAGTACCCGTCGCGTCCAACGTTGCATAGTGCGAGGGAGCAGGAGGAGGCATTTTTGTGTCCGTGGGTAGTACAGAGCGACCCACCCTGAAGGGTGCATTATTACGTCTCCAAGCCAAAAACGGTTCGGCAAGTCTCACCACCATACGGCGGCCCAGGAAATAGGGGCTGACATCACCGGAAAACATTCCGCCTCGGAAATGTAGGAGAACGGCCGCCGCCATAAGTACCCTGGGATAGTGCAACCATTCGCAGCCGCCCTGGTCTCATCCGTCCCCCAACATGATTTACACCTCCAGCAAGCCGGCGAGCACGACAATTCCCCAGCTCGACCTGCTGTCCTTTTTGTTCGGTGGGGTCCTCAGAAACTGTTCCAAGTCAACGCTGACCACCGGGTATCAGAGTCGCCGGAATCCCTGGCTACAGAGACCACTGTGCTTCACGCAGAGGCTGCGAACCCGACCGAGGGGATAACAAAGGCCCAAGCCCGTATCTTGACGCGCAGGATAGCCCACACTCTTCGCACTCGTTTTGGTATTGGCCAACATGGCAGCGGGAAGGACATCGTTGTGGTGATGTCGACCGGACAGGTTGTTGGAACACATGGATAACAATTCGTCGGCTAACAGCCTATTCAGTACCTCCTCCCGATCCTATTCTATGGCATTCTCGCGGCTGGCGGTGTTGCTTCACTCGCCTCGTCCTCGTTCAGACCAGAGGAGCTAGCAAGGCAGGTCAAACAAGGCTCAGCTAAATTGTGCATATCCTGCCCAAACTCTCAAGATGTCTTGGTATCGGCTGCACGTCTCGCCGATTTTCCTTTGCATCGCTCTTTGGTTTTCGACTCCTCGCAGCCTCAAGGGCGACTCCGAATGCTGACCGCCGACTCATCCGACTCGGCTAAAAGTATCATTGGCGAATTCGAACTGGACTGGGAACGGATAACGAATAAGGAAGAGCTCGAGAACAGTCTCATATGTTTGTTGTACAGCTCCGGAACCACTGGGGCGCCCAAAGGTGTGTCTTGGCCCTTACTGAAAAAAATACCGCTGACTTTGAAATCATAGGAGTCAAAATTTCTCATACAAACATGGTGGCCGAGGCTTGCCTCGGTGGGGAGGGCGCCCGTGAACATTGGGAAACCACAGAGAAATGGGACTATCGCACTTTGGCCCACCTGGTGAATGACTTTCGCTTTCCGCGGTGTAATACTTGTCTGACCGCTTCGTTAAAGCCTACCGCCCATGTCGCAGGTGCGTACCTGTCTAACCACTCCGTGCATAGTCTAAATGTCTATTCAGGGGTTGAGGGATATTTTGTAATTCCCTTTTATATGGGCGGCACCACTTTCTGGATGCCCAAGTTTGACTTTGCGCAGTTCCTGGAGTACAACCGCAGCCTGCAAATCACAACGTTCTTTAGTGTGCCCCCGATTTATTTGCTTTGTGCCAAGTCACCGCTTGTTAAAGACCACTTCCGTTCTCTCAAAGCGGCTGTTGGTACGTTCGACCTCGATGAGCTGCTCAAAGCTTATTCCTCTCGCTTCTCAGGTGGCGCAGCACCGCTAGGGAAGAATCTGCAAATCGAAGTCAGCAAAAAACTTGGTGTCTTCCTCGCGCAGACGTGGGGTCTGTCCGAAACCACGGGAGGTGTCTCTGGCGGTGAGATCAACATCGAAGATCTCTCTGGAAGCGTAGGCCCACTGTTACCCCATATTAATATCAGGCACGTTGAGGCACCGCATGCAGCCATTCTGCGCGCTGATCGTTTGCTTAGAATTATCGACGATGACGGAAACGATTGTGCGCCCGGCACACCCGGTGAGGTTCTCGTGCAAGGACCGATAGTCACAAAGGGCTACTTCAACAATCCCGAGGCAGATGCCGGCTCTTTCAAGGACGGATTTTTTTGCACAGGCGATATAGGCTTCATTGAAGACGGTCGTGTATTTATCGTGGTCAGCATATTTATTTTCTGCTCAGTGGATTCGTCATATAACGCAATTTTAGGATCGGAAGAAAGAACTTATCAAGTACAAAGGACTGCAAGTTGCTCCTGCTGAACTGGAGGCAGTTTTGATCTCGCACCCACACATCTTGGACGCTGGGGTGATCGGAATTTTCGATGAAGAGCTAGCCACGGAGGTACCTCGCGCATATGTCGTCGCCGACCAAGCAGTCATCAGTGCGGCAGCGATTAAAGATTTCGTGAAAAGCCGTCTTGCGAGCCATAAGCAGCTACGAGGAGGAGTGGAATTCGTCGCCGCCATCCCGAAATCAGCAGCCGGAAAGATTTTAAGAAAGGATCTCCGAGCAATGGCGACTAGTCCCACGAAGGCGAAATTGTAACTGTCCATGTATGAATGTATTTTACATCATCCTATCTATTGTCAACAATGTTGCATATTGTGAGGGAGCAGGAGGAGGCATTTTTGTGTCCGTGGGTAGCTACCCGGGATAGTTGCTGACACAAGGTCCCCAGTCGGAACGGCTGGTGGCCGTACTACATACACAAGGCGTGATAATGTATGCTACGGATGTACCTAATTTCCACCGTTGTGAACTACTAGTAGCCCACCTCCCATCCATCACTTCCCCGGCCCATGGGACAATTTGTCTTCCTCTATATAATTGCCATCCACGGGCGGGATGAGCAGTGCCAACCTAACCGTACTCAGCTAGGAGTCAAGTGCTGGTTCCCCAGCCCTTCACAAAATTCGCTGTCATCCAGAAAGCAATAACGATAAGACCGAACCGTCTCGCAGTTTCAATTAGGAACACGAATCATCCCGTCAACCTTGAAGGTTGAAACGCGCTGGTGCTACCCATATTTCCTTCTTATCAAAAACTCGCGGTACCTCGCACAAAAACCTGGCCACCGGTGTCGTAACTCTACGGTCGAGCAGAAGACAGCCGAGGAACTCGTCCGCAGGAAGAAACCGGTTTGCAAGATCGCCGAAGTAAATGTTCTAAGACCGGGAGATGCCGAGCCCCTAATTGACGACTTGCAGTCTCCGAAGGTATTGCGTCCAAAAACGGTTCGGCAGTTCTCACCAACCACTACCACCGGGCGGCGGCCACTGGAAATAGGGGCTGACATCATCTGACAGAAAACATCCCGCCTCGGAAATGTAGGAAAACGGCCGCCGCCATAAGTACCCTGGGAGATTTGGGTGCGACCATTCGCGGCCGCCCTGGTCTCATCTGTTCCCCAACATGATTTACACCTCCAGCAAGCCGGCGAGCACGACAATTCCCCAGCTCGACCTGCTGTCCTTTTTATTCGGTGGGGTCCTCAGGAACTGTTCAAAGTTAATGCTGACCACCGGGTATCAGAGTCGCCGGAATCCCTGGCTACAGAGACCACTGTGCTTCACGCAGAGGCTGCAAACCCGACCGAGGGGATAACGAAGGCCCAAGCCCGTGTCTTGACGCGCAGGATAGCCCACACTCTTCGCACTCGTTTTGGCATTGGCCAATATGGCAGTGGGAAGGACGTCGTTGTGGTGATGTCGACCGGACAGGTTAGTTGGAACATATGGATAACAGCCCGTCGGCTAACAGCCTACTCAGTACCTCCTCCCGATCCTATTCTATGGCATTCTCGCGGCTGGCGGTGTTGCTTCATTCGCCTCGTCCTCGTTCAGACCAGAGGAGCTAGCAAGGCAGATCAAACAAGGCTCAGCTAAATTGTGCATATCCTGCCCAAACTCTCAAGATATCTTACTATCGGCTGCACGCCTCGCCGACTTTCCTTTGCATCGCTCTTTGGTTTTCGACTCCTCGCAGCCTCAAGGGCGACTCCGAATGCTGACGGCCGACTCATCCGACTCGGCTAAAAGTGTTATTGGCGAATCCGAATTGGACTGGGAACGAATAACGAATAAGGAGGAGCTCGAGAACAGTCTCATATGTTTGTTGTACAGCTCCGGAACCACTGGGGCGCCCAAAGGTGTGTCTCGGCCTTTCCTGAAAAAAAATCCTGCTGACTTTGGAATTATAGGAGTCAAGCTTTCTCATACAAACATGGTAGCCGAGGCTTGTATCGGTGGGGAGGGCGCCCGGGAACATTGGGAAACCAAAGAGAAATGGGACTATCGCACTTTGGCCCATCTGGTGAATAACTTTCGCTTTCCGCAGTGTACTACCTGTCTGACCGCTTCGTTAAAGCCTACCGCCCATATCGCAGGTGCGTACCTGTCTAATTACTCCGTGCATAGTCTAAATGTTTATTCAGGGGTTGAGGGATATTTCGTAATTCCCTTTTATATGGGCGGCACCACTTTCTGGATGCCCAAGTTTGACTTTGCGCAGTTCCTGGAGTACAATCGCAGCCTGGAAATCACAACGTTCTTTAGTGTGCCCCCGATCTATCTGCTTTGTGCCAAGTCACCGCTTGTTAAAGACCACTTCCGTTCTCTCAAAGCGGCTGTTGGTACGTTTGACCTCGACGAGCTGCCCAAAGCTCACTCCCCTCTCGCTTCTCAGGTGGCGCAGCACCGCTAGGGAAGAATCTGCAAATCGAAGTCAGCAAAAAACTTGGTGTCTTCCTCGCGCAGACATGGGGTCTGTCCGAAACCACGGGAAGTGCCTCTGGCGGTGAGGTCAACATCGAAGATCTCTCTGGGAGCGTAGGCCCTTTATTCCCCCATATTAATGCCAGGCACGTTGAGGCGCCGCATGCAGCCATTCTGCGCGCTAATCGTTTGCTTAGAATTATCGACGATGACGGAAACGATTGTGCGCCCGGCACACCCGGTGAGGTTCTCGTGCAAGGACCGATAGTCACGAAGGGCTACTTCAACAATCCCGAGGCAGATGCCGGCTCTTTCAAGGACGGATTTCTTTGCACAGGTGATATAGGCTTTATTAAAGACGGCCGTGTATTTATCGTGGTAAGCATATTTATTTTCTGCTCCGTGGATTCGTCATACAACGCAATTTTAGGATCGGAAGAAAGAACTTATCAAGTACAAAGGACTGCAAGTTGCTCCTGCTGAACTGGAGGCACTTTTAATCTCGCACCCGCACATCTTGGACGCTGGGGTGATCGGAATTTTCGATGAAGAGCTAGCCACGGAGGTTCCTCGCGCATATGTCGTCGCCGACCAAGCAGTCATCAGTGCGGCAGCGATTCAAGATTTCGTGAAAAGCCGCCTTGCGAGCCATAAGCAGCTACGAGGAGGAGTGGAATTCGTTGCCGCCATCCCGAAGTCAGCAGCCGGAAAGATTTTAAGAAAGGATCTCCGAGCGATGGCGACTAGTTCCACGAAGGCGAAATTGTAACTGTCCATGTACGAATGTATTTTACATTATCCTATCTATTGTCAACAACGTTGCATATTGCGAGGGAGCAGGAGGAGGTATTCTTGTGTCCGTGGGTAGTACAGAGCTACCCACCCTGGATAGGTTAGGATAGGACATAAGGTCCCGAGCCGGAACGGCCGCTGCTCGTACGACATACACACAAGGCGTAATAATGATTGCTACGGATGTACCTAATTTCCACCGTTGTGAACTAGCCCACCTTCCATCTATCACTTCCCCGGCCCATGGGACAATTCGTCTTCCTCTATATAATTGTCATCCACGGGCGAGATGAGCAGCGCCAACGTAGCCGTACTCAGTTAGGAGTCAAGTGCTGGTTCCCCACCCCTTCACAAAATTCGCTGTCATCCAGAAAGCAACAACGATGAGACCGAACCCTCTCGCAGTTTCGATTAGGAACACGAACATATTCAAATACTGGACTATTAATCCCGTCAACCTTGGAGGTTGAGATGCGCTGGTGCTACCCATATTTCTTTCGTATCAAAAACTCGCAGTACCTCGCACAAAAACCTGGCCACCGGTGTCATCACTCTACGGCCGAGCAGAAGACAGCCGAGGAATTCGTCGGCAGACTGTGTGGCGGTCATATGTCGCAAGGAAGGCTGGAGCGCGAACACTTCGCGAAGGAATCCTGTCTTCAATGGAGTCAGGTCGGGATGGGCGGTGAAAACCAGAGCGGTATGCGACTCGTCTTCTGTGTCCATCAGCCAGAAGCGGCACAATCTCCACGCCCGAGGAATGTGATACTTCCTATTACGACCTGGGTATCTCAACGCTACCACCGCCAAGTTGTGATCTGCCAACAGAAAACAAGTAAATGCCTTCCTGCATGGTGCACTGATGAGGCGGAGGTAATGCCGAAAGCGCAATACCACGATTTTCATCTTCCCAGTGGTATCGGTTTCGAGTCGGTTGCGAAGCAGGTAAGTCCGATGTGAATGATTCAGCTCGCCCTGTATAGTGGATTCACAGGACAGCTGTGTAGACGAGATCAGCTCCTCAATCGCTTCTGCAGATTCCAGCGAAGATACGGTGCAAGCGACAGGAACGGGAAGGGAACCAAGAACGGAACGTAAATCAGATGCCCAGGAGATGCTGCCGGACGCCGAGAGTTGCAGTGACGACAAGTAGGCGGCTTTGGCATGGCAGGTGTCCGGTAAACTGGCCCAGTACTTGGAGAGGTGAAACGGGAGAATGGCACGTCGGTACCTGATAGGAAGCAGCCCAGTTTCGGTGAGGAAGACCGCGCACATGGACTGTGAATGGAGCCCGAGCAGGCTGCGCAAGTAGCGCTTTTGCGGCTTCTCAAGCTTGGCAATGAGGCGTGGAGTTATATCCAGAACGACCTCGCAACCCGATATTAGATGATGATTCACCCGTGCCATGCACAGTTGTACGCCCTCCTTAGGAGACACGGTGCATATCATCGAGTCCACAGTGAAGCTAGCATGCGCCACGCCTTGAGCTTTTGACGCCTTTACGGTGTAATGTTTCTCAAACAGATGGCGTTTAACGGAGGTGAACCAGATACCAACAAATTTCTCGTGTACAAAGGCGACGACGTTCCCATTGAAGAAGATGGAGGGGGTAATCCGGGGGAGGGGGCCGAAAACCATTCACTTCGTCTTGTCCACGCTGATCACCATCGAGTTGCACTGCACCATGAAGCGAAAGTGTGAAGACGTCGCTGTAGTCCAGCAGCAGTTGTTGAAAAGAGGCCACGTCGTCGGCGTGTTAGATGTGGAACATGACGATGCCGGAAAGCTCGATGTCGCCGGGGTCAGGAAGGAACGACTTGGTAAGATCACCGAAGTAAATGTTCCAAAGACCGGGAGATGCCGAGTCTCCCGTCAGGACACCAATTGACGACTTGGAGTCCAAATTTAGAGGCCTCCGAATAAACACCGAAGGGTGCATTTTATTACTTCTTCGTCTAGGCTAAAAACTGTTCGGCAGGTCTCACCAACCACTACCACCAGGCGGCGGCCACTGGAAATAGGGGCTGACATCATCAGAAAACATCCCGCCTCGGAAATGTAGGAAAAGGGCCGCCGTAAGTACCCTGGGAGACTTGAGTGCAACCATTTGCAGCCGCCCTGGTCTCATCCGTCCCCCAACATGATTTACACCTCCAGCAAGCCGGCGAGCACAACAATTCCCCAGCTCGACCTGCTGTCCTTTTTGTTCGGTGGGTCCTCAGGAACTGTTCCAAGTTAATGCTGACCACCGGGTATTAGAGTCGCAGGAATCCCTAGCTACAGAGACAACTGTGCTTCACGCAGAGGCTGCGAACCCGACGGAGGGGATAACAAAGGCCCAAGCCCGTGTCTTGACGCGCAGGATAGCCCACACTCTTCGCACTCGTTTTGGTATTGGCCAACATGGCAGCGGGAAGGACATCGTTGTGGTGATGTCGACCGGACAGGTTAGTTGGAACACATGGATAACAATTCGTCGGCTAACAACCTATTCAGTACCTCCTCCCGATCCTATTCTATGGCATTCTCGCGGCTGGCGGTGTTGCTTCATTCGCCTCGTCCTCGTTCAGACCAGAGGAGCTAGCAAGGCAGATCAAACAAGGCTCAGCTAAATTGTGCATATCCTGCCCGAACACTCAAGATATCTTGGTATCGGCTGCACGTCTCGCCGACTTTCCTTTGCATCGCTCTTTGGTTTTCGACTCCTCGCAACCTCAAGGGCGACTCCGAATGCTGACGGCCGACTCATCCGACTCGGCTAAAAGTGTTATTGGCGAATCCGAATTGGACTGGGAACGAATAACGAATAAGGAGGAGCTCGAGAACAGTCTCATATGTTTGTTGTACAGCTCCGGAACCACCGGGGCGCCCAAAGGTGTGTCTTGGTCTTTACTGAAAAAAAATCCCGCTGACATTGGAATCATAGGAGTTAAACTTTCTCATGCGGGCATGGTAGCCGAGGCTTGCCTCGTTGGGGAGGGCGCCCGGGAACATTGGGAAACCAAAGAGAAATGGGACTATCGCACTTTGGCCCATCTGGTGAATAACTTTCGCTTTCCGCGGTGTACTACCTGTCTGACCGTTTTGTTAAAGCCTATCGCCCATGTCGCAGGTGTGTACCTGCCTAACTACTCCATGCACAGTCTAAATGTTTATTCAGGGCTTGAGGGATATTTCGTAATTCCCTTTTATATGGGCGGCACCACTTTCTGGATGCCCAAGTTTGACTTTGCGCAGTTCCTGGAGTACAATCGCAGCCTGGAAATCACAACGTTCTTTAGTGTGCCCCCGATCTATCTGCTTTGTGCCAAGTCACCGCTTGTTAAAGACCACTTCCGTTCTCTCAAAGCGGCTATTAGTACGTTTTGAACTCGTCGAGCTGCCCAAAGCTCACTCCCTCTCACTTCTCAGGTGGTGCAGCACCGCTAGGGAAGAATCTGCAAATCGAAGTCAGCAAAAAGCTTGGTGTCTTCCTTGCGCAGACATGGGGTCTGTCCGAAACCACGGGAAGTGCCTCTGGCGGTGAGATCAACATCGAAGATCTCTCTGGAAGCGTAGGCCCATTATACCCCCATATTAATATTAGGCACGTTGAGGCTCCGCATGCAGCCATTCTGTGCGCTAATCGTTTACTTAGAATTATCGACGATGACGGAAACGATTGTGCGCCCGGCACACCCGGTGAGGTTCTCGTGCAAGGACCGATAGTCACAAAGGGCTACTTCAACAATCCCGAGGCAAATGCCGACTCTTTCAGGGACGGATTTCTTTGCACAGGCGATATAGGCTTCATTAAAGACGGCCGTCTATTTATCGTGGTAAGCATATTTATTTTCTGCCCAGTGGATTCGTCATATAACGCAATTTTAGGATCGGAAGAAAGAACTTATCAAGTACAAAGGACTGCAAGTTGCTCCTGCTGAACTGGAGGCACTTTTAATCTCGCACCCGCACATCTTGGACGCTGGGGTGATCGGAATTTTCGATGAAGAGCTAGCCACGGAGGTTCCTCGCGCATATGTCGTCGCCGACCGAGCAGCCATCAGTGCAGCAGCGATTAAAGATTTCGTGAAAAGCCGTCTTGCGAGCCACAAGCAGTTACGAGGAGGAGTGGAATTCGTCACCGCCATCCCAAAGTCAGCATCCGGAAAGATTTTAAGAAAGGATCTCCGAGCGATGGCGACTAGTCCCACGAAGGCGAAACTGTAACTGTCCATATATGAATGTATTTTAAATCGTCCTATCTATTCTCAACAATGTTGCATATTGCGAGGGAGCAGGAGGGGGCATTTTTGTGTCCACGGGTAGTACGCAGCTACGGGTGCATTGTTACCTGTCAAGGTTGGTCAAGGCTCTCCACCATCAAAATTGGTCCCACTAATCGCTCACGCGGCTTGTTCCGCCCAGTTGACAATTGCAAGTTTCAGTGAACAAGTAGACGCCAAAGCCAAGCTCGTCGCTCAGAAATACCAACTACGCTCATCCTCACACCCGACATCTTCCAGTTCCTAGCCAAGTCGAACAGTCAAATGCGCGCGATTGAAAGAAGGCGACCATTCATGGGCCCATAGTCCCTCCAGTTTCTCGTCTACCGACAGTCGGCTTGAATGCATGTCTACACAACTTACAGGACCACATCACTGAAATCTCCGACCGTCTACCGTCGGACACGAACATCTTACCCATTACAAGATCTCTTGCTCTCGCCTGAAACCCGGGCCTCAGACTTTCCCATCACCGCGCTCTGCTCTGGGCCGCCCTTGCCCGCGAGGCCATCTTGCTAGGTTATTCCTCACCGATGAGAAAGGCATGCTGTATTCGATGCCTCAAATGTACGCGGCACCAACCAAGCCGCTGCGACACCCTTGCGCCGTCCTAGACTCATGGTCACCCTCATGCTCGCATTATATCTATCTCTCCTGCCCAGTTTTAAACACCCAATAGACACTCACTTCATTCACCCACAGGTCTCTCCTTTAAATAAGTTCCACTGCCCAAGCACAGCCCCACTTCTGCGCACGTCCAAGCACTAGCTCGGCTTCTCTGCGTGCCCGGACACGAGGTCCGCATCCGAGCATTACCTCTGTATATGAATATCCCTCCCTCGCGCCGCAGTTGACCGCCCACCCTGCCTATTCTCGTTTTTACACATGGCTTGGATTCAATGCATTCCACTGTACTAAACGAAGACGTCACATGCCTTAAATAGTCTACACAATGTGTACCAAAGTCGCTTTCAGCGACTCAAGCACAATAAGATATTTCTGATATTTATTCTCATTCAGACACACCTGGGGGGAAGGGCTGTGCCGACGCGGTGAGCGCTTTCTAGTCTCTAAGCCAAAAACGGTTCGGCAGGTCTCACCAACCACTACCACCAGGCGGCGGCCACTGGAAATAGAGGCGGAAAACATTCCGCCTCGGAAATGTAGGAGAACGGCCGCCGCCATAAGTACCCTGGGAGACTTGAGTGCAACCATTCGCAGCCGCCCTGGTCTCATACGTCCCCCAACATGATTTACACCTCCAGCAAGCCGGCGAGCACGACAATTCCCCAGCTCGACCTGCTGTCCTTTTTGTTCGGTGGGTCCTCAGGAACCGTTCCAAGTTATAATAATGCGAACCACCGGGTATTAGAGTCGCCGGAATCCCTGGCTACAGAGACAACTGTGCTTCACGCAGAGGCTGCGAACCCGACCGAGGGGATAACGAAGGCCCAAGCCCGTGTCTTGACGCGCAGGATAGCCCACACTCTTCGCACTCGTTTTGGTATTGGCCAACATGGCAGCGGGAAGGACATCGTTGTGGTGATGTCGACCGGACAGGTTAGTTGGAACACATGGATAACAATTCGTCGGCTAACAGCCTATTCAGTACCTCCTCCCGATCCTATTCTATGGCATTCTCGCGGCTGGCGGTGTTGCTTCATTCGCCTCGTCCTCGTTCAGACCAGAGGAGCTAGCAAGGCAGATCAAACAAGGCTCAGCTAAATTGTGCATATCCTGCCCGAACACTCAAGATATCTTGGTATCGGCTGCACGTCTCGCCGACTTTCCTTTGCATCGCTCTTTGGTTTTCGACTCCTCGCAACCTCAAGGGCGACTCCGAATGCTGACGGCCGACTCATCCGACTCGGCTAAAAGTGTTATTGGCGAATCCGAATTGGACTGGGAACGAATAACGAATAAGGAAGAGCTTGAGAATAGTCTCATATGTTTGTTGTACAGCTCCGGAACCACTGGGACGCCCAAAGGTGTGTCTTGGCCTTTACTGAAAACAAATCCCGCTGACATTGGAATCATAGGAGTCAAACTTTCTCATACAAACATGGTAGCCCAGGCTTGCCTCGCTGGGGAGGGTGCTCGTGAACATTGGGAAACCAAAGAGAAATGGGACTATCGCACTTTGGCCCATCTGGTGAATAACTTTCGCTTTCCGCGGTGTACTACCTGTCTGACCGCTTCGTTCAAGCCTACCGCCCATGTCGCAGGTGCGTACCTGTCTAACCATTCCGTGCATAGTCTAAATGTTTACCCAGGAGTTAAGGGATATTTTATAATGTCCTTTTATATGGGCGGCACCACTTTCTGGATGTCCAAGTTTGACTTTGCGCAGTTCCTGGAGTACAATCGCAGCTTGGAAATCACAACGTTATTTAGTGTGCCCCCGATCTATCTGCTTTGTGCCAAGTCACCGCTTGTTGAAGACCACTTCCGTTCTCTCAAAGCGGCTCTTGGTACGTTTGACCTCGACAAGCTGCCCAAAGCTCACTCCTCTCTCTCGCTTCTCAGGTGGCGCAGCACCGCTAGGGAAGAATCTGCAAATCGAGGTCAGCAAGAAGCTTGGTGTCTTCCTCGCGCAGACATGGGGTCTGACCGAAACCACGGGAAGTGTCTCTGGCGGTGAGATCAACATTGAAGATCTCTCTGGAAGCGTAGGCCCATTATTCCCCCATATTAATATCAAGCACGTTGAGGCACCGCATCCAACCATTCTGTGCGCTAATTGTTTACTCAGAATTATCGACGATGACGGAAACGATTGTGCGCCCGGCACACCCGGTGAGGTTCTCGTGCAAGGACCGATAGTCACAAAGGGCTACTTCAACAATCCCGAGGCAGATGTCGGCTCTTTCAAGGACGGATTTTTTTGCACAGGCGATATAGGCTTCATTGAAGACGGCCGTGTATTTATCGTGGTCAGCATATTTATTTTCTGCGTGGATTCGTCATACAACACAATTTTAGGATCGGAAGAAGGAACTTATCAAATACAAAGGCCTGCAAGTTGCTCCTGCTGAACTGGAGGCACTTTTGATCTCACACCCACACATCCTGGATGCTGGGGTGATCGGAATTTTCGATGAAGAGCTAGCCACGGAGGTTCCTCGCGCATATGTCGTCGCCGACCGAGCAGTCTTCAGTGCAGCAGCGATTAAAGATTTCGTGAAAAGCCGTCTTGCGAGCCACAAGCAGTTACGAGGAGGAGTGGAATTCGTCCCTGCCATCCCGAAGTCAGCAGCCGGAAAGATTTTAAGGAAGGAACTCCGAGCAATGGCAACTACTCTCACGAAGGCGAAATTGTAACTGTCCATGTACGAATGTATTTTACATCATCCTATCTACTGTCGAGTAGGCAGAAGTCTGTCATGAGATAATGTATACGCTACGTGAGAAGACGGTTGGGAGGTGAGATGGACGGTTGGGTTGGAAACAAGTTTCTTTCTATTCATCAATACACTGTTGCCCCGATTTCCAGGCATACATTCTACAAGATGTTAATACATATGATAATCACTTCAATCTATGCGATAGACATACACATCTTCATCTAACTCAAAGAAGATTACCGCAAGGTATATCTGCAAACCCGGTACTGTGGTCGTATACGAGGTTTCCACGGACATATGTTTGCTTGACCCGCCCTCGAAGCGTCAGGCCCTCGTACGGCGATAATTTATTCTTAAATTGGAGCGATTCTTTCGTGACCTGTTGGGGAAAATGAGTCACATATTCGGCAGCGCACTCATCGTGTGAACCGACCGTAAACTCCGCAGCGGGATCCCAAATTACAAAGTCTCCATCATGCCCAACTTTCAGTTCACCCTTCGACGCACCAAGTCCCGCGTGTTCTGCGGTTTTTTTGCTGATCCAGTCGATAATTTGGGCGAGGCTTACCCCTCTCTTGGAGCCTTCGGTCCACAACAGACTTAGTCCAAGGCCCAGGGTGCTGATTCCTCCCCACGCCCCCATGATATCGCCTCCATCCATCTTCTTCAGATCGGCGACGCACGGACTGTGATCAGATACCACGCAGTCGATGGATCCGTCCAGTAGAGCCTCCCATAGCAACTCGCGGTTCGCAGTTTCCCGGATTGGGGGGCAGCACTTGAACTCAGGATGCCCAGACGGGATATCGTCGGCAGATAGACAGAGGTAGTGAAAGCAAGTCTCGACAGTAAGCTTGAGCCCAGAGGATTTCGCCGCACGAATCAGAGGAAGGGCAGAAGCGGCAGAAAGATGAACGATGTGGCATCGCAGCGACGGGTGTTGCGACTGCAATTTGTTGATCAGAGAAATTGCATCTGTCTCTAATTTCTGCGGACGAGAGCTGAGAAAAGTAGAGTACAACGTAGAGGGCTGCTCCGATTGTGGCGCAGGCGAGCTGTCGAATTCGGCATGGAAGAGCAGAACCGTCGGGGATTCCTTGGGATCTAGTTTATATGGCTGTTGATCAACAAGATGAACACTTTCACAGACCTGGAGGATTTCCATTGCATGTTGTGCATCCGATTCTGATACACACGGGAATTCCTGCATGGAAATGAGCTGGAGAAACGTACATCATGCCATCTCGTTCTCGTACCTCGACACCACTGTCAATGAGAAAGCATTTAAATCCTTTAACACCTGCATCTACCAATGGCTTGAGATGCGCCTGGAGAGTGGACACATATGGGCACTCCAATCGGACACAATATCAAGCACACGGACTTGATTTCCGGGAATAACGCCGCCCCAAAATGCGACGTCAGTGAAGCACTGGCCGCTTGCTGCTTGCCGCTTCAAATCGAGATTGGCGACAGTGCACGTGGGGGGAATTGAGTTCAAGGGCATATCGACGACGCAAGTAACTCCTCCCGCAGCCGCTTCAGTCCTCGCTGTCAGTCAAACGGCCATTCGCGGGAAGGCTGGGTCGTACCCGCGCGCGTTCCCGTCCAAAAACCCTTTGTGTTATATTAGCGTTGGAATCGATATGAGTCATTCATCGTACCTCCCAGTCGGTACGTCCAGGTTCATTGAGATGCACATGAGCACTGCCGCAAATTTAATCCTACAATGTCTGAGACGGCTTATAACGTACGTACTCTACCAGTCCCGGGATTACGACATCATCGAGCGCGTCTATCCACCGGCCATGAACTGAGGCCGGGTCTCGGGTCCGCCAACCATCCTCCACAGAGGTGATCTTACCCGACGGAGCGGCAATGGTGATTGTGGCAGGTCGTGGCTCAGAATTGCCTGGGAGCAGGATTTTGCGTCCAGTGAGAATGGTAGCCATGCAAGCTTGAAGCAAGAAGAGATGGACGTCGAGAAGAGACAGGTAGGCTGATCTACTTCCGCATCAATCAATTGGGCGATCACCCCACTACGACGTCGGCTTCCATACTAAATGCAGGCAATAGCAGGGCCGATAGCAATACATGCCAAATACATGCTATGTGAGGACGTGCAGATCACTGATTTGAAGGCGCACAGCCAAAAATATTCCCTTGAAACGCCCCCTTCCCAGGCCGTTTATTTATCAGCGCGCCTATAAGACTCACGGCTTCATCCTGTCTCCCCATCTCCGTCCCATGCCCGCCCAAGACGCTCCCCTCAACTCCCGCCGCCGTTTGCCTACTGTGCCGCAACCGCGTGCGCGTCCCTTGTCGCGGCCCCTGCCCCCCATTCCCAAACCACTATCTTGCAAGCAATGCAAAACTTGCATTACATCTTACAATGCAGTACTTGCCGATGTGCGTTTTCCAGTCTTGACGCGTCAACCCCTGACCCTGATCGTACTCCCGTAGATCCCTCCCGAATCCCGTAGTTTTCGCGGTTTCTCAGGCAAAGCGTCCCTCTTCACCGAAACGTATGTTAGCTCGCTTCACAAGCGTCCCGAAGCGTCTGACCAATTTTTTTTCCAGATACAATGTTACACTCTTACCCGCCAAAGTGCAGCTTATGCAGACCGGCGCTCACCTGCTGGCGGTCAGTGCTTTTCTTGCAGAGTGCACTTGAGGCGCTGATTTCGAGTCGCAGGAAATCACATGTACCACTTGCACGGCATATCTGGGATACAAGATCCTCCGCGCGTTTGAAAAGACGGAAAGCTGGAAGGAGAGCCGGTTCCTGCTAGAGTTGGCGGAACTGGAGAATCCATACCGACCCGACGCAATTGGGCTAGATTCATCCGACTCGGAGGACAGCAGTTAGCTTCCTCTTTTTCTTCTGATTTAGACTTTCTCTTCGACTTCCACCCACTGTAGAATATCACAACAAAAGGTGTACATTAGCTATATTATCATGGACTCGAATAAATACCTCATCATGGTGCAGATCAAAGCGACTATGTGGCAGTGCTCATCTCCATCTTCGCCACCCGTAACATACGCTTTCTTGGCATGAATTTGGATGGCGTCGCCTGCTACACCCATTCCTCTCGACTCCTTGCTCTCCCCGGGTCCTGAGCCTGAACACCAGTCCTTTCGCTTGTCCACAAGAGACTCCGTTGCGACCGACTCAGACTTTAACGACGTTGCCTTGGATGACGAAGCGGGCTTCTCGCCCGTTGCTCTCACCTCAGGCATGAATCCGACGGATTCCACCGACTCAGACGCCCCACCTGCAAGATCTAGAAGCGCGTCTGACTCCTCTCTTGCTCCCACCATCGCGGACGCGTCCGTCTCGGTAAGTCCGGCTCCAACTCATTCCATCTAAACAAATCCGACCAATAGGCGCCCTCTCAGGCCAGTCAGCCTTCGCACCAGAGGTCGGCCTCGACAGCGACCATCAGATCTGTCAATAACTTGCCGTTTATTCTGGCGCGGATAGAAACTCAGAAGCCAGATCCCGACGCACGACCGAACCGGTCCAGTCTTGACGGACAACATAAGCTTCAGGAGGAATTCGCAAGGAAACAGAAGGAGGAGGACGATGAGAACGCCGCCCACGCGATAGATTGGGGTTCGTATTACCCACTTGGTGAAATGTCCGATATCTGAACTGAAGCAGACTTTTGGGGCGCTGTTATCTCTGGTATGGTTCATTCCGACCGAACTACCATCATCTGACTCCGTCCAGATTATCAGCAGTTTGCGTCCGAACATCCTGAACAATTGGCTCGGGCAATTGCCAAAGGTATTCCCAGCACTCTGCGAGGTTCGTGCCCATTCGTGTCATACATTGGCCGCTCCAACTCAGGTTTGTCTGTTCACAGGCATGATGTGGCAACTGATGTATTTTCCTTGTGCATCGTTACGGAATTATTCTCATGTTGTCTCGCAGGGCCGCCTCAAAGGACCCTGAATTAGAAAGCACATATCTGAAACTATTAAAGGAAAGCAGTCCCCATGAAAAGGCCATTACAAGAGATCTGGGCAGGTGAGAACCAAGTTCATAGAATATTTATTGCAACTCAAAAAATTGGCAGAACATTCCCTCATCACGATTTTTTCAACGATGGACAGGGTATTGGACAGGAGAATCTCTTCAACGTCTTGAAGGCGTATTCAATCTACGATGAGGCCGTGGGTTATTGTCAGGGCCTTCCTTTCGTTGTCGCCATTCTCTTGCTAAACGTAGGTCTCTTCTGTCGAGTTTTCCTCTGATTTGTGGCTCAACCTGATTCAAAGATGCCCGATGAAGAGGCCTTCAGTCTTCTCGTGCGGTTAATGCATGTGTACGATTTACGTGGTCATTTCCTTCCGGAAATGCCCAAACTGCAATTACGACTAGTAAGATTTGTTTCTCCACCTGCGTTATCTTTCATGACCTTCCTTAGTTCCAGGTAGGCTCTTTTGTATTCATTTGCACCCAGTCCACATTCTGCCACAGTTTGATCGCTTGATCGAGGAACTACTTCCTGTGTTACATGTCCATTTTCTTCGCGAGGGCGTAAAATCCAGCATGTTTTGCTCGCAGTGGTTTTTGACGATGTTCAGCTATCGGTGAGTCCGGTTCAATACTATTTGCACACATCATTCACAACATTGTGCCAGCTTTCCGTTGGATATCGTGTTCCGAATATACGACAACTGTTTGGCCAGTGGAATCGAGGCCATTTTCGGATTCAGCGTCATGCTATTGATGAAGAACGAAGATCTGTTACTGTCTCTGCAATTCGACCAAATCCTGGCGTTCTTAAATAATCAACTATTTGACCGCTACAAGGTAGGAGAATAACCTACGGCATGGTTTCGTCTCAATGAACCTGGAACTTAGGTGGAGGGTGACACAGGCAAACCCCAATATCGTGTCGATGAATTTGTCCAGGACGCCGTTTCTCTTCGCATTACGCCTTTTATGTTGGATGCGTACTCGCACGAGTACGAAGATCTTGTGGTGCGTTGTCTTGGGGAATGTCAAGATATTCATTCTGAACTGGACTTGAGCGCGAGACAAACAAACATGCTTTGGAGGTCGATGAGCTTCGGAACAGCAATCGAGTTTTGTCGGCATCGGTGAAAACTCTGGAGACTAGTTTAGCGCAGCTCAATGACGAGCATGTACATGTGCTGGTGAGTCTAAATTCTCGCGTTGCAATAATGATTCCAATCCATCCGACCCACAGAACGAACTTGTGAAGAGTAGATTACGAAATGAGGAGCTGGAGGGCGAACTGGTTCGATATAAACTTTTGTGAGTCCTCGCTCTGTCAAAGTCTTGCCCCCTAATCCAAGACTTGGAAGATACGCGGAAGCGATGCACGAAAATCAGGATGCTCAGTCCTCGCAGCGGATCTCTTTCGGCGGGTTCTTCAAGCGCGCTGGATAGATGCTCGTGTCGATGTCAGGTTTTGTGTGCGTATAGTTTGGTGTGGTCCGTTGGAAACGGCTTGTTAGATCCTACACTGTATTTCTAGTACACTTTATTTACTTTTACGTATGAATCGTGATGGGGTGATGTCATTCCGTCAATGCAAACTCTCCGTCCCGTTCATTTGCGTTTCTTGAGGACAGGATTTCCTCGCGCGAGCTCCTTCGCTCGAGCGCGCTGCAACTCTACGCAACCGCGTCCTCCGCACTGGCGCAATCCATGGATCGTCTATTCGTCGATATTGCTCGTCACCTCCGGAACAGCTTGGTTTGCATACAAACCCGTCCGGCACTCTATCCTTGCGGGAATCCGCTGCTACCGTGTCGTCGAGAGTGCATGCCTCTCAGTAATCGACTATAAAATCACTTTCGCACAATTGGACAAAAAAAGCGCGTCAGAAGAGGACCGACTGCTGTGCGAGGCTTCTTCAGTCGTCGTCCATATGTTTCTCAGTCATTGAATGCAGGGCTGTTTCAGAGTGCCACAAACGTTCTGCCCATCGAACGCTGAAGGCTTTGCTTGCTAATGGCGGAATCTTCATCAAGGTTCGTACCAGATTGAATTCGCACTCTCGCAACATAACAAAATCACGCAGTTGGGTCAACACCTAGGGTCCCTTTTAGTCTTGCCTAGAGAATGGACTTCAGCCATGAAGGTGTGGCGATATCTCTGGTTTGCGGGTTATCTAACAACTTGTGCCAGCCGCTACAAGACAAATGCGAACCTACACCATACGAAGACGTAGAAGCCTTGTTTCGCTCTGACATGGGCGTCCCAGCTTCAGATTTGTTTGGTGAGAATCTTTATCTCTCTGCTTGCGTCTAAATAAAAATGCGGACAGACGAGCTGGATCCTGTGCCTATTGGGGTTGCTTCTCTGGCTCAGGTTCGTCGCTTCGATCGATTGTTTTCCCCGATCTCTTTACTTTATCGTTTTAGGTTCATGTTGGGCGAGACCGCAAGACCGGGAAACGGGTGGCTGTTAAGGTACGCTGTTTGTTTTATCATAGCTGAATCCCCGTTAAAATTTATAGATCCAACATCCTCACCTAGCCGAGTTTTCTGAAATAGATATGGCCGTAGTAGAGTCGTCGCTAGGTAAGCCCCAGAAAGCTCAAAATGGTCAAATCGGAAGTTTTGTGAGACATCTAAACATTATCAGGCTGGATCAAATACTGGTTCCCCGAGTTTGAGTTTACCTGGCTAGCGGAGGAGATGAGAACTAATTTACCACTCGGTATTTCTTATTCTAAACACAACGACTTTCGGTGCTCAATACCTCGTTGCAGAGATGAACTTCTGTCATGAAGCTGCCAATTCAGAAAGAACCCGAGAAGACTTTCGAAATATCAGGGGAACCACCTTATACATTCCCGAGGTTCTTTCTGCCACTAAGCGAGTGTTAGTCATGGAATTCATAGAAGGCGGCCGTGTTGACGACCTGGCATACCTCGCCAAACGGAATATCAATCGCAACCAAGTTGCATTAGAAATTGCCGCCATATTTAACCAGATGGTCCTCCTTAATGGGTGGTTCCACGCCGTTGAGTTTTTCGTGTAATTTTGCGTCTCAGTGTCTTACGAGGCGAAATAAATAGGACCCCCACCCTGGTGAAACATACGCCATTTCAAAACTACAATGCGCTAATTATCCTGTCCCATAGGTAACCTACTAATCCGCTCGGCCTCAAGCAACTCTAGATCAGCCTACAATTTTGAAATCGTTTTAATTGATCATGGACTTTATTTCGCGCTTTCGCCCGGTATGCTATTAGTACGTGGAGAGGAAAAAAAAACTCACAAAATCCAGAACTACGGATAAATTACTCGAAGTTGTGGCTCTCGCTAATCACCCCAGCATCTCCCGCGACTAAGGCCGACCGGCGCAAGTACGCTGAACTTGTCGGTAATATTGGTCCAGATTTGGTCAGTCAAACTTTTTTCTGACGGGACGTCCCGGTGTCCTCATTGAAATCTTAGTACCCCGTCTTTGAGGCTGCGCTCACTGGCCGTGCTGCCTTGGAGGGTTCATGGGAGGATCAATCTGGACCAGAATCCTTCCGACGCGGTTCTGGGCTGATTGATATTGCCCCACAAACGGAGAAGGAGAAGGAAGCTATTAGGGATGCTGTCACTCAGGACGGCATACTAACATCGGTGCTCGACGTTCTACGGCGTGTCCCCAGAAAAATCCTCATGATATTGAAATTGTAAGGTTTGCGCCTACTTTTATTCCTGGCTGATTTTCTGTAGAAACGATCTCACAAGGAGTCTTGACCATGCACTGATGACGACTCATTCGAACGTACACGATTTTCGCGTTGTTTATATTTATTTCCTCTGACTTTTTCATTTAGACACGGATATTTCTGGTGTCAGCGAAATATTGTGCGACAGCGGTGTGGCATGATGATCACGAACGCCTCGTCAACAAGATGCACGACCGGGGTTTTCTGAACGTCGGGATTTTGGTGCAATATCTCCAGTGCTGGTGGCAAGTATCTCTAGAGTCTACAATGGCCACCGCTGACGATGAACAGGAAATTCCAAAACGTATATATCAAGATGGTATTTCTGGAACAATTATTGGACATCCAAGCGTTCGGGGTGAAAAGTAAAGCCTGGCTACGAGGTTTAACCACGAAGGGCTTGCATGGTGCCCAGGATGCAGCAGCAGGGCTTGCATTGTAGCAGTTCACACATTAATAAAATACGAAAACACAGGACACTTGGCCGGACACGCCCCAGTTCATTTCTTTGCTTCGGCGATCAGCTCATCGACTGTCTTGGTCGCCTGTTTCAACTCTTGCCACTATTGTTTCCTTTAAGCGGGAGTCTGGATCTGAGACAAGGGTTTACGTGCCTGTTCCACAGTAAGGCTTTGCATTCATGAGTTAGGGACGAGTCTAGTCAAGGTCCACGGTCGCGTACCTGATGCCTTTTTTACCGGGTTTCGTTTCCCCACTTGCCTGAAACGGAGATGCTTGAGAATTAGCGACAAGAGGTGATGATACACACTTTGTCCACATAGAACTCGCGAACGTCGAGCAAAGTGGTCCCTTTGAAATTTCTGACTGTGGCACGCTTGTTCTTGCCCAGGTTAATGAACTTTTCGCCGTCCGATGACACTTCGACCGTGCATTCAGTGTCCGCGTCCTAGACGGAAGTTCAGTGACAAGGACGCGTCAATTCGCGTCGTTGGTCGTACTTCTGACTTTTCTTTCGTGGGTTTGGTCGGTTTCTTCACGGTTTTCTTCGGAGCCTCTGATTCAGATTCGGGTTCAAGTTCGTCGCGGTCTGACTCTTCGTCCTTTACTACTTTCGTTTTCTGGAGGGGCATAAGATTAGTGTCGCGCGATTACAATTGCCTACCTTTGCTGGTTTGGAGCGGGGCTTGACGGAGGCATCCTCTGCAACGTCCGACGATTTGCGTTTGACTGGCATGATAGTCCGCTTGTAAGAACGCGTCGCGTACCAATCGAGTAACTGTCACAGGTCACACAATTGTGCATGAAGATTCCTAATCATTCCTTCACCCTGGTCTGCTTCACTGTCCGTAAAGATTGTATGCTGCATCGAATTTGAATAGACTGCTTTGAAATACGACAAAAAAACGCCGACTGTGGTTGGTGTCTGCGGCGTGCGTCAGTGTGAACCTGAACGGTAAACCCGAAATTGGTTGCCTCAGCTCGGGTGCCTAGTGACTGAGAACGTTTGACTCGTATTAGTTTGAACCGAGCGCTGCTGACTCCAATTCGGAGTCTTTCTCCGAGTCGACAAAATTGAACCTCCTAGGCCTTCCTGTTACGCGTCGCTCCACGTGACGTTTAGCTTTCTCGACCTCGACCTACTTTTCTCGGGTCTCCATCCCTTTTTCTCGCTGACTTGGTCGCGAGAATGAAGATCCTTCACAAATCCAAGAGGGCAGTTGCTCCGGTGCGCTCTCAAATCGCATTTATGTCGCAAGTTGGCTGATTCGATTCTACCAGCCCTCTCAGGTCGCAGAACTCATAGCTCGGCTGCTTAACACACCAAACGATGACCTCTCCCAAGTACTTTCGGAGATTGAGACCTGGAAATGGCCCCGGTCCGACCTGAACGCTTGGATCAAGGTCCTGAACAAGTTCGACGCCATTTTGGAGGAAGTAATTCGCGACTACGAAGTGGACAAGCTACAAGTGAACGTGTTCACGCCTGCCACCAAAGCCACGCTCTGCGAAATCCTCAGATTCGAGCGATTATTGTTGGAAAACTCCACCAACAGAAAGATGTTTCATTCATACGATGTTAGTCCGCGTTTGCTACAAACGCAACTCCCGCTAACCCCCGGTACAGCGGCTTAACAGCCTTTTGTTTACTCCAGACCTCGATGTTCTGATCCTGGCATTGAATTTGCTGCTACGTCCATCACAGCAGTATTCTGCTCAGCCATCGGTTTCCCATGCCCTCAATATCTCGACCCCTCGCTTGCAATCGCTTGCGAAACGCTGGCCCCATTTGCGCGAGTATGGTGTCAGTCTCGTGGACCTGGCCAGCCGGCAGGGTATCGCGACTGTGGATGCTCTACCGTCTGATGCTCGCGAAGTTCATTTCAGCTTCTATAGGACCGACGAAAGTGGTCGGAATGATCAAGATACTAAGATGGAAGCTGATACCGAACCACCCCAAAGCTCCCCGCGCAAAGCCCCTACAACCACTGCCTCGAGCGCCGTGAGCATTCACATCGACAACGCCGTTCTCCAATCCAAAACGGACGTCGATATTCTGGCCGATATCATCGAAAAATATTCGGTGCCAGAAACCGAGAAGTTTGAACTCATGTGCCGCATTCGTGCCGCCATCGTTCTGAAACATGGCAATGAAGGAGAGAGAGAGAAACTAGTCATCGTTCGTCTGCTTGCTATCGCCATTTTCGGCCACACCCATCCAGAGACACAAGCGACTACGTCGCTGTTTCTCTACGAACCCGATTTGATCAATCATATCGCCGAGTTGCTGCAGATCGACAAGGAAGTCCCTGTGTCGGTGCAGACCGCTGCAATCGCAGCTCTCGATGCCCTCGCGCACTATCGCAACCGAATCCAAGAAGTGCTTACGGCTGTCAATGCTGGCGTTAACCACGGCATCCTGATGGCTCTCATCCGCAAAACAGTCGCGGATGTGGCGATCCCTGAATCGACTCTGCCGCACTCCTTTGCGGAGGCTCTTTTGTCGCTGGTCACGTTTATTGCATCGCACGCATCTGGCGGGAATATGGTGGTCGGCGCTGGCCTCATACCGCTACTCATACAGGTGATAGAGAACAGGCTTCCTCACCGCTTGCCGCTCGTGTCAAAAACGATGCAATTGGTGGACAACGTCCTCTATAGTTTCACCAACGCCTTCCAACTGTTCTGTACGTCCCGTGGTGTTGATGTCCTTGTCGAAAGGATCGAGGTACGCTGATTTTTTTAATTCCTACAAGCGACCGCTCATCATGTTTCCAGTATGAGATCGACCTGGATCTGAAGGAATATGGCAGCGAGCAACGATCCCGTGAAATATATGGAGCACATGGTTCGTTATACAAAGTTCCTTCCTTCAAATTCTCACTTGCCTCTTCAGGTGACCTACCAGTCGCCCGCGCTGCTATCTTGAAGCACGTCTTGCGTTCTATGCATAGAATGATGCAGTCCTCCGGCACGGCGGAAGGCCTCCGCGGCCTCATCGACTCATCTATCCTCCAGTCTATCAAGAAGGTCATCAAGTATCGAGGACTTTTCGGTCCAACGGTCGTGCCGCTCGGTAGGCCTCACATCTCGTTCCCCTTGAAATTTGTTTTGAATAAGTTTTAAGCCATCAACATCATGGCTACATTCATCCACAACGAGCCGACGTCTTTGGCCATCATACAAGAGGCTGGTCTGCCAGAAGCGTTCTACACTGCTATCGAAGTCGGCCTGGAACCTGCCATCGAGGTATGTGCTCGTTTTCGGTTGAAGTTTTCACGTCAGTTGAACCTGAGCAGGTCATCCAAGCCATTCCCAACGCTATCGGGGCGTTGTGTCTCAACGACATTGGAACCGCTCAACTTGCGTCCCATCCAAGTGTCATCCCAGCCATCTTCTCCATCTTTACCTCCGACCGTCATCTCAAGGTCCTCCTCGATAAGGAGAATGCGGTTCTAATCGGGACTACCATTGACGAGCTCGTTCGGCATCATCCTTCTCTGAAAGCTCCTGTTTTCGACGCCTTGAAAGCGACTTTGAGCAAGATCGAGGTTCTCGGGAACGCATACGTGGTGCCCCCGGAGCTCCAACAGTGGTATAAACTGGTTGGTGTTGTGGCTACCGGCCCAAGTAACACAGATGCCGATGTGGAAATGGAGGATGTGCCGAGCGACGCACCTTCCCCGTCTGAAACCGTCATTCGTGATGACTCGAACCCGGCCAGTACCGAGGATGCCCCTCCAAAAGCGCACGACAACAACATTGTGTCGTTTATCGATATTCTGCTGCGTGTAAGCTTCTCTTTTCCTTTTTTTCTCTTGCTGATCGCAACTAAATCGTATGTCAGTTTCTTGAGGGTCTCTTCCAACATACGCCCCATTGCAAAGATTTCATCACCGCTACTGATGGACTGGCGCGGCTCGGAAGGCTCACAAGTCTACCCTGCATACCGTACGATTTCGCCAACAGCGTCGCCTCCGACTCTATGGTCCAAGTAATGCGTACCATGTCGGAGGTTACTACTGCAGAGACCCTTGCCCACCTGTCAAAGCTGGTGAAGGAGTCTCTGGACGACACGAAGAGCTTTTGGGAGTCTGTCGACGAGGACTCTAAGCTGCTTTCCCTCGTCGACATCACAGGCATGTGTCATTTTACTCCACCTTGAATGACTAGCTAATTGTTTACTTTGTAGCGGACGAAGAGTCCTCCACCAATGCCACTTTCCGTAACCTGGTGACTTTGCACATTCGTATCACCTTACTCTCGGACGTCTTCGCCACTGCTGGCTACGCTCATGGCCGTGCGGCGATAGGCCTTCTCCAGACCTTCATGAGTAACACTACTCCTGAAGTGGTCAAAAATTTGGGCGCTCTGCATCGGGCCACCATCTGGGAGAACATTGTGCTCAAAGCCGGTTTAATATCTAAGGGAATCGACATCGCCGCTACGCCAAGCTCATCGCCTCTGGAGGCGTCGCCGGAGCAGACCACAATCCCTCTGCCAGATACTGAGACCACCCAGATGACGAGTGCGAACGGTATCCAGTCGGAGCCGACCTCCAATCCTGCACCATCACCCGGGGATTTCAAAGACGACAGCCGTCAACGGAACGCTGCTGCCCTCAAGCACTTGACGCATGGTCTGCCGAGTTCGCTGGCCCCGTTCTTCCAAGGTGAGGCCTCGCTTATAGTATACAAGAACAATCATTGACCAGCTACAGCGATGGTCAAAATGTTCCATGCCAGGCGGAATCCGGACACTGCTCAGAAGAAGCAAATCACCGAGTCTTCTTCCGTCATCGCAGAGATATTGGTGCAACATCTCAATTTGAAGGACTTCAGTGAGTCCCTTTTTTTCAAAAATGCTACTAGTTGATCTTAAAACGTACGTCCAGATGACAAGGCCTCTGTGTTTGCCTACTATACGATCATGCTCGGACTGCTCACCATACTTCTAATCGACGGTGAGCATCTTTCTTTCTTTCTTTGCTACGAAAAGGAAATTGATTTGATGCAGAGCGCACAACGAGTAACACTCTGCACACCGTGCAACTCTCGGCCCTCTACCAATCTGGGGGTTTGGATGCCACCCTCAACGTTTGCCAGAAATTCATGACGACGATTGATTCGGTTATGCAGTTACGGACTGAAGATCGCACGGAGGAGCAGAAACAGGAACTGGTGCACGCCTATGGAGGACTAAAAGTGGCTTTGCATCTCATTCACCCTCTGATCTCGTCGAAACCCCTCTTCGAATCTGGCCAGACGTTGCTGCTTATTACTCGGGACAAGAAGGACACAGATCCGGGATACTTCGAACCTCATAACTTTCTTGTCAAGCTTCGCCTCGCTGCGTTGCCGGTCTTGCGTGCCCTTTGGGAGGCCCCATGGCTGATCTCAGCGCCTCTGAGCGTCAGCAGGTCGATCGTTCAGACCGTCCTAGAGCTCACGAACGGCGAGGGCGAGGAATTGAAAGGCGAAACACCAGGCGATGGTGGTCCTGGGATTCCGCGGCCACTAGGTGCAGATGAGGGTCGCATTAGGCAGCTCACTGACATGGGCTTCCCTCGCTCAGCAGCGGAGCGCGCCTTAGCCCGTACTCAAAACAACCTCAGCGCCGCCACAGAGATTCTCTTATCGCACCCATTCCCGCTACCGCCGGATCCGATCCCCGGTCCGGAAACCGTCGAACCTGCCGAACCCGCCGATAACATCCCTGTTGATCCCATCGAGACTGATTCGGCCGAAGAGCCGATAGCGGTTGACGAAGTGGTGGAGGCTTCTCAAGAAGTTGAGGTCGTTCCTCCAGAGCCTTCCGGGAAGAGCAACGAGCAGTGGCAAACGGCACTGGATGAGGCTCGAGAACCGCTCCGAGCTGGGATCAGCCGTCAAGCATTGTTGCTCGTCGATGAACACCTCTCGCTCATATTCCATCTCCATGTGGCTTTCATCCGTCCCACCAATGCCCACCAGCAGCAAGCGGTGAGAGATCTTGTCGACGACATAAAAGACTTCTCCCCTTTCGCATACGACGTTCAAGAACAGCCCCTCGCCAATAGGTGTAGGCTCCTTGCCCTGGTTCTGTGCGAAACCCCGTCATCTCTCAGCCCAGAGCTCAGAGTTACCCTGATGGATAGCTTGCTCGCTCTCTTACTTTCGAATCCGGTCAGCATCGACCCGGAACATCCCTCCATCCCCCGATGGCTCGCTGCGCATCTCCTTGTCACAGAGGCCTTGTTCACCTTAGCGGACGAACCCCGCGCAATCACATTGCCGAAGGAAGACGAGCCCATTGTCACAGAAAGCATTCCCACCGGCCCCCCTCTTTCCGAGGCTCGAACTATCGTGTTCGACTTTTGTCTACGTCTTCTTGCCATTCCGGACCTGCCGAATGATGAGCTTTTGTCGACGCTCCGGCTCTTCGTCCTCCTCACCAGGGACCACGAGTCGGCGTCTCAGTTCGTCAAACGGGATGGACTGGCCATGCTCTTCCGGCGGCTTCGAGCCTCGGCGGTGCCAGGCAGCTCGTCCTATATTGCGACTATCTTACGGCACATTGTGGAGGACGCTGGAACTGTTCAAAGTATCATGAAACAGGCCATCAAGCGTTACTTCTCGCAGCCCCGAACTAATGTAGTCGACGCTGCAACGTTTGTCAGGAATTGCAGCGCAATGGCGCTTCGTGACTCTCGGATGTTCATCGACGTGACGGAATCAGTTTGCCAACTGGTTTCCCCCTTCTCGCCGTCACAAAACCTGAAACTAAAGGATCAGTCTGGAGAAAAACCGTCGACTGAAACGGCACCTGAAGCTATCGTCGAGATGCAGGTGGATGCCTCGACAAATTTTGCTGCCTCGGGTTCAGAGTCGCTGGAAGGCGTGGTCCACTTCCTGATAGCTGAACTGATGCGGTCGACAAAACCCGACTCCACCACCGTCATCGATGCCATCTCCTCCGATCCAGTTCCTCCAGCCGGTAGTACTGCGGCCGATACGGGTTCTGCCGGTGCTCAGGTTGACTCCGCCGCCGATCCTGCTTCAAAGGACCGATACCAGTACTCGTGCTTCCTCATGCAATGTCTGACCGAGTTGCTGTTCTCGTACGACTCTTGCAAGCTGGCATTCCTGTCGTATTCGTCCAAAAAGAAGTCGCAAACTCCATCGAAGGAGATCCCTGGGAAATTCCGGTCCACGACGCTGCACTTCCTGCTTTCGGACCTCATTTCATTCGAGACCATCAACCCCCAGCCCAATTCAGACGGTCGCGATCGAATCACCGTTTGCAATTGGGCCATGTCACTCTTGGTCGCATTGTGCGTTGACACTTCGTCGACACATGAGCTCAAGGAGGTTTCCCCAGAGCTGGTGTCTGTCCGCAAGTTTGTTCTCGAGGCCATCAGTCGTGCCATCAAGGATTTATCGACGTCTGAGAGCCTCGAGGCGCGTTACGGCCGCCTGCTCGCTCTAGCAGACCTGTGCCATCGCCTGTTGACGGTCCGTTTCAATACGAGCTCGCGCAAACACCAAGACGACACGCCCACCCATATCGCCAAAGTAATGCTAGAGAAGAACTTCGTTGCAACTTTGACAACTGCTCTGTCTGAAGTTGATCTGAACTATCCGAATGTGCGCGGACTGGTGGCCTCAATTCTGCGCCCACTGGAATATCTGTAAGTATCACAACGCTCCAAGTACAAGTATCTCACCCATTTCTAGCACCAAGATTGCGATCAAAATGAGCCGCACGTCCAACAAGAACAAGGATACCGCTGAAGGGGAGAAAGTCGAAAGCGAAAGCTCGATGGGATCCGAAGACGATGATGACGAGGAGATGGAGGAGGATACGGGTCGGGAAGAAACACCCGATCTTTATCGCAACTCTGCTCTCGGCATGTATGGAGGTGTAAGCTGAGGCACTTTTCAAAATAGGTATACTGGCTGACAGTTCACAGGAAATGGAAGATGTTCATTTCGGGGCTGAAGGTGAGATGGACGAAGACGAGGAGGATGAAGACGAAGACGTTGAGATGGATTTCGGTGAGGAGACCGGCAGCGAGGACACCTCCAACACTGGGGACGAAGGTGAAGATGAAGAGCCGACCCGTCAGCCCGGAGAGGTATGGGACCCAGAAGAGGACGAAGAAGATGAGGAAGACCTCGTCGAACAAGATGAGGAGGAGGAGGATGAAGAAGAAGACGATGAAGGAGATGTGAACGATCAGATCGACGGCGTCGAGGGCGACGAAGGCGACGATGAAATGATGTGGCAGGTAGCTATCATTTTTTCCCAGAGTACCATTCCACAACGCTTATTCCAACATAGGACATCAATCCCGACGAAGCAGGCCCTGTGGATGACGGAGACGATGATGATGATGCTGGAGGTTGTATTGCTTGCCACACATTTCATTTAGCTGGCTAAACAACATAGTAGGACCGATTCAGATTCTTCACACCGAGCAAGATGATGAGCCCGAAATGGTTTCTGAAGACGAGTGCGTCTTCATTGCTCTTACCTTATTTGAAGTATAACATCCTCAGATTCGGTAACGATATCGCTGTATTGGACCCCCGAGGTATATCTGCGGAAGATATATTCGGTTTTGGAGACTCGTTCATCAATGGAAACGCCCGTGACGCTACCGGGTTTTTCGTTCCTCGGAGACACCGCGGAGCAGGTTAGTCCACGAACAAAATTCTTCTGCCCAAATCCTAACTGCTCTTAGTGGACGACAACGTGCAATTGTTTGGTCGGGGCAGAAATGGCCCCGCTCCCGCTCCCGAGGCAACCACTCATCCTCTGCTACTCGATGCGTCGGCTACCGCACGCGCCCCCCCGATTCAACAACGAAGTTCGCGACAGCCGCAGCGTATTGTCACCGGTGGCTCTGCAGACTTGTTACAGACTCTCGAGGACCTTATTGGGGGCGGGGCGGTGCAGCTTTTCCAACACGTCATGACCCGTGGACGCGGCGGCGGCGCTCCCGAAACTATACGTCTCGATGTTCCCGCAGCAGCTTTGGGTGGATTTCTCCAGCAGCGTCGGGGTCCAGGGGGGATATCGGCTGCCGTACGGGTTGTTGAACGACCCCCTCGGCCCAATCAGGCCCAGCCCCAAGGTCGCGATTTGGATCCTTTGCTAACATTGCAACGATGGGCCGAAGAAATCAAGATCCTTCATGGCGACTTCGTGGTGGAACGTGTCGGCAAGCTCGCAAACCATGTTGCATTGGCATTACTTCCTGCTGCTGTGAAGGCGGCGAAGGAAGCCAAGGTTCTTGAAGAGCGAGAAGCGGAGGAGAGCGCGAAAGCGGAAGCAGCAGCAGCAGCAGAAGCAGAAGCGGCGGCGGCGGCAGAAGCAGCAGCAGCAGCCACAAAGGTCCCGGACGCAGTCGATCCGGGAACGGCTACCCAGGACGCGCGGCCGGAAACAGATGAGCCCAGCGTAATGGACGCAGCAGTGCCGCCGATCGCCCCCGCGCCGAATAATGTCATCGCAGATCCTCCTCCCGTCACGACCGACACGGTCGATGCGGATATGGACGATGCCCCGGTGCCTCCTGTTGTCGGTGACGCAGATCAACTTGCTGCCCCCGCTGTTGAGACATCCGCTTCTACCTCAGAAGAACCCGCTGCAGGGACTGACACCGTTGCGGAGTCGGAGGCTGCTGGACCGAGTACTGCTCAGCGCGTGACGGTCATGATTCACGGCAGTGCGGTGGATATCACAGATACTGGCATTGACCCGACGTTCTTGGAGGCGCTTCCAGACGATATGAGAGAGGACGTTCTCAATCAACATGTTCGGGACCAACGTGCGTCTCGGATTGAGCGGCCCCCAGACTCCCAAATCAGTGCTGAATTTTTGGATGCCCTGCCTCCCGAAATCCGAGCCGAAATCATTCAGCAGGAAGCTATTGAACGCGCTCGGCGGCGAGCTGAAGCTGCCCCTCCGACCGGCGCACCAGCTGAACTCGATCCTGCAAGTTTCATTGCGACCCTCGACCCTACTCTTCGACAGGCCGTACTTCTCGATCAGGATGACAGCTTCATTCAAACACTTCCCTCACACATGATTGCGGAGGCCGGAGCGTATCGCGAAAGTCGGGGGCCTCGCCGGCAATTGGCAACTCGTTCTTCGGGGCCGCGCGCTGTAGCCGGCGCAGCCTCCGGCTCAACTGCGCCTCGAAAATTCGTCCCTCAGCATGATGCCATCCAGCTCCTCGACAAGGCAGGAGTTGCTGTTCTTGTGCGGCTTTTGTTCTTCCCTCAAGTTTTGAGAAAAACGCTCCTGTTCAAAGTTCTCGTCAATCTCTGCGAGAACGCCAAGACCCGAACGGAGCTGTTAAACTTGCTGCTGAATATTCTCCAGGATGGCACCGGGGATTTGGGAGCTGTTGACAAGGGTTTTGCCCAGATGTCGTTCCGAAACTCTAAACCGCAAACTCCCAAGTCTGCTGGCAAGCAGAAAGCCGGGTCGGATTATTTCGCGGCGCTGGCTCTACCCAGCCTTCAGGAAGAAATTGTTCCTGACCTGATAGCTCAGCGCTGTCTGGAGGCTTTGACGTACATCGTTAGCGCCAACGAGTTCTCGTCTCTATTTTTCTTGACGGAGCATGAGCTTCCTGTCGGTCTTCGGAGGACCGCGTCCAAAAAAGGTAAAGGGAAGGAACGACAGGTACCCCAAACCCATTATCCCATCGTTCTGCTGCTCGGACTCCTCGATCGCCAATCGCTTCTGAAAACCCCTTCTATAATGGAATCCGTCGTGGGCCTCTTGGCTACAGTGACTCGACCTCTTGCGAGCGCGAAGGAAAAGAAGGCCGATGCCGAGCCGGCACCAGCGCCTGCGTCCGCGTCCGCGTCTGAGCCCACATCCGCGCAGATCCCTGCTGAGCCTCCCTCGAGTTTGAATTCAACGACAGACTCGACGACAGACCCGACGTCCGTGGCCGTGGCCGCCGAGTCAGCTCCTCCAGCACCCGAATCTATCGATGCCCGTGCGTATCTTGCTTTGTGTTTTTTTTTTTTTGCAAGCTGACACGTTTGAACAACAGCGTCGACCGTTCTTCCTCCGACCAAGGACCTGTCCATCGAAGCTGCAGAAGAACGTATACTACTCGCGAACCCTCCTCAGATTCCTCACCCCGTTCTGCGACTCATCGTCAATATTTTGACGATCGGGGAATGCTCCGGAAGGACTTTCCAGCAGAGTCTGGCTTTGATCCAGCATCTGTCCTACATTCCCGATGCCAGGGACGTGGTCGCCCAGGAATTGAGGTCCAAAGCGCAGGAATTTGGGCTTAATCTCTATTCAGATCTGGACGAGTTGGCGGCCGATCTTCGAGGCTCGGAAGGGGATGTCATGGTCGGTTCGGTGGCGTCTAAATTCTCCCCCGCGTCATCGGTTCAAGCCAAACTTTTGCGAGTGCTCAAGACCATCGACTACATGTATTCACCCAAGTCTTCCGCATCCTCCGGGGTTGAACCTGGGACCTCTGATGCCGACAAGGTGCAGGACATTTACGAGTCATTCAGGTTCACGCCGCTGTGGAGACGATTGGGAGATTGCTTGGCTATCATCGAGGAGAAACCAGACACGGAACACATCGCCACAGTCTTACTTCCTCTCATCGAGGCGCTGATGGTCGTTTGTAAATACGTCGGGTCCAAAGGGTCGTCCACAGGCGCTGCGCATCTTCTTCGAGCTGCGGCATCCCCCAAATCGCCTACGACCCCCAGAGAATCGATGGAGGACCTGTTCGTTACCTTCACCGATGCCCACCGCAAAGTGCTCAACTTGATGGTTCGCAACAATCCATCGTTGATGAGCGGTTCGTTCTCCCTCTTGGTCAATAACCCGCGAGTTCTCGACTTCGATAACAAGCGGAACTACTTCACGCAACAACTGCATCGACGTCCGCACAGCCGGGAGCATCATGGTACCCTCCAGTTGAACGTTCGCCGAGCCCGCGTCTTCGAGGATAGCTTCCAGCACCTTCAGCGAAAAAGCGGAGAACAAATCAAACACGGAAAGCTCAGTGTTCGCTTTTACGATGAGGAGGGCGTGGACGCGGGTGGTGTAACTCGAGAATGGTTCCAGATCCTCGCCCGGCAGATGTTTGATCCCAACAATGCTTTGTTCCAACCTTGTGCGGCGGACAGACTCACCTACCAGCCGAACAAAAACTCGTGGGTCAATCCCGAGCATCTCTCGTTCTTCAAATTCGTGGGGCGTGTGATAGGAAAGGCCATATACGACGGACGGCTACTGGATGCTTACTTCGCGCGGAGCTTGTACAGACAGTTGTTGGGGAAGCCAGTGGACTACAAGGACGTGGAATGGGTCGATCCGGAGTATTACAACTCGCTCTGTTGGATTCTTGAGAACGACCCGACTCCTTTAGACCTCACATTCAGTGTTGAAGCAGACGAAGTGAGTTGTGTTTCGTTAAACTTGATCGTATTGCTGACTCGAAATTAGTTCGGTGTCAATCGCATCGTCCCGTTGAAAGAGGGCGGTGATGCTTTGCCGGTCACGCAGGAAAACAAGAGAGAGTTCGTGCAGTTATCTGCTCAATATCGCCTTTACTCGTCCATCAAGGATCAAATCGAGAATCTTTCGACCGGTTTCTACGAAATCATACCGAAAGAGCTCATAACGATCGTACGTTGAATCTGCGTTTACCATATTACACAATTCATCGTCTCCTAGTTCAACGAACAAGAGCTCGAACTTTTGATTTCTGGAACGCCAGATATCGATGTTGATGAATGGCGAGCTGCGACTGAGTACAACGGGTATACAAGCTCAGATCCGAACATCGTGTGGTGGTGGCGTGCGCTCAAGTCCTTCAATCGCGATGAACGAGCCAAAGTTCTCAGTTTCGCGACTGGCACGTCCAAAGTCCCGCTTGGAGGATTCACGGACCTTCAAGGCGTACAGGGCGTGCAAAGGTTCTCGATCCACCGTGCATATGGCGATTCCGACCGGCTACCGCAGGCTCACACCTGTAGGTTTCCTGTTCGTCGTGCTCGTTTACCAAACTGACTTGCGTTCAGGCTTCAATCAAATTGATCTTCCACAGTATTCATCCTATGAAATGTTGCGGCAACAACTTTTGTTGGCCATCATAGAGGGAGGCGAAGGCTTTGCTTTCTCATGAGCAACGAACACTAATTTTACATGAAACTCATTGTAACACCCGCAATATACATTTTCGTCTAGCTACTGTAGTTGTAGAATTCCGATTCGGCCCGGATCTGCGCTGCCATGTCAATATCACATGTTTCCAGCGTTCGGGAACAACACTTGCCGTCCCGAATTGCCAGCCAGCGCGTCCGTGTGGGGCTTCATTCTCGTTCCAATTCTGCACCATGAAGGCTTTCGTCGTCCATGAACTCACCCATCCCTCGAAGATTCCTTTGACGACGGACTGGCCACTGCCGACGCTGAAGAAGGACCAGATTATGGTGCGGTTTTATTTGCCCAGAGGATCTCTTGCTCCCCATGTCCACCACTGACGCCCGCAGGTTGATGTGTACGCTGCTGGGCTTAATTTCTACGATGTATGTCGGCCGGAATACCACCCGTCACGCCGCTTTCTTGACCTTCCATTGAGATTTTGCAAGCACAAGGGCGTCATCAAACTAAACATCCTCTTCCATTCGTTCTGGGCTCTGAGTTTACGGGAAGGGTCTCGCATGGCTTCCCTATTCCAGCGGGTATGTTAACCCACTTTCTCTCGACTAATCATGCGAACCACTTCAAGGTTGTCAGTTGAAGCCCGGCGACAGAGTATTCGGAGTAGCATCCGTGCGTTGTCCGAGTCCGCTACATCTTTCTTTGAGCCTAAGCCAAACGTAGGGTGCCTATGCAGATAAAGTCGCGGTTTCCGTGAATTCTGTTTTGCCCTTCCCCGACTCACTTACATTCGAACAAGGAGCGGGTAAGGCCTCTCACAACACGCCGATTCAGGTTTTACCCAGTACTCCGTAGGACTATTTGTTACTTGGCCAACAAGTTACGAGGCGTTGGTTGGCAGAGCCAAGCTACAATCCGGTTTGTAGTGTATCGTCACGGACTACCTCCTCCGCTGATTCTACATTTTTTAGGTGAATGGGTTCTCGTGACGGCCGCTGCGGGCGGTGTCGGAATGGCGGCCGTTCAATTGGCGAAAGGTGCGCGGATGTCTTACTGGGCCCGCCGATCTCACGAGCAATTTAATTTTGTGAAGGACTTGGCGCCAAAGTAATTGGGGCGGCTGGCTCGCAGGAAAAGCTGGATATCGTCAAGAAATATGGTGGCGCTGACTACACCGTGGACTACACGAAAAAGGGATGGCAACAAGAAGTACTGAAAATCACGAATGGCCGCGGAGTAGATGTGATCTACGACCCTGTTGTAAGTGCATCCCACACGGCTTTCCTTATTGCTGTGAGCTATCGCTATGACATAGGGCATGATCACAGGTTCGTTTAGTATCTCTGAACGAGCTAGACACTAAATTAGTGTGCAGATTGTTTGAAATGTATTGCCTGGAAAGGACGTGCTCTGGTAGTCGGTTTTGCTGCGGGAGCCGTCGAAAAGGTTGGCGCACAGGCTTCAACCAACACTGACGAGCCCTAATCCCGCGATTCAGGTACCCATGAATCTAGTTTTACTTAAGAACATATCTCTAGTGGGTATCCACTGGGGTAGATATCAAGGTATGTCGCCACGTCGCGTTTATTTCTGCTGCATCTCACAACTTTCAGTTTGCGAACCCGGCCACATGCCCTCGGTCTACAAGGCTGTCCTCGAGTAGGTTTTCGTGTTTTCGACACGCACAACTATTAATCATCTTTTCAGACTCTTGACTTCTGGGCGCGTCTCGCCTCCCGTCGTTTACAAGGATGTATATACCTTGGACACTCTGGGAGATGGTCTACATGCTTTGGAGAGCAGAAAAACTTGGGGAAAGGCCGTTGTTAGAGTCAAGGAAGATGACTCACGAATTGAGAAGGCGAAACTCTGATACACGACTTTCCCCTGTATAATTACTGCTTTAAATTATTTCGTGGACATTCCCGCCGGAGCACCTGTTGCGAACTGTTCGCGTTCGTCACAGTCACGCTCAGTCATTGCGGCAGAATGGCTCGAAAAAAATGGTATGTAGTAACTGTCGGTCGAGAAGTCGGCGTTTTCGATACTTGGTTAGTAATTGGTTTGGCTCGAAGAACGCGCGTTGAAATAACTGCTTAGGATTGAAGTATCACCACTGGTGACTGGCGTCTCCGGTGCTTTGCATCAAAGCTTTTCGTCGGAGAGCGAGGCAAACGATATTTTTGCAAGAGCGCAAGACGCTGGGAAGACCAAAATTGTAGGCACAACGGCAACCTCAACTGCTACAAGTCGTCCGCCGTCCCCCCGATTGCATGCGGAGAGGCCGCCCGCTGCGGTCGACCCAGGCCGACAGCACAGTTATTCTCCTTCTGTTAGACCTTTGGCGACCCCTACAGCTGCTAGCCGCAGCCTTCATTCCGCGCGAAGCTCCACTTTGGATCTATTCGGACCACTCAAGAGCGAAATCATCGAAGGAGCATCCACATCCGCTTCCCGTGTTTCCTCTCCTCCCACAGGTGAGGCAATAGTCCTGTCCTCTGGCAGCGAAAGCGCGGTGCTTTCGCCACTCGATTTCCGGGAAAATGGTGACGATGGTTCGGAGCTGCCAGCGCAAACTGGGTCTTCGAGTCGCGCCTCCTCGAATCTCCCCAGTCCTCGCCACGCGGCTGCCTCGGCCTCAGCACAAGGGAGCAGCAATGATAATACATTGCCTCCCGTAACAATCAATGTGGTGCACCACATCCACCACCATTACCACCACCATACGCATCGCAATGATGCCTCCGAGCATCACTTGAATGGCAGGGAAGATAATTTAAATTATCTTTCATCCCAAATGGCGGACCTCGGTTTGTCGCAGGAGGACAACCATGTCTCTCATGCAACTGATCCTCGTTCGCCGTTGAGGCAACCCGGGTCGGTGCCTCCAATCTCGTAGGTTCTGTTTAGGCGCCCTAAATTGTGGGTGCTCATTGCTCTTCACAGTTCATTGTCATCTACTCGACCGTCGCCGAGAATGTCGGGCGACAGCATGCTATTCAGTTGATTCCTTGTATTTTATGTAAATAATATTAGATCAAAACATTGATAAACACGACATGTCGCAAGATTCCATCCTTTTCAATTCATCGTACGCGTCCGGAGGGTCGCGGCTTTTATCGGAGACTTCATTCCCGTCAGGCTCCGGTCTATCTTCACATACAGCATCTGGGGAAGATGACCTCTCCATATCTGAACTGTCGTTATCGGATAAACCCGAAACAGGTGAACCCGCATACAAGCGGGTTGTCCTTATTCTGACTTGGATATGAAGCGTTGGAGAATCCTGAAGACTTGGAAAGGATCAAGAAACATACCGGCAGATTACGGGACGAGAAATTACAGAACGACGCGTTCGTCCTCAAGAAATTGAACGCGACTCTCTCGTCTTTCAATGACGCGCTCGGCGATGTGGGATCTCAGAACGAAGTAATGCTCTGCAGCTTCCCTCGAGTGGCTCGATCTCATCCTATTCAGCGCGTCGCGGCACAGTTGAAGCAAACAGAAGGGCTGCTGGACCGATATGTTGCCATCCTCTCAGGATCAGAGGAATTCGCCCGTTTGATCTTTGACGAGCAGTGGCAAGGTGCTGAAGCTGTGAGTCTATCCGTCCGCTGCTTCCTTTTACAACGGTACATTGTTGCCAGGACGAGATGATCCTCGCTCAGGAGCAGAGGGAAGCTGAAGAGAGAGCCCGGAGGGTCGAGGCCGAACGCGTCGCTGCAGCACAGCGCGAACAAGAACGGTTGCAACGAGAAGCACTAGACCATGCAAATCAGAGGGAGAGGGAAAGAGCGGAGAGAGAGAAGAGTGAACGGGCGACAGCCAGAGGTGGTGTTCGAGGTGTTAGAGGCACACGAGCATCCATGCGTGCTGCCACTCGTGGGGTCGGCCGAGGAGGTAAGCACATGTTCATTTAAACTGGATGGCCCCGGCTCATCAGACCAGCGGCCGCTTCGTCTGGCCGCCCACCTACGACTTCTGCGGCTCGCGGATCTTCAACCGCTCGCGGAGTCGGGCGGAGTACATGACGGTTCGAAACCGTTTTGGCGGACTTACCCCGCTATCTATCACGCCGAGCCCGTCCTCGCCGTGCGCTAGGCTACGCTACTATTCGTACCCTGCGATCACTTGCACCGCCGGCTAATCTTCTGCGAACGTACTTATATAGCAGATGCCGTCATTTGTGGCTTGAGTACTGAACCGTTCGTATCACCCATATAATCTGTGATAAATGGTCGTTGTAAATTTCCTTTTTGAGCCCCTGGCGGTTGTTTGGTTTGGATTGCGCCTCTTGGATCATTACCGCAACTTTTTTCGATGTTGTCAAAACGCAGGCGCGACGAAAGCGAAGCCGAGTCTTCCGATTCGGAACACATTGACATCTCCAACGCCCTAGCGGGCAAGCGCCAACGGACACTACCAGACCCTGAACATGACTCCGACGACGAGCTGGGGGATCTCATAAGAACCTCCATCGCAAAAAGGGACATAAAAAATGGGACGGAGGTTGTAAAAAAGGTCAAAGGGAAGAATAAGCTAGCGAAGGGAGAAGTGGGAGGCGGAAGCTTCCAGAGCATGGGTGCGTTGAATGTGTACTTTCTCTGGAGAGTAGTTTCTCACCAAATTCGTGGACAGGGCTCCATCCTTCGCTGCTGAGGTCTCTGACGCTCCAGGGATACCGTATTCCGACACCTATACAACGTCTTTCCATTCCTGCGCTTCTTGAAAGCCCTCCCCGAGACCTCGTCGGAATGGCGCGCACTGGTTCCGGCAAATCTCTCGCGTACATGGTTCCACTCGTGCAACGACTTTCGGGCAGGCACTCGACCACATTCGGGGCACGCGCTTTAATTCTCCTACCCACGCGAGAGCTCGCTCTTCAGCTTCTCAAAGTGGGCAAAGAACTGGCGCGTGGATGGCATTCGGGAAATGGCGGTCACGCAGGGGACGGAGAAGAAGTGCAAGATTCTAGCAAGGGCGAGAGCTTACGGTGGAGCTTGATTGTTGGGGGTGAAGGGTTGGATGAGCAATTCGAAATGATCACAAGTAACCCGGATGTGTGCGTTTTATTATTTTCGTTTTCTTCTGTCCGTTAACCATGCAATTTTATGTAGCATCATAGCGACCCCCGGTCGTTTACTTCATCTCATTGTCGAAATGAATCTGGACCTCAAGTCCGTTCAGTATGTCGTGTTCGATGAAGCGGACCGACTTTTCGAGATGGGGTTTGAAACGGCACTCAACGAGATCCTGCACCGTCTACCGGCCTCTCGCCAAACTCTTCTTTTTTCAGCGACTCTGCCGAAATCCCTTGTCGAATTCGCCAAGGCCGGATTACAAAGTCCCAAACTTGTCCGGTTGGATGCGGAAAGTAAAATCAGTTCTGACCTCAAGATGGCGTTTTTTTCGGTCAAGCAGGCAGAAAAAGACGCCTGCCTTCTTTTCATTCTCCGAGATGTAATCAAGGTTCCCTTTGGCGATGCTCCGACCTCAGAAGCAGATGCCAGTACCCGCAAGGGCAAGGCGAAACACTCAGAGCAGCGAACAGCCCCTCATCAGACACTTATCTTCGTCGCAACAAAACACCACGTCGAATATCTACTCAATTTACTCACCACTGCCAATTACGCTGTTTCCCACATTTATGGTTCTCTCGACCAGACGGCACGGTCCTATCAGATGGACCAATTCCGACGGGGTTTCACCAGCATTCTGGTCGTCACGGATGTCGCTGCTCGTGGTATTGACATCCCTGTTCTGGAGAACGTCATAAACTACGACTTCCCTCAAGGCGCGAGAGTCTTTGTGCATCGCGTCGGACGGACGGCTCGTGCTGGTCGCCAAGGCTGGGCATGGTCATTCATCACCAACACCGAACTCCCATATTTGCTTGACTTGCAACTATTTCTGGGCCGCCCATTGAAGGCGGATGTTTCCGCGGACGGGGACCAGGAGTACACCCAGTCCTTAATCCTCGGCACCTTCGAACGGGAGAGGATCGACGAGGACGTGGAATATATTCGGGCTCTCGAAGATGTGAATCACTCCCTTCCGATATTGAGGGAGGTGATGAAGCGCGGACATGCCATGTACGAGCGCAGCAAGGGAAAGGCCAGTCCGCCGAGCTATAAACGGGCGAAGGAAATGACGAAAGATCCGAAATGGATTCTCGCGGGTTCCGATTCCGGTGTTCACCCTGTTCTACTCAGAGGGGACGACGGGGCTGAGCGGAGAGCGCGGGAGGAAGTGAGGAAGGCTTTACTCCGCAGCGTTAATACGTTCAGACCGTCGGAAACGGTTTTCGAGGTTGGAAGCAAAGGCAAAAACAACACCGCCAATTCGGCCTTGATGAAGGATCGGAGGAAAGCGTTGCAACGATCGGCCCAGCGCCGACTTTCGGCGTCCGTTTTAGCTGCCGCGGAAGAGGACTCGGAACCTGAGGCCGGACCCGCTGGAGTGGAGATGGAAATGGCTGACGAGGAAGACCTTGCGGTATGTGCTTCAATTCTTACTGTTCAAGGGCCCTTGTCGAGACATCCATAGGCTGTTTTTGAGACGCGGAAACAGGACTACAAGGATTCGGAGTTTTATATGTCTCATTACCAGAAGGATGCCATGACTGAGAAAGGGTACGTGCATATTCGACCTGTATATACTGGCTTATTCACATATTCAGGTACTCGCTCAATGATGGAGCCTCGTCGTTCGCCGAGCAAGCGCGAGGTGTCACTTTTGACCTTACCGGAGACGAAGGGGTTGCAGATCGCAAGCGCCGTCAGTTGAGCTGGGACAAGAAGAAGAAACGCTTCGTCAAAGGAGATGGCGTCGGCGCCGATAACATCAAGCTCGTGAAAACTGAAGGCGGCACTCGTCTTCCCGCCACGTACCGCAGCGGCCGATTCGACGAATGGAAGGCGAAAAGTCGAATTGCCTTACCCAAAGTGGGCGAAGCCGAAAATGACGGACACCAAAGAAAAAGGCCTATCGGCATTGGAGGCCAACGATTTAGGCATAACAAAGTTGTGGCTCCCAAGCCGCTGGATAAGTTGGGCAACGACTACGAGCGCAAGGTTCGACAGATGAAGAAGAAATCCGAAGCCGAATCCCAAGAAGGGGAGCAGTCGACATCAAGTCGAGGCCGGGGAGGACGATACGGGGGCAAATCGATGGGGAGGGTCAAGACCGAGCTCAAAACCTCGGAGCAGATCCGGAAGAACAGGAAGGCATTGGATAATCGGAGAGCCAAAAACGCTCGTCCAAGTAGAGGTGGAGGAGGTGGAGGTAGAGGCAGAGGCGGGGGAAGAAAAGGCAAACGATGACATGTCGAGTATCATATTACTCTGTGACGGTGGATGTAAACTACTCCCATTTGGCACCGGACCTGAGTGCTCGATTAGAATATGTCTGGTGGCAATTGAAAGAGCGCACCCGGACACAACTTTGACCTCGCCTCCCTCCAGTAAATCCACACCTACAGAACGCAGAGCATTGACACACCACTCTGGGTACCCAACATCTCCGAAATAGGTCGCAAAGAATGTTTTCAGATAATTTGGAAAGGTCCCGTTCAAAATGGCATTTCTGGCATCACCCATTAATCTAGCTTGATAGGTAATGTTGTGGATGGTTACAGCTGTGAACAAGTAAGCAGGTGGAGGACGCGAACTAGCATCCGACGCGAACCAGTGGCTGCAGTCGTTTCTTTGGTCATCGTCCCGTGTAACATAGCTCGGGAGGTCCCTTCCGCGCATGTAGGGCACGGACATTCAGGATCAATCGGCCCAAAATCATTCGCGTACTTGGCGAGCCCTGGAATAGTTATCAGTACACGCACTGGCACCACTGCGGTCCACTCACTTAGATTGACGGGTCCGTGAGGAGTCAACGCGACACCAAATCGTGCCGTTCTGGTGGGGAAAACACAATCGGCCTGGAAGAAAAATCAACAAAGCCAAGTTACGGAACCCATGATTAGATTCGGATCGCACCATGTCAATACCCAAAGCAACACAGACCAATAGATCTATAATCTTGTCAGCCCGCGAGAGTGGATTCGAAAGTAAGCATCACCCTCTGCGAAACCGATGCCCATGCTGTATCGAGGTCGATCTTCCGGTAGTTTTTCGGTACATCGGCTGATACTGGACTGGGTCGGAGTTGCACTTTCATGGATATCAAGTGCTTCTGCTCACATCCGCCAAAATACATCTGGGGAACCGGTAAATCATCGACAAGCCCATCGTATTACCACCAACCTTTTTCTTCGCCACCACTAAGGCCACCGATGGCGAACCCGGCGACTTGGTCTTTTCGCTCAAGCATTTGCGTCAGACAGCGATCTCTGAGCTCCAAATCGAGTCCGCCTTGCACAATCGCAAAGAGGTTTTGTCTATCTTGCTTGCCAGAAGCGTTATGACGAGTTATGCATCGGTCAAGCCATCGAACGGAGCGCTCCATTGCCTCTTCTACTCTGGCATGGTCAGGACTGAGACTAGGTACTGACGCATTGTCAGTTGGTTGGAATCGAGATGCAAAAACCTCTCATCTCACCTACATCGTCGAGTTGCATGATTATATCTCCGCCGATCGCGTGCTGAATAGATATACTTTCCTCGGGCTATTCATCTGTGAATCATGCGTCCCGAAAATGGAGCGCGTATACGAACAGTGAGCATAGTCGGCTCCCCAGTGAACGGACTCTCAAAGAGGGCACCCTCTTCAGTAATGGTGGTAAATTTGCTGAGGGAAACCAATTGAAATCCACCGCTGTCCTAGAACTGAATGGATACTTATCCCGCATCTGCCGTGGCACAAACACATACAGTGAGCAGATTTTTGTTCCACCCCTGAAATTTATGGGCGCCGCCGGCTTCGCTCAGAACCTTGGTGCCTGGCCGCAAATTAAGGTGATATGTGTTGTTGAGGATGAGCGTAACCCCCAGGGATTCTACTTGCTGGGGAGTCAAACCCTTGATAGCTAGTTCGTTTACTAAGAATGAAAGCGCGATAAAATTGTGTTCAGGTCTTCACCAGCTTGGGTTGCCACTGGCATGAAGGTTGGGAGCATGGTTGTGCCATCTGGGCAGTTTAAGTGTGTCGAACTGCGACATCAAAGGCGAGAACTTGCGGGCAAGAGTAAGTCTTGAAACCCTTGCACGAGTAGTAGGACATCGAGCAAGCAACTCGAATTGAGCCATGTCGGGTCGGAGTAAAATATCAACGATTGCAAACCTCCCAGGCGTGGTATGGCTTGGCGATGAGTAGAGAGAGACGGCAGGAGTTTTGAGTCCGAACAATTCCGAAATCCTTTCGGGTTTCGCTCTACGGAATGCGCGAACGGTTGTTGTTCGAGGATTGTGTGAACGGAGTCGCTCTAGCGAAACCCTCCGGGACTCCGGTGTCCGGCGGATAGTCCGGCGGACACTCTGCCATCATCTCAATACTTCCATCTCTCTCAATATACAACAGAGAGAATGCAAACAGAATTTCGAATTTTTCACGCATGGGATACAAAGTGCTGTATACGAATCGAACTAGTTTGCATGCCCCCCGACGCCAAGACGGTCGCCGGTTACTTTACAAGTCAGGTGCGCAACACATCCCAGGTCTGCCCAATCGATCAAGAGGTCCTTATCGAAGCGGTAATGCCATATCACCACTGGGCAATCGTAAATCTGGGAGCACCCGAGGGTCTCACGCAGGTCTTGGTCGCTGGATGTCACCCGCTGCCGAATCGACATCACCGACAGGCGGGCCCCCCTCTTCGCATCGCGAAACAGCAGATCACCCCCTGGCGGAGGGACAAGAACCCGCCCACAATCCTTCACTCCGCACAGCGCCATCCCACCGTCATCTACGCTCCCCCTCAATTTCAAATAGCCGTCGAGCCACGCGCGTGCGTTTTTAGAATCATGGGTCACAACTCCGCAGTGAGCCCGTAAGGCGACTACCACGAGCACCCGCGTGAGCAGGCCACGCAGCAGCTCCAGGACCGGGTTGGTCGGCGGCGGGGCTCCTGCAGTCCTTGGCTCGAAGAGCGCATTGAGGGTTTGGCCCATTAGGGGGCGGAGCACCAGTCCCGCCGGGTGAGTCGAAATTATCCCAACCAGCAATGCGAACCGGCGCAGGATGCTGTCGAATTCCACCGGCGAGCAGGCGGGGTGCTGAGGCAATTCTAGTGATTTGTGGCCTGTTCTTCCACAACGTCGCGTATGATTTACGAGCCTACTCTGACCTCGCCGGTGGCCGACGCGTGCTTCATACAGAAACGATATCGCTGGTTTCCAGAACAGATTGGGTAAGTAGTTGCTTATGTCTGAATTTACGAGTTTTGTTCCGGATTGTTCTGCTTTACGCTGGCCCTGTTCGGATTCTCCTGTCTTTCAAGCCTGGGTGTGTTCGCCGATGAGCGCGTCTTGTTCATCCGTGAGCGGTTAGAGCATTATTCCTAGTATCGCAACCGCGCGCTCAGGCTGGGAACGAAAAATCAGCCGCCTGCTGCCCGCTCTTCCTTCCACAAAGCAAAACTTGCTTTCATCCAATTCACTGGGACGCCATAATTTATTGCTATAAGTTATCGATGGTAAAATACAATGTTTAGTCCAGTGATTAGCGAGAGATAAAATAGTCCATAGTCCGTTTGAGCCCACGTCCGCGTAGGAAATACAATGCAAGGTTAGGATGATGCTAATCGGAACACGGTCGGTCCTCATGAGGACGCGTCGGCGGGGGACCAAGGCGAGCGGAGAACGCGTTGGGGCGGAGGAAGATTATGTGGAGGAGGAAGGGGAGGGGGAAGAGCGTTGGTGGTGCTGGGTATAGAGTAGTACTCCAGCGTCCCCGCAAACCCAGGGTCCAGCGTCGGCCGGCGCGTGTCCACGTCCCCCCCCTGCGCATAATCCACGTCAGGCGACAGCGATTCCGCCGCAGAGACAGGCGACGGCGCCTCTCTAATCGAGTGCGCGCGCTCGATGCGCGAGGTGCGTGTGAAAGACCGTTCGGGCCCAGAGCCGCGCTTCGCTGCGCGCGACTTGAGCAGATGCGAGACGAGGACGGTGTCGCCCCGCGCGAGCGGGGGGACCTCAGGCGGGAGCTCGCTGAGGGGGCGAAGAAAGCGGGTGTGGGACGGCGGGATGGGGGACGAAGGGGAGGGGGAGAGGTCCGAGTCGAGGGAGGCGTCGGTGTCGCTGCGGGAAGCAGGAGCGGACGTAGGTGCAGGTGCGGGGCGGATAACGTCGGGCACGGGCACGAGGGGCGCTGCGGGAGGGCGCCGCAGGTACTGCGGAAGCATAGGGACAGGCGGGGCAGGAGAGGCGAGGTCGACGGTGTGCATGCGCGTGGACGCAAAAACAGCGGCAATAACAGCGGACGCAGAGGGATCTCAGGCGCAGCAGCCGGCTGGGCAGCCGCCGCCAAATTTATGTTTGATGCCAAATTGCCGTTGCGGATCGCCGCCGCAGGAAGTCCAAGTTGTTGCAAAAGGGCGTTGACATTTGGGAGATTCTGTAGCTGGTGAGAGGTGGTGACACGCGTCTGAGCAGGAGCGGTAGTGGGTAGTGCCAATACTGTACCGACTTGTATGGTAGCAACGTAACGCATAACGCAGGGGCAAAAATGTTGCCTAGATTTGAGCGTAACGCCAAAATTTCAACATTTCCGGGCTGAATTTGGTATTTTTTCGGCCCTGCGGGGCCATAATCACCATTTTAGGCAGGTACGGTGCCAAATAAGGCAACCCGTTGCTACATTGTAACCTGAATTTTGCGTAACGCTCCTTGGGCGGTTGCTACCATACAAGTCGGTACAGTATGGGGAATGTGGAGGCGAGAACATTCAACGCATGAAGTTGGGTCGCGGTTGGTTCGTCCCCTTCCACGAACTGCAAATAAGATTGGCCTCTGTAAGATAAGGCGCATTAGTTCCAGTTGCAATTGTTGAAAGGCAAATAAATTACTCAAGGACGACTCGCTCATATTTGACGCCACCCTCGGTAGCGGGCGGGAATTCATCATCGAGGATGGACGGCCAAGACCAGCCGTGGCGCTCGACGGCCTGAACGGCGGAGAATCGTGCGGCGAGCGAATCGGAGTCGAGAGGTGAAACCCTCAGTTGTTCGAGAGCATTAAAGGCTTGTTGGTGCCTTGAAAGGACATATGCCAATGGATTGGCGGGAGCGAAGACAGACGGGCGGGGAGAGAATGTCGGAGTAAGAAAGGGAGAAAGTGGCGGGGGCGGCACAGGCGCAGGAGCAGCCGCAAGAGGGGGCTGAGGGAGAGCTGAGGGAGATCCGGTGGGGTAGAAGACCAGGCAGAAGGATGGACGGCCAAGTGGACGATGCGGGGTTCATTAGGAGACTAGCGCGCGTTACAGATAAGAACGATACTCCGGAGAGAACCGACGGTAATTTCACGCACCTGCCAGAGCTCCTGGACTTTCTCGGTGTCGAGGAGGGAACGGCCTCTCCAAATAATCCGCTGGCCGTCCACCCGCGGCGCACCGACACATACACGGTATATCTCGCGCTTGACGTCGAGGACGGTGGCGGAATCGGCGACTTGTACGTTTATTGTGCGGGCAAAGGCGGGGAGCTCAACACGAATATCAACGAGCATGAATAATGGTGTGGATCAAGGCAAGATACCTTTGACACGTTTACCGCGTCAGCCTCTATTACGATCTTTCGGATATTGCCACGCACTCGAGTCGACCGGAGCGAACATGGCACTCCTCCATATACTCTTATTCGCCGCAACCGCGCGCGCCTTTTATTTGCCTGGCGCTGCCCCTCACAACTTCCTAGAAGGCGACGATGTTCCTCTCTTCGTCAATGCCCTCACTCCCATGCTCACGGGGAGCGACAATGCCAAACTGGTCTGCGGTTCTGTTCTGTAGCGCTTCGAGTTCACTCACCATCAGTTTCAAATAGAAATCTCTCATTAATTGTATGCTGTTTCGCGTCACCGCTGTGTGCAGGATTAACATGAACAGATGACTATTACCACCCGCAATTTCGATTCTGCGAACCGGAAGGAGGAGCTCAAAAACAGCCCGAGTCGCTGGGCTCTATTTTGTTCGGCGACAGAATATTCAACTCCCCGTACGATGTGGGTGACTCTTGACAACCTCTGTAGTCTAGGATTTTCCTCACTCTGAGTAGATCAAAATGTTGAAAAATAATGGAACGTGTCAGACGTTGTGCACGCAGCGTGGCGTCTCAGGAGAAGACGCAAAATTTATCAACGACCGAATTCGCGAGGATTACGCGTTGAACTGGCTTATCGACGGACTTCCTGCGGCCGAAATGAAACAGGACACCCGCAACGGAGACTTGTTTTTCGACATGGGATTTAATCTAGGTACGTGAAGCGGGGCCATGTCGGTGCGTGTCACCTTGGGTTCTTACTACTCTCCAGGCAATGATGAGGGGGAATTCAATGAGCAGCCTGCCCTCAACAACCATTATGAGATTGTCTTGAGGTGTGCTCGCCTTTTTTTCCGCAGGTCTAAAGTGTTGATTCTTGTTCAGGTACCATGAACCAACACCAGGAAACTATCGAGTGGTAGGCGTTCTCGTTTGGCCTTCAAGGTTCGTCGCAGTTCGTCTAGAGATTTCTAGTGGCTCATTTGCCTAGCATCGGAGGGTCACAAGAAGACCCAGCAACTTGCGAGACTGGAACTCATATTACTCCTTTGCTTCTGAAACCAGAGCAGACCAACACGATCCGGTACACATACCGCGTGACGTGGAATGTAAGTGCACAGATCAGTTTCTATCCCGAAAATACCCATTCTTACTTGGTTTCAGGTATCCGATACCCCTTGGGTAAGAAACGTCTCTCCACTTGCGCGCCCTCTTAATTCAGCTGCCTCGATAGGCAACTCGGTGGGACAATTACCTCAAGATCTTTGACCCTCGGATCCATTGGTTCAGTCTCATCAACTCTCTGGTCATCGTCGTTTTCCTCTGCATCATGGTGTCGATGATTTTACTTCGGAGCGTGTCGCGGGATGTATGCGTGTTGGTACCAGCTCCCAATTCCGTCTCTGACTCAATTACAGATATCTCGATACAACGCCATTGATCTGAGTGTGCGTGGTATTTTTGGGCCCCAATGTTCGTCTAATTTTCTGTATAGGAGGACGTCCAAGAAGATTGGGGTTGGAAGCTGGTTCATGGCGAAGTCTTCCGCACACCGGGCAACCCACTGATTCTGTCAGTTATGGTCGGCAACGGTGCTCAATTGTGTTCAATGGTCGGCGTGACATTGGGTTCGTCTTTTTGCTCCTACGAGATTGTTCTGTCTCAAAGCCGTGGCAGTCTTTGCGCTCCTTGGGTTCCTATCTCCTTCAAACCGCGGTTCCCTCGCCACCGTTATGATGATATGTTGGACATTCTTTGGCGGGTAATGGATTCTCTTGATTATCCTAGATGTCGACACTCACACACCGCAGTATCGGAGGATATCTTTCTAGCCGGGTCTACGCTTCCCTGGGAGGAACAGAACGAAGGAAGAACGCGTTCGTGACAGCGACTGTTCTACCCACGTAAGTGTATCGACCCACCTGCGTCTTGTGGCTCTACTGATTCCTTTTTTCGTCAGGATTATCTTTGCAATTGTATTCCTCCTCGATCTGTTCCTTATTGGAGCCGGGTCCTCTGGTGCCGTACCATTCGGTGGGTATCTCTCTCCTGCTGTGATCCATCGTTTTAAAAGATATCTAGGAACGATGCTGTTGATCATTCTTTTGTGGTATGGTATTTCCGCGCCTCTCTCTGCTATCGGGGCATACTACGGATCTAGGCATGGCGTATGGAGACTTTTCATTTCGCCCAGGCTTGTTTTCTCATCATTCGTAGGCCATCCAACATCCCGTCCGCGTCAATCAAATCCCCCGCCAAATACCCCCGACGCCTAGATACCTTCGTCCTTCGGCGGCCGCCTTACTCGCTGGCATTCTTCCTTTCGGTATTACACGCAGGGCCCGCGATTTGTTTTCACTGATACCCTTCCAGGTGCTGCGTTCGTTGAATTGTACTTTGTTCTGTCGAGTCTATTCGCCTCGCGTGCATACTACGCCTTTGGCTTCCTTGCGCTCACCGCCGGCATCGTCGGGCTGACGACCGCAACCGTCAGCATTCTGTTCACGTATTTCTGCCTCTGCGCGGAAGAATACCGATGGCATTGGCGAGCGTTCCTGACCGGCGGCGGGAGCGCGTTCTGGCTGTTGGCTTACGGGCTCTTCTTCTGGACATCGCGCCTGTCTCTCCACTCGATGTCTAGCGCGATTCTGTACCTAGGCTACTTGTTCCTCTTGGTGATGCTCGATTTCCTCATCACAGGTACGTCCTGTAGCGGTTATTCCTCGACGATCTATGCTCATCGGTTGCAGGAACGATCGGCTTCCTCGCCTCATACTGGGCCGTCCGGAGGCTCTACAGCGCGATCCGCGTTGATTGAGAGGCGGGCATTGTACATATATTCATATTCTCAATAAGCAGAGCTCTGGTGGAACTTGTTCGCGCGTAAATTAATAAAAAACATGTATAGTTTAGTTCAGTTGGCTTCGGGTTTTTTCGCGACGAGGACGGCGATCTTGTCCTTGCCCGCTTTGAGGATGACCAGCTCTTCGTTGAGGAGGTGCATCTGCCTCAGGGTGAACTGGATCTCTGGGACGGGCCTGTTGTTGTAGTACAGCCCGCGCGAAAGGACCAGCACGCGTGCGGCGGAGGCGGAAGGCGCCAGCCCGTATTTGACGGCGAGCCTGACCACGGGGACGGTCGTGAGCTCTTCCGGGTCGACCATGTGCACGCAGCGGTCGCCGGCAAAGGCTGTGAGGACGTCCGCTGCGGTGACTTGGGCGAGTTCGGTTTCGAACATGATTTTGGTCATTGTTTCGGCGTTGACGCGGCCGGATTCTTGTTTTCGGTGAGGTAGAGGATGCAAGAGGGTGAGTGCACGTACTTAGGTGGATGAGCTCCGTCAGCTCCGAGGCGAGGCGCCGCTGGGCGATGCGTTGCTCAGGTTGCAGCTGCGGCGGGGTACTCAGCGCAAGGCAGAGTCGTAGAATATGCGCGCACCCTATGTGACTCCATCGTCTCGTTGATTTCCTTCCACGACAACAGCGTAAAGAGCTTCAGGTAGCTCTCCACCTCCGCGTCGGACGTCCGCACAAAGTACTGGTAGAAATTGAACACGCTGGTGAGTTGTGGGTCGAGCCAGACGGCGTTCCCAGCGGTTTTGCCGAACTTGACACCGGTCGCGGTGGTCAGCAGCGGAGTGGTCAGCCCATATGCGCGGGGTGGGGCGTTGGAGGGCGCGGTGCTCTCGAGGTCGTTGGGGGCGTGGGCCTCGCTGCGCTCGATTCGGTCGATCAGGGATATACCGGCAAGGATGTTGCCCCACTGGTCGGAGCCGCCGACCTGGAGGGAGCACTTGAAGTGCTTGTGGAGGTGGTAAAAGTCGTACGCCTGCAGCAGCTGGTAGGTGAACTCGGTGAAGGACATGCCTGCGTTTGATTGCAGGCGCGTGCGCACGCTGGGTTGGGGGGTGAGTAGCTGCTGCAGTAGAGGCGGCGCACGCACCTGTCCTTGTTGAGCATGGTATTTATCCGGCTGTGGCGGCCGACGGTGCGCAGAAAGTCCATTATTGTCATGTCGCGGTGCCAGGCAATGTTGTTCTTTGCGCGGATATCTATCATACGGTCCGCAGCGAGCAGGATGCGGTCGTCGGCATAGACCAGCGCGCGCTTGAAGAAGAGCTCGACCGAGTTGACGAGTGCGACGGTGTTGCCTGAGGTTGTTTCCTTATTAGCCAACTCGCGCTCTGTGGTGCGGCCCGCGGGATCGCCAATGAGACCAGTAGCGCCCCCAATCTGGTAGTCGTGAGGAAGGAAGAGATGCTTGAGTGGGTTGAACGCACAAGGGGAATAACGTGGTGGCCTCGGACATGGAAGTGCAGCAAGCACATCAAGGGTAGCAAATGACCGACATGGAGCGAGCGTGCAGTGGGGTCGATACCCAAATATACTACCTGTGGCTTGGACTCGAGGGCATCATGAAGGAACCGCGGGCTGGAAACTAATTAAACGGAAGAGACAACGAGAAAAGACCTACTCTGTGACATCTTGTACATAACCACGGTAGCTGAGGTCGTCTAAAAGACCGACAGGGCCGCTGGGGGGCTCAGCGGCGGTGCCGGTGGTTGTGGCGAAACGGCGAAGGGACGCGTGGGGTAGGCGACGAGACGAGCGCAGGAGGGAAGTGAGCATGTCACAGCAGTCACATAACGTGACCGCGATGCCGGGATGCCGATCAGCTTTGCAGGATCAAATACCTGTGCAGTCACTCTCACCTCCCGACAACCACCGACATGGGCTGCAAGTATTCTCTGTTTCCTCTTGCGCACGCGCTGACCGCTCTATGCAGCCAACAAACCTCGTGGACTTCAAGCAGCCCGCAAGCTCCGCAACGACCGCCGGGAAAACCGCTGGGTCCGTCTTTTTTTGCCTCCCACATCATACCCTTATCGCGCTCGCAGGCGGACAAAACCTACAAAAAGCGTGCCCTTGGCAACATCTACCGCACCTCCCCCACCGGTGGTTCGTCCCATGCAAAGGGAATCGTCCTCGAGAAGGTCGGCGTAGAGGCCAAGCAGCCCAACTCTGCCATCCGGAAGTGTGTCCGGGTGCAGCTCATCAAGAACGGGAAGAAGGTCACCGCCTTCGTCCCTGTGAGTGCCTCGCATTTTCTGGCTGGCTCCGTGTCTGACCAGAAGCGCAGAACGATGGTTGCCTGAACTTTGTCGACGAGAACGACGAGGTCCTGATCTCTGGTTTCGGTCGCCGTGGCAAGGCCAAGGGTGATATTCCTGGTGTGCGATTCAAGGTGGTCAAGGTCTCTGGCGTTGGTCTGCTCGCTCTGTGGAAAGAGAAAAAGGTGGGATTTTTTCTCTCTTTATTTTGTTCCTGGCGCTGACTGCGCTTACAGGAGAAGCCGAGATCGTAGATGGGCAGTTTGCATACTAGTATGATATACATGGCCTATGTTACTTTTACATGCTTGTTCGACATGAGATGCTGTGTGTGAGAGTGAAACGTCGGCCGGCGCCTAGCGACCATGTCTCGACCACCCGTACCTCCTCGCAGGAATGTTCCTGCTATTCCGCCGCGCGAGTCGAGCATTGAGGTTCCTGCACCGACGGGGATTGCAGCCAGAATCGCGAGCTTGCAGCTGGACCAGATTGCCCGAAGTCCGCTTGAACGGCCTGCAGTAAAGCGAAATAGCAGCCTTCAAGCTCCAGAGAAGGCCCCGCCACCACCCCCACCGCGTAGAAACGTGCCTTCTGCGCCACCCCCGCGCGATGACAGTCGCGCCCAACGCGACGCCCAGCTAGCAAAGGCCCTTAGTCGGCCTCCCCCGCCCCCGCCGCTTCCCAAGAGAGCCGACTCTCAACCACCCCCGCTCCCAGCGCGGTCAGTATCTACTCCGTCTGTTCCTCCCCGCCGCTTGCCCCCTCGGCTCCCAACTCCGCCACCCGAGCCCGAGTACGAGGAGGAAGAGCCGGAATACGAAGAGGAGCAAGAGTACGAGCAGCACTCGGACGAGGGCTACCAGAGCCAGACAGACTCGTGCATAAAATGCTACGACTTTAGCGCCGTCGACGCGCACGCCGCGCTCTTCCCCCGCCAACAAGTCTCTTCCATTCCGCAACTCGCGTACGATCTGACCGCCCCCTTTGAATCCGAGACCGAAAAGGCGCGTGCCATCTTCTACTGGCTGCACTGCAACATCGTGTACGACTGCGACTCCTTCTTCTCCGGCAACATCAGCGCGTCCACCGCGGAGAGCACCCTGCAGTCCGGCCTGGCGGTGTGCGACGGGTACGCGGGCATGTTCGTCTCGCTCGCAGAGCACGCGGGGCTGCAGGCACACAAGGTAGTCGGCCACGGCAAAGGATTCGGGTACGCCGCCCTCGGCCCAGACGAGGCCTGTCCCCCCGAGTCGAGCAATCACGCGTGGAACTGCGTCCTCATGGACGGCGAGTGGCGCCTGCTCGACTCGTGCTGGGGCGCCGGCGCGCTCATGGGCGCGTCCTACACCCAGCGCTTCGCCCCCGTCTGGTTCACCTCCACCCCCGCCGAATTCGGCCGGCGCCATTTCCCCACGGACCCCTCGTACCAGCTCATCTCGGACGAGGACGGCGGGCCCGTCTCGTGGCCGGACTACATCCTCGCGCCGGAGGAGCCGACCGTGTACGGCGACTTTGACACCCAGAATTTCATGAGGGACCTGCTTCAGCCTGCGACCGCCGAGATCCAGAGCGGCGGGTGGGTGAGCTTCCACATCTTCAAGCAGTGCGAGCACATGTCACGCGAGATTGAAGATAACTACGTGTACGCGCTGCCTTTTACCGACTATTCTTCTTCTTTACACTCACACTGATCAAGGTACTTTATCAACGCACCCGACGACACCAAGACCACCCTCGAAGTCAACGCAGAGGGCGGCTGGAGTGCCAATATCTACATGCCCCGCGGCCTGGCAGGCGACGTGTCCCTGAACTTTGTCACCAAAATCGACAACCGGGACGCAAAAGGTCTCGCCCCACAGACGTTCAAAAATTCCATCGGAAGAAAATCCATGGCATGGCAAGGCTTGGCCAAATGGCGGCTGATATGAGAAGAGCCAGGGCGGGGCGGCTCATTTGAGCACATCGATATATGTATTACGGAGGACTGAGGGTTACCCGGGTCGCTCATTTGAGCATGTTGTATTATGGATTGAGTACTTATAAAAAATTAGACTAAGAGCCCGTTGTGGCACGGTATCGATATGCCCTGCCCTGCCAAATATCTTTGCAAGTCCGCCACCAGGTCCAGCTGCTCGTCCAGCGTCAAGCCGCTCACGATCGTCTGTAGTACGGAGCCGACAGTAACGTGGTGCTCGCGGATGATGCTGCTGTGGTACACGTATATGAACACGCCCATTAAGAATCTAGTCAAGCTGGTCAGCAGCCAGACGACGCCGAGCCCCGAAAGACTTACTGGCAGTCCATGCGGTCCGTCATACCGCCATGGCCGGGAATAGAATGCCCGAAATCTTTGATATTGAACGCACGCTTGAATCCCGACGCGAAGAACCCGCCAAAGGGCGCCACCAGCGACGCGAACCCAGACATGCAGAGAAGGTGGAACTGGTAAGGAGCGTAAGAAATGGTGGTTACCGAGCGTCCGAGCTATCATTCGCGAGGTCAGCGACATCAACGACGAGGCATATCACGAACCAAGGTGGAGAGACAGAGCGCGAGGGGCGACCAGATCTCCCAGTCACGCCATACGAACACCGGGTTGGGCGTGCACTGCATCGAGCTCCACGCACTGACTCCCAGGTCGTGTACGGGACAAATCATGTAGTTGAACCGCATAAAGTACGTGCCCCAGATCACCCCGAATATCATCGTGCTCCAGAACGCGCCGACGAAGCCCTCCACTGTCTTTTTCGGCGACAGCGCGATGAGCGGCGTCCGCCCGAATGTGATGCCCCAGATGTACGCAAATACGTCGTTGCAGATTACCAGTGAGGCGGGAACCCAGAACCATATCATGCCTTCGAGGATGTTGTTTATGATGAAATGACTGTCAGTCGGGTCAGATAATTATTATCGAAATATCAAGTAGAGACTCACCTCGAAAGCACGATTATTAGCAGACTCATGTGTACCCAGCAGAAAAGTCCAAATTGCTGTTTCAAATATCCCTTTTGCAAGGACATCACAAAGCCCACGAACCCGATGGTGTACAGAGTGAAGCTGATGATTCGATGGTTGGTCGCAAAAGGGAGCATTTGCGCGTCCGCAAACACGACGTGCTGCGACGCGCGTTAGACCACAGAGCTCGAAATCCTAAAACAAGGACACACCTTGAAATAGTAAATGATACTCTCGCCATACAGGAAGTAGTTTGTGACGACGAAGAAGTACCAATTGAGTGTCGTGCTCCAAGGGTCCTTGCCGGTCTTTTTGGATTCTTCTTCAGGCGAGGTCGTCAGCGAAAACAGCGCCGTGACCTCTCGATAGACGAGGGTCTGACATAGCATGACCAGAAGAATCATATACGTATGCCCCAGGAGTAAGAGAACTTGATAGATAATTAAATATTACCGTCAGGATAATAGCGGGGCTCATACCGAGGAATGTGCCAATCATTATGAACGTCCAGAGAGTTCGGGTGGCGACATTTTGTCTCTTTTTTGTCTGTTCAGCAAGAGCTGGGTTTTCGGCCGGTTTTTCGGCGACCACGGGCTGCTGCGGCGCGGGGATTACCACAGCTGGTGGAGGTACCTCAATAGGTTTCAGCGGGGCGTACGCTGCGGGCTGCGGAGCGGCAGCAACAGGCTGCGGTAATGGCGGGTGGATTTCGGGTGCCGAGATCTCTGGAGCCCGTGTCGGTTCCGCCTGTGTAGCAGCAGCAATAGCAGCACCGTTCACGAGAGGAGTCTGTTCCGGCTTCTGAAGGGGTGTTTCCGCTTCACGAGGGATCTCTACAGGATTAAACGCGGATCCAGACGGCGAGAGTGAAGGTGTGTCGGAGGGAGAGGCGTCGCGCGAGGCCTTGGATTTTGCCTGTTGCAGCTGCTTCCTGGCCGCGCGCGCCGCCTTCTTGAGAGCGGATTTTGTGGGCTTGAGTTCCGGCTCAGGAACTACAGCCAGGCTGCGCAAAGTTCATCATCTCGGGACACGACACGTATTGTAACAACTAGCCTTGCTGAAGACGGCTCCGGAACCTCCTCTTCCTCCGTTTCCTCGCCAGAGTCCACGTCGAGCGAGTCGAAGGTTGTCTTGGACGCGAAGGAGGGACGGCCGCTGGACATGTTCAAGTGCAAGAACAAAATATCATGAAACACGTGTGTTGCTACAAATACGGCTAACAAGCCTATGCGTTGAATATTACTAACAGAGTCCACCAATGTTGTCTAACCATGCCCTTAAAACTTCCAGTCCTCTTCAACCTCCAACGCCCACGGAACTAAGACAGAATTAGGGCATTTTCGAAACAGGTAGAATAAGACTACGCACACTTGACCCTCAAAGTCTTGCTGAACAATTTTTCGACCGGGACATCGTGGATCTTGCACCACGACGCGGTAATCCTGGCCAGACTAATCAGTACAAGGAGGAACGCACTGGCGGCGTAAGCTTACCGCGGATCCAAGTAATTGATTTTACTGGGATACGATTAGCACCGACGTACGATTCAGCGGACTGCCTTTTACCTTGTGTTCAGAGCAATCTCTTTGCCCTCGTCCCGGTCGATAATTTGCAGTTTCGCAGCACTGATTCTCTCGGTAAGTTTTGTGATGGCGTCCTGGACTTTCTCCGCAGGTCTCTCCCTCTTCAACTCGGCCAGCTTGGTGCCGCGCTCACTCACCAACACCTTGTACTCGGCGTCTATGTCAGCGAGACGCTCTTCCAACACGGAAGGCTTTTGCGGCTTGTTCCCTTCTTCCTCCAGCTTTTCGTTCTCCTGCTTAAACTTCTTCTCCGCCTTCTCGATGTCTTTCGCCTTCATGCTCTCCTCGTGGGTGACAATCCACTCGTCGTCTATGTCGGATTCGTCCTCTATGTATTCTGCCTGTGTCTTGAACTTCCTGTCCATTTTAAAGAGGACATGGCGAAGCTTCATGCGATCATATTTGATACCCCGGAGCTGTGGCGCAGGTCAAGAGGATCCCCGCAATCGAGTTGGACGGGGCACACACCTTGTCCCTGACCTTCTCCATCGATTGGTCGTGCGTCTTGGGTACAGTCCTGCGATGGTTGCAAAGGATGGCGACCTCCCGATTAGCTTTGTTATACGCGTTCAGCTTTTCTTGGAGGGTCGCATTTTCCAGGGTATTTTCGTCCAGCAATCGCTGGAAAGTTATGGACGCATTGAAGGTACGGAATACCTTCGCGGTGAGACCCTTCATCTCGGATTGGAGATGTTTGTTCAGCCCGGTCGTCTGTCGACAAGGTCAGATACAATACATGAGGAGGGCCCTTGCGTCCTTACGTTCACGCGATCGAACAAATCATCGTCGTCGTTTTTATTTTCCTTGAATATGCGGATATTCTTGAAAATTTGAAGTTCTACAGGAACCCGATTGTAGTAACGAATCGAATCCTTGCCCAGAAAGTCGAAGATGACGAAGTTGGGTGCTTCGAGAGTGACATGTTGGCACTTCAAGGAGCAGCAGCCGACCGTCTCTGCTTCATCCTCGCCCTTCTCATTGCCAGCACGAAGTGCAAGTTTATCGATGAAGTACATGGCCGTTGCACGCTGACGATCAGCCATGACTTTGGACTTGAGATCAGCGTTGTAGTTTTGTCGGATACGGTCAATGTGTTTCTGGGTCATTCATGAGCCAAAAAGGCGTGGTGACTTGGCGGAAAAAGACCAACCTTCAGTTCACGCGCTTTTTCAAACTTGTTCATGTCACTTTGACCCTTGAGAGAACTACCGGCTGCCAAAAAGACATATTTATGGTTACTGTTCACGTTCTCCGTCCAAGTGGCAAGCCAGGTGACCGTGTTGTCGTGAATAACTTCCTTCCAGTTTCCGGGCATGTTTGGGACAGGAACGGGCGCATTTTTACCGATGTTGATGGTGATGTCCTCAGGTCGAACGCGATACTAGGAAGGAAATAACGGTCAAGTTCCGTCTTCGATTGAGCCGGCGTATATACCTTCAAGGATCCCTTCTTCGGATGTTCGCCACGCCCTCTGAACAACCCCGGAGGTTCCACCTTGAAGTTCCCGACCTTTTCCTTGCGGCCATCGAGAAGACACGTCAAATATTTCGCTTCCTCTTCATCCCTGACTCTCTTCAGTTCCTTCTTCTCTGCCGACGTGAGGGCTTTCTTCTTGGCTTTCTCCGCCTCGAAATATTCAAACATCGGGCGGAAATCGCAGAGCTCAAAAGACGTCACTCTTGTGCCGTCGCGCTAGATGCAGGGTTAGCACATCAACTGGATGCAATACGAGACGACGCACCGGCGGGTTCTTCTTCAGCACAGTCTTCCAATCCTCGAAGAAGTTCTCGTTGAATTTGGCGCTCTGAGCATGATCGCTCTCAATAAGTGCTGCATAAAAGCCCGCTACTTCTTCTGAAGGTGGAGGAAGATCTAGTGGCTTGCCTGGAGGAAATTTGTATCAGCTCGAGTCCAAAAAAGCTACAGAGCAACTTACCGTCGTACTTCATCTTCACATGAGATGGGAGAGCTTCATAAGGAGGAGGAAAAATAACTCCATTGTGTTCCAAGGTCTCCCATTTCACGGACCCGTCGCCGTTTGCGTCTGCGTCCCACCATCTAAACACCTCTTCCTCCTCGTCTTCTTTCTTCTTTCTGCCCTTACCCTTGACGGGAGAACCAGTCGCATCCTCCTCCTCCTTTTTCACCTTCCCAGACGCCTTCTTGGCCTTTGGAAGCTCGTCTCCAGACGCGGCCTCCGCCTTGGCTTTAGAGGCGCGTGGCTTTTTGGCCGCAAGCTTCTTGGCGATGGGTTTCTCGTCGTCAGAGTCGCTCTCGACTTTAGCCTTCCGCTTCCGCGGTGCGGACAGTTTCTTGGCAGCTATGGGTTCGTCATCGTCGGATCCGGAAGCAGCCGGCGCGTCTTGTTTCACTTTCTTCTTTGCGGGTTTCTTATTGGCAGCGGCTCGCTTCCGCTGCGGCGCGTCGTCCTCTGCGTATTCATCGTCGCTGGGCTCCGCCTTGGTCTTAGTCTTGCCCTTGCCGTTTGTAGAGGAGGCAGGAACGGTGGTGGCTTGTAAAGCGCCTGGCATCGGAACAGCGGCCGATGTTGCGAGTTTCGCGGGCGAGGACGCAAGCGGGGTATCATCCTCGCTGTCAGAAGATGACTCTGCGTATACTGGCTTCTTGCGTTTGAGGGTGCGCGGTGGCGGCACAGCTGAAGAATGGGCGGTAGCCTGCGAGACGATGAGTGCAACGAACAAGTCAAAAATCACGCGACAGACCAACGGCATGTCCTCGTCCTCACTCATGGAAGAGAGGGCCTGCTGGGCAGGGACGTGGCCATTGCCGTTGGGGTGATGGTGTCCATTGGGAGCGCCATTGGGTGCGCCGAGGGGCCTGTCGTCGTCTGAGAAATCAGAGGCGCTCGACATGGTCGGGGGAGAGAAGAAAGAAGGAAGCAGGCAGGAGAAAGGAGCTCGAGTCAACGCAGCGAGGGACTTAGAAATGAAATGCGCTGTCAGTGACCTGTCACCATCACTGTCACACTCTGGCTTTCCCTCCGAACGTTGACGGTAGAAACATTCCTCCGTCGATAGACGCTTGGCTGAGCGTTAGCAGATGTTGAATACCCCTTTCCGTGACCCATGGGCAAAACGGGAGGCCTGGCGCAAGCACCCAGTCTTCTCAAACCGCGCAATGTTTGCAAACTTGTTCCCCGGCCTGGGAATCGCAATTGTCGCCTTCTCGGCCTATGTGGTCGTCGACAACGTGTACCTAAGCAAACGCAAACCCGAAATCTCGCATCATTAGCATACATGGTTAGTCTTTGTCCTGCCATTTCCTTTGGCTTACTGACTTGCTCCAAGATTTTGTCTGGTACACGAATACATGCCTTAGCGCTCTTTTCGCTTCATCTCTCTCCCCATATAAGCACCCTTCATTTCACCCACTTAGCAACCAGGAGCGTGGCTAACCCTTTCTTGTTTAATTCGAGTTCAAACTTGACCTGAATTCCGCAATTCTCCGTTCCTCCATGTTCTAAGCGCTTCCCAGCATCAACCAATCCAGTTACAACGTCTACTCAGAGCTCCATCCCTCGACATCCCTCGGAAAAACCCTTGCTAGCTTGTGTCTGCATTCGCCCACGCCTGGCGCTTGAAAGTTGCGACGTTCCTTTGATGCCGGACCCACAGAAGACCGCAAAATTGAGCCACAGCCTCCGATCCGATGAACCCTGCTAATCATCGCTGCATTTTTTAATGCGCTAGTCCTTACACTACCCGCAGCATCTGTCAAGGTCTCTAGACTACTCTGCCCATCGGTCCGTTGTTTCAATGCAACACCTATAATTACGGCATCAAGTCGGTTGATGGGCTGCCTCGTTGTCCCTAGCCGTGCGCCCACCATGATAAATCGGGAATCACAACGTTTTTGGTTGGAGCTTCCAACCCTCTTTTTCCGGGCCACTTTGTCCCTTTGAGCTGGACTAATGAATCATTGCAGGCGCGACATCGCGCGGAGCATCGACCATATGCGAACATCGGCTTGGCTCTGTACGATAAAAGCCTGTTTTTCTTCGTTCGCTTGGAACAAAATCTTCCCCACCATGTCAGAAACGTTCAACACTATTATTTTCGACATTGGCGACGTCCTCTTCAGTTGGTCGGCGCACACCAAGACAAGTATCTCCTCCAAAACTCTTCGCCAGATCCTTTCATCCCCGACGTGGTTCGAATATGAAAGAGGAAAGCTCTCTGAAGACGACTGCTACGCGAAGGTTGGCTCCGAGTTCTCGCTACCTACAGGAGAAATCCGCCAGGCATTCATTGAGGCTCGAGAATCGCTGCAATCAGACGACGATCTTATCGCCCTTGTCCGGGAGTTGAAGGAATCGAACAACGCCCTGCGCGTTTTCGCCATGTCCAATATCTCCCTACCCGACTACCAAGTCCTCCAGACTAAGAAGGCTGATTGGGATATCTTCGATCGCATTTTCACCTCTGGGGAAGCTGGCGAGCGTATGGCGCCCTTTCCTTCTCTGCTTCTCCGATACTCACACCGAACAGGAAAACCCCATCTTGGTTTCTATAAACATGTAGTCAGCGAAACAAAGATCGATCCCCGGCGAGCGATCTTCGTCGATGACAAGCTTGAGAATGTCCTTTCGGCACGATCGCTTGGTCTTCACGGAATCGTGTTCCCAAAAGGCGGCTCCGACAAAGTGAAACGCGCCCTTCGCAACCTCATTGGGGATCCCGTGGTCCGCGGGCACGACTTTTTGAAGCGCAACGCGGGACATCTGGAGTCAACAACGGACAACGGTTTTATCTAGGTTCTCTTGATGCATGCTTCTTAAGTTCTAACTCTTCCCAGGAATCATCCTGCAAGAGAACTTCGCACAACTGCTCATCTTAGAGTTGACTGATGACCGGTTGGCATATTCTGTCCAGTGTGGAAGCTTTTTGACATCGATTCTCAGGGACTTAGTCAACATAGTGGAACATCCTCGTGCATGGAATTTTTTCCAGGGTGGGGACGATTCAATCTGCTCGATATGCTCGATCTTACTTCTCTGTTAGGGAAGGGGACGCTTACGACGGCGGCCTTTCCGTTTGACCTCGACACAACTTCCCTTGGCCTGACTATCATGAAGCGCGACAAGGAGGTCACGAACTCCGTAATGGACGAAATGCTGAATTTCGTTGACTCAGACGGGATCGTTCTGGTGATTGATTATCCATTCCATTATTGCGCCGATACTTGCTAAGCCACTGTACAGACCTATTTCGACCACCAGCGCCCGCGCTTCGATCCCGTCGTGTGCGTTAACGTGCTAACGCTCTTCTACGCGTACAACCGTGAGGCCGAGCTCCAGCCGACCCTACAGTGGATCTGTGAGGTTCTAAAGAACAGGGCCTACCTCGAGGGCACGCGCTACTACGAAACTGCCGAATGCTTCCTGTACTTTCTCTCCCGGCTCCTTCTTTCATCGAGCGATGCGGGTCTGCACGCAGCCCTGGCTCCGATACTGAAGGAGCGCCTTCAAGAGCGCATCGGCGCTGAGGGCGACGCGCTGCAGCTCGCGATGCGCATTGTCGCCTGCACTTCTCTCGGCCTGCGGAACACCGTCGACCTGCGCACGCTCCGCGGGCTGCAGTGCGAGGACGGCGGATTCGAGATCGGGTGGGTGTACAAGTACGGCTCGTCAAAGTATGTGATTCCGCGAAAGACCTACGACATGGATTGGCACTGATGGTCCGTTTCAGCATTAAGATAGGCAATAGGGGTTTGACGACAGCCCTTGCAATCAAGGCGATTGAGATGAGTGCGGCGGATGGGCAGGGATCTGCTTCGTCGTCGCCTACGCCGACAGTCGTGTGGGATGCACCCCCCACGGAAAGCAAGCCCGGCCGTTTGTCCTTTGTGGCACTTCGGCGGCACGCTCAGCGGCACTCTATCTCGGGGACGATCGAGACACGTCCCCGCTCGGAGTCGGAACCACGCCGGTTATTCAAACCCCTGGCCAAAGTTTTTCATCGAATGTACAGCGGAGCCAAACCCAGGTCGGTCGAAGTTGGGTTTTGAAGACTCGGAAATACGAACTGCTGAGTAATTAGCAATTTCCGACCTCTTACGAACTTCTGAAGAACGAACAAGAAACGAAACCCTGAAGATATGTACGCTGATACGACGACCGCATTTCGCTGCCGTATATACTATAAATGTATTTCATTATGTCTATTTTGGTTACTTCCCTTTTGCGTATACTGTTGTGGAAATGAAAGGTACAGAGATGTATACAGCCTCGCAGCCTCTCATTGGCCCCGTAAATATCGCTTATACACCGGATTCTCTGTCTCGTCGACGTATGGGTAACCCAGCTGGGTTAGGAAGAGCTCGAACGCGTCGTGATCCGACGGCGGGACTTGTATACCAGCGAGAACCTTGCCGAGGTCTATGTGCAAGGAGAAAGCAATTATCATCAAATGGGTCAATATGGGCGAGGAGTGACGACAGACCTGCACCGTGGTTTCGGTAGTGGAACAGGGAGATGTTCCACCCTTGATGCAGCCCGAGGAGGAATTTGCGCAGCGCGCCCGGGCGCTCAGGAAACTCTGCCAGAGTAAACAGACGGGGATCAGCACGCGTGGTGAACCAAAACGCAAAAGCTAACCGAATCTGAGAACTCGCTCGTCAGACACGACCTGGCTACCGCCAATCATGTACCGTGCGTGGCTCTTGGCGAACTCGTTATCACTGATGTCGAAGCCTTCCATGTCCTCCGCGGCAAGGGCCTTGAGTAGCGCGGCAACCTCCGTCTGTCGTCCGGTGGGACCAGCAAGCTTGAAGGACATGAACACGTGTGCGCGGTCAGGCGAGGTGTGGCAATTGTAGCGGTATATGAACTCGGTCACGGCGCGCGGGTGAATGACGCTGTGCAGCGCGATGAAGCTGCCGAGCGTCGTGTCAATAAAAAATCAAACGAGAGGTAGAGGGGCAGACCTTCCGGGACGCTCAGGTATGTCCACGCTGAGAAGAGCCTCGTGGCCCTCGCCGAGCTCCGCGCGCTCGGCGACGAAGCGTAGGCGGTCAAAGTTCATGTTCGCCCCGCTCACGACGGCGACGAACTTTTTATTGGCACCAATGAGCTTGTTCTCTACGATGTAGTGTTTTAGGGAGGCCAACGCGAGCGCGCCGGAGGGCTCTGTTATCGAGCGCGTCTCTGAACATCGAAACATATGAGTGAAAGTAAATAATCTTCGACAGAAAATTACGCACCATCGAAAATGTCTTTGATAGCGGCGCAGAGTTCGTCGTTATCGACCTTTACAATGCTGTCGAGCAGCTTCTTGCATATTCTAAACGGCTCTTGGCCCACGATTTTTACGGCGGTTCCGTCGGCGAACGGGCCTACCTCGGAAAGCGTTACCCGTTCGCCCTTTTCTAGACTCTGCGCCATGGCATCGGCGTCAACAGTTTCACAGCCTACGACCAGAGTTTTGGGGTTTCCAATGCGTTTTACATATTCTGCGATGCCGGCGACGAGCCCACCGCCTCCGATGGCCGCAAATATCGCGTCCAAAGTATCAGAGTTGGGCAGTTGCTTGAGGATCTCCATGCCGATTGTACCTTGGCCGGCAATGACGAGCGGGTGGTCGTATGGGGGCACGAACGTGAGGTTGTGCGCAACGGCGAGGCGGGCACACTCCTCCTTGGCCTCGTCAAAGTCTGCGCCATAAGAGACGACCTTTGCACCGAGGCGGACCACGTTGCGGACCTTGATGGTAGGTGTGCCGAGGGGCATGACGATGGTGCAAGGGATTCCGAGACGAGCACCGGAGAGCGCGACGCCCTGGGCGTGGTTGCCTGGCGGGCGTCGGACGCGTGGACATGCAGAGTATTATTAGGAAACGAACCGGCGCTGCAAGTTACTACGCCCCTCCAGCGGTCCTCGTCGGAAAGGTTTGCCATAAAGTTGTACGCGCCCCTGATTTTGAAAGAAAAGACATCGTGCAAGTCCTCGCGTTTCAGCCAGATTTCATTGCCCAGACGCGCGCTCAGGTTGCGGGCTTTAACCAGTGGGGTTTCCTCTATAATTTCATAAACCTTGGAGGTGAGGATGAGACGCAGATAGTCAGGGCTTTCGGCCATTTAGAACCGTTCGAACAAGAAACAGAGCAGCCTGCAGTTCTAAACTCTGTGTAAGGAACCAACGCAAGTGCAGTTAGAAGAGAAGCAAAGTGCAAAGTGGGGTAAAAGACTTACCATGACTTTGCCATGACTCGCTGGTAAATCCGCGGTAGATCACCGTCAAAAGCCGAGATCGGGATTATCGGCTTATCGTGTGTGAATAGGGGTCTTTAATGGAGGACACTGAGGATTGCAACTCAAGCTAATGACTGAACACTGGGTACTGAGCACTGAGCGCTTGAAACCGAGTCTTTGAATCTGTAAAGTTTTCATATTGGACTATACTGTAGAGTGCTGTATCGTGCTGTATCTATCTACTTTGACAGAGATCCACTTCAAACCACTTATCCGATGGTAGCACACAGCGTCAGACATCCAAGTAATAGGGCACAACGCTTGAATGCGCAAAGGCGGCGTCGAGGAAGTTCTTCCATACAGTAGAAGACAGGGAGAATTCCCACCGAATTCGATATTGTCCTGACCGAGGTTTTGTGCTCCCGGATTTTGCATTTGAATGGGTGAAAGGTGCTCGCCGAGAGAACTGGAGTTTCAGAGACCCCGTCCACCTTGGAGGCCAAGCGGCGCGTGCAGAGAATGGCCCACCTCCGACACAGGACTGGCATTCTGCCTCCGCGATCAATCCCGAACTGGCCGCTGCGCAGGTTGATTTTCTGCCCAGCCCTCCACCTCGATGCCCAGTGTAGGCACCAATGGACAACCCGTGTAAGAGACCCGTAAGAGGCTTGAATCGCGTTGATTGAGACCAATGAGAATCCCACGTGACGATCCCAGGTCCCTTTGGACTCTTGTCTTTTCCTCGACCAGCCAACATGGCCCCGCAGTCTCCTACCGCTGCCCGCCGTCGCCGCCAATTCCCTTCTCCCAGCATATCAAAATCCCCCGACTCCGATCCACTCGCTCGTCCAAAGCGCCTCAAGCAGGAGGACATCGACCACGGCGTCGACGGCACCGCACCATCGGTGGCCTCGTCGACCAGTTCTGCCTCCAACGGCCGCGCACGCAGAAAACCAAAGGAGAGAGAAAAAGAAACGGGCAAGAACAGCGAAAAAGACCGCCCCCACACCGACGACCAACCAGCTGACCCCGCGCCCGACGCCGCACAGCCCGCGGCAGAGGAGGAGGAGAACGGAGTGACGCGATGTATCTGCGGCAGTACGTGTTGAGTCCTCCCCCAATGTGGTGTGTTGACGCGTGCCGATAAGGGGAGGACGATCCAGACGCGGGCGAGTTCATGGTCCAGTGCGAGACGTGCAAGGTCTGGCAGCACGGCCTCTGCATGGGCTACGACTCTGAGGCACAGCTCCACGACGACGACTACTATTGCGAACAGTGCCGCCCCGACTTTCACACCGAGTACCTCAAGTACGTCGTGATACTATTATTTTCCAAATCTCCGGTATAACCCAGTTTTCTACACAGGAAGTCCCGCCGAAAGGCCCGTCACTCGTCGACGACTTCGCACCACACCACCGTGCCGCTCCGCCAGTCCCGATCCCACTCTCCTTCCATGCCTAAACAGCCATCCAAGCGGCGCAACACCATGAACAGTAGAGACGCCGCATTCGATGAGAACCTCAAAGAGATCCTCGAGACCACCGCCGCCGAGGCAGGAGCCCCACACGACCCGGCCGTACCGAACGGCAACGGCCACCCCGACGTCGACGAGGATGGCGAACCGACGCCGCCGAACCGGAAGAAGCGGAAGCGTACCGAGGACGACGCGTCAGTTTTAATAGCATTTTATTACGCCACAGGTGTTGACTGGAGTGCAGACCGCCCAAGAAACGAACGAGATCAGCATCGAGTGCTTCGGATCGACGGATGGCCTCGGCGGTGCCCAGAGACGAATCGCCGCCGCCAGCCAAGGTGGTCGCAGCGGCCAAGGCGCCGGTAAGACGACGGGGGGGACGCAAGGCGGTCGTGCATGAGTTGGTGGTCTCGATTGAGGGCGAAGAAGGTCAGTCATGTCTCCTGCCATCTATTTCTAGCGCTCACGTGAGCATAACGGCAGTCCTACCCGCGCCGAGTAAAAGAGGACACGCTGGTCGCGCAAAAGGCGCGGGTGCAAAAAACCGCAACGCCGCCGCTGCTGCTCCCCAGTCGATGAACCACGAGCACGCAACCCGCCGCAACCCCACACAACCTCCCAACGGCCACCCCTCCGCCACCCCCGCAGAATCCTCCCGCGCATACCGTAACTCTCACGCATATGCTGTCTCTCAGCAGCCCATGTTTACCTCGTGGGGGCTCCCCGACTACCTCGCACATCTAGAGGCCATTCTCCCGAGCGAAGTGCCCCAGCCGCTGGAGGTGCTTAGCACAGGCCCACCGAGCACTAGCCGGGGAGCCAGTCTCGAGCGCACGCAGGAGCGCGGGGTCAAAGTCAAGTGGCCGAGCAAGCGTATGAGCGTGGGCGACATGAACAAACGCGTGCGTGCGCTGGTGGAGTGGGTCGGGCGCGAGCAGGCCAGTGCGTCGGAGCGCAGCAAGCGGAAAGAGGCGCTCGAGGCGGCGCTTCGCGAGGAGCTGGCAAAGGACGCCCATCAAGGGCCAGATGATGGCGTAATAGGCGATGCGGCCATGGCGCTGGATCCGCCAATCCCTGCCGCAGTCGCACCCACAGCAACATTCGACACTGCACAGGCGTCCGTGGCGATGAGGATGATGGAGGAGCTGATGGAGGAGCTCATACGGTTCCAGGAGCGGTTTGGGCCGGGGTCCAAGCGCGAGCGGAGATGACGTTAGCGTTTTTTTTGTTTTGTTTCCTGGTTGTCAAGAGACATATTTTAGGCATATTTGTTCTATAGTCCAATCCTCTAGCTGTATCGCTGTCTGTACTTGTTCGTAATGTTATCCACGAGTGTTGACGAGTTTGATATTTGAACAAGTATTTATGTAATCGAATCAAACATTATTGCATATGGATCCGCAGGACCTCGACGAGGTCGGCGACGGAGATGCAACCACCCTCCACGCCAACGCCGGCGACGACGACGAGGACTACTTTAATGCTGGCGACTACTCGTCCCGCATGCAAGACCTTCTGGCAGGCGACGACGCGGACTCGGAAGCCAATGATGACGACGATGCAGAGGAAGAGGACGACGAAGGCTTCGTGTACGCTGGGGAGGACGCTGCAGAAACGAGTGCCGCGTACCGCGACCGACTGCGAGATGTGCTGGGCTCGGACCACGACCCCGACGAAGAACACGAACAGGACTCTCTGCAGGAGGTTGAGCGCTCGTTAATTATTCCACCACATGCCCCGGAACTGGACGATGACGACGAGCCGCTGGAGCAGGATGGCTCGGACCACATCCCTTCGGTTTCGGTGTCCTCTGCAGGCATTCTGACGCCCCCGCGCATAGACTCGCCTAGTCTCAGTGTCCCCGGCACGCCCTCCAAACTCCTCGCGCGGCCCTTCCTGCACCCCAACGTCTCGCGTCTGCGCTCATTCACCCCCGGCGCGCACCCTCCCTCGCGGCCTCTCTCGTCTGCGAGCATCGGCTCAGTAGGATCACACTTTTTCCTGGACGCGTCCGCGTCGCCCGCGCCGTCCCATTTCTCTGCCATGTCGCGCATGTCATCCGTCTCCAACTTAGGGCTGCACACGCCCACCTCGAGCGAGGCGCAGGCATTGCCTCATGATCACCACCACGGCGGCGGCGCAGAGCGCGAGGTGTTTAGGTGGACGCAGCTGAGGAACATCACACACCACATGTACGCCCCGAAAGCTAGCGGCAAAGCGTCATCCCTCCTCGGAGCATCGCTCGGCGCTCCGACCGTCCTTGCAGCCAACGGTCTCATATGCATCGGGACGGACAGCGGGACGATATGCGTCTATGACTTTAAGCAGACGCTCAAGTGCGTTTGCGGCAACGAGGCTGCAGGTGAATATCTCTTGGCCTCGGGGAAGAAAATTCTGACAGTCAACTAGGTAAATCTGTCGGTCCTGTAAGTGCTCTGGCGCTTTCCCACGACCATACGTTCGTTGCCGCCGGCCACGCGTCGGGCCATATCCAGCTCTTCGATCTAAAGACACCACACAGTCCCGCACGGAGCGTGCCGCCTACGACACTGGCGGCGGTGGCTTCCGGTCGCCAAGAGGGCCATCTTCGTGGGTCGCGCATCGTCAATATCGGATTCGTCGCGGGGCGGCACACCGCGCTTGTGACAGCGGACGAGCACGGCCTCGCGTTCTACCACAGCCTCGGCAAGGTGCTCTTCGTCGAGGCGTCGGATATCCTGCGCATTCTGGGCAAGTACCCCGATGAGGAGAACGTACCGTCGACGGTGATTCCTGCCACACCGACGCCCGACGACGAGGAGGAGCTGCCGCCGACGCCGGTTACCCCGAGGCGGAGGCGGAAGAACCGTTATACTGTTCTTGCGATGATGCCACTGCCGCTCGGCGTCGCTGCACATCCTACGGATACCTACAACGTCATTGCCCTGCTGACGCCGACAAAGCTCGTCGTCGTGGGCCTGAAGCCAACGCCGAAGACGTGGTTCAAGTGTGCGCGCGCCGTCGACGGGAGAGATGATCCCAAGGCGAGGCTCAGAGGCGCGATGGCGTGGTTTCCTAGCGCGCCGGCTTCTGGAGCTACGACGGGCACATCGAACGGTGTGGGTGGGGGTAAAGTCGCAGCGCCAGCCGGTGCTGAGCTGAGCGCCCCGATCCTTGCGTACTCGTGGGGAAACACCCTACATCTCCTCCGTGTGTCGGAGTCGCGGACGAAGCAGCTCGTGCGCAATTCGCGGACGGGGAAGACGCACGAGGTGGAAGTGGGCAGGATCGTGCATACCGCTGCGGGGAAGTGGGTTGCGGAGGACCACATTCTTGCGGTGCAGTGGTTGAACGCCAATGTGGGTTCGTTCACTTCAGCTTTGGATGCGAACCCCACAGCGACTGACCTTTGGTGCAGCAAGTCGTGGTACTTACCGCAACAACGCTCAATGTATACGACTCGAGGGTGTCAAAGCTCGTCGAGCACGTCCAGTTTGATGGCCTTGCGCTGATCTCGCCGACGCTTAGTGGTACCGTGAATGGCGCCGTGGCGTATGCCGACTCAGTTGGGGACGTCGCGCACAGTATACGTGTTTACAAGGGGAAGATTTTTCTGCTGGTGCGCTTTCTTTTGCAGAATAACTAAAGTATAAAGTCTTATGCGCTGGGACAGGGTCGAGAATATGTTCAGGCCGGAACCTTGTTAACCTGGGCGGACAGAATTCTTACATTCGTCGAGCACGGAGATTTCCTTAGTGCCATCGATCTTACCCGGTCGTATTATGTCGGCGATGCACCTGGAAACTCTAACGGGCTCCCTGACGATCCTGAATCCCGCAAAGAGGTTGTTGGTCAGAAAATACGGGAGCTCATGATCGCCTCCACTCAGTATGCGTTCTCGGAAGACCGGATGACCGACGACACACATCGGGGCCCCGGCGGCCAGGGTGTTGACCGCACTTCCTTATTCGAGGGTCTCGTCGCGTCGTGTGCGCGGGCATGCATTGCCTTGGACGACTTTGAATTCCTGTTCGAGGAACTCTTCCAGCAGTACGAGGATGCGGGTATCGCGCGAATATTCCTTCTGCAGCTCGAGGGATTCGTGTTGTCGAGCGACATCCCGCATGTGCCTCCACGCATCACCCAGCGGCTGGTCGCCTTGCACGACGAGGACGGGCGGCCAGATCTCGTGGAGCGCGTTATCTGGCACATCGATCCGACGTGTCTCGACATCAACCAGGCAATCCATCTGTGTCAGACACACCATCTGTACGACGCCCTAATATACGTGTACACGCGCGCCCTGCGGGACTACGTCGCACCCGTGGTCGCGCTACTCGGTCTTATTCGACGGGTCCAACAGCATCGTCGAACGTCGGCCGAACCTGTACCCGAAGGGCACAGTATGGAATCGGTCATCTTGGACGCGTACAAAATCTACCCCTACCTCGCAAATTGCCTTACAGGCCTTTCGTATCCTAGCGAAGAGCCCCTACCAGAGGAGGAAGCGCTGCAAGCCAAGAAAGATGTCTATACGTTTTTGTTCTTCGGGCGGTCGAGCATGTGGCCTCCTGGTGACGGGGGCAAGCTCGTTCTCACTTCCGACGAGGAGGGCGCAGTGGAACCGACATACCCGTACGCGCGACTCTTGTTGCACTTCGATTCCGAGTCATTCCTGCATTCCCTCGACATCGCGTTTGAAGACACGTATCTAAACGACGAATCGCAAGGGATGAGCCGCCTTGTGGTCATTCGAATACTGCTCGAAATCCTATCGTCCGGAAACCTACCCTCGTCCGACGTCACGTTCACGAACATCTTCATCGCGCGCAACGTCCCCAAGTACCCCCAGTTCTTGCAGACGCTGCAGCCGAGTGTACTGCATGGCATCCTTGTCAGGCTAGCAGAGGATCCTGACCCGGATACGCGGGAGGATCGGCAGCTCGCCGCCGAATACCTGTTGTCGGTGTACAACCCGCATGAGAGCGATCGTATCATATATTTGTTCGAGTCTGCGGGCTTTTATCGCATCCTTCGCTCGTGGTACCGACAGGAACAGCAATGGGTTCCCCTTCTCTCGACCTACTTCGACGATTCGGAGCTTCGATCCTCGGAAGTCTTCAGCAATGTAGACGGGATATTGGAAAGCTCTGCGAAGAACAAGGGTACGATGCCTCCGGAGATTTTAGCCACTCTCGCTGCTGCGCTTCCTCAGCTGCTGGATGCTAGTATAGCGAGCACAGCTGCGTTGATTGACAAGCACGCGCCGGATCTTCATGAAATCGCATTGAATGGTCTGGGAGAGGATGGCGACCGCGACCGATATGTCTATCTCCGACATCTCTTGGGCCCGCCCCCGCCCGAAGATGAACAGGCGGCCAACCGAGGCTCCGGCCCTTCCCTCAAACCCTCTCCGCAACTGCGGCAACTCTTCATTTCCCTGCAATGCCGATATCATCCCCACGACGTCGTGAATGTCCTGAGATTCATTCCGTCGGATCTCCTGGACTGGTCGGACGTGATTCAAACGTGCGAGTCGACGGAAGTGTTTGACGCTGTCGTTTGGGCATTGAACTATCGTGGTGATCCTCGAGATGCGTTGACCAAGGCAGAAACGTTCGAGAAACGCTTGACTCTGCGAGTCGTCGAGGCCTTCTCTGGCACGGAGAGTGATGCTACTCTTCGGAAGGATGTTGATGCTCTAGAAGCAGTAGGGAGGACGGGGATCGAGATTTGTCTCGAACGATCGCAGGGTGCATCGGTAACAGAAGTGCCGTTGGAGGATATCTGGTTCCAGCTTCTCAGCAGTCAGATTAACTGCGTGCAGAGTGTATCTGCTTGTGCATCCGACCCCACAGACCTCGCTCCTGGTCAAGATAAAATCCTGGACAAGACATTGTCGGTTCTGCGATCCCTGGTACAAGACACCTTCGGTGCTCTAGTATCCATCAGCTCTACCCGCGCTGTTTCTTTCCCTCGATTGTTCAAAAGGCTCGTCACTTCCGCCACTCATGCGTCTACGGGGACGCAGTACACCGAGTTCAGGACCATCCTGACCGGCATGCTAGAATCGTATCGCTCCGACGGAGATATGTTGACGATTTCCAAAAGTCTCGTCGACCGTGACTTATTCGAGACGATTGCGGAAGCCACCCGAGAACGCGCGCGTGGGTGGGCCCCCTCCGGTCGCACTTGTACTGTCTGTCGAAAACCTCTGTACCGTGGGTCAGGACCGGCAGATCCTGATGCTGCACCTACACAGATTGTCGTCTCACGGACAGGCAAGATATACCATAATAGTTGTTTACCTCCAGAGTCGTAAAGTAGTTACAATAATGGGCTCCGGGTATTAATGGACCAATTTTTGTCAAGAATCGCCAACGGAGGTTGCCGGCGAACAACCGATGACATGTGTTGAGTGAGATTGAGGAACTAACCCCAATCCATATCGAGTGCGGTGAACTGGCCCCTTGACCGCGACCATGTCGTCGTCCACCACCGCGACAGACACGTCTACTGCCTCCGGGACACCGTCCTTGCCGCCGTCCAACAACGGCCAGCTCGCGTCGGGAACAAATTACTTCTTCGGCTTCCTCATCGCATTCATCGCTTTCCTATTCGTCTTTCTTTCTCTTGGTCTTTTAGCGCGCCGCCGACGCATGCGGCTCATGCACGACTTTCTCCTGTATGGCGAGAGCGATCATCTCCCTACCATCTCGCAAACGGAGCCGCTAATGTGGCAACCTACGTACATTACGGGCGACGGCCGGCTGTGGAGCGACATTATGGTACGTTCGATATGCAAGGACGAATTACAGTTCTAATACAAGTGATGGATTGCAGCCGCTTTCTACTTCCCTCGTTCAGCGTGAGGTGATTGACGACAAGACACCCGCTGAAGATGCTCCACGTCCTTCGCGGAAGCCGTGGCGCATGAATACCCGTCGCAAGGGCCTCCAAAAAATCCAGGTCACCGAGGCGATGGACATTACGGTCATGATTGAATTGCCCCAGGCGCCCGATGCCCTTGAAAAGGCGGAGGGCATCCATGAGTATCAAATTGGTATGCTGCGGGTCCCATGGAAAGATGAGAACCTCCAGGAGACATAACGACTTGTTAACGTTAACGACTTGTATTCCAATGCACAGTGTATTATTACAGGGAACTACATGCGTTCACGCGAGCCATCCAGCGAGGTCGTTGTTCCGACCTCGGGCAGGCATGAGTGCTCTGTATTCTCCACCATACGGGGACGCAGGCGGTCTAATTATGGGCGGTTATTCAACGTCTGAGCAACTTCAGCGATGTGCTTACCCAACATACTCGCTTCCCCCGAATTTGGTCTTTCCGCCGTTCTTCTCGAGCTCTGCAAGCACCTCACCACGCCGCTTCGCGTACCGCGCCAGGAGCTCCTGCTTTTTGGCCTCTTTCTGCAGCCTTTCAGCTTCGAGGTCAGCCTTGCTGACAATCATCTTCTCCTTTAGCTTTCCCAAGAACGACCTTCGCTTGGAGGATGAGATGGATGCAGTGTCTATTGGCGGCGGTGCCTCTTCATAGCGAGGGTGGTGCCATACGGAGCGCGGCGGCGTGGCGTTCATGTCGACCTGTCGTTTTCGAGTCAAACCGTCTCAGTCTACTTCAAGGGCTCACAGGTCGCACATAAAAGTGGTGGTTAGAGCTATCGTACCGTGCGTGAGTTAAAGTCAGCACGGCCACAACGTAACGCACTGGTGATCCAAATGGCAAAACCAACCTGGAGGGAGGGGAGCGGCGGCATCATCGAGGGAACGCCGACGGTCCTCGTCTCCCGAAGTACTATACTGCGGAAGTGTATCGATGGATGCTGTTCGGCGAACTGAGGGCCCTGCTGGCGTTGCACTTTGGGGCAGCTTCGAGTCTGACATGGCCATGAATACCACAGTGTCGAGGAACAATCTCAGATTGTGAAGGCTGTTAGCGGACCATGTGCTAGTGTCATTATATCGGACCGCAGATCCGAGCTAATTGCATCTTTAATTATAAACAGTCTAGGTATTATCCGGTACTATCCACAATGCCATAAGAATTTGAATCGAGACAATATAGATCACTCACCATCTACTGCGTGGACCATTTCTGTGAGTGATTGGAAAGAATCGCTGCGGTCCACTGGTACGCCCAACAACTGTCCATCCTGACCAAAGGCCGCCACGTCGAGAATCATCTGCGTCCGTATCCGCTCTTCGTCCTTTCCGTCGTTGTCCTTCGTAGCAGCGCCACCAAAAAGTGAAAACGTCGATTTCTTCCCTTTTTTCAGGCGTCTTAGGGAGTCTTCGGTTTTTTTCATCCCAGTCAAATGATAGACGTATCTGCGAAAAGATAAATAGGGAGAAAATAGCCCAAAGACGAGGCAGACCTCTGGGTAACCGCTTCAAAGATTTCAGTTGCGTAGGATTCAAGGAAGTGCTCCTTCAAGGATGCACCAGGTCCTTGACCGACACCAATGCCGAAGAAAACCTTCACCGGCCGTAAGATGGACGCTACGAAATAGCTGGGCTCTTTGGGCATCTGTTTGTTCGACATGGCTCTGAATTGCGATGATATAGACCGCACAGGAAGAAGAGCATCACAGCATCTCTTCGTGAGTATCGCGACAATGTGGCTTGACATTGGAAGCGTCACCGCCGTCAGTGCTGCTAAGGATTGCCGAAGAGTATCTGGAATGTATTGAGTATCACAACCACTGGATGTGGCTATATCGGTACCTTCGGTATTGGCGCGCTCCTCTGCTGCTGCTTCAGGAAGCATCACGCTGATCTCTTCTTCCCACATCGTCAGCACGTTCATGTGCATTGACCGCACATCCACGATAATCGTCGCATATTGACGTAATATCGAGTCATCTGCGGCGACACTTTCTGCAGATGGGGCATCCACAGGAGTCGCTGAGCGTGGGGTCGATGCCGCGGCGACCTGTGAGCTGTCAGTCAGAATGGGGGAAAGTACAGGGGAATGCTCAACCTTTTCAGCTGGGTTCGGGATGGATTTGTCGTCTGGTATTAAACTGTTGCTGAGCCATGTTTTATATCGGCTCAGAAGCTTCGGCACGGTGGTTAAAAATCGAAACCGGTAAATAGTAAGCAACACACCTGCAAAGTCAGTCGCCAGAATCGATGGCTTAGTTCCGGGATGAACACTTCGGCGCTCCAACAAGCCGAAATTGCAACCCAGATGGCTGCAGCTTGGGTAGTAGCAAAGGAATGCTTCTCTGGTGCGTCGTGACCAAGAGAGAAAAGCTAGTAAAATTGCACCTACCTGTGGTCGAGGACAGTTCTACTCGAGACGTGGAGAGAGCGTCTTCCACCTTCCCAACAATCTCCTTCCATCTCATCTGGAAATATACGGGAAGTTGCCATCGCCGCTCGAAAGCGGAGAAAACTTGATGGACTCGCATAGCTTCTACTGAATGGGCAGAAGGAGCCAGGAATTCAAGAGATCGTATGAATGCTTGAGTGGTTTCATAGTGCTTTACGGTGTCAGTGAAGCACTTGAGTTGTCGGGGTTTGCCTCACCTTCCTGAATTCATTCGGACGACCAGCAGCAAAGACAACATGCCCCAGCTCATCCATGATACCCCGGCCAAACTCCTCCCAAACAACATTCGCCATGATTTCGAAGCCTTCTTCGACCCCCTCTCCGTTGTCCACCGGCGGAGAGGTAAAGGGAGTTACCAAAGATTTGTCCTTGCGTCCGGTAGAAACGGATTTTAAAGAAACTTTGTCGGCGATTCCCATGATCCTGCTCATGTCTCGTTCGACAAACCGCAAGATCTGGCTGTACAATCTTGCGAGAGGGTCTTCGCTGTCGTCTAGGAGGTGTGCATATGGTGAATTAGATGCAGACTCGGAACCGAGGCGGAACGGCGTTTTGAGGGCGAATGATGTGAATGGGGTGTACGGTGTACGAGGAGGGAGAACTGAGGGAGATGCGACAAAGGAAGGAGTGGTAGAAGAGCGGAATGGCGTGTGGGGAACGAGTGGTGAAGGGGGAGCGGTGAGAGCGCCGGGAAATATGGACTGTGCAACGGTCAGATCTTACGAGCCGACGAGCAAACAGATGCATCCTACCTTTTTCACGAACCGGCGGACCACATCCCGCCGTAGCACGTCTTCTGCATCTCGCCACAAACCCATGGCGTCGTACGTCTTTAAACACTCTGTTAAATCGGCGATAGATTTCGCCTTTTCCACTTCAGTGATTTTTCCATCCGCCTTGCCATCCGTAAGCGTAAGTAGAGTCGAGGAGAATAGATGGTCGAGGTCGGATGACAGAGTTGAACGAATACGGTCTATCCGCTGCTCGGATATGCTTTGAGAAAACAAAAGTTGGGACCAACGCCCACACTGACCCATTGAATTTCGTCTACAAATACGCAGTTGTCCTGACGCGCCTTGCTGGCGTGATACAAGAGCTGAGTGTATTCCGTCGCAACACGTCCAAGGTGCTTTGCTCGGTTCCCTCTTGTCCTTGATCAAACACTTGAGTACGAATTCAATAGACACACGGGCTTTGACGAACCTGTCGTCGACACTTTCCTCAGTAAGATTGAGGTGCGCAGGACGTGAATCATCGAGAGGGGACTGCTGGATGTCGTCCTGTTCAGGCGAGGCAATTAATAGTAGCGATTCTAAGCGCGTCACGGATTCGGAGAGTTTGAGAAGCAGATGCAGCAAGGCCTGCAACACAGTTAGCGCGAATACACGGCCAGGATGGGCGCGACCATACTTTCTCCTCCCGCAAGACTGCCCTCTTCCCCAGCTTCTCTTGAATAGCGTCCTGAATAACATGTAGTTCGCGTTTGGAATCCTATCTCGTCGTCAGACGATTCCCGCAACCCGGATAAATACACACACCGAAATCTGAGATTTCAGCTCGACGAGGGGCAGCTTCAGTCTGCTCAGTCGCGCTCCTTCTCCCCTCAGATCCGTGCTCAGACTTATGAAGGCCTCATAGTCGTCGTTAATGAGTTTAACGAGTTCTTCTTTCAGTGTAGACAGGTAGTCGCGCAATTCGGAGCGCAAATCCCGGAGAGAGGTATGCGATCTAGAGAGCAGAAAGGCCTCTACATCGAACACGTCCGATATCAAGTACGGGTTGGTGTGCGAAAGAGGTATGTAGATGGGAAGGTCATGGGCGGGCGCGTCGTCGTCGTCCAAGGGGTTGGCGAGTTCGCGACTGGCGAGCTCCTCCGCAAGACGGTCGAGCTCGAAAGGATCTCTTGAAGTCGAAGAGCTCATTGCCATATTTGGCCAACTCCGTGTCTAGTAAACAAGCTGTCCATTAAATTTCCAGTAAATAAGCAGGGCTACATAATTAATGTCAAGTGCCCCGAGCATAAGACTGCAGGTCAATCCGACGCTGACTCCGACCTCGGTTTTCTTAATTTACTTCCTTTTTGCGGATGCCCCACACCGAATGCCCGGCCGAAATCGACCCTCTTCCTATCCACTGCCGCCACTTCTTGTGCAGAAGCACCGCACATGAAAAAGCGCAGCGACCCGAATATTTCGAGCGCAAAATCGGCTGTGGAACAAGTCAACATCTAGAATCGCTGATAAAAGAACAATTACCATAGTTTATGCTATTACAGTGCAAGTCAGTTTGGAGACAGCGAAGTTACAAAGGACGAACCTGTCCCACAGTGGGCGCCAGATAGAGGTAGCTGGCGTGCCTGGCTTCCGCTTATACTCATTCCAGGTGAATGCCCACATCATGAAGCCCGAGAAGAAAATCATCTTGTGCAAGGTCAAACAGGGAAAGGGATTCTAAATGGAAGCAAACACTGACCTCGATACAGACGGCGAGTGCGTTGAGCCCATCTGCGATATTTGTGACAGTCTGTTATCAATTCAAAAACATGCTTTCTGGCCAAATATGAAAAAGGCTTACCCAATATTTTGTCGCTAAAGAGAGGGAGAATGAGTTGCAGGCCAAGTCAATGCGTAAAACATTACCTTTGAGCACTCGGTCACTCAATGCACTGAGCTGCCGACGTATTCTCAGAGGCCGGTGAAGATAGAGGTAAAAAGAAAGACGTGCCACAAATGATTGATACCAGGTGAACATGACGATGAGCTTTATCGCCAGGAATTTGCTGAGGGGGCGACGGCCCACGAGTTCATCTTTGGTCAAGCTATAGAATAGAAGAAGTCCGTAGAGGGCAATGCTACCATGGAACATAACGTGAGTATTGGACCAAGACCTAAGATCTTTTCTTACCTGATACTGACGAAATCTACGGCCTCGAGATAAACGTTCGCAAAGTGGACGTTGAATCCTTCCGATTCGCAGAGGATGTTAAGGGCTTGTGTGATTATCCCCGCTATTGAAACAGCGGGACGGACGATGACATATTGCAGAACCGCCCACTGAATTTAGTCAAAAACAATGAGGCGACATTAAGACATAAATGCCTGCCTTCACGGTATACATGAAGTAAGCCTGTTGTGGTCGATTTTCAGAATGGATATGATGAAACAACAAAAATGAAAAGATACCTTGGTTGGACGGAACCTAAAGCAACATAACGGGAACAGCATTCTTTTCTTGTCCTTTTATCGAGTAAGTTTTATATTTTTAGCGGGTTTCGACGAGGTTATTTGAAGCACCTTGCGAGCAATAGCATTCTCTGCTTTATGGCCATGTGCAGACTCTGCAACGTAGTCGATGAGGAGGAGTAGAAATGCGCTGATTGTCAATGCCTGAGGTTGGGTAAGCATCGCTAGGTCAACTGGAATCAGTTCCATGCGCGCACCTCGTAAACTGCAGATCTTAGAAACGGGTTAATTCTGCCAGTAAAACAACTCACCAACTTGGATCAGAGAATAGTACGCTGCGCGTGGCGTGAAGAAAGGTCCAATGAATATTGAGGTTGAACCACGCACTGTAGTCCCGGAAAAACCGATAGGAGAGAAATGATATTACAGCATAGACTGGCGGCATATATAGTATACGCAGACTATGGGCCTGTTCAGGACGCGGTTAACAAATAAACCAGGGACAGCTCACATTTGGCGCTGCTGGCTTCGGTTTGTGTAGTTTCTGGAACGAACATCAGCTCAGATGCGGCACAGGAGGAAATGACGGACCGGCAATGCCCTAGGACAGAGAAGAACGAAATCAAAACCGTCTGTAGGATATTATGAGAGGCGACAGAATAAGGCAGAATACTGACCGCAGCAGTACAAGCCCCAGCAATTGCCCAGCCAATTCGGTGCGCATCCCAATTGAGATTGCCCGAGTCCCAGAACGAGGTCTGGTCGATGTCTGCGCTATTGTCGGAAGGACAAGTGGCTACCATGAGTGTTGAGAATGGCCTGGCTGGCCGGCGTCGGAGTCGGAAAAGGGCAGCACTGGCCGCAAGTTAGATCCTTCGGCGTGGGAAGAACGGAGCCGCGGGTGTGACATTAGGCGGCCCGACACACTGCCATCGGGTTAACGGGACGCCCCTTTGCTCTGATGCATCAGGCCGAAAAATCGACTTTTTGTTCAGGCAAGACAATCTTTGAGAACGATCCTTCGACAGGTTCAAGTACGTTACCAGTTGGTAAGAGACGACCAGTTACCCCAGACTTCCGCCTCCGAAGGTTTTCTATGATCCGGCGGTGTCCCGATGACATCTGCTGTCGTAAACCGATCGCGATGATCATCGTATAAATTCGGCTCTCGCTCAGTGCCAGTGTATGAAATCTGCTATACGCCGCCTCACTAGCAGTGTAGCACACAAACGTTCAAACTCCTCCATGGCGGCCGCAGCACTCGAAGAACGCCGATGGAATCGGGTACAGTGTTATCCTTTCCATTCCTGAGTGGATTTTCATTTTCTCTGCAGTTCGGCGACACAATGGCGAGCTTCCATGCCTACTTCAAACAAGAATTCAATACGATCTATGAGGTGTCTCAATACGATGTTCGTCTGTTCTTAACTCAACAAGAATAGCTAGCAGACGGATCTTTCACCAAACGCGGTCTCAGCCTATCTATGTATTTAGAGATGGCCAAGAAGCTAAATTCTCGTATGTTTTCTTTTTGCATATCCTCCTGGTATTCACTTATTCTCAGACTTGACCATGCACCACACTATCGAGGGTTAGTTTTTTACATTATGAGTACAGGTTTCTATCACGCTGAACGGTCGCCTGAAATTATGAAGAAAAGGTTGTCTCCAAAACCTTTGGTTCTCGTATTAATTTAATCGTCTTTTTAGCACATTTTCCCCATTCTGGCCAAGAAGATGCCAGAGGTGACCTAGTTTCTACGGCACCTCCATGCGAACTCATTCACACGGATAAATCTAGTTTTCGACAGAGACAGAAGACGCGCACATAGATTCCCATAAGGGCATCCACAAAGGCCTGGACGAACTAGCGACCCTCGTCTACAAATTCAGGAAAGAACCGTCCACTTACTGTAAATCTATCATTGCTCCGCGCGCCCAAGTGCTCACATGGCAAATCTAGCTCCAACTGAGATGCGGGCCTGTTTAGACGGCTTCCGGGAGGTTTTATTTCGGCATCTGGACGAAGAGGTGAACGACCTGCGAGGCGAGAACATGAAGAAGTATTGGACCTTAGAAGAACTCGAAGCCATCCCAATATGACCGACGGACACTTATGGCTCCGAATTTTGGAGATAATTTATTTCATTCGATTCCAACCTTACCTGTGGGGAATCATTATAGTTCCAGTTGGGGCCAGTTACTTGTAATCACAATATGCCTTCCGCCAAGTCCATACATCCGATATGCTAATCCATCCCAACGTCCTTGACCCGCTTTTGCCTGACATCGATGTTCTCTGCGTCTTTCTTCCCTTTATTGTAGATTCGACGAGCCTCCGAGTCTTTGAACTCGAGTGCTTTGCGTTTCCTTCCTTTCACTAGTTTTATGCCCTGTGATTTGAGATAGTCGTCCCCAATCGCGATACTTTGTTCACGAAATGCAACGAGTTGCCCAACGGAACTCCAAGGCGAATCATCCTCCGGTTCTTCTTTGGGTTTCTGCTTGCCCAGCGGTACAACAGACGCTGGAGGACCCATCGCGCCACGCGAGGGACCAGCCGAGTCGGACCTTTTGACAGTCGGTTTCTCAGCGTCGAGATCGAGTAGGTCGTCATCATTGTCCTCGTCGTTGAAATCCGGAGCAACATCGCCAAACCCTTCGAACGCAGGTCCAGGATCAGCATCGTCTCGCTGAGGCCCAGTTTCAGCCTCCCAGTCTACGTGGTCGAATGCTCTTTGACCACCAAAGCCGTCGTCGTCATCGTCGACTTCCTCGATCTTGACTCGGCGATCCGACTCGAATTTGACGTCCTCTGCCTCCTCTGTTTTGACTTTTGCTTCTTCAGGTCCCTGTAGTCGATCTAATCGAGCTTTATCCTCCGCAGCTTCCTGTTCCTGGCGAGCCGTTAAAAGCGCTTGTTCCTTCTTCTTCGCACGGTGTTTGTCCTCCGCTTTTTCCTTCTCTGCCATGTCGTACAAGCCTGATTATTCCGAGGAGATTCAGTAACCGTCACGAACACATTGGCCCAAGATACACACCACGCGAAACTCCCGTGCGATAACAGCTACAAATGGTGTTAGATGGGTCTTCGCAGTTATTCAGAACGTAGAACTGACTTTTTGGCATGAATGCCTTTGCCAGCATCAGGTTTGAGACTCCAGGCCAAAATCAAGTTGTAGCACTGAAAAGCGGTTGTCGATACGCTGGAAATTGCGTAGCCGATGCAAATACCATTTCGAAAGCATGAGCGGCAGCTACAGTCTGCTCTGCTAACCCTGGAGAGACGCAAGGTCAGAAAAATGCATGTGAATGACGAGGGTGCAGCACCGTAAAATGTCCAGTCGACTTTTGGTCGGGCACCATTGAATTTGGTATTGTACGATTGGCAATCAAAAAAGGTGTCCATGGCAGCAGCTAAAGTATTCGTCCAACCTTCAAGACTGACTGCGGTCGTTGGCGCGACAGTACTTTTCACAGATACGATTCTACGAGACCAATGAGAAACGTTGAATACGGTGGTTGGAAATAAAATCACGATGTTCCGGCACTGGAGATCGAGGAAACGGTCAATTAACATCCATTTTGACTGTATGAGTACCTGCCGTTTGAGCTGTTCGGATTCGCTTTCCTGCGCCATCACCTCGGCTTGCGTTACACTGCGAATACGATAGTCCAGGTCAGTCCGCTGCGGAGAAGAATGGGAATAACTTGTGTCGTTCCAGAAGCTTGGAGGCCATTCTGGAAAATGTTAGTCCACGCAAACTGAAGACTGGGACTGTTTTAATCACCTTAATGCTGCCCGCGCTTCGTCTTCGCCTGTCTGGGCATGGCTGGCTAACGCAAGAGCCTTCTTTATCCTTCCAATAACAGCAGTATCGATCTTCTCAACTGTTTATAAATGTGGACCATCGAACGCAGCACGTAAGATCAGCTACGAACGTCGTTTCTTGCTGTCCGATGCATCCAAAGGTGTGTCCGTTGCGCGAATAGTCACCTCCGCCTTAGTTGAGGGCGCCTTGGTTTTCGGAATTGACTGCCTTGCTTTCTTCTGCATCGGATGAGTATGGATGATGCCAGATGATAAATGCATTGGCAGTACAGCCAACACCGCATGAAGGTAACTCCTGTCCTACCTTGGGACTCTTGGAAGCCTTGGAAGGCCCCACAGTAAATTCATCACTGTCCGAGCTCGCTGCCTCGGAATAGTCGGAATTATACTCATCGTCGTATCTATGTCTTTTCGCCATGATGGCAGAAGAGAGAGAGCGTGTCACGGCACGCGTCCAGTCACAGCCAGTCACACAATGTAACCCTAGCCCCTATTCGAAAACATTGTCTGCTATTCTTTCCTGTGGCACCTCTTCGACCTCCAACCCTCTTCCACCCACGCTTCAAACGATTTCAACCGTGTTGTGTAACGACTCCGACGAGAATCCTTTCTCGATTTGGGCCACCGCGTTCTCGTGGTTCGTATTCACCTCGCCTGTTTCGTGACTTTCGTCTCTATCCGGTTCCGACGTTGAAAGGAGGCGGTTCAACCATGAGGGTACCACTGTCATTGAATCCTCGCATGCTTGCCATACTATGCACCACAAAACGAGGATGCATGCCAGCGCGCAAAAAATGCCAACCATCAACCGCGTGGTCGTCGACGTCCACAGGAAGCAGCTCAACATGAAAGCAAGGAGGAAAAATCCCATCCTGGTGGGAAAAAAAAACACTTAGCGCTGGGTCTAGCTCCCAGTATCCCAAGGTAACTGACCCGTGCAGCAGGAGTGCATGCGGAAGACTGTAAATGATCGCGCTAATCTCGAGGTGGTTGTTACTGAAGAATTCAACCTTATAACACATTGGAAGTGCAACGCCGCTCTAACAAAGGTAGACGCACCGCTTCATCGGCCGTTCCAATACGCTTGGTGCGCTGTTGACGCACAAGTATAAGTCCCAGAATAGCGCTGGCGGCGCACAAAACCAGACTAATCGAACTGAACACTTGAGTTAGCGATTGAGATGGTCCTTCGCTTTCCACGCCTGGAACGTCGAGGAAAGAAACGTTCACGGTGAGCAAAATTGTGGCCTGCATTGTGTCAGTACTTTGAACAACAGCAAAAAATAGGCGGCGCGTACGAAAGTGGTGTGCTCCTTCCACTCTGAAATTAAATTTTCTATGAATTTAACCCAGGGTAATCTGGCCGCCATCTGGTCCACCCAAACCTTGTCCATACTATACAAGTGCACGTCCGGAATATAGAAAAGGATTGGGGAAATAATCGACATAGACCAAGAACGCCTATCGGCAAGGGACGGCTCGTGGTAAATGGACTGGCCACGATAGAGCCGCGGGGACTTCTGGCCGTAAAAATTAAGAAATTGTTCATGCGCTAGCTTCGGTCAGTAATACTGAATGATCCACACTGAAAATTTCACCCACAAAACCGACTCATGATTTTTCCTAGCAAAGGTCGTTAGGTTTTCCTTTCCTCGGAGTTTGGAAAAGGCACCACTTGCCAACTGCCAACGGACACCCTCGACCGCCTGCATTCAAGTCCTCTTGAGACCAGTCATTTTGAGACTGAGATCGTTGCGACAACCCGATCACTCACTAATGGCTCCCTCTACAATTTTTAGCAGGTTTCTGTGCCCATGTTAACACGGTCCAAGTTGAGCGCCGAGTCACGTACGTGAGCTGCGCTTCTGACTGGGTGACCGTTGAAAGGCGGGAAGTCAGAGTATCTGTATTCGACATTCATAACCTTGGAGATCTGGGTAGTAATGATAAAGCGCACCAGCAAAGGAATTGAGGATAATCCCCCGAAGTTCACGTAAAACGGTGGGTGGTGTCACATGTATCGCTTCGAAAAATTCGAAATGTTTCCTGAGGTATGACTTTAGTCCGGCCGTATGTATCTATGGATCCGCAATGAACTCACCAGTACTGGTTGTGTATGTACAGCTCTGAACTGGGATGAACACATGCAGCAATTTGAAACAGACAGCGCCGTACCCACGTGCTGCGGAGGGAGTTGTCCGCCCTTCACTTCATCTAGATCCAGAACAAATTCTTCCCACCAGAATATGGTCTTGGTTTCGGGACGAGCAAAATAATATGCACAATAATTTTCCCCGGTCTCAGAATCTTGCCTAAGCTCGAGGACAAGTTCTGACGTCGGAGGAATCTGTATCTGGTGTGCCTCGCAGAGTTCATCGACTAATTGGATGAATGCCATCATCTCTTGGCACAGTTCGGGATCATATAGCCAGGTTTCAGTCATGATATTCTGGGAGGGGAGTTGGATGGAATGAGCGTAATGCATAATATAGGCGGACCTTTTCTTCGTGATAAAAGAAAACCTGTCCTTCGAATTGGACATGATATGTCCATCCTTCCGGGAGAGATCTAGTACAAGCCAGTAAACTTTCAGGTACTGAAGCACAGGTACAAACTCACAGCTCAGGACTAAAATCTGTTTGCAGGGGTTTCACTCGAAATGTCCCAGGAGCATCCGCACTTTGATTCATAATAATATTAATGAGGATGAATTGAACTTGGATGTTTGTGCAAACATACACGGGTGTTTTGTGATTTGCTTCATACCTCAAGAGTTCTTCAGGTCGTATCGGCCGTAAGAGCCGTGAAGCAGCCACTGGCTTCAGTCTGTCCGTTCTCTCGATATCGTTAAACGCCACCTCTTCGCGTGGCGTCTGCAGAGATGTGGACGGAGATGAGGGGCATTCATCGTATTCGACTGGATTTTCTTCAAGCACTTTAGTCGAGGTAGAGCTTTCGGATGGATGAGAAGAGTGGGAATATTGTGTTTGATTGGGTGATTGCGCCAAGTCAACCGAAAATAGATCGTGTGGCACAGTTGCAGAGGCAATAAACGATCCAGAGGAAGGTGGGCAGGCCGGTGGATGGCTACGAGCCCAGATTTGAGGGGTAATGGGCCTTATTCGTCGCAATTGGCGCTTCAGAACCGACCAAAGGAAACGAAAGAGCCAGGAACCAAACGCAGCGCCACACAATGTTCGGATTCGTGATAATAGCTCAGAGAGAGCGGTTTGCGGCATTGAAAATCAGGACCGCACAGCGATAATTGCGATGTTATGGAGGGGAGGGCGGCAGTACTCTGTCGCCACGGTGTGGAGAGAGGAAGAGAGACTCTGTCAGCAAAAACGGTGTGGCAAGTGAACAGCCTCATTCATTCAGAGAACAACGAAAGAACATCAGAACTAGATCCGGGGAAGGCGAGCAGAAAGTGACTTGGCCGTGTCCACTTTGCCTCATGGCCGATTACGTTATCGTATTCCACAGCTTTGCATACTAGGCTGGGCCGATATTCCACCGATTCGAGGCGATAAGACAAAGCAAGCCAAGGGGCCCCAAGAAGAAGGACAGTCTGTGATTGCGACCGTAATGGATGTGGCAAAGCGATCAAAGCCGAAATTACCAAATTGAGAACTCGGCGGTTGTTTGGCAAGAGCGTCGGATCTACCATGTCGACCGAAACACCGTCGGCTTCCACAGGCCCTGTTAATCGCCATGCCCCGACCGCTGTTGAGCGGCAGCGCTCGCAATTGGACAGGCTCCTCAAAGACCCTCAAAAGCCCGTCTTTGTCCCGCCCCCGCCGAAGGAGAAGACCATTCGACCGGCGCGGGAGATGATGAAGAACGTCCAGGGCTCCAGTGCTGGCGCCGGGAGCGGAGAGTTCCATGTGTACAAGGCCAGCAGACGGAGAGAGTACGAGCGACTGAAGCTTTTGGAGGAGACTTCCCAAAAGGTGCGTTTCATACCGTTTCTCTGTATGCATCCTTCTGATGTCTCGGCAGGAAGCCGATGAAGCGGCGTTCGAGCGCAAACGACGTGAAGCAGAGGAATTGGCCGACTCAAAGACTGCTAAGAACCGGGCGAAGCGACAGAAGAAGAAGGAAAGATCTAAAACGAAAGGATCTGCGCCGGAGAATGGGAAAGGAGATGGCGGAGGCCTTGACGCACCAATAAAGAAGCGTCGGCTCGTCAACGGGCAGGAGTTGGTATTCCGAAAGCCTGGGGAGGAGAGTGACGGCGAGGATGAGGACGAGGAAGTTGGACCCCAAGCTCCACCCCCCACCACGGAGTCGGAAATTCCGGCCGAGGTTCCCCAGATATTGGACGCGCCCCGAATTATAATCCATGATGATTGAGACGCGTATAGCTGCGTATGGGGCGTGTTCGTGTACTTGTGCTATCCCAACTTTGTCAGTCAAAATTTCATCTGTGCCTCTCACTGGTCTCAAGCGTCACATTCATTCTTGCAGAATCGTAGTGAGCGCCTACAGCGTCTGGCCACTAGATAGGATTATCTATTCCTTTTTGTACGAATCGTGATGGTGGAAATCAAACGCGTTACGCGACTTGATCTCTTCCACCTCGTTGTGGCTCAAACTGCGACTCTCCATGTCTGAACCAGATGATGACCTCCAGCTCGACGCCATAACAGATCTCGGCGAACAGCTCATCAATTCAATCCTCGCAGAAGAACCTCTGGACACTATCAAACAGATCATTGAATCTGGAGCGCCATTGTGGTATCAAAATGACTTGGAAGGCATGTATCCACGAAGGATCGTCTTGGGCCCTCGAACTCGATGTTTACACTCTCGCGGTGCCAGGGATTTCATGTTTACACGCGGCTGTTTACATGCAAAATCAAGAGCTCGTGAAATTGCTCATTGAAGCTGGCGCGGTATGGAATGCCGGTAGGCTATAGTCGGCCACTCGTGGATACGTATATTTATGCACCTTTTAGCTGACTATCTACGGAATACCGCAGGCGATATCGCATTGTCCTTCAACAACGAGGAAATATATACAATCATCCGAGACGCAGGCATACGGGCAGGTGCCAGTTCAGTGTCACAAGTCAACTCACCTGTTTACGTCTGTGCAGAGCTTGTTCTCGCCCTTTTATCTTCCCGCAACACGTCAGATTCAGCATCTGCTATGATCCTTCGCTCTACAGACAACACAGCTGCCGCTTCAACAGACACTTTCCTGTCCTCGAAGCTCCGCTTCACTGTTGATGAACATGGTCAAGACATATGTATGTTGGACGACGTCGACGGTGATGAAATAGGTGTGATGATGGGTTGGGAAAAGAATATTATGCAAGAAACGGTCGCAAATCTGACCGCCGACCGCGACCCGACTCCACTCAAAGTTCTCAATGTAGGCTTCGGTCTTGGACTAGTGCGTTCTCTCAGTACAAGTAGCGCGAAGGCAACTCATCCGCGTGCAGATCGACACACTTTTCCAATCTCTCTCACCCGCTCTGCATGTGATCATCGAGGCCCATCCTGACGTCTTGAAGCATACGAAAGACATGGGTTGGTATGACAAACCTGGCGTTAAAATTCTCGAGGGTAAATGGCAAGACTTTATAAATCCCGCAAAAATTGGGACCGTAGTTCCGGATGGAGGTTTTGACGTTGTGTACACTGACTCGTTCAGTGAAGACTACCAAGCGCTGCGTCAGTTCTTTGGCCATCTTCAGGTCTTGCTAGGCCCCCGTTCTAGATTCAGCTTTTTCAATGGACTGGGAGCTACAAGTAAGCTATGTGTTCTGCCCGTTGAATCTTGCGGCTCACTTCGGCAGATCCCACCATTTATGATGTCTATACTCGGGTGGCCGAAGTACACTTAGCTGATGCTGGGTTCAACGTGATATGGAGTGATGTGGATGTTAGCGACCAGGAGAATCGTTGGGGTAATTCTCGTCGATACTTTACTTGCCCGACCTATAGGCTACCGTTGGTGGTTAGGAATTGAACTCTGGACCGCTCTGGGTGAAGTCGACGGAGCCAACATCTCAACAATCAAACAGCCTGACACCGCCACCGTTATGCTTCCGGCGGACATACGGCGACAACTGACAACCGTTGAACCAACCATCCACGGCTATCCACGGTTTGGTTGCCATCACGTATGGCAATAATAAACGAAGCGCGGCCAGAATGGATACAAGCCTCTCTCTCTTTCTTCCATATCCTAGGGCGTGCCCTTTCTTTTCTGCTTTCTTTCACTATCGACCGGGTCGATCCACTTTCGCTGCAGTGCTGCACAACTATCTCTTGAGTTCTGCAAGCGGTAACAGGCTTACTGCGCGTTAACATGACCGACCAATTTGCTGCAACCCGGAATGCGAACAAGATCATCTTGTATCTGTCCTCCACTCGACCGGCGCCGGTTTCAGTTCCGATTGAACTCCGCGAAGAGGTTGGTGGGCGTGCGGGGTAGAGGCTTTCTTTTATTGACAGTTCTGCAGATCACACCTGATGCCTGGTCTGGTCGACTTGCCCAAATTACCCAGACCGCCTCGCGGTACCACAAGCCGATGTTTGAGCGTATCTGGGCAGTAGTGTCCATCCTGTGTGTACAAGCGCGCAAAATCATATAACACGTTCATGACAAGTTTCAGGGCTATTCTAATCGTTCCCCTCGCGTTGTTCCGCGTTATTCTCAAGGCCATGCATTTTGAAGACGAGCACACTGTCGCCCATGTCTACGAAGTATGTATCTTCATTCCTTTTGCTGATAACATACACTTATGTTACTACTGTTTGAAAGGCCCGCGGGATCTCTTTCGCAATTTTCGTGGGCATGATCATCTTCTTCTTGTTGCCCATCGCCGTTTGGAAATATATTGTCCGTCCCTGCGTTTTATCGTTCACACCCGCGTATTTAACGAGTGTAGGGTCAGCGACAGGTTAACGCGTTGTTAAAGGTCTGGGAGAAGACAGATCAGAAAGGCCGCGGCAGTATACCGATGTCAACTTGGAAGGTCAAGACGCCTGGCCTTATCCGAAGCAATATTGTCTGTGTTCTCTTTACATTCTCGTTATCGGATCTTCATTCGGCGCTGCAACAGGTCCTCACAATTCAGCTTCCACCTGGTGCAGCCGTAACCTCGTTCCATGTGAACGCGTATCTCCCCTCGGGCCTCATCAATCCGCCCGCGGATATCGATGCAAACTATTACTATCCATATAAATCCGAGCCTGGTATGATTCCTGCACCTAAAGATGTCTCGCCTCTCAACGGTTTTGCAGGTCTTCCCAGAATGAGTGTTATTGGCAATGTCCCCTTGTTCACAGATGAGAAGCGAGGATACTATGGTAGCGAGAAAGTGTGATGCAGCTCTACGAGAGTTAGCGAATGTGGGGTAAATGTACTTTCCACTGTATTGGTATGCAGATGAGAGTTTGCGAGTGAGTGTTGGACCGTACTTGGCCACATTATAGGTACTTGCTATACATTTGTTTTGAGACTTGCACATTTGCGAGAATTTAAAGGAAGCAAGGATGTTGATGGCCTCCAAAATTGTCCCGAAAAGGAAGGCCAGCTTTGACCATGACCATTCACAGTTTATACATCTACGATAGGCGTGTACTGCGTTATCGACTTTGTTCACTTCTGAACGCCTTCTAGGCATTGCATATGTGTGTACTACCAAGATTGGCACCGCACCCGTCGCCCCAAACCCGCCGTTGAAGGCGGCATCCTTCCCGCCGTGTCTCAAGCAGTCTCCCCGGCACCACATCTCGCGAATAGCAACACCGGCTCGGTTTACTCGGGATACGGCAGTCCGAGGAACACTCTCTCGTCCAATACCGGTGTCGTCGTCGCGGTCAACGACATGCTCGCTCAAGCACCTGCTACCCCGTTATTGCAAGCACCTCCTTCCCCAATTGGTACTGCTCCCTTGACCAGCACCGGGCTGGCGTTCGACGAGGAGGCCAAGCTCGTATACGGTGTTATCCTATCGCTACGAAATATGGTAAAGAAGTTGTCGGGCAGGTCGGTCTAGTCATCGTGTGCACAACTCAATCTCATTTTGTACGCACAGAGACGAGCAATTTGTAAATTACCGTACATCTGCATACAAACTGCATGTCTACGAAACTGTGTCAGGCTACAAGTTCGTCATGCTCAGCGACCCAGCAGCAGAATCGCTGCGGTTCATTCTGCGGCAGATTTACGTTGGGCCATTCCTGGAATACGTTGTACGAAATCCGCTGGTGCAGATGGATTCTCGCGAATATGGGATCGACAACGAGTACTTTAGGGCGAGCGTAGATAGACTCGTAAGAGGTCTGAGTGTGTTTCCGTAATAGTGGTGTCGCAATTAATATACAATGGTATTGTGTCTATGTATTCGAAAGCACTTGACGTCTCTAAGTCGCATCAACCACCATTTCCGACCCTGATCCTTCCTCAGCCGTGAATTGCTGGCGAAGAACCTGCAACAGCGAGGTTTTCATCTCTCGCTCCGGCGCGTTCTCCGCGTCTCCCTTTTCCTCAGTATCTCCCGCCACAGCTTCGTCTAGTGCCAACTTGGTCTCTCCCAGCTTGAGCATATCTTCTTCTATCGTGCCTCGCGATATCAGTTTAATGACCTCGACGTCACGTTTTTGGCCGATCCGGTATGCGCGATCCTGAGCCTGCCGGTCGTTGTGTGGATTGAAGTCCTGGTCAAACATGATCACAACCGACGCGGCGGTGAGATTGATTCCCATTCCTACATCGAGATGAGTCCCATAAAGTCCCATGAACGGTGGAAAGCACGTACCACCGGCTTTCGTTGACAGCAAGAACACACTTATGGATTCTTGCTCCGAAAACTCATCCACGAGCGACTGCCGCACGTCGACTGGAGTAGACCCCGTCAAAAGTAGATACTTGATATCCTTTTGTTTTAAGATAGCCTGCAGGATGTCGAGTATCTGAGTGAACTGCGTACACGGTGAGACAAGTTCCTGAGGGGACGATAGATATATACCTGAGAAAAGATCAAAACTTTTCTGCCTTGCCCTCTATAATCATCGAGCAGTCGGAGTAGCGCCTGGACTTTTCCCGCGTCAAGATAACAATCGTCGTCCTGGAGGAACTTGCGAGTGGACTGTAACAGGAATAAACGTCTATGTCACAGTCCGAATCGAAACGTCGAAACGCACCTTGTATGTCGCACAAAAGAGCTGCAATTCCGCGTCCGTCATGACCGTCATATCCTCCTTGACCAGCTCAAACAACGCTCCGCGCTTCTTGAAGTCCGGCTCCTTCAACAACTGCCTCGTTATACCCGTCAAGATCTCGTCCGTGAAAAGAGTGCGGAAGAGCATGGGATGCAACGCCCCCTTGCGCAGGTCCATCAGAATATTCGAGCTGCTTTCGAGATACGTCTTCTTTGCCCCCGCAGGCTTTCCCTTTTTCTTGGAGGGTTTGCCGGCGGCGGTGACGGGGGGCGTCTCAGTGCCCTCTCGGCTATCGTCTTCGGCCATCTCGAGCACAAACTTGCGCGAGCGCTGGAGGGTGTCCTTGTATATGGACTTCTGCAGCGCCGTCAGCTCACACCACTCAATGCGCTCCGTCTTTTTCGGCAGGTCTTTCAAAACCTAGTCGATTGACAATCAATATCGACGTGCCTCAAGGCAGCACAAACTCACCTGATCCTTCCGTCGACGCAAAACGAATGGTGTCATCATCTTCTTGGCTCTCGAGACACGTTCCTGCGAAAGCAGGGAAACCTTGGAATTGACTTTGAATATCGCGCGTAAAGAACCGATCGAGTCCGAGAATTGTTCAGGCAGGATGAAGTTCATCAAAGACTGCACCATATAAGTAACTTGGCTTTAATGGGGGAACATCGACATACCACAAGCTCTTGCAAGTTATTCTGCAGCGGCGTCCCCGTCAAAAGCAGCCGCCACTTCGACCCAAACTTGAGCAGCGTCTGATAGCGCTGGGATTGGAAATTTTTGAGGACGTGGCCTTCGTCGAAGACACAAGACTATAGCGAATCGTTCGATTAAGAAGATACCCGTTGGAGGGCGCGAGAGGAACTCACATCCCACTCGACCTTGCGAAAGAACTTGCGATCGCGGTCGTCTCCCTGCGCCAGGTTGTACGTGGTGATGAGAACGTCCCAGCCGTTATCGTTTTGGCTTTTACACCGCTGGGTGTCGACGAGCATCTGGCGGAGCTCAACCCGCTCCTCCTTCCCAGCATAGTACGTTTGCACCGCGATCGATGGCGCAAAACGCGCGAATTCGCGACACCAGTTTTCCAGTGTCGAGGAACTGCAGGTGAGGGTCGATGGTGAGGAACGTCCCATTAGAGAGGACCACACTCACGGCACGACCACGAGATGGGGCCCCTTGTTTCCCTGAGCTTTTAAATGTGCGAAGAAGCTAATAACCTGAATCGTCTTGCCAAGGCCTGTGAACAACAAGTTAGGTCAGCAGCAGCGACGAGGGGAAAATACGAACCCATTTCATCCGCAAGGATGCAGCTGAGATTCTCGCGGTACAACAGATTCAACCAATTCACACCAAGCAGCTGATACTCCTTGAGTTGCACCGTGTCCGAAAGCAACTCTGGCTGCGAAACCAGATAATCTTTGGGCTTGCCTGTGGAGGCCAGCTCGAGGTGCCGCAGACTCAAAGCCCCGTCCTCGACTTGACCCGCAAGCGCGCCCTCAATCTCCTTCGCATTCCCCGACGTCCAAGACGCGATAGACTTGCGAAGATCAGTGCCGATTTGCTCGCAGTCTTCGAGAATGCTGTCAACAGATCCGTAGCCCCGGAAGATATTGGTGCAGTCGTCGAACATCTTCGGGCTGATACCCGCGGGTCCCGCCTTTTTCTTGCCCTGCTTTAGTTTGGTCTTGAGATCGTCGATTGACTCGAACGGCCGTTGAGCAAGGATTGCAGTTGCCTGTTCCGGAGTGCAACCTGCGCTGCGATATTAGAAGTGTTCGCTAGGGACGACAGTCAAACGCACCGGTTAATTCCTGTAATGCCTCAGAACTCGACGTGTTGAAGTACGCTAGAGCTCTCTGGCCGTATCTGTCCGAACTCTCTGATGAGCGACCGCGCTTGTTGGAATCGTCGTCGCTGTCCGAATAATCCTTTTCTGACTCAGAGTCGACGACGACCTTTCGGGTGACACGCTTGCGGGCCATGACTCTCGGCTGGGGAGAGGTGCGCGGCCGCTCGGCCGGCGGCGTATAATGGCGGAATTGGACGGTATCGAGAGTCGTGCGATTGGCATAAATTGCCGACTTCTTGCCCATTTCCTTGGTCGCGATACGCTGCGCCTTCGTAGCTTCGTCCACCTCTTTAACCCTGCCGACGGCTTCCTTGGCTACAGTGGGAGCCGGCGCGACGATGTGTGGCACCCAACTGGGATTATCCAAGAGCGCCGTGGCATCCCTTACATTCTTCCCCGACTGCAGCCACGCCGCTTCGACGCGCCGCGGGTCCTCCATCGGCATGGTCAGCTTGAACCGGAAAAAGCCCGTGTCGATTTCCGGCGTCGGGGTCGCGGGTGGCGGAACGACTGGGTCTGCCGGCGGCGGTCTGCCTCTCGTGATGCGCGGCTTGGACGGACCCGCCAGTGAAGTCTCTGGGAGAAAGTCCTCGTCGGAATCAGTGTCAACGTCGCTCGTGACACGTCGTTTCGTCGCGCCGGGGCGGCGAACCTGAGGCGAGTCGGGGGAATCGGTGAGGTCGATCGTGGTGGGCCCGAGGTTGGGTCGTTTGCGCGGCGGGCCCTCTTCTCGCGCGCCGGCCACGTGTCCATCGGTGGCCCCGTCCCACGGGCGGCGACCCGACGCGTTCAAAGCTGTACCGTGGAATGTGAACTGGCTCGAGGCCATTAGTGGATCATTCGCCATGGATTTGCTTTGGAATGACTGGATAGCGGATGGGAGTGCTGCCACGTCACGGCGGCCGCCATGGGCGTACGGCGCATAGGGCGTATAGGGCTGCTGGGAAGGAGAACCCAGGGGGCTGGAGCTTGGGACAAGGACGTTGCCGATGTTTGCAGGTGGAAAATACCGTGATGCGACGGTAGCATCTCGCGACTGGGTCGGCTGCGACGGGTACGCCAATGGCGATGATACCCCGTTGAACGACGACGAGGAGGCAGCTGGAGCAGACGAGTTATTATTTGTTCTTGAGAACCGAAGATGGTCCAAAGCAGCTGCTTTCTTTTCTTGCATGTCAGCGACGAAAATGAGGGGAAAAAGAGGAAATAGGTACTCTAGCAGCAGGGTCCTGAGGCGAGGACATCGCAGACGACGACGGAGAAGAAGAAAAGACCAGACCGTTGTCGCTCGAGGCCGGGTCGCAAAGTCGAGTGTGGGTGCAGAGTCAAACGGCGTCGGTAACGCAAGATTCAAGGGTAAAATGGAGTTGTGTGATTCAATCGCACAGCTAAATGCTTTGCCACCAGCTATATAGTACAATGGACAACGAGGTACGCAATACATCGAGCAATTCTACAACTACGCAAACTCTAGGTTCTGCGGCCACTGAGAGCCATGGTATCCGAGACAGAAGTGTGGTACACCAGCGTGCCGCTGCGACGAGAAAGACCAACAACAACAGCTCAAGCCTCTCACATCGAAGCGGCTTCGGGACCATTGTACAGAAGACAGGAAGACTAGGATGGAAGACGAGACACTATAAGTGCAACGAGCGCTGCGTGGCTGGGCTCTTGATGGGCTCTGGAGGATGCTTGAGGCTTGATAAGTGCCAGTGGTGAGAGGATGTACGGAGAAGCCACACAACAAGCAACCGAATAAAACCACACTGTTACATGGAAAGACGAGAGACGTTGTACGTTCGAGTGCAACGAGCGCAACGTGGCCATAGAATGGATCCTGCAGGACGCCAGAGGCTTGAGAAATGGGCGGTAAGAGGCGGATTCGGTGTGAGACGAGCAACACTCAGCGGGACCACGCTGCATCGTGCATTACACATCTAGGAACTCGAGTAACACGAGACTCCCCGGAGCAGAAGACGGCAGACAAGGATCCCAGACGATGGGCAGCGGGCGACAGATGAAGACCGATCCGACATCCACGACTCGGCGAGCACAGGCAGATTGCGACGTATCACACATTTAGCAACCGGAGTATTGCAGGGTTAAGTGGCAGAGAGTATAACAACTGGATGAAGGCCGAATGATGCCAGCTGGCAAGGAATGATTCGAACAATACATTATCCCCCCCAAAAAATCGCAAAATGCAAAATTCAAGGCACAAAAGTGCATTCGAAAACCTGTATTTCGACATCTGCGTTAGGAGAGCACGCTGGGATGCTGAGGGTACTAAGGGAAAGAAGAGAGTATTCTACATGCCCATTTGATGTGGAAGATGGAGGACGGCGGCGAGAAGCGAGGCGGAATGGATGGAGGACGGAAGATGGGGGATGATGGTGGTGAGAGACAAGAGGGAAGCTGTGCCCCAAGGCATTCCCTATTTGGACACCCGCAGTCTGAGTTGCATTCTCCTCCGTCATCTACTGGTCCTCATACACTCGGAACTGCCAGCCATGCCAGCCTCTGCGGCCGAGTACTTTTTCTTGATCCCCTCTCTTGCTATAAGTCTTGCCATTGTGGTCCCGCTGGCGGGTGTCTTGGTGCGATTTCGCGCATCATATAACCCCCGCGGGCTCGCTCTAGACAGTGAGGGAAGCGCCGTTCCGCATACCGGGCCCGTCGTCTCCTCGTATTTTGGCATGTTACGTCGCGTCTGGCAGATAGAGGGATTCTCTGGCTTCTACAAGGGCTTAAGCATGTTGTCCCCCGCCTCACTTACTCTAGCTAACCAATTAATCTAGTGCCGCAACTTGTCACTGCCCTCGCCGTCTCCCTCGCCATCCTCACCTTCATGGACGCTCCCGGCCATCGCCACAGCGCATACAGGGCCCCATCCGCTGGGATACTGGGTACACTTCTGTATAGCTTGCTCATGATGTTCATCAGCCTTCCGAGCGCCATTATTACTTGTGAGCCATCCCTCGATCTCCCCTCGCCTCGGCTAATCCATCCTAGACCGGTTTGTGGTCTCTTGAACTCTGCCTCAATTTATTTACGCGCGTCCAGTGCTATCACTACGCCGCACAAGCTGCCCTACTTTGGGCTGATGAAATCCCTGCGAGTGTTGTTAACCCCGACAGAGAGGCGCCAGCCGTGGATCTTATACTTGACCCCCGGCTTACTCGCCTCCCAGTGTCTCCATGTCGCCTACGTGGTACGCGTGCGCAGTCTTTACCTCATCCGTCGCTCACGTTCCTCCAGACACTCGTCTTGGCGCCTTTACACCGCCTCCTCGTGCCTATCGCTGAAGAGTCCGGCTCCGTCGCGATCTTTGAGCTGTCGTGGATTAAGATATCAGTTTACTTCACCGTGGTCGTTGTCAGCGCCGGCATCCTTACACCGCTGGAGGTAATATCCACGCGGCTCGCTATCCAGCGCAACCAGGCGTCCTCGGAGTACAACTCCGTCTCCCAAGAGGTCGAGGGCGACGCGGAGGAGATCGCCGAGTACGCTGGTGCCGATGAAGACGTAATTGGGTATGCGGCATGGATCCGCTCACGTCTTGCCGTAACTGACTTGGTCATTTAGACTGCGTACCGATGCCGAGCCCTACACGGGACTCCTCGACTGCGGAAAGACCATCATTAACGAAGAGGGCTTCATGGCGCTGTATAAGGCGTGGTGGCTCACCTTCTTTGGAGGGCTGGTCAGCGCGTTTGCGTGAGCGCCAAGGGTTGCTTTCGCAAAGTGCAAACAAACGACCTAATCTCAATCAAATCCAAATCGCGGATAATTTGTTACTACTACTGAACGGAATGGAATGGAATGTATCATTGCTCTGCTGCTGCTATCCACCATTTTAATAGAGATTGTACTTGATGAAATGAGTGGTTTCGCGTGCGCAGTACTGGGCATGTATATTGCTCGAACTTGCTACGACAAAAATTGTTCGCAATCGCGTGGTAGTACATGCAGTGAGAAAAGAGGTCAGGGCACCTAGTCGTATTCCCGTTTCGAGATCTGGAACAAGCGCTTCATGACATCCTTTGGGTCAATACGGAAACCATCATGGTTCAGTTGGTTAGTTATGTATTGCTCCGTGTTATTGATGATAGACGCGGTTTCCTGTGCAATGCCGAATTCGACATACCTGATCACGACGGCGAGGTCAGAGATGTTCGGGTTGGGAATCAAGAGATTAGCGCACAAGTCGTTGACGTATCTGCGACAGTATGGTGAATATTTCACTTGACCCAGAGATTTTAAACGTACGTAGCAGCTGTAACTTTGACCTCGTTCTTGCGCAGCTGTTCAATGTCGTACAACGGGCCCCAAGAACTGTCATTCGCGAGAATCTCTGCAGCACCCTTCAAAGGGCGGAGATTCACGTAGTCGTCGAACATGTCTGGGAAAATCATCTCTCCAGAGAAATAGATTGGTTCAGTGTCCGCTATGGTCTTGGCATGTGTCCAGGAAAACTGCGAATGTTTTCCTAGTATCCGGGCGGCCGACCACTTGGGGGCTTGCCTGGCAAGGATGTGTCAAGTAGATAATTAGCAGTGAGGAGAAACTTGCCCTTGGCAATAAACTGGCTCGTGCAGTATGGCGTAGAGGGGGTTCCCGTCGAACGAATATTTTGCTTCGATGTTCTGCAAGGTTTTATAGGAAGGTCTTCCGAACAACTCGAGATCGTTCGTCAGGCGGAATACAGTCTCTAAAACACAAGTGTGTAAAGGGCGTTTAGAGTCCGCGAGAGTACGCACGATGTATAACGCGGTCAATACCGCCTGTGAATTATTAAGAAAACAGAAGCTCAAGCGATGCCCCTCGCCTACCGGTACCACCCAGATAGATCCCAAGCTGAAGAAAGCGACTGACGCTCAATCTACCTCCAGCGGGAAGGGTGACTTCATTTGCCTCGAGATAGGCTAAAATATCTCGAACACGTTTAATGTCCTGGGGATACTTTTTGTAATATATTTCATTCCGCTTCCGGAGGATGGCTGGGGATATTCTGAGGACGGACAGATTGAGCAGCATCGGACTCGCTCACGAATCAAAGACGCGTAGACGCGATCTGGGTTATCGTCGAGCGGAGCGAGTCCCCCCGTCAAAAACACTTCTTTGAGTCCGGACGGGAAGTACGAAAGGTAGGTTATCGCGCAAAAACCGCCAAAGCTCTGGCCCCACACCGTCCACTTTCTGTCTTCCGGATCCGGCTTGTCCCCGATGAGAGCCTTGCGGATTTCCTCGCAGTCTTTGACGATGCTGTCGGCTCGGAAGTGCTTGAGATAGTCAGCGATGTCCTGATCCGTCTTCAGACGTGCAGGAAGAGTTTCGGGGGAGATATGAGTGCTGAGGCCTGTCCCGCGCTGGTCTAGCCACAACGTCTTCAGTCATCTATTAGAAAAACGAAACGGTGGATGGGGACTGCATGCCTGGTATCCTTTCTCGTGCATCTGGTAGGTATTAGATAAAGTCAACGATTGTTGCGCTGTTGTCCCACCTCTGCCGCAAAGCTAGAGCTCCCCTGCAACTCCACCTCAAACCCCGGCCCACCTGAATTGGTGGGTTTATCATACGAAATATCACAAGAGTACAAGTTTTACCTTGCAGGTAGATCACTGTCAGTGTGGATCGTGAGCAATCCCATAGCGAACGTTCCACGGGAATAGCTCACGATACGGCAGTTTCGCCTCTTCTTCCTCGGTCTTCGCCTTGCTTTTCGGAATCAAGTTTCGCGCAAAGACCCGTATTTTCTCGCCCTGGGGGTTTGCATAGTCCAAAGGCAAGTCGAAGAACCGTTCGATAACCTTCACACCCTCTGAAGTCAAAGCAATCAAACCACGCCGCGGATATTATTGTAATGATCACCTTTGTTCACGTAGGTTTCGAGGGTCTCTGATTTAGCGGCAGATTTCTGTACCTCAGTCATCGTAGCGGTTGTGGGCAGTGAACGTCGAGAACCAGCCTATGGCAAGAACAAGCCTTAGCCTATGGGCCCAACGTGATCCCACCTGACTCACAGATCTAGAGACGTGCCGGATGGTAGCTGTATGCGGGACACGCCAGCCGTGGGTGCTCACAACGCCCAAGTATCTTTGGGCGCGGCTAAACATATAAAAGGACTCTGCCGACGGTGGATCTAGCTCCCACGGCCTGCTCAGGTGATCGTGGTGCACAAGTTGATGCGAGCTGACCTGATCGCCGTACTGTGTGATGTTCTTTCCTCTCATCTTATCTTTGAAACTGCAAAACTCGGAGAATTTGAGGAAACACGAAACAAAGAAGATATCTGCGTCGGCCGCCAGCTCCTCGATTTTTTCTGCTTCTCCGTCTGACCAGGCAGCATCCGAGTTGGCTTGACTGCAGACAGGACTAGGAGACTATCAGGGAGACCGCTCCAGATAACGTCGACATCCACTTCAACTTGAAACCCACGTAGGACCACGCTATTAGGGAACGATCCACGGGTTCCCTTCTGTTCAAGTTTGCCACGTGTTACATTGAGCGGCATGAACCGACGACTGGCAGCGAACCACCCGGTAAATATAGTTACAATCTCCAGTTCTGGTTTTCTGGTTCCCATCCACTGAATCCTTCGCACGAAAATTCTGCGCGTACACCACCGGCCGCGCCGGGTGGAGGGCGCCTACAAACTGCCGGGACCCTTCGATCCTCAGACGTGTCGCCGTCGCGGTGATCTTCAAAGCTTATTGCAGAAGGGACCACCACCGTGGGGTGCACCGAAAGTGAAGTTGAGAGTGGTCCAGGGTTGTGCATTCTTTGACGTTGGATACCTGCTCCCCTCGGGATTCCTTCGCACTTCAAAAGGACGTCCATGGTGGCCGCGCGAAACTGGTTTGGGGTAACATCGCAGCAACCTTCAATATCACCCTCCTCGCAATAGGGAGACTGCGTTTGTATAAGCCAAGAGACCATGTATTTAACAGTCGGCGTGGGATGGATCTATATTTGTTGACGAAACGTGGGCGCTGAGTATATTACTCTTACCCGTTTTTAATTAGAGATTTGTGTTTCGGCGTCTTTCCTCACCAATAATTCATGGCACGAGCTATTTTTGCTCCAATGGCTGCTATGCTACCTCTCTCACACAATTTTATCAGAATCGTCAGACGCCTCCAAATCGTCGACCCAGCCGTCAAAGCCTAGCGTGTACCTACTAACTTACTTCCCTGTTGTGCAGCGCCAAGGGCCAAGCAAAGTGCCCTCGTTTGCCAGAGGCATCCCTGCTATACGAATTCGTCTGACCAAGCCAAGATGAAGCCTCTACACGCGAAGTCCCCTTGTTCGTGACGTCCGCGGCCAAGCAGCGAGAAGGCGGATGGCGGAACCAACCGGGCAACTTTGCTGGTTCAGTGTGAGCAATGCGCTAATTATAACGAAAGGGGCCTCGATAAATTCACACTGGGGTTAATGCATACACTGACCGAACGAAGCATTGACCTGCGTACAGTTCCCGTCCTTGAGATGAGGCCAGTATGGTTCGACGGGTGAGGCTGATCGATCTTGCTATTGCGTCCCAAAATGGCGATTGAAGTTCCCAAAACTAAACTTGGCGGTCGCTCTCTTTTTGATTCCGCCTGGTAAAACGCCGTGGGGGCTGTACATCGGGCCCACGCCAAGGCTAATGACCGTGGATCCAGGGCCTGCTCGATATCAATTTACCAAATACAACATCCGCCCCCACGGCATCTCTAACTGTGCGATTCTGGGCGCCAAGCGCGGCGCAAAGTCTATAAAGGCATCCTCAGAGCCCTGCGAACGAAGTATCGAGCCTCCCAGCCCAACGAACACTATGCCGGCTGATTCCGCGCCAGCCATCAAGCGAAAAAGTACCAAGGCCTCGTCAGAGGTGTCTCCTGACGATCATCGTAAACGGTAAGGCGGGGTGAATGCATGTCCCCGTAAATTTCTGAATTTCGACAGAAAGCGAAACAGAACGACTCAGTCGTGCCTCAACTGCCATACGACGAAGCGCATGGTACGTCTTAATATCTTCTTGAACGGTGGGTTATGAAAGTATGAACCTGCAGTGCGATCGGAAGCGCCCGTGCTCTCGGTGCACCCAACTTGGCCTGGTACGTGTTGCATCTGCTCGGACGGAGCTGTGTGGATTGAAATAATACCTTCGCTGCCGCAGACCGGCTTGTGCGTTTACGAAGTAGACGATCCCGTCAGAAAGTCCAAGTTCCAAGACGAAAAATCGAGACTGCAGAATCGAATCGCGGAGCTGGAGGGTGTGATTCGGGAGGTAAAGCAACGTCGACGCTTCTCTCGAAATTAACAAAGGGGTCTTACGTTTTTTAATTAGCTGAAACATAAGCCCCATCCCCGATGGACCGACGGTGCGCGCGACACGAAACTTCTGCTTTCTCCTGCAAGATCGCCGGCGGCTTCGCTCAAGTCCCCTTCGGACGCAGAGGCCGCTCTCCAGCCATCCCTCGGGGATCCAGCTTGGGCCGATCTTCTCAACTGGGAGTCCACAGGGTCTTCGCCCTCAACTTCGTCCTACAGTCATTCGCCTATCAGCACGCCATCTCCCCTTGTTTCTGCATCTCGTTTGCAGGAACCTTTGCCACCCGCAAATCCCTGCCTGGGTTCGTCTTGGAACCAGGTCGTGCAGGCTTCGCGGAATTCCGAGCCTTGCACCTGCCTGAGCGAGCTTGTCTGCTATGCCACGACCGTAGAATTGGCGTCTGAGCTGCGAAGGGCATCAACAGTCTTGTCACGGTCGCTAAACCACTGCTTCGGATCTCCGTGTTCTCTCAGTACAAAGATACACGAACTGGAGTCCATCGTCGGGTATGCGGCCCACTCCACTCTCTGTGAGACGTCTTGCTTAATTTATATATTGCCAGAAATGCCGTCCGGGACACAATGCCGCGTGGGTTAGACATCTCACCGCTCCCGCGAGTCCAAGCGTACCGGCAGTCGCTTGAGTTGAGGCCTGGAGAGCAGGTAAAGAGACCGGGAGATTTGTTTTGGGAAAAAGACGATAATGGGCTCCCGCCGTATGACGATTCTTTCATGGCTTGGATTCCACCACCCAGCGTGCGATTGAAGATGCATCCGTAAAACCCAAGCTTATACCTTCTAGCCGTCCTGTAGACCAGTTTAATAAACAATTTCTTGACATGCCCAGGAAGTTCGAGAAAGAAAGCGAAAGCTGTGCCTTAGTCATCCAACGCGGTTTGGTATTTAACCACATACCTCCGGCTCGTCTTCAAGCTTTCTCGCGAGCAAACCGAAGAGAGGAATCACAAAATGGCGTCGCATTTGGTGCGACCTGGTTCTGTTCTTATTTCTTCATAGACGCTGACGAATTCTAGGCCAATATCTTCGGTACAGAGCAGGATCGAGTGAACTGCTCCTTCTATTACAAGGTTCGTTTCTTCAGTGTTCTGTGGCTCAGACGCTCATCGCGGACTTTTTAGATTGGAGCTTGCCGTCACGGGGACCGCTGCTCGCGCAAACACATCAAGCCGCCGTTCTCACAGACCATTCTGCTCCCAAACGTTTACCACAACCCGGCCCACGACCCTGTCTGCAAGCTGACCGAAAAGGAGCTTCAAGAAGGGTTCGACGCTGTTTACGAAGATCTGTACTGCGAACTCACAAAGTTCGGCCACTTGCTAGAGTTACATGTACGTCGCGATTTCTCTAATCATCCGCCGTGTCCCTCACTGACTTTTACAGGTTTGTGACAACGTCGGAGATCACCTCATCGGCAACGTCTATGCTAGATACGAATGGGAGACGGAAGCGCAAGCCGCTGTGGACAACTTGAACGAACGTTGGTATGCCGGTGCGTATAAATTCTCGATTTTTTAATTCTCTCATACTAAGTCCACGTCGTAGGCCGTCCGCTTTACGCCGAACTGTCGCCTGTCACCGACTTCCGCGAAGCCTGCTGCAGGCAGAATGAAAATGGAGAGTGCAACCGTGGAGGATTCTGCAATTTCATGCATCTTCGGTTGGCGTCCAAGGAATTGGTGTCCTCTCTGCGTCATGGGCAGCGCCTCGAAAGGCGGGTGAATCCTCCCAAGACTACTGGAGGAAGTGGAGGATGGGAACCGACCAAACGTGAAGGTGGACGTGGCCGGAGTGCCAGTCCTTCGAGGAGGGGCGGCGGCAACGGAGAAGATCGCTGGACACGAAAGTGATCTATCGAACCTTTTGCCCGTGCTGCTTTTGCTTGTTTGTGTTTCAAAATGTAATGCCGTTCCGCAAGGTCAGACAAGAAGTCCATGAAATTCTGCGCCTTTTTCTTTTTCTTGTAACTGCTGCCACTGCACTATAAACCTACTCGCTTTTAGAGATGTGGAGAGAACTGGACTTGGTCCGCCTACCTGTCGACGAATGGGAAAAGAAGTTTCCCGGACAGGGACAGCGATTCAACGCGAGCAAAGGATTCTATATAGATGACCCTAGGTGCCGCCAAACCGAAGAACTGAGCGCTGGAATGAACAGCATGTCCGTTTCAGGCTCCAGAGTACTTACTTTGTTGACGTAGACTGCGATGCATAGGACGAAGCAGGTTCCCGGGCCATTGAGAATAAGGACATCCGCAAACGATGTACGTGCAAAAGTAATGTAGTAAATGCACAACAAGAGGGAATATAATGCGGTGGGCGGTGTGGTGACAAGAGATTGGTGAACACGTCGGGCGCGAGGAATGGTCAACAGAGTATATTGAGCGGGACACTACATTATGAGCAAACCCTCGACAAGAAGAGCAAGAACTTACTGTGGTTGTTTCTTTCGACGATTCCAGCTCACAGGTCTTTTGAGCGCTGAATGAATCACCTTCGCTGATGACATATGTTCTCGGAGAGTATCGGTTAAAATCCAGAGCCGAAATAAGAGCCAAAGCTTCGCTCGTGTGACCGCCTAGTCCAAGGTCTCAGTGGTTGCATCAATGTAAAAACCGGGTTTGTTTGCCTGAACCGAGAAAAACGGCCAGCGACTTGGTTTTGGCCGGTGTTACAGCGTGCTTGCGGTTTGGGAGAGTGCAGGAGATACGATAGATAACAAAAACCGCGAGCGCAAGGATGAGCAAGAACATAAGAGGGTGGATGGAAGCACTGAGCAACAGAACGTGACCGGCGTAACGCGACGCGTCGAACTTTGTTCCAACGCACTCAGCTGCAATATGGACCGCCAAATGGTAGAAGGCTTGCGAACGTCTATCAAGGAGTGCTCGGAACGAGGCTTACATGTCCCGTCCAAATGGTTGGTCTTCCGAGAACTCCTCAAGCCTGCTTGAATCAATCAAAATATGCCAGGGCTTCGGAATTGCTGCTCTCTGTGCCATTTGCCAGAAGACACCCGCCTCCGCTATCACCCGGAGCCGAGCAATCTCAGCAATCCCTTGTTCCTACGCAAGTTTCAGACGTCCCTGCGCCGACTCGCCATCCGCATGCGCCATCTCTTCAAACACAACCAGAGGATGTGCGCGCTCTCGAGCTGGAGTTTGAGATGCAGGAAGCAGACCTCCTCTTTTCTGCGCGTACATTCATCGAATCCCGGGATCCAATGCGCGCAATCCATATTCTGCATTCTTGTCAAAGTGCCAAAGCCCATTTCTTGAGTTTATACAGTCAGTTCATCGTAAGGCTGCCGCCTTTTATCCAACGCCCACACTCAACGAAGATTCAAGGCTACTGAGAAAAGAGCACTGAGGAGCTGGCACAAACTCGACAGTTCGTGATCCTAGTCTTTTCATGCCATTTCAATTCACCCCAACCTTTGCGGCCAGATAATCGGCATCAGCCTTCACATCCTATAAACCCGACCGTGGAAAACTTGTTAAGTCGAGTTATCAATGCCACCGACCCGTGGTTGCTATATCTGTGAGCCCATTATTTCTCCGTTGGCTCGATATTCATATTTGAGATGTAGGAAAGCGCTCTTTTTGTCTCGCTTTAAGAACCGTCGCGACGAGGCAATTGAAAGTGCTATCTTATCTATCGCTGGGTTTCCGTGGAACTGGGCAACGTGGTCATTGTTAGGCAGTTGCATCGAGGACGGCGAAGAGGTATTCTTTGCGTTAGCCCGATGGAAATACTATTGATTACGATTGTAGTTATCAGCAATCCTTCCATTGCTGCCTTTACCCTTAACACATCCGCTCGTCCAGATATTTCAAGTCAAGACCATGAACGAACTACAAATCCCTTCCGACAATGAACTCAATCTCTGCGATCAGCTCTTGGGCCCCGACTATTTCCCCGGGAGTCTTTGGGTGATGAGCCTTCGTGCTTGTGCACTTTACTACAGCCATGGCTAGTCTTTTTTTGTCTTTGCTTACCTTGTTTCTGATCCCGCAAAAGACTTTAAACTCGCACAGGCACAGTTTGAACGCATCCTCGCCATTGATCCACATCGCGTCGAAGATATTGACATCTATTCCAATATTCTATACGTTACAGACAATCGACTCAAATTATCGAGATTGGCCACCGAATTCCTCACACTGGACAGAGACCGTCCAGAAGTTTGCTGTCTTGTAGGTGTGTAGTTGATTTATTTCTGTGGAAACGTGCTGAATTTGATACCAGGCAATCTTCATTCGCTCAGAGCGGAGCACGAGAAATCCGTAAAATACTTCCGCCGAGCCACTCAGCTTGATCGCACCTATCTTGCAGCGTGGACTCTTATGGGACATGAATACGTCGAGATGAAAAATTCGCATGCGGCTATCGAGTCGTACCGTCGGGCAGTAGGTGGGTAGCGACGCCTCCAAGGCCAACCTGCACTCATCATCATCCTAGATGTCAATCGCAAAGATTACAGAGCTTGGTATGGTCTTGGGCAAGCGTATGAACTGTTGAACATGCCTCAGTATGCATTACATTACTACCACCGTGCCACTGCGCTACGGTAAGTGCATCGAGCTTACGGTTCTGCCAACTAACGCCATATTTGAGACCGTATGATGTCCGTCTATGGCAAGCGCAAGGCATGTGTTACGAAGAAATGGGAAAGCAAGTGACCTATGTTGATTGTATTCCTGACACTGACCTTGACGATCTTAGACTCCGAGAAGCTGTCGAGTGCTTCAAGCGAGCGCTGATAACAGCCGACTCCCACGAAATCACTATCAATCTCAAACTTGCAAATTTGTATGGCGCCATGCAAGACCACACCGAGTCAGTAGCGTACCACCGCCGGGTCGTCGAGGTTTGTCAGGCAAACGGTATGTGATCATCGTTGTTTTACCATCTACGTGTTTTAATTCAATGTTTACAGGCCGGCCTATACAGGATTTTGCGAAATCTAGCCTCAGAGTCGCCGAATATCACCTACGAACAAATGGAGATTTGTTGCTGGCGCGAGAGTATCTCGCAACTGTCGCTGCGAGCAACGTTGAGGAGGTGGTTCGGGCTGCAGAGCTGCTGAAGGCAGTTAATCTGGCTCTGCATAAGGAGCAGGGCAAGGAAAACAGCTAGCGAATCTCTTGTATAACTTTGTTGGGATAAAAATATTTCAAGTGCCTGCCCTAAAGCTCGAGATCAATGCACATGACACTTTAGGCGCAGCCGCAAATGTCCCAAAGTCAATACTCTACCTCTGCTGCTGCTTCCTCGTCGTCGACGTTCTCAACACCAAGCTTTGCCGTTGCTTCTCCGTCTTCGTCTTTCTCTGTCCCAGTGGGAGGTCGATATCCTTATGGTGGCGGCAATGGAACCTGGACAGCTCCCGCTGCTTGGAACGTCCATCCCTCCAGCGTGCAGGCCCCCATCAAGAAGATTCCGAAAGTCAAGAAAAGGACACCAGAAGAGGAGGAGATAACCAAGCGTATCGCAGCTCGGTTCGTGACTGTCGTTGGGCCAAAGGACTGCCGTTCACACTCTTCCAGAGTTGCTGCTCGTCTAGCACAGGACCGTGCTTCCGTCCTGACCCCCGACACCGAAACGCCTTTCTCTGACACTCTAGACGTGGTCAATAGATTACTGCCCTATCACGTCTTTCAACAACCCAAAGAAGACTTGGACCGGAAGGGCAAGCGGAAAGCTGACGACGACCTCGAAGCCGAAATTAAAGGTCGGTTCTACGCCCGTGTAGTGTGCAAACATTAAACCATTCTAAAGAAACTAAATTTGCGCTGGAATGCTTCAGACGGAAACGAAATCTAGAAGAGCGGTTCAGGCGAATCAGGACTCGTGGTGGAAGGGTCTGTTCATTTGCTACTTGAATTTATTCGCCCTTATCTTCTCTTCTCAGAGGCCCGCTCCTGATGATCAGGCTGTAGCCCTCGCTCAGGCCGTCTTGGAGGCTGACCGTTCCGAAACGCAATTGCTCAATAACGAGATACGCGCAGCGAGGGCCGACTTGGACAAAATTGAACGAGAGAAGCGAGCCGCCAACGCGCGCCTGCAAGCACCAGCCAATGCTCCACAATACTACCGCCCTTATCCCTTTGCATATGGGCAACAGCCATACGGGTCGGCCCCCGTGTTTTCCGTTCCCCCGACGGCGACGACTGGCAATGCCAACTACCAGCAATACCCCCCAAACACAGCGATACCAGTACAGTTGCCTGTGTCATCGCTCCCTGCGCTACAGGCCCTTGGAATAAATCCCGTAGCGCCAACCTCACTCGCACCCGGCGTGCCTCAGCCCCCTGCGGTTCTGCGAGGCGCCTCTGCGGACGGGACGACGTTGAGTTTGGAGATCAATGTTTCGTTGCTTCAGTCTGCGCAAATGAGCGGGCTGGCGATAGTGTTGAACTCTCTGATGGCCCGGCAGTAGCTAGTCCCGTAGTCAGACTCGACCTAGTTTATAACAGTCGATAAATTCATCCAGCGCTGACTAGTAAATCGTTTATTGTATTTTATTTTTTGGAGATCGGAATAATTATCATCCGAAAAACATTACGAAGTTCCGAAATCACCTTATTGGGTTGTTTCGCTTCCTTTCCAGCGAACCCAGCGATTCCTAGTTCGCTCCCGCAGAACCCAAATGGACGCGTTTGCACCGTCTACAACTGCATGGCGTCGCGAGAGGCTATCCCGTATCAGCAGCAACAGCACCCTCCACCCCATCTCGACTCCTGACACCGAATCCTCCACCCTTCGTCTCCCAGAGAATGGGCGGCTCTATGGCACAGTTCCAGCCCGTCCATCATCTCGCCGCAAGGTACCCCCCATTTCATTGCCCTCCAGCGCCATCTCTAGCCCCTCGAGCCCGCTTCGTTCCCCTTCTATTTCCCGGATATACTCCCGCCTCGGTTCCCAGCGCCCCATAAGCGCCTACGACACTCCACCCAACGAAATCCCCGCGGATGACACAGAGCTCGACCCTCGAATCAACGGTGTCCGCGTCTGGTATGTCTTTGCTTTGTTCTCTTTGCAACAGAGTGCCTCAATCTTTGTTGTTTTTAAGGTATTCCTCGTTCACATCCATCGACTGGCTGCACGATGCGATCAAGGATTCTGTGCGTTTTTCCAGACTACGGAAACGCAAGACTCTGCGCGCTCGGATGCGCCTGATCCTGGACAAAAGCATGGGCTGGCTCATCGTCACTGTTGTCGGATTCCTGACCGCGATTGCCGCATTCCTCGTGGTCCGCGCAGAGCAGTGGTTATTTGACGTAAAAGAGGGATACTGCCGTGATGCCTGGTGGAAGGCGCACCGATTCTGCTGTTTGGAATCGGAAGACTTGCTCGATGAGTGCCCTGCTTGGCAGACCTGGTCCGAGTTGCTTGTGCGCAGAGGAGGTTTCGCAGAAGAGCTTGTTGAATATATATCTTATACAGTCATTGCAGTAAGTTCTCCATTGTCCGTGCTCATGATCTTCAAACTTAACGTGCAAATTTAGATCGCCCTCGCCACGTTATCCTGTGTTCTCACTCTGTCTCTTACCAATTCCACAACCTTTTCCACTCGCAAAGAATCAGGTGTTCTTGCACCCGGTTTTGCGGATGGCCCCGAACCTCCGAGTCAGCCTAAGCGGAAAGTCATGTACTATGTACGTTTTTGCGATCCGTCTATTCGTTATCTAACCCCAATCACTAGGCGGCAGGAAGTGGTATCCCGGAGATCAAGACAATCCTTTCTGGCAAATCTAGTTTCTTGCCAGCATGATCGCATATACTCATCTAGCGTGCAGGTTTCGTGATTCACGGTTATCTGGGTGGTCGGACGTTCTTCACCAAATCCGTTGGTCTTGCGCTGTCTGTCGCGTCGGGTTTGTCCCTCGGAAAGGAGGGGCCTTTCGTTCACCTGGCAAGCTGCATCGGTGGGTCGTGTGGCTTGCATTCAATAGCAACTAACAAGAAATAAGGCAATATTGTCAGTCGGTTTACGACCAAGTACGAAAATAATGAAGGTCCGTCGAACCGTTTCTCGATTTTCTGCCAGTTCAACGACTTTTTTCAGCCAAACGTCGTGAAATTCTGAGCGCGGCTTGTGCTGCTGGTGTAGCAGTGGCTTTTGGCGCACCAATAGGTGAGTGGTATTACCACATGCCATAGCATCGTATCAAGCCTCTTTTCCTTTCTTTTTCAAGGCGGCACGTTGTTTAGCTTGGAGGAAGTCTCGTACTATTTCCCCCCAAAGGTAATTGTTATAATCAACCTCGCCTTCTGAGTTGACGAACGTTCTCTAGGTCATGTGGAGGAGGTATGAATCCCTTGTCTGCGCTGGCAGAATGTATGCAAATATTTCACAGTTTTTTCTGCGCAATGATCGCCGCCATCACGTTGAAATTCCTGGATCCTTTTGGGACAGGGAAGCTTGTCCTCTTCCAGGTGACTTACGACAAGGTATGTTAGTACCTCGTATCGCGGAAGCCTCATAACCCGTTCCACAAGGATTGGCATGCCTTCGAGCTACTCCCATTCCTGCTCCTCGGTGTATTCGGAGGTCTTTATGGCGCTTATTTCTCGAAACTGAATATCCGCTGGAGTCGTGAGGTGCGAAATACCACCTGGCTCAAGACGCATCCAATCGCAGAGGTCATGTTGGTATGTCGGTGGTGTCCTACATGCTTTCATCTTCCAACAACACCGCAGATCACTCTCATAACCGCGGCTTTATGTTTTTTGAACCCGTACACCCGGATGGGCGGGACTGAACTGGTCTACAATCTGTTTTCCGAATGTCGCACTGGCTCCGGAAACACGCATTCTGGCCTGTGTGTTGTGGATCCTGGTACATTCTCGCATATCTGGCCTGTCGTGCAGGCGATCTTCGTCGCCATGATTGTCAAGGGCGCGTTGACGATCGTGACTTTCGGAATCAAAGTGCCCGCAGGAATTTTCATTCCTACGCTTGGTGTCGGAGCGTGCGCGGGCCGGATACTGGGGATCGGAATGCAGTGGATGCAGCACAGAAATCCGGACGCGCGTTTGTTCCGGGCCTGCGGTGGCGACCTCGACTGTGAGTGAGCGCTGCCTGTCGGGTACTGATTCTAACGTGCAAGCAGGTATCATTCCTGGTTTGTATGCCATGGTCGGCGCCGCGGCCACCTTGTCCGGCGTAACTCGTACCACGATTTCGCTCAGGTACGTGTACTTGGTTCCAGCCCCATTATCTCACTCATCTTTTCGCAGCGTCATCATGTTCGAGCTCACTGACTCCATGACCTACACGGTACCTTTGATAAGTTTCTTTTCAACTTCTTGTATCCGACACAGTGCTGATCCTCCCTTCGTCCTTTACATGCTGAGCATCTTGGTTGCCAAAACCCTCGCAGATGTGCTTGAACCGAAGGGGATATACGATCTTGTTATCGAGCTTAACCAGCTGCCGTATCTGGATGCCAAACACGAATATCTGTGGGGCAGCCTCCAGGTCAACGATGTGGTGCGTTCCTACCTTGAATCAACAGATCATCCGGATGACTTGGTTCTCTCTATAGACTGAGCGTGACGCGGAGGTGATCCGCCTGGGTGGCCGGAATCGGAATACTGTGCGAAGCCTGATAGGCCAACTGCAAGCCCTTATCGCGACCGGTAATGATGACGGTGGTTTCCCCATCTTGCGGAAAGACGGCGAAGACCACCACGATAATTGGAGAATGGTTGGGTACATTGGGGCCAATGAACTTGAGCACGCGCTGAGTGAGTAGGATTTCACGCTTGCTCTGATATAAATGTGTAACCGTCCGTAGGTATTGTCGCGGACGATCCTGACGACGAGGTTCAATTCCACGCGGAATCCTCTCATCAGGGTGGCTTCGCGTCGGCGTCCTTCTCGTCGTTGTTGGAAGGCGGTCAACCCGACATCGACCCGTTCGATTTCAGCATCTATATGGACCAGGCGCCGCTGACTCTGCAGTCGAATTCTCCGCTCGAAATGGTTCACCAATATTTCACGAAACTTGGGGCGCGATATGTGGTGGTCACCGATACGGATGGATTCTGTACGTCTTGCGCTTTCGTGGTTGGATGTTGCTCATGACCTGTGTAGATGAGGGCGTGATCGCCAAGAAAACGTGGCTAGGGTTCTTGAGTGAGCTGGAGGAGAAGTGAAGGACGAATTGGTGGATACCCTGAATTCTAGTGTACTCCTGAAATAAGTTTAATGGATGTATACGTTTGTTTATACCAAAAGGGCTTACCTGTTTCTCCCTTTCGCCGTCACTGAGGATGGCCAACACTGGACTGGGGGTTCCCGTCAAGCTCCTTCACGAATCGTTGGGACACATCATCACCGTCGAGCTCAAAACCGGCCAGCTGTATCGCGGAAAACTCGCAGAGGGTGCGCCCCAGCCTCAAAGACGCCCACCGCCCGCTGACATTTTCTCTGCTCCAGCCGAGGACAACCTCAACATTTCTCTAAAAGATATAACAGTAACTGGCCGGGATGGCCGTGTATCGCAGCTAGACCAGGTGTATATTCGCGGCAGCATGGTCCGCTTCTTCATCGTGCCCGACATGCTGCAGAATGCACCAATGCAAGTCGCGTCTCTCTTCACCCATTCGCCCAACTCACTGGCCTACTGTAGGTTCAAACGAGTCGGCCCGAACGCAATGAGAGGGCGCGGTATTGGTACGGCACGTGGACGCGCTACTATCATGCGGGGTATGTGGTTTTCGTGCTCGCATTCCAAGAAATCGTCACTGATACACTTGTTCTCCACAGCAAATGGTGTGTTTCGCGTCATCGGGCAGTCTGCTATTTATTCTGTACTTACTCTCTCCCCCTCTAGCTCGGCGCGGACGTGGGGTTGCACCGACAACAGTATCGCGGGGCATAAGACGGTGAAAAAGAGATGGATGTTTTGGTTGCTGCCCATTGTATGAGTTTTGCTGTTTGAATACGACAATGTTTAGTTCGTACAAGATTAGTCCCTTGTCGGGACGCTGAGACAATTAGAAATCGGACACCCTGCCCTTGAAGCTCCAGTCGCCCTCGGCCCAATGCCCGACGGGCTCCCGCTTGGGCCCGCCTTGCTCGCCCGTCTTGGGATTAATTTCGCCCTCAAACTCGGGCTTGAGGGGTTCCCGCGCGTCCGGGTGGAGTTGGAAATCGTCCTCTGGGGTGCTGTTTGCAGCGAGAGGTGTCTGGGCCGCGCGCTGAAGAAGCTCAAACTCGCGCTGCTGCTCGCGGGGGAGAGGAATCGGTGAAGGACGATTGAGAGAGGAATATCTGCGGACAACGGGCAGGACCCTTGAGAGTGACATGATGTGGGAGTCTAGACAAGGAGCAATTTGATTCCGGCCAAAACAAGAGGCCTTGGGCCGGTTCAATGCTATCCTCCGCCTCAAGAACGCGCAAGACAGACCGAGCCTGTGATGCATGCCGGCGCCGCAAAACCAAATGCGACGGCCCGAAGATGCAGGACAATGTGTGTTCAAACTGTCTGAACACGCACAAGTCCTGTACCTATCTGCACGTAGTCCGTTTGGTATGTAGATCAGCTTCTGACACGTTTTTTACACTAGGGAGGCCTCAACACCCCGGGGCCCGCCCAAGGCGTGAGTTGACATTGTCTCCTTTTGCAACCGGCCGCCGAGGTTGCTGAGCTACCCCCAGATACGTAACTGGTCTCGAAGACAGGCTCGAGCAGCTTGAAGAGCTCCTTAAGCAGGTACGTGTCCGCCGTAAGCCCGTCCGGGCGCCGCGAAATAGTGCTTGACAGACACCATTCAAAAGGTCCGACCAGACGCGGATTTCACCGCTGAGCTCGGGCCCCCCATTCCCCGCGGGTCATGGAAAGAAGACGGCACGCCAGTCGCGAGCTCTTCGCGGCCCAGAGCTAAAGATGCTGCTCCTGCCAGCAGCTTGCGATTATCAACACGTCTCGCGTTGAACTATGCGCGCCACGAGGGAAGCGACTCCGATTCCTCCTCGGACGATTTCGCGACATCCGATTCGGAAGGGAGGACAGAGGGCCTGAAAAGCGGAGAGAATCTCATCGTGTGGCCCCCCAGGCCGTCATCCGCAGTCCAAGAAAATACAAATACGGCTGCTCACAACACGCGTTTTCATGGAAAGAGCAGTCTAGGGTCTCTCATCGAGATGACCAGGCTGTACAAGGAGTTGCACATTTCCGAGACGAGAAGAGGTGAGAGCGAAGACGGATCCAATATGCCAAAAGCTGCCGACCCCGCCATCTACTTTAAAAGACGACCAGAGTTCTGGCACCCTCAGCCGGTAGATCCGTCTGTGCATAGTGGAGATGATTGCTTTCTGACCGAGTGTATTTTAAGTGGGAATTACGGTGGGAAGGTTTTGACGTTGCTGATGACCAACTGTCTATCTCTGTTCTGGACGAATTTCCTTCTCCTCCGTTGGCTGCGCAACTCATCGACCTCTACTTTATCCACTGCAACTCTCAATTGCCGCTCCTGCACCGTCCGACCTTTGAACGGCAATTTAGGGACCAACTACACCACCGCAATATCTGGTTCAGTTGTGTCTGTCTTTCCCTCTTTGCTGTTGCTAGTCGTTGGTGCGACGATCCCTTGGTTCTTCCACGAAAATGCAAGAGGACGAGTTCTGGGGGCCTCGACTGGACGTGTGCGGGCTGGCACTACCACAATATCGCAATGGGTTTGTTCATTCCGTCTTATTATGCGGTTGTTGCATCAACAAGGTTGACAGGAATCCACCGCGTCCGCCAAAGTATGATTTACGCTGCCACTCTGGAAGAACTCCAATCGTTCACCTTGCTGGCCATGTTTGTCCGCGGCACTGTATGTGTTGTCTCGTACTGTTCCATACCCGTTTACAATTTTTCCAAGGTTAACCATTCCGCCGGCTGGATATTTGTCAGTCTCGGTTTGCGCAAGGCGCAAGACGTCGGCGCTCACCGGAAAAAATTGTACCACAACAAACCCAGTGTCAACGACGAGTTGTGGAAACGGGCATTCTGGTGCCTGGTTGCATACGACCGCATGGGAAGCGCGATCCTCGGTCGGCCCTGCGCACTGGGGGAAGATGAGTGAGCGCCTCGTACACTTTGTTTTTTTCTCGTCTTATGGAAAACCCAGCTTTGATCTAGACCCGTGCCTTGAAGTCGACGACGAATTCTGGGAAGGAGATCACCCGTTTCGGCAGCCTCCGGGGATTCCGTGTCGGTTGACTTACTTCAATTCGTGGCTCAGACTTGCGCAAATCGTCACATTCACTGTGAAAACCATCGTATGTCATGTATTACCTTCGATTCCGTCATGATTCAAGAGTCGCTGCACAGTATTCTGTCCACAACCCTAGAGCACTGCTTGGAAGAATAGCGAAAGTGCGGACAGACGAAGTGATATCTCAATTGACTCTGGCTTTACAAGACTGGCGCCGTTCCGTGCCAGAATATCGTACGTCCTCCCGATCCATTACCCGTGCTTCGTACTCATGTCTCCCAGTTCGATGGTCAAACCACATTGAAGACGAGGAGCTTTCGAACCAGGTACATAAGCGGTCGCTTGTCTCAAGCATGACTGACGCCCGCCCAGTCTGCCAGCTTGTACACCACCTACTATCTAGCCGAGATGCTCATGTATCGAGCGTTTATCCCCCCTGTAGCCTCGCCCTCTCCGCAAGTGTCTCCCGTCCCTCACATCAACGCCTCGTTCCCGGCCCTCGCCTACTGCATCAACGCCGCGCGCTCCTCCGCCCGCATAATCGAAGTCCAGGGTGCGCGCGGCTTCACGAACACGCCGGTCCTTATTGCCGTGTCCCAGCTGTCCGCAGCAATTCTGACGCTGGGGGTGTGGGATGCGAAAGCGAAGCAGGAGCAGGAGTTTGCGGAGGACATCAAGCCGCCGCTGGCGCACACGATTGCGTCGCTGATGGACGACATTGGCGTGTTCATCCGGGCGCTGGAGCTGGCGGAGCCGCGGTGGGAGAACGTCGCGCATCTGCTGTGAGTGCTATCGACGATTTCTCGCGAGGAGATTTTGGATTGACGGAGCGGTTTGTAGGCGGGTGCTGAAGGGCGCTTTACCGAAAGACGACGTGCCGGTTCCGTCGACGAGCCGTGCGGCGGAAGTTCCGGTGCCCCTGGACATCTCGCTTGCGCATCCGCATCTGCACACTTTCGATGACCCGCCGAGCGCTGATTCCGAGCACTGGTCGCTTCCCTTTCACTCGTCCTCCGTGCGACACGACCCGCCGCTCGAGGACAGGCGGAGCTCGTACAGCATGCGTTCCGACGACAGTGCAGGGAAATACGACGCCGGCGGTGCTACAGAGGCTTTTGAGAAGTAAGTGAATGCTGTTTTATCTGCTTTCTCGCTCATTGTTACTAGGTTGCCTGCATACAACGCTCACCCCATTTACCCAGAAAACGTCAACTATACCTGAGTCGACCCGCAACCTCCCTAATATATAATTCGCGCTAACACACTGCACTGTATTTACTAGCAATTGCTTTCTGTTTGTTTTTCGGGGTTGCCTTTTGTGGGCATGAACGCCAAGCTCCATTTAAGGGAATTTCGTCGATGAGTCAGCAGGCGAACGTGATCCGTCGACCGAAAAAAAGGATTAAAAAGTACAGAGCTGTAAGGCTACACGAGATGAGAGAACCGAAAGCATATCAGACGACTGTAGGATGATCAGCGAGAAAGAAGGAAAGGAAAGTGCAAGACATACGGAGGACGGCGTTTATGCACCCGTCGTTTTCGGGGTTGTTCGTTATTTGGGCGTACTTGCCGAAGACGACCTTGCCTCCTGTCGTGACCATGCCCAGCTCGGAGACGTTGACCTCTATCACGGTACCCTTGGTCATGACACCGAGTTGGGTATACATAGGCGACTGCGGGTTCTTTTTCACGCCCAGTATTTGCAGTTGGAAGGTCGCTTTCAAGTCCGCTGCAGCAAGGTGTAAGCTGGGGGTGAGACAGAAATGAGAATGAGGCGCACGATGTGTGACATTGGCCTTCTTGTACCGCAGGGCCATCGGCCGAATAAACCTCTCCATTTTGACCGGTTTCCGCGTGAACCCCTCGCCGACAAACGTCGCCTTCGTGACCATGCGCTTCCACGCCTTGCTCTTGCTCTTCCCGGTCTTCATGACCTTGAACATCTCGTCCTCCGCGATGCCCCGGACCTTGGGCAGCGGCACGGCGTACTTTGCGGCCTTGTCCTTCCGCTTCTGCTTGATTGCGCTCGAGAGGGCTTTTGCGTCCTTCTGGCCCTCGCGGTCGAGGAGGTACGTCGGCAGGGCGCCGTCGGGGACGGCAGACGAGTCGGCCTGCTTGACGTTGCGCTCGTCGTGGGCCTTGAGGGTCTTCTTGAGCTGGACCTTCTCGGCATGGCGTTTGGCGTGGAGGATTTTAGCCTTTATACCGAATGCCTTTTGGGCATAGGCAGAGTCGCGGTGGACGGCTCTGGCCTCGCGCTTGCGCCTAGAATGGGTCAACAACAGGCCTTGGAGAACACACGAAAAGCTTACTTGCGCTCAAAGTAGTCTAACCGCCGTCCATGGCGCTTGATATGCTCCTCGATGTACTCGTTCTGGGGCTATAGAAGGAATAGATCAGCCAGGTTCAGCCAGTCAAAAAATGTTGCCTGCCATGATCGAGTAAGGAAAGAGTATTTGGCCGTGTTAGCTCGGTCTAAACGTGTCTTTCTCTGGATTCATGTGGCAGGACTCAGGCAACCCTTATGGCGCGTCGTCTTCTCAGCCGCCATACTATCAGCAGCCCCAGGGCGCCCCGCTCCAGTTCTACACGCCCCAGCCAGCCGTACCAGACCCAAATGCTTTCTATCCCGCCACACGCCAAAATTTAGACGGCAATATGGCTCCCCAGGGCTCCATAGGCCACGACAGATCCGCCGGCTTCGGCGGCAATATCCAGACCACGGGCGGGTGGTGGACGGCGTTTGGCACCGGCGGTTTCGAGGGAGAGCCTCCCTTGCTCGAAGGTGCATCCGCTTTCCGCCTCGCACTCATCGCATCTCATTCATTTCCGAAAGAGCTGGGAATAAACTTTTCACATATCCGCTCAAAATCACTGACCGTGCTGAATCCGCTCAGCAGAGTCGACGAGCACATCATGGACGATGCTGATCTTGCCGGGCCCGTCTTTGTCTGCTTTTGTTTCGCGACTTGTCTTCTCTTTGTAAGCCATTTGCCCACGTCGCGAACACGCTCACACTGCACCCTAGTCTGGCAAATCCAATTTCGGCTACGTCTATGGTGTTGGCCTGCTTGGCTCGGTATCAATATACACCCTCCTCAACCTAATGTCCGAGCAGGGCATTGACGCGTACCGAGTCGCGTCCGTCCTGGGATATTGTCTCCTACCACTCGTCGGTGTTGGCGCCATCAGTGTAATGGTCGCATTGGAGTGCGTGAAACTAATTTCGTTTCGTTTTGTTTTAACCTCGGAACTCTACAGCGGCGTCTTCGGCTACCTGGTCTCCCTTCTTTCCATCATCTGGTGCACATACTCCGCATCCGGAATATTTGTCGCCGTTCTGCGAATGTCAGACCAACGCCTGCTAGTCGCATATCCAATCGGCCTACTCTATGGATGTTTTGCGTTGCTGAGCGTGTTCAGCGGATCTGCTGTTGCAAAATGAATGGACTCTGCTTGGAAATAATACCGGTGTCATAAAGAACATTAATTACATTATTTATTACGGGTACGTGGGCTAATCTAGGCTCGTCGTTCGCGGTTCCCAGCGAGCAACTGGCGACTATACAGCTTCAGCAGTACCTCCATGATATTCTCCAGCGGGCCTGTCGCGTATTCGTTCACATACTGCGGCAGCGAGTCTTCCAGATTGAAACCAGCCTTTTTCATAAAGAACGGGTGCATCACGTCGGGTGTGGCTTCGCCGAGTTGCCGCATTGTCAGTCTCTGCCATTTAAAATGAACACACTATAAGCTGTAGAATGAGATTAGTCTTACCTCGATGTGCCGTCTTCGGGGCCGGTAGACCACTTCGCCTTTTTCAGACACCGACACCGGAGCGTCTTCCTCCTTGGGCGTCTTGTCGGGAGGAGGAAGCTGGATGGGATGGCCGAGTGTTGCAGATTTAACTGGCGCTCGAACAGTTTTGCCCGCATCCAGGGTCGCTGAACTCTCCAGCGCCTTTCGTCGAACAGGCGCCGCCGCAGCCACCGATGTCCTCCATTCCGCTGTAGCGCGCACCTGGTCCATCTCCCGACTGAGATTCTTCCGCAGAAGTGTCAGCCACGAATACAGCGACACGTTGAGCGAAATGTATATGTCCTCAAATCTCTGCGTCCCTTCCTGCCGGTTGAACCGGCTGTTAAAGTCGTATTCGAGCACCTTCGCCGCGCGGTCGAGTCCCTCCTCGCTGACCATGTGGATGTGCATCGACGGAAGCCCCACGATGTTTGCCTCAGCCGCGTCCTTGAGGAGCGACGTCAGCCACTCGCGCCCGTCGGAGAGAATCGTGGGCGGCGCCAGGTGCCCGAGCTGCGTGAACCGCGATATCGTCATGAACGAGAAGGACAGTTCCAGGTTCCGTTTCGGCGGCGTCGCGCGCAGCTCAACCAGCCGCTCCAGTTGCGCGCACACGTCCCGCCCAATGAACTGCGCGATTTCCAGGTCGCCCATCGTGCGTGGAAAGACAACCAGGCGGAGCGTGCCGAGGCGCAGACTCATGTGCTGCCGGACAATGTACGATAGCTCCGAATCGGCTTCCTTGAATTTGCTGCGGGCGGAATGGAGCATGGCCTCAGCCACGGCAGACAGCGGGTTGTCGGGGTTGGGGGTGCGGCTCAGGTGGAAGGTCTTAGACTCGCGGCTGGCGCCTTCGCGCTGTGCCTCGAGGTTGGCCTTGAACTTGTTCGCGTACGAGAGGAGTTTCGGGATGGTGCCGACTGTGACCACGGCGACGATTTCGGGGCTCTCAACTGTAACGGAAAACCGGACGGTCCGACCCGCCTGCTGGACGTCGGGCGAGGATAATGACCAATCGTCGAATATTTCCACCTCCAGTGGTTCAGCTCTGAAAACAGGTTAACTCGCAACTTTTCAGACACGGAGAGAAATTACCGGTAATGCAGTAGCTTCTGGTGATCTGACTCCAACACAGCGATCAGTGCATCGCTCGTCATGCGCAACTCCAGCATTCGGTTGCCTCCAACTTGAGAGCTATTCTGCATCCTTCGAACGGTTCGGAACACGCAGTTGGAAACGCTGGAATGCCCGGATAGATTTCCTCTCGCAACGATAGCAACGTCTGTCACATACAAGGAGACTTCGCTGAGCTCCTCCGTGAGTTTCGTTCGAGCGATGGCGTCCTTGAGGTCCAAAGTGATGGTGCTGATGGATTGGCCGAGGTCCACTTCGAGACTGATCTGACGAACTCGAACCAGGAGCACAGTTGTAAATTCCTGGACTGGTAAAGGGCGCGAAGCAGGAGTGGACGTAGACTTGTTGGGGGGCTTCACCTCAGCTGCCATGTGGTTGAATACTGGGATTCGGTCCAGCCAAACGGCTTTGAAGCAAAGGATGTCCTGAAGCCGGGAGAGCCTCACCGCCCCAAGGATTTCGGTGTCGAGGATAAAAGAGACGGAGCTGATGGCCTTCCCAGTCCCATACCCTGTCTTGGCGAAGGTGACAGAGAATGTAAGGTTTCGCATGTCCAGTTTCGCACACTCCTCGCTGAGAAATCCGTGCTTCAGCCCCACACTCAACCCGCCGATGCTTCCCGTCAATGTGACCTTCCGGGCGCCTGGAAAGAAATGCAGAACGAATCCTCCGCTGTCCCAGTGCAACCCTGCGATAACATTCACATCCGGCTGGCATGTAAACTCGAGCTTGGATTGATCAATTCGCAGGCTGAAAATGATCTGGAATTTCTGGGAAGTCGCCGATCCGTCGGTCCTCTTCAGCGGCGCAGGCGGCAAGCCTGTCTCGGATACGACCACAGAAGTGTCCAAGGCCGGCCCGGTACTCCGACTCGCTCGTCGCATAAGAGCCTCGACCTGGCTGACGAGCTCCGCGAGAAAAGGAAGTAATGTAGTGGGCCGGAGAGTATTTTGGCTCGAATGAATGGTGCTTTTGAACACCAGGATGGATGGTTCGGAATCCGACATACCCACTTTATGGGACGCTGGTGTGGCACGATACTCCGCCCATACCGAAACGACGGGCAGATTGAAAACATCAGCTCCCATGTCTAGCATTTGTTCATCCGACGGCTGGTTGAGAACATGCGACAGAGAACTGGTGCGAGACAACGCCGATGCCGCTTTGTTAAAGACGTGCACTTTGCCGCTGAGGAAGGTCAATGATGCGAAGACGTTGGAGGTTGGGAGGGCAGTGTACTGCTCGCTCTCTGCGCTGGCAGAGGACGAAGTATTACGAGGGATGCTAGCAGATAGCCGAGAGACGCGCTCCTTCCCTTGCTCGTAAACGTCGATCAAGGAGAAGATATATTCTGGGATGGTGGAGTCGATATCCAAAATGAATCCGCTAACACTTGCGCGCATCCAGATATTGCGAGAAGATGTAAGCCCAACAGATCGAAGATGAGCGGTCATTTCAGGATAAAGGAGACGATTCCGCGTCTGGTGAGTGTCGCCAGCGAAATCAGAAGCCACTGACTGCCGGAAGCTACAACCGGGCTGAGTTTGGCGAGCATCAAGCATATGACGGTACATACCGCGAAACAAATTGGATAGAAAGGCCTTGCATCTTAGCCTCCCCGGATTCCCCACGCTGCGTCCCGAACTTAATACTCTTCACAGAAAAAAGGAAGGCCTTGACTGCAGTGGAATCTCCAGAACCGGTCTGAGGAATTTCAAGGTTCTGGTCATGCGTCAAGGGGAAAGCAACGCCGATGTTGGAAACTGAGAGCTTTATGACGTAGGATTGCCAGAACGACTGTTCCTTGGCTTGGACGTCTTCCACAGGCACCTCGAATGTCTTGAGGATACTCTGAGCCTTTTCCTTGAAAGCGGCTAGTTCGATGGCTCGTTGTTCTTTCCGGTCGCGCAATTCAGCCTATTGCGGTTTCAGAGTTAGTGTGGGCAACGAGAACAAAAAGCTTTTACCTGTAAGTGATCGATGAAATCGCCAACTTCGCCGATGGAGCTAGCTTGCATAATCGCATGGATTTTTGTGACTGCGATTTGGAGGATGCTGTTGGAAGCCTGTTCGGCTCCGTCTTCTCCTTTGACTTCAAAATCGATGATCACGAAAGCGGACCTGCGATGTCTGTTGAAAACCGAATTTCCCGGTTCAATGGCCGCTTTCGGAGCTAAAGACAGCGCGAGATCCGTTAGTTTCAACGACCACATTCGTCTTGACAAGTTGTCAATGCTGCCGCTAATGTCAAAGCATTCCAGATAGAACGTGGAGGAAAGGCCTTCCAAGCCGATCCGAAAGCCTCGCATTTTCAAGAAACCGGCATATTTCCATTGCGACCCTTTATGGGAAGCTTTCGGTGTGGGAGCCGATGACCTGGTTTCCTGGACCAACACCACAAGATCGTTGAAATCTTGGCCGAATTTCTGCTGAACGGCCAGGAGGGTGTCCCAGTGCACAGGCTTCACCTTGAATTCGAGGAAATCGACGAGGGCAATGGTCTGAACGTGTGTCCCGTTGTAATCGCCGCATAAAGACAACGAGGGGAACTCTACTTTCAGCTTGGTACTCGAAATGACGTCTTGCGTATTGGATTTCGCGGTTATGCTGAAAATCTGGGAGGCTAAGCGCAATCCGAATGTTTGCTTCAGCGCTCCCAACGAGTTCAAGTAGAGGATGACGTTGAAAACACGCCAAGAAAGCCAAGTTCCGTGCATAACTTGAAGAGAGACCCCAAACTGCCGGGGAACGATTAGATCATACCATCAACCACGAAAATTACATACCGACTGAATTTCACCATGCAGATGTAAGGTCGGGCTGCGTTGTGTCGAACGGGAAGGCGTGGGCGATAAGGGTTTTAAAGGTGCTCTGTTCAACTCTGACAACAGGTCCTTAACTGTGGCCTCAATGCCGGGTAGGTAATCGGCTCTCCATTCTTGGGCGAACCGATAGAGTCGGAGTGCACTGCGCGGAACATTGAAATGAAAACCCCCGATTGAAAAGGCGAGCCGTATCTGTGAGGCCATTGTCGACTCGAAGCGGACAAGAGAGTTGATCTTGCAGACAGTGAATGTGATAGACGCCAAAATATCCTGCAGGCTTCGGATGGAAGCATCGGCAGGGGATCGAGCCCGAAGGAACAATTCGCTAAAAACCACGGAAAAGCTCATGGTTCGCGGTGCGGAGTGGTGTGGTCGAAGGAGGACGCTCGACACAACTTGGAATCCTGAGAGCCCAAATTCAAAGACCAAACTCTCAGCCGCAGCTTCTAGCCGAAGGCGATGCATGTTTGTTACGACCTCCAAAGTCCTATACGGAGGATCTTGTCGTCCAGCTTGCGATTTAGGTACCACTAGATCACCTGAATAGCGCCGCTTCACTCGCAGAACTTCTTGAGCAAACGGCATTAAGCGCGGGGAGATTGTAAGATGAATCTCCTGTGTTGAGATCGACAATGAGATGTGCTGATGTTTTTGTCGCGGTTGGTGCCGCAACGAAACTTGGGAAATACCCATAGGCTGATGACCAGGTAAAGTTTCAACGAAATCGGATGTCCGCAGGCGCATGTTGCATACGAGATCGGTCAACATGAATTCGCTTGTGACACCTCCAGAAGGATCGCGAAGAAGCACGGTGAATCTGTGCAGTTCCAGCGATGCTGAAGTTGTCGGATATGGTACAGAGGTAGATTCGTCGCGTGCCGGCTCCTTCAACGTCGGAAACAACGGATGTAGTGAGGAGAGATGACCGTCGTGAAATACATCGGGGTCCAAAGTGGCCAAGCGAGATTCGAGTAGAGGGCCGAGATCAATGCTCGGCTTGGGAAGGACGGAGACACCGTCTCCCAACTCCCAAAGACAATTCCGCAAATGGAACAGGAAGCGAAATATCGTATCGATTCGAAGGGTGTGCGGGGTACCACTCTGAACAAGGAAAGAGGGTTGAATGGTAGACAGCGGGTCGATGACAGGGTTATCATGAGAGGCATATAATATCGACTGAACGATATCAGCGGCCATCGTCGAGTTCTGCCGCTCCCATTTCTGGTGGGTCGCCGAAAGCTGCCGCATGGTCCGGGACAGACCTATGCCAAGAGCCGTCATGTACTCGAGACTCTGCTGGCTGAGCTGTAGGGTAATACCGCCGAGTACAGCCTCTGGATTGTCCTTCGACAAGGTCAAGACGGACGTTGTGATCGCTAGATGAAAGATAGGCTTTTCCGTGGGTTCGGGAGACCTCCCAGTGATGTTGGGATTTAACGCAAGGACCACTTGGGCAAATCTGCCATCTACAATCGTTCCACCCTGCTTCTTCGTGCCGATCACGTGAACATCATCTACATGACAGCCCAGACGAGCGATGTTGTTCAGGACGCCTAGGGCATTAGCGCTCTTGTGAAGACTCCTGGCGTTGTCATTTTCTGCCAGTTTGACTTCATGTAGGATGTCAACATGAACAGAGGAGAGTCGAATGTCGAATACGGTGGTCGGGGCTGACTCTTTCGGCCGTCCAAAACTTCCAAGATAGTTGGCCAATATAGAGTCAACGGAGAGTTCCGGACTCATGATCTAAAGAAATTAGATTTTAATAAATATAAGGGAGAATTCTTACATTGTCTGCAAGATCTCCCTCAAGACTCGTGATGACAGTGACCACAAGAGGTGTTATGGTCACTTCAAGGCCCTTTCGGCAGGAAAAGCGAAACACAGTGGTTTTGCAATCCTCTCGGGACTCGATGTCTAGGTCAGGCGGTGGAGGAAGGGTATACCCTGAGGCCTCGGATTTTGGAATGGAGGAAGGTCCTCGTCGCGACTTGATGGCGGTCAGGCAGAGGTATGTAATAGAGCCGATTTGATCTGACCTTGAGAAGAGAGAACGGAGATCCTTCCCACATGAAGGGGGAATCGAGATGTGGCGCAACATACTGTCGGCAGAGACGAGAATATTGCTTCAAGGCTGGTGTAGTACTCCCAAACTCGGCGGTATCTTCAAGTAAAAAATAAGCCTTAGAGAGATGCGACCTTCGCTGCTGGAGAGCTTACTAGAATCGGACCAATTGTCGTCCGACGACGTTCCCTCGCTCAAGTCTTCCGTATCAGACTCATCGCCCTCACTCATGGCCTCATCTTTGTCCGGGATATACAGAGGAATCGGGGTTTCGGTTCGCGTTTTCCTATTCAAAGCGTCAGAGGCATCAACCGATTGAAACGCGGTATTCACGCAAGACGAGCATCACGATCCGTGTCCAAAATATCCTCGCCACTGTCGGATTCCGAGAGGCGGGCGACTTTCTGCCAAGGAGAACGTTTTTCGGCTTGCCGAATGGGAGGCCTACCGGTGGTCAGCCCCTCCTTGCTTTGATAACGTCGATGATCCGACAGCTCAGGCTGAGGAAGAAATACGCCTTTCAGGTGAGATAAACGTGCTATATAAGAGATATCAGGGATTGCACTGATAAATTTGTGAGAAGTAAAACCTTTCTTGTCGGACTCCAGTCGTGCGAGCATCCTTTTAGCTCTGCCAGTCAGCAGATCTTGCTCCTCGATGAAAGCAGCCTGGTCGGCCGCCTTCTTTCGCCATCCAATCGGAGACGAATAGATGTCAAGATAGGCATCTGATTCCATCTCGCAAACTTCTAACCAGCGACGATTCTCTGCTAGCGACCTGAGCAGAAATTTTACACAAATACGAGGAACTCGTAAGCTGGTAAGATTCCGGTGGAATTGGCCACCTGCATCGTTCACGTCGGCACGTAAACCGTCCGGAAGCGAGAGCAGCAGGGCAGCATGGTCAACTCTCCATGTCACATCGAGCGCCGCCAAAGAGAATTTGAGAAATGTGACTAGTCACACGGTCAGTCGGGGCGTTTCGGAGTTGGATCAAAATACCATCAGGAGGAACCGGAATAGCATATGTGGCTGCCGGCGCGTTGGACAAGTCGTCAAAGTTCAAGCCAAATGCAGTTCCTGCAGAGGAAAGAATGGTGGCATCTCTGGCGGAAAGAACAGCCTTCACAACCCCAACGCCAATTTGCCAGATGCATACATAGGTCATGGTGCGAGGTTGAGGCCCGAACAGACGATTCGATGTTATATCAATGCCTATCAAGTCTTAGTGAAGAAGACTGGATAAAATATTACTTACCATCGATGACGACCACCTCTTTTGGCCGCCGTTTGGGTCTCGAGTACGCCATCCTTTCTGGGAAATCGGCTTCAATGCATCCAGTGATAGTACCAATGTTCAGTGACAGCTCTAGAGGAAGCGACGTTATCGAGTGTTTAGATGTTCCTTCTGAATAATAGCTTACCCATGAAGAAGTCGTGCAGTCGCAGATGAACCTGAAGTTCCGGGATGTTAAGCAGAACACACGATCCGATTCCAGCATTATGCAACGACTCAGCCCGAACTGAGCTTTCATAACCAGGCAGGCCCGCAGGAATCACCATCAAAGCGTTTTGCAGATCCACGTCGAGCTCAACTTGAAGCTTGTTACTCTTGAAACAGAATGGTTAGCGACACATTCCCTTGAGTTTCCATAACCTCACCTGTCCTTTCCGATATTGCTGCAAGACGGGATCCCCTTGTATTCCCTTTTTACGCTTTTCAAGATATTCGAAGAGAGTAGAAAAAGTGGTGAAAGACCCGAAATAGTTGGTCTGGAGGATCATGAAATATCGAATCGACCAACCCAAACCTTTGTATGCAAGGTCGCGGGTCTGAAAAAACAAAGTCAAACGTCGGCCCGCAAAAGGAAGCAAATGACGCACAGTTATGGTGAGCTTGAGCTGTTCTACGTTATCCTCCCGAACCTCTGAGAAATATCGGAAGAAGCCATCAAGTTTTAACACTCGAACTTTCGCCAGATTATGTCCGTCCTTGGGAGCATGGAGCGCCCAAGTGTTCCATCGCGGCAATGAGAGATTCAACGAGACATCGGGTATTTCAACTGAGAAAGGAATAGTAGTAGACTCGGGGCGAAAAGCGTCTGAAGGAATTTCGGTAATATTTTGCAGACGCGTTCCACGAGCGGTGAGCAGAGCTTTCAAAGTGTAAGTAAAAGTAAAAACAGGGGCAAGATTGGCTGACCGTTTTCATCTCTTATTAAAGGTTTGTCGATGATATTATGATCGTTGACGTACATGTTAAGCTCGTAGTGGTGAAGCTCGAGCTCAACAGTATACACTGTGGGCACAAACCGCTGATAATCGCTTGGCGGCCCTGCCGCCCAATCCCTTCCAAGATCGGTGAACATGTTGATGTGATCTCTGAGAAGATATAGTACAGGTTGCCGAAGAGAAATTCCAATTTTCCATGTTCTTCGTGCGTTCCATTCGAGTGGGGAAGGTAGCTCGCCCCGTATCTGTAGAAATTGATGAACGATCCCAAATCGAATCCTCAAATAACACGCACCCGACAAGACTCAGCTGAAACAAGTCGAATATCGTTCAGGCTGGACGTAACCTCGACAGTGTCGAGATGGACCTCAACAACGGACTCGTAGCCTGCTGCGCTTGCCACCATTGGCACGCTGTAGTTGATGGAAGATCGATCCCCAACCGTCACATGGATCGAAGCAGGTTCTCGTTTCTTGGGTCGTCGTTGAACATTTGTCTGTCCATCCCATTGCCAGTTCTGATAATCTAACTGAGAATATATCGGGCTCGACGGCTAAAAATATTACCTTGGAGGCCTCGCGGAACGGAATGTGCAACGTGGTGTCATCCCGGAGTTCAATAAATACTTGCATGGCGGTCCAAACCCGTTTATCACCTGGCTTCAAATGAGGTGTTTCCTCAATATTTTGGTAAGTTGGAGGAAAGAACGCCTTTTGAAGCTCAGCCCTGTATGCCAAAATAAGCATTGGACGCTTTTGAATACGAGCAACGTTACCGTTGCCGATCCGCCCAGGGCCCGTATCGCAGGAATCCTCCTCTCACGACGAGATCAATTCCCCATTCTGGCCCAATGTCTCCGTTCCCAATGTCCCCCGGCTCCGTATCCACAGGATGCGGGAGTGACGGAACGTCTCCCACGACATCGGTATAATAGGTTAATTCGAGAACGGGGGCCTCGAGGATTTTGCGGTCGATTGCATATTCGAACGTAGCAAAGTCTGCGCCAATGGGAGTGTCCTCGTCAAGGCTCTTATGCTTTCCGTGAGAGCGAGGAGGAGCAGAATGATTGAGATAAGCGTCATTGGTGGGAAATTTTCTCGACGCAGCGTACAACTTCAAATGCCTCCACAACTTAGCAAATACTTGATGTGATAAGTGCCCAGATATCTGGTCGACCTTGGAATATCTAGATATACGTCAACACCATCCTGCACAAGAGAAGTTCAACCCACTTCTTCACGGAATCTTTCAAAAGTTCTCCCGTGGCGACCATTGGACCTCGATAATCTTCATTTTGAGCGTAACGAATCAACGCCTTTTCAAAACTGAGATGCAAAAGCTGCTTGTAAAGGTCGTATTTCGACCGCGACTGTGGTATACAATCTAAACCAGTTGACCAGCGAAAGAATGATAGCACGGACCTGAACAATTCCAAACATTCCCTCCGTTCTCCCAAATTCGGCTACAAGAAGGTTTGGGGTTGAGGGATTGCCACATATAATAGCGCCCTTGGTGACTTCGATACCCAATGGAAGCAAATCCTTAGGATCGAGTGTCGGTAATTGTCGTCTGACCCAATGCCACGCCCTTTGAAAGACTACAGGGAGACGCAGAGACCCGGGTAACACGGATGCAGAGTATCCTGAAACGAATAAGCTCAGGAGGCGGTCGCAGAATAAATTACGCACCCGGCACTATAGACCGCTGCAAAGATTGGTGGCCAGTGTTCCGTGACACGGGGCGGCTGGGTAGTTTCGCGCCCATCTGGGTCACGATGGCATCGTATGCAGCAGTTCTATTGCAGAGAAACCATTCAAACCCCTGTAACGAGATTTGAACGCGACAGGAAGCAGACCGCGCCTGCTTTGCTGGGATATAGCGTCAGTCATGAGGGAAAGAGGAGACGCGCGGTCATACGGTCATTCATAGCCCCAGCTGGAGAAATATCGTCTCCAGACGCGGGTCTCCGAATCCACCATCGCCATTCAATTGAACCTCGGACTATTTTGATGGTCTGGTTGCTTGAGTGGTAGCGGAAATCCTTAATCAATATTCTTCCAGTCAAGATGGAGAAGTGGATGGAGCCTATTCAGGGTTGAAGGTTGGTTGGGTTCTGGAGCTGGATAAGCATATATACCGATTTCCAGCCATATACTGAAGGGGCCCTGGTTCCAATAGAGAAATCGAAAAAACCAGCCGAGGAGAAAGGCAATTAAGCGGTTCCAGTAGAAGAAATAGAGCGTCAGAGATAAAACCACACAGATGCAGCCAATGAGCAGGAATTTATCGAATGCCTGGGTCACTGGCATTGCAGCAGCGAAGCCGAGTTACGTCACGCGCAACAAAGTTATTTACTGTCAAACGCCAGTTATCTGTGAGCCACAGAAGCGAAGCTGCACCAAATTTTCTGAGCAGACGCGTTCAAAACATGTCGACGTGTGTCGTAGCTGGTTTTAGTGGTTATGAATGTATTATGTAGTGTTACAATTCGGTGTGTAATTTATCCGTCCAAGGCTCCTGGAATCCTCCTGTTAGCTTCCTCAGTGTTACCGGGCTCATTAACCTCCCTCCCAGGCCGCCCTGGCGGCACCCCAAGGAACATCCGCAAACCTACGGCGCTCGCGGGCAATGGCCACGGCGCAGTATTGGGCAGGGGCAGACCATCCAGGCTGCGGTTGGCTGGAGGCGGTGGTAATGGATTCCGGAGACGTGCTATAACGGTCCCGAATCGCAGGTCAATGACATATGGCGGCGAAGAAGTCCGGGGTGGGTATGATTTTGTGCGGTCTGGGACGGTACTTGAGGACGGATTCGCGGCTGGCAGGAGGGTGCTTGCAGCGCTTTCATCATCCCGTGAAAAGGATGTCTCGTATGCAATGCTCGCAAGAAGCATCTGAAGAAAGACGATGAAAACGTCTAGGGAAAGAAGTCGGAACTTCGACGGCGGGTATGCTGCTGGATTGTCAGCGAAACGTTGCTTGAATTTGGAGCGTTGCGCACCCATTCCAATAAAGTCGAGGATGACTGTCTTGCCGTCCGAAGCGCCAGACGTTGCGTGGCTCCATACAGTGAAGATGTTGACCGACACAAGGAGCGCAAAGAAAGTACGTAATGACCAGGCAGTATCAAGCTCTCTGGACTTGGAGCACTGGGATTGCGACAGAAGCCGGAAGACGAGGGTCCATATTGACGGGGAAATGAAGAAGGCTAGGACGTGCAATTGGTACAGCAGGACATCCAACTAAGATTCGGTCAGTCGACCGGCAAGACAGAAAACAGTAATACTCGCCGACTGGATAACATGTTTTCGCTGAGCATAAAGGCGTTTATGCATAGGAGTACTTAAAGGCCGGATGGACGCAGACCCTTGCTACGCTTCCTCATCAAAGATGATTGTTCATGAGCAAGAGAACTCAGAAGAGGTGGACGAGGCCGTCGGCAGCTTATTTTGATTGCCGAACAGATTTTCGGCCAAGTTCCAACTTGTAAGTAATTGCCCAGGACACCAAAGGACCATGAATATACAGTGAGAATTATTACACGAAAGATCGTCTATGAATTTGTCCGTATCACTATGCATTAGTACCACCATGGTGAGTAGCAGAGTCAGCGCTGTTTGTTTTGCCATGTTCCAAGTCGGCAGACATGGGCATGCCATCGTACGTCGTCGATTCGTATGCACTGTAAGATGATCCTCGGTAGTCCGGACCAGTTACTTCCTCGTAAGGATTGAACTCGTCCTGACCGTGGGAAGGACTCCGAGTAAAGCTTGCTGGCCGAAGCGGGATGCTGTCTTGATCGTCGCCTTCAATGGTCGAGTAACGTCCACCAGGAGGCGCCATTTTAAAAGCGCCTTGGCTCATACGCGACGCCCGAATATTACGCTTTTCGCGTTGGATTTGATTCACATAACGGGCAACAATAATTGCGCCGTCTACGGGTATGAAGTGAGTTGATGTGTTCAAGCGTGGAACTTGATACGCACATAATTCAGACACAAGTAAGAATCCGGCGACAGCCGCATAGACACCGAGGCCAAACTTCGGATATTCAGCTTCGTGCGAGATCTAACGGGTAGACCGGATCACCTTCAGCAAGCCTGTACACTGCCCCTGTGCTGTGGGGTCTTGAATGGCAAGCTGACAAGCTTTATTTTGGTCTATCGTCGATACATGGACGAGCGTGTAGAGGAGGTAGCTGGCGACTCCCAAGTTGAGAACAAAGTGGATGTAGATAAAATAGGCGTAGATTTGAACAAACAGCTGTTTCCGAACAACAGCACCGACAAATCTGCGCATTGAGAGGATCTCAGAATAATCAACGAGGAATGAGAAACAGGAATTACCCGAGGATTGAGGCGACAAAGAATAGAGTTTCAACAAGGCCAGCCAGAATGAATATGGTCCGCTCCTTACTCGACATGTCGGTCGTAGCTTTGTGGCACATTGAGCCCGGACCAAACCGTTTAATGAGGCAACTCACTAGCCACCTCGAACCAGAGCAGTATTGTAAGAAGGCCCGCAAGCAGCATACCGAGCGCGGTCATGATTATTACACCCAATCGTACCCGCAAACAGCAACAGAACGTTGTCCCCCCGAAAAAAAGTTCTCTGTAACTAAATGGCTGAAAACAGGTGAGTGCATAACAAGAGATAAAGGACTAGTAAATCGTACCATTTCGTAGGCCTACAGTGCCTGAAGTCGTGTCGAGTCGTGGAAGAGGGAATGCGTAGTCGTTGTCAGAATTTGAGCGCGTTGAGGCCGTGCGCGGTCTGATCAGTGATCGGCAAGCCCGAATAAGGAAATTGATTGACGTGAGAACACTGCCGTCCTTTTGAACGCTTCCTCGATGCATCTGGCTTTTATTCTGCTCTCCGGGACATTTGTGTATATCCTGGCCGTTTGGACCAGCCGTTTTATCATGATCTTGCAGTATTCCTGTCCCGCGGTTGATCAAAGTCGTACAACTCCAAGTTGAAGCTCTTGTGGCCTGCGTGGAACACAATTAATTTTTCCCAGTCGTTCTTGCCGTGTGCCCTTGTCACTTCACCATGTTACCACTTCAACTGCGTGATTAATTTCTCCAGGTCTTCGCCCGCGGGCGCCGGTCCACCATCAGGATAAGCAAGACTCAGGATAAATTATCCCGCCAATCAGTCCGGCATCAACTTTTTTTGTTCCTCATACCCTTTTGCCTCTCGATTAATTCTAAGAAATACTCCCGGAGTCCCATCACTGTCAACGACTACTCTATCACGGGATGTGTTTCCGCGGCGGTGGGTCGAAGACGACAATCATCTTTCCAAGCACAAAGCAATCCTGAAGGCCTCAACTTCGGCCGCGCGCGTTGGATGACGCTGGATTCGCTCGATGTCATTCGTGCTACTCAGTTGCGCTTTGATCTGCACAAGACAGCGAGTGCGTCAAATACCTCCGCTGCCTTGCAGTGATATTGACAGATTCCCTCAATTTTCCAGTCGCGTCCCTTGCCTTCCTTGTTTGGTACCCTTTTTTTATTTTCCTCTCTCTCTGTCTTGATTTTCAACCACCCAGGGAGAACGCAGTGACTTTTGATGAGGAGGTACAGTATATTTGGAGGTGTGACTAGTACTGATAGCTACCCGTCGACCAAATCTGACGGTAGTCCGCAGTAAGCCATGGTCCGCTTGGGTCAAGACCGTTTTTCTTTTCCTGCGATATTTTCCTCTGGCTATCCAGCTGCATGTCGTTTTTCACGGGTTCGACATCCACCCTCATCATCTCTACAGGTGTAACCGCATTCTCGATGAGAAGATCATTCAACAACAACACTTGGCACACTCTGCTTTGCGAACGTGGTACATTTCCCAGGTCGTAGTGGCTCATTTGGCAATGACTGGCGTGGAAGTCGTTATGATGGCTAGAGGTTAGTCTTTCGATGGTCTGTTCAACTTGAAATAAGTAAACCGCACCATATATAGTTTACGCGCTATATCATAATAGCCGCTGGGTCGGCGGGGGATTTTTATGTTTGTGGCTGGGAGAGACCCTCGTCGTGATCGCAGGTAAGAAAAAGCGAGAACCCTTATCGTTGAATTGACTTAATTTCGACTACAGGGCTTTTCATCACACTCCCTGGTATCCATTTTGAGCCAGAGCAGTTTTTGTTGAGCGTCCCACACTCCTTTGCGTACCTGGCGATCTCCGCTCTGGTCTCCCAAGCTATCATCCTGGGCTTGACGCTCCTCAGATTCTTTCAGGGACAGTGGTCTGGGACCAGTCTCGGCAAGTTGCTGCTTGTAGATGGCTGCATTGTCTACGTCGTGTTTTTCGGTACGTTGAGGTGTTGAGTTTGGAGTACAAGAGATCTAACGGTTAGATCCCCAGCGACCACGTTCACCGCTGCTTTCTATAGTATCATGGGGTTGAAGTTGGGAATGACAGAATATGCCTGGTTTCTATCCATTATATCTGCTGCGGTCAGTCTTGCTTGGGTCACCTTCAGTCAACCATTGACCTTCGTACTTGCAATAGGGATGCCGACTCATATTGAACATGCAACGCCTACCTTCAAGAAATCCCGACCGAAGCTTTTACCGGAGCTCGAGTCTCGAACTCACGACACTACACCATGACATAGAGCTTTCTACCGTCCATCACCATCCGGAACCTTGATTTCCACGGAGCAAGCTGTGTAACCTTAACATAATTCAAACATGACCTCGAATGTCCACTGCTGCGCTTTGGAAGACTGGGTTAAGATCACAGACTGTGGAGCCAACTCGTGTGTGCTGCCGACAAAAAGTAGAGTAATTAAGTGAATGTACAAGTAAGCTGGAAAGCAAGAAAGCGCCGACAATAACTTTGACTTAGATAGTAGGAATGAATGTCTAAGTGAAGTGCATATTGGACATCGCATTTTGCGCGCCGCCAACGCCCGACAGTTGGGACTTGACGAACCCCTTGATCGTCGGAAGAGCTTTGATGATGAGCTTGACCGATTGCTCTTCGTCGATCTTGACCAAATTTCCGTGTTTCTTGATATCTTTTGCCCGTGTGTCGGGGCTCCACAACTGGTGATCTGAGGGTAGTGCAACAAATGAGTTCTACGCATTTGGTCAGAAAAGATAATGGCCCAAAGGGGATCGATGCCTTACGTTTCTATACCACTCTCGAAGATCAAATGCGTTCTTGGGAGGCCGTATCTGCCAGTGGCCGACGACCTGCACAACCGCTCGTACAGATTTCATTACGCTGGTCGCTGTGAAAAATGAATAAATAACTCAGTGAACTTGTAGGCTGTTTACCTCGCTGGTCGATGAGATCCATTAAGTATTGGCAGCCGGGACCATGCCCGACCAAGATGATATTCGTTGCGTTACAAAGTCTAAGTATGGTTAGCAGACCATAAGCAATAATCAGTATGCAGGCGCTTACTGCACATAGTTATCCCATAGATATGTGACCAGGTCCTTTCGGAGTTCTGTTATACTTTTGGGTCGCTTTGAAAAGTTAGGAAAACGAATCCCGGTCTGTTTATCAAAACATACGGGGAACGGCTGATCTGTCGGCTTCGGAAACAAGTTTACATCCAGGAGCGAATATCCCTCTGTCTTGACCCAATTTACCAACTCTTTTGAAAAATCAATCTAGTCGGTGATCAGGGATACGTAAATGGCAAGCACGAAGTTTGCACACCAGATAGGAACGCTCCAATTGCACATCGCAATTAACAGAGGATGCTAATTCCACGCGAAGGTTCCCGCTGTAAGTGAGTTCGATCAGAACCAAAAAGGCAATCCACAGGCGCGGAGAATCATACAATTCGTGAATCATGAAAACCAGGGTGTCCTTTTGGAAAATGTCCGAGCTATTGAGCGTTGGTTAGCTTTGTGTCCTCGTTTATTTTCCGGACTTACGTGCACATGACTTGGGCAGAAAAACGTTGTTCTATTTCAGCACCGACTAAGGGAACTTGCATCATGTCGTGTTTGCTATAAAGGTAGTATTGGCGATGTAATTTGAGAATTTCTGTAATGACTGTCAGACGATAGGAGTAGGGACCACTTGCGTATATACCTGGTACTGAGAAGGCAAAGGAGGCCGCATCTACAACAAGACTTGAGGAGCCGCGATCGCAGAGGGAGATGGGCGTACCTTCTTGGGGCTCACAGGCCTTCGGACTAACACCTTTCCAGTACTTGCTCTGTTCCCTTGCGACAAGCCAGACTGTTTCGGCTGCAGCCTCGCTAGCCACCATCGAGCTCATTTCTGGAGGAGCCCCACCAAGAATGATTTCAGTGACAGCCAACGCGGACTTGGTAATTGAATCGAGATTGTAGCCCCCCTTTTTCCAATAATTAGCAAGTGGTGCATGATACTGAAGAATGGACCCACTTCTAATGCGACCACAAGACGGCCACCGGCCAAACCACCCAGCATGTATGTCATATGAGAATACCCTGCTGGAGTGACCAGACACTCTCCCAGGTCGTCGCCCTCGGCAGCATCGAAACCAGCCGAAACTGCCGGACGGAATCAGTTCTTGGTCAAACAAATAGTTGCCCACATACTAATGACTAATTCTGGTGCGAATTCCATAGCAATAGGCATGACTATTTTTTGAAACGCGTGAATGTAATCTGCATCACCCATTCCTTTTTCTGGCCATGGAATGTTGACGGAACTGAGGTATTATTAACATCGGCGTGAGGAGGTTTCGGGCGACCCACTATCCAAGGCCAGCACCTTCCCCGCAAGATTGCAGACCCCCAAAGGGGCCACAAGGATAAAATTCACCTCTTTCGTACCGATGGAGCGATATGTAAAGGACGGACGGATCGTCATTGAAAGCTCGCTGAGTGCCATTACCTGAGCACCGTATTTAAAGAAGGAAGACACGATAAAATTCCACGCGTACCGTGGTGAACATCCCTTGTAAAATATCAATCGGTGGCCACCTGGTTATTGAAGTGTACTTGACTCACCAGTCCAATATTAGGATTTTTTTGATCGGAGTTAGTCGCTGAACTACTCTTGCTGCGACGGCACAGTTGTTGAAAAAACAAAATCCCATATGTTCCTCGGGCTCGGCATGGTGTCCAGGAGGGCGAACGATAGCAAAGGTCTTTTTCAACTCTCCTCTGGCAACAGCCAAACATGCCTCAATCACTCCCCCACAGCTCAGACGGGCGGACAGCGTTGTAGCTTGGGAGATGTAAAGGGAAAGTTGCTCATAATATCGCTCAGAGTCGATGAACTCTTGTGGGGTCATGTCTGGGACAATGCAAATGAGAATTGATGTTGGTTCATGAATCACGACTTACGCTGTATTGCCTCTATTTTGTCCCACAAGTCTTCGCTGTGAACAAGCAGAGCTTCTTGTTTGAGAACTGGCCGAGTGGGAATTATTTTCGCCTTTGAAGTGTAATGATTGGCGACTAATGCCTTCCAAATTCGAACTATGCGTTCAGGTGCTTCTGGATGGCCTTCCGGGGACATGGAGCAGTGCAGCGTCATTTTTGTATCGTAGACGAGACCGATGGTGGCCTCAGAAGGGTGTAGTGGGACAGACGACGCGCGAGGCGCAGGCGAGGCAGGTGCAGGGTACATAGGAGCATGGCTCGTGGACGCAGACGGGATCTCTGAGTCGGGTTGTAGTGGCAAGGGTGAGGAGTGTGGTACGGGCTGGACGAGAGATTCTGCGTCGACTTGCATTTGGTCTTGGTCCATATCGGTCAATCGAAGGTGAAGGTACGAATTAGGCAATGTGACATGTCTGTGACAGGGCTTACACTTACAGAAGTCATATTCTCAAAAGCTACAAGTAAATTATCTACGCGCCTTCCCAGTTTCTCGCGCCATGAGATCGTTCAAACACCTCGCCACAATTCCAGCCCCCGTTTCAACGCTAGTCTTGTCTGCGGCGGTTACTCTTCCAAGAACTTTTTGAAACCTATCCGGGTGCCAAATCAGTTGGGCGCGTCTGATCCTCTCCTTCGCCGCTTGGCCCTCTGAGTGCAGAGGCGATAGCAGGAAAAAACCGATGTCGTTCGCCGTAATCTCGTCCAAATTGGACCTCTTTGGCATCGACGCCAATGGCCAGGGAATGGTGGAAAATGAAATGGGGCGGTCCGGACACCTGGCGATGTCTTCCCAACCCTTCTCGTATCTCCTCCACGCATCCCGCGTCGCCTGATTTGTTCTCTCCCGCTCGATTCTGTCGCGCTCTTTGCGCTCCTCGGAAGCCTGCCACCTCTCTGCTGCCAGTCTTTCCTTCTCCACTTCCCGTCTGTGGCGTATCCGACTCTCGATGTCCCTCAGCTTCTCATCGATGATTCTGGCCCTCTGTTTTGCTTTCTCCGCCGCCGCCAGCCTGATTTGTTCTTCTTCCCGCATCCGCCTCCAGGATTCATCGTCGTATGCGAATAGCATGCCGTCCCAGACCCCTCGATGACTTCGGGGAACTGACTGTTGTTCCAGCACCCATTCCTCTGTCGTCTTCCCTCTGGTAATGGGTGGCGAGCAATGATGCTCGACCCAAGCGTATGTGTCGACCATATGTTGCCAAGGATCGGCTCGGCTGGTACTGCGCTTTCTGCGATGATCAGACCGCTCTGCAGTCTCAGAATCTCGGTGGAAGGGGGGTGTAGTGCCGGGTCGATGATGGGGCGGGATGGGCTTTCGAGAGCGTATATTCGACATTGTGGGATCACAGTAAATGTGGCTGGTGGGTCCCAGTGGGATCGCTTCTCAGCCCAATAAATACCGTCGCCCAACACACTGACGCGTTGAATCAGCATGACAGCCAGCACGACCTGATTTCGCGTGCCCCAACACGTACCTCTTGCAACTTGCAACTTGCAAGTCCACTGGCGTTTTAACACGTGTTCCGCCTCGCGAACAACGTCCACGAAGAGTCAGATCAGCAGCAATCGCGATTATAAAGGACTTGTAGAAACGGCTACATGATCATAGGGTACGGCTCATAAATAAAACAAAGCATCCATCCGATCCACATAGTTAAACGAGGTTCTATATTGCGGTCGAACTTTATGTGGAAGCAAAGCCAGAATCACTGACGGAGTCTCCCTCAGTCGAGATCGTTTCCAGGCGTACAGAATCTAGCCGAGGCTTGAGCACTTTGAGTTCGTGACTGGATCGCACGGTGCCACTCACTGAAATATGGATGCGCTTCAGCTTCTTTCGCCGTAAGGCGCTCCTGGTGGTCGTATCTTAATAATTTATCGAGGAAATCAACAGCGTCCGCCACAGAGCCCAAATGCCGGTTTTCTGCTGTTACAAACCGTGACCACGGCTGCTTGGGATAACTGAGGCCCCAGTTTCAGAGCACACAATTGAATTGCGGACAGCGACTCACTTGACAAGTAGATTATCAACATCTGTCTCGAAGTGAATATTGTGAGTCTTCAAATACGCATCGAATCTCTCCGTGCCCTGTAATAGTTCGTCAAAAGGGTGGTAGAATAACATGACACCCACGAACCAGTGTCCTGAGGATCTTCAACAGCTGATCGTCGTTATCGCTTCCACCTTAGAATAGTCAGACCTGCTCAGGAATAGGGAACGAAAGCACTACGAAAGAAGTGTTCTTTCCGAAAAATCTTCGAATCAAAAGATCAATATGTATATGTGGGACTAGGCAGGTTTGCTCACCATGGAAGCAAACATGCATCCGACGCTCCACATATCAAGGCTATAATCATAGCGCTTATAGCCCACCAGCAACTCAGGAGCCTTGTAATAGCGAGACCCGACTCGAATGTGGTAGTCCGTTTCAGTGTGATAAAATTCGGCCAAACCCCAGTCGATGAGGCGCAGCTTGCAGTAAAATTAAACACACAGGACAAGTAAAGATGATGTGAATAAACACACCTTGCGTTTCTGATAGTCTATCATGACGTTCGCCTGCCGTCTCTTGGTCAAAACAAGAACGTTCCCAAGTTTGTGGATGGACGCACCGGCTTGACATCCCGGTGCATAATCCCATGTGCATGGACATGCGAGAGGGCCACCAAGAGCTGGTATGTGTACCACTTTACATCTGATTCGGTCAATATAGGGAACAGACGCCGCCACTCTACATTGTCGACATATTCCTGTTACAAATGTGGTTTTACCGCAAGTCGAACCGCTTGGAGCATTCCTTACCATGACCAGACTGTGGTAGCGTGCGGAGGCTAGTTGACAAGTCAATGTTCTGGCATAAACGGTGTAATGGAATACGCACGATCGCGGACAACGTCCAGCAATTCGACAATATTCGGCCCGCCCGTCAGGTTTCGCAGAACCTTAATCTCCCTCTTTATTTTCTTTGCTGCGACAGGTTTCAGGACCTTGATGACACAGCGGTCGTTATTGACCATGTCGATTCCCTCGAAGACCTGGATCCACCGCTCATCATGTCCTTTCCTTCAAACTGAATGAACTGGGAAACACACCTCTGAGTATTTACCACCTCCCATCCGTTTAACGATTTCATACCTGGATCAGTTGAATTATGTCGCCTCAAATCCATTCGTTTTGGCGATTACCGATCGGGGTCCTTCCAGTCTATGTGGAAGTTCTCATAATCGTACCACGACTTTCCCAGGTGGGCATTCACATCAGCGTGAACACGCGCGCGCGCCATACGATAGTTGGGTAGTGGATATGGCGAGGGGCCGGAAAATCAGCAGGGGAGCATTGGTGGTGGTGGCAGGAAGACAAGGTGCGGAACGCAAACATAGGTAAACCTATTCTTAGACTCGTTTTTCAGGACATTGACATCGAACCAACAGGCGTCTACTTCAAATGCCGAGCGTCTATATAGTGGAGTACATATTAAACATGCATAAAATTCTTTGCTAGATGGATGCGGGATAACATTGGGTTTGATGAAAGCAAAACAGTGGAAAATCTGCAGAAAATGTAAGACGACATGGTCAAACTTTGAAAGAAAAATTGCCCACAATGCAAAGATAAGCCCTAAGATCAGTGCTGGCCGTATTCGGGTAAACCGACCTGTAGAAACGCGAGGACGAGCGGTATAGAACTGTTTTTCTGACACTGCATCTCCAGATCTTGGCCGGACCACAGCGGACCTTCGATGCGGGACGACACATCTTGGTCGTACGGCTCGTCGGCAAGGAAGTCCTGGTCGTTGTTGAGATCCAACTCGTTCCGGCCCGCACCGCGATGGTACACCTTGCTGCGCGACTTTGAACGGACATGTGTATTGAACCGAGAGTCCTTGTTCGGGTTCTCTGGGGTAGCCCGATCAGCAGGGAAACGGAAGATGCTTCCACTGCCATTCGAACGATGAGGCGGAGAGCCGTTCGAGTTGAGGCGTTGCAATGCGGACTGGAGGGGAGCTAGAGGAGTGCCTGAAAGGACGTCTGCACCCATCAAGGTCTGTTGCAGCGTTTTGAACGCCACAATTTCTGCCGCACGGTGGAACTTGGATGCTCCAGGCGAGGTATGCGAGAGCGACGAATTCGAGCCGATCGATGAGGCATTGTCGATCTGGCGCCTCAAGGAGACCACCCACTGGTGACGGATGAGAGGATCGTCGACGCTGAACATGTACCGGCGCTTCGCTCCGCTGTGGTTCAGGAAAGCCAGCTCGAACGTGTTCCTCATGAACGCGCGCTCCACAACCAATGAGTTACTCAGCGGTAGCCCCGAGTACTTGAGCGCATTTGGTCCCGAGCGACACATGATCATGGTTTTCGGGCCTAGGGAAGTGCCCGTGACGCGGAACGACGCCTCCGACGACCTTGCGAAGGTTAGGAAAGGAGGATCAAAGACCAAGTCTTGTCCAAACAATTGGATGGTGAGGTCGGGATCGGCCTGCTGGATACGCAGGATGATGGGGTCGGACTGCACTTTGTAGGTGAGCCGGGTGGGTAGAGGACGCTTGATCATGATGAGAAGGTCAGGCGGCGGCGGCGGGCCCCCATTCGAACGGTCCGACGCCCCCCCATTCGAAGACGGCCGCGCTTGAGCAAGTTTCTCCTCCCGAATGGAATCAAAAACATCCTCCAGTAGCTCATCAGAGACCAAATACCGCGAATCGTAGCGGCGGAAAGCATCGATGAAATCTCGCCCGGTGATACTACGCTTTGGGTAACCGGTAGGACCGGGTTCCTGTGCGATGCCACCGTGCAAAAAGTCGTTCAGCTGTACAATAGCCCGTACGAGCCGACTGGCGAGATCCTTGTCATATGTTACGACCCTCGCATTGGCCTCGAACCACCGACTGGCGAACGCATCCAGTAAGTAGTCCAACGCGGTGACGGTGTACACCGCCTTTGACGGCACGTTGATGGAGAGGAGGAAAGCGCGCAGTGCCTGGTCGATCCTCACCCCCACAAACCGGAAGCTGTCGACATACGCCTTCAACACTACCTTGGATGTCCGCCGCGACAGGTAATCGCCCAACTTCGCGCGATCCAAGTCCAGGGTTTTGAACAGCAGCTGTCCGAGTATGAGAGGATCATCCGGCGTCCCAGACTTGGACAGCAACGACGTGATAGCGTGGTCCGTGTCCTTGCTGAACTGATGTACAAAGGTTCTGATCAGCGGATTCCGCGGCGCTATCGAGTAGTTGCTCGTCTTCGGTTGCATGTCTGTCCGATCCGCATTGAACCGTAGCTGATTGAGCAACACTACGCTCTTCACAACAAACTTTCCCTCTATTGGCGTTGGTTTGTAACTGGGGACGATGTTGTCCTGGTCCTGCACCACGGGCTTGGCGATGACAAGGATGTCGCTAAATAGAAAGAGAAAGCGGTCCTTGACAGTGTTGGCATTGACGACCTGCAGTACGGGCGACGAGAGGAGCAGTTTCCGGGGCGGGTCGTCGATCGCCGACGCCCACATAGGACTTCGCGAACCACGAGCTAAATTCTCTTCCAACCGTTCAAGAACGAAAGCTGCCTGAGATCCTGGATTAACTCCCTCGCCTCCGAACGAGTAACGGGACGATGTAGTGGAAGAGGATTCGGACGTCGACGGAGCAGGATAATCGCTCAATGAAGATGAAGGATCGGGCGTTGCAGACAGTGGATCGGGAGGAGACGGAAGAGGATTCGAAGGCGGGTCGAAGTGGAGATAGGAAGTCTCCTCAAGGGCAACTGGAGGAGGGGGCGACGCGATTCTTCGCGCCTTCGGCGTCTTTTCTGTCTCCTGAAAAGCGTTCTGAGAAAAGGTGCTTTGAGAGGGCGGGGCGGTAAGTGGCACGGCGTGCGGCGCTGGAGAAGGTGTCATCCCTCGAGATTCGGGGCTCCTCCCAAACATACTTTCGCCCGCGCTGAGCGGCACAAGCATCTCCACATCCTCCCAATCCCGCCCCAGAGCATTGTCCTTGCGCAGGACAAGATCAGACAATGAGGGCTTTTTACTCGCGCTCGGCGAAGGCCGCCCCAGCTCAGGTGTCGGGGGGTTCGACGCTGCTGACGACTTCTTCCTGCTGCTCAACCACTGCTTGACGCCAGGCAGAGTCATGGGCAGTTTAGACGACGTCGAGCCATTTGACTGCGACGGAGAGATCGGGGAGGGAATATTGAAATAATCAATATTCGCCGGAGACGCCGGGACCGCAGAGTTCGTCGACATAGCGTACTTGTCAAGTAGCCGCGTATCCGACGCCTGATGCGACAGTTTCCGGTCACGCATCTCCGGGGTTTGAGTGGACGTTGAGGCGTTCTGGGCACCACCATCTGTCTCATACCCATTGAACAGCGTGGCAATGTCCGGCGTGGAGGCAGACGGCGTGAGCATGCCCTTGGCCCGCCGCTGCTCCTCCAACTTTTTCATGCCTGGGAAAGGGAATAGCTTTGCATTCTGGTATTTCAGCAGATCCACGGATGAGGCAGCGGGGAATAGCGACGTGTTCGGCGACAGAGACACCACAGAGGCTGACGCCGACGCGGACTGCATCATAACTGGTGGCGGCTGGTTGGCCACAGGCGTCGTAACAACCTCGACCTTGTCGGTCTTTGCGCTCGTGAGACTCGCACCGCTCTCCCGGCTGACACTGGAATCTGTGTTATCCCGCCGCGTGACAATGCTGTTCGTGCGCGAACGCCGCCCTGCAGCGGACCCAGACCGAAATGTGCCCTTGATTTTGTCCCAAGTGCTGGTAGAAGCGCCGTCCCAGTTCCGCTTGCCCGCATCTTCCCAGTCGAACTCGGCAGTAAGCGGAGAGCGATCCTGTGTCCGAGACGCCACAGATAACCTAGCCGGGTATTGTTGGGGCGACGTAGAATCATCGCTAGCCGTCCGAACAATCGACGTGGGCTGAGATAATGACTGCGACAACGCAGTAACTGAGGACGGAGATGGCGGGACGTGGGAGGGTATGATCTCTGGAGAGGTCTCCGGTTCAATCATAACTCCCTTGGATTCGAAAGAGTTTCGGGGAGATGTATCATCGTAGGCCTCTGGGGCCGAGAACTCGGCGGAGGATCTAGGCGATGGCCGCTGCTCGTACTCCTGCTCTTCCTCCTCCTCTGCGTCGTCTATAACGTCGTCCTCGTCCCGTTCGTCGTCATCGATTGGCATGCGGATCTCAGGAACTGTGCATGTTGAGCATAAACCCTATAGTGAATCATGATTAGACTGACCTGGAGAAGCCACCCAGCTAATCTGACGCTCAAAGTCATCGTCGTACGCATTCCGCGAATGGTACGAATCTGCGGGATACAACACCTCCTCCTCCTCTTCCTCCTCGCGAGGCTGTTTCTCCTGCAAGGGCACCGTGAACGGACTGCTCCGTAGCGGGTATTCCGGGGTAGGATGGCGACTGGAGTGTGCAGTCGGCGCAGGGGGTGACGCCACCCGAGCAGGAGACCGGATGGGAGACGCCTGTATGGGGGACGCCCGGACATGATCTGGGAACAATTCCGAGAACAAGTGCGGCGACTGTCTGCCATACTCGTAACTAAGTTGCAAAAGCTGCGGCGGGGTCGGTGGTTGCCTCGGCTGAAGTGGGATGCGCTGCTCGTCGTCCTCGTCTTCTACGACCACACTCCGCCGCCGTGGTTGCTCGAGCTGCTTCGGTTCCTGCTCAAATGGACTTTGTCGAGCAGGAGCAGGACTCGCCCTCGCTGACGCAGGGGGGAGGGGAGGCGGCTCCTCCTCCGAAGGACTCCGCGGAGTCGCTGCACGACTGAGCGACGGTGTTGGAAGGCGCGGTTCGGGAGGGGCCTCGAAGCTCCCGGGCAACGGTGTCGGCGGAACAATGGGTGTGTTCGGCGACGTCGAAAGAAATTCAGAATCGGACACGCCCGTTGTATTCGCGCTCGCTGCCCCCGAGCCGCGGCGTGAGCGCCTCCGCTTTCGCTTCGGTGTAGGCGACGGCGCGGTATATTCTTCACCGCTACCGCCGGGCTCCCCTTCTGCTGGCTCTTTCGCAATCCGACCTCCGAGCCGGCTAAGCATAAACTGGCGCGCAGCCGTCCGCTCGCCGCCGGAAACGGTGTTGTTGCGGCCCAACTTGCCCGGAAGGGGCGGTGGGGGCGTCGGCGACGGGGAGGGATCGTACGTCTCCGTCCCGCCGGTAAGCTTGTGCATGGCCATGGTGCGAGCGGCGGATGTGCTGCCCACACTGTTGGAACGGAAGAGCCCTCGCTGCAAGTCTTCGAGCGACGGTAGGTTCGGGGTCGGTGGGCGGGTGCCGGGATAGTACGGGGACAATTCTGTATTGGTGGGGGTGGGGGAGCGCAGAAGACGCGAGCGTGTCAAGGCGGCAAGGTTGGGGATCGGAGATGCCAACGGAATGAGCGGGGACGCGGCTTCGTCCTGGGAGGAGTCGCTGGGTACAAGGGGGCTGGGTGTGGGGGACATAGCTGCCCGGTTCTTGAGCTTCAGGTCCTTGGAACCCCTGGAACGGGTGCGCGAGCGCGAACGGCGCTTGGAGCGACTAGATGAGGTGATGGTGGCGTCCACGTCTGCGTCGGGGTCGGGGTCTTCATGGGGCTCCTTGACCGGTGTCTCTGGGGGAGCCTCTGGCGGTGGCGTATCAAGCTCGTCCTCCTTTTGCTCGTCGTCGGTGTTGACCTTTTCTCCCTCGCTGACTGCCTCGGGATGCATTGGCGGGCGTCTGCCATCTTTCATACGGGGAAGCGAGGCAGCGCGCTTCAGTTTTGCAACGGCCAGCATACGCTGCTCCCGCTGCTCGCGCTCAGAGGTCTCTGGCTCCATGGGAGGCCCTGAAAGAGTATAAGCACCAGCCCAGGACTAGAATTATGATTTTTTACTGTGGCCACAGAAAGACCTAAGAGAAAAGTCAGGTACAAGCAACGAACAAGGACCTTGGATACTTGCCGGAATGTGTGCTACTTGTGATGTCCAGGACGGAATTGAAAGCTAGCACGTGGAACGAAATGACCCCGCACTGGCATTGAGCCTCGAGGTTTTCATAAGGCTTTTTTAGTTCTTTCTCTGATATTCACTTCTATTCACTTCATCTCGCACATTGCTTCATATCTAGCCGAGCAAGAATCCTCAACCTCTTATTTTCTGCCGCTTCTCTTTTTTTTTTTTTTGCTTCCGATGATGGGCAAAATTGAATCATTGAATCCTCCGGGGTTAGGATAGAAAGCCAGGAACACCGTTTGGCGCTACTAGGAAAGCCTAAAAATTCCCTGGCCTCGGAGACCGAACCTAGGTACCGCATCTCCCCTCCTTGCTTCATGGAGCGTCGCGGCGTCGTCATTTGTCCAAAATTAAATATTCTGGATTGTCTGCTAGGATTCGGAAGAAAACCTTTTCGAATCAGGGCCTAGAGCTCGAGCTCTGGCTAACTGCTCGTACGCCGGTCTGGCCTTCTTCCATGACGTGCGTTCGAGATCAAAGCCCTCCAGCACCCGCGCATATGTCGTCCCGCCCAGACGTGCGATCGGCCGCAATTTCGCAGGATCCACCGCCGCGCCCTCCGCGTCTAGCACAGACTCGTGGACGTGCGCCTTTTTTATAAGGCCAAGCACCAGTGTCGTCGTCAAAAGTTCTGAGTTGGGCGGAGAGAGGTCTTTGAGAAAGTACAGCTGCATCAAAGACGTCAGCGGACGCAATAAGACGTCCCGGAGACATACCTCACACTCGAGGCTCACGGCACTCTCGAGAACACACGCGGGTTTGACGAGTGTCTATCAATAAATAATGCAATCCTGTTGCTTTGTGAAAATAAGTCTGGTTGCGCACACTGGGTGTCATCGTCAGCCCACTGAGAATCCACTCGTCCACCTCGGCAGGCGCCTCGGCGGCGGTGCAGTTGGCCGCCTCCGCAAACGGCTCGCTGACGATATTGACGGTGAATTCTTTGGTGGCAGCAATGTTCTCGCGCGTGTGTTTCGAGCGCTTTTGTGAGAGGCTGAATGAGACGCTGATAAGGGGTGGGATGTTTCCGATCATGGAAAAGTAACTGTTCGCGTTCAGTAATTTGCCGCTTTAGGCTATAGCGAATACACGCACCTGAATGGCGCCAGGTTGGGCACGCCGTCGGTTGCCAGCGACGAGATGAGTGCGATGGGTCGGGGAACAATAGCGGACGTCAGAATCTTGTAAGTGTCACTGGTCTTGTCAATAACCGGAGAAGTAGAACGTGTTTGTCGTGTTACCTCGAACTCATGCGCGAAAAATCAAAGGATTTACGGGGAAATTTCGAGTCGAGCCACTGGGCAGAACCATCGCCATAGGTCCAGTTTGGATTGGGGGGGCCAGTGTGGAATTGGGCGCGAGTGCGAGCCAGCGCAGTTAGACGTCGGACACGCAGCATAAATTACCAGGATACGTGTCTTATGGTGGTGGGTCCAATAAGAAGAGCGCAATTGAACGCACATGACCGCGACACTTCAGTGTTGACTTCTGCACTGACAGTGAGTCCGGATGCTGAGAGGCGGGACACGATTAGCAAGTCGTTTCTCTCCTACCCTCATTATGCGTCGGTCCCTGGCCCGTAAACCACAAAATGGCCAGGAAAAGCCGCCTGAGGCGCCCGAGCACGACCACGAGGGTCATTCTCATTCGTCGCACTCGCACTCGCTCTTTACCCCCCACTCCCATGGCCCAGGCGCGAGCACAGACACCGCAGAGAAGCTTATGGCCGCATTTCGAGGTGCAGGCGACCGTGGCAGCCAGATAACCCTCCTTGGTGCGTCTAGGTGCTGAGAGACACCAGACATCTGACATTTTGCAGGTTTGTTCGCCAACATAGGTCTTCTGGTTATCAAGGGTACCGCCGGCTGGATGACCCACTCGGCCGCCCTAATTGCTGACGCCGGACACTCGCTCAGCGGTAACGATTTGCGCTTCTAATTGCACAATTCATAATAACCTTTACCCCAAGATCTACTCGGCGACGGTGTGACCCTCGTCTGCTGGCGGCTTTCGCGCAAGGTACGTCCTTCGCCCTGCTTTACGATCTCCTTTGGACGCGCTCACAGCCCCCGTCGGAAACCTATCCCTTTGGCTTCGCCAAATTTGAGACCCTGGGCACGACTACCGTCTCCCTCTTCCTCATCGGTGGTGCCCTCGGTGTCGGGTTCCACTCCTACCACCTTCTCCTCACCTCCCTGACCGAGACCGCCGCTACCCTCCCATCCGGAGCTCTGCAAGAGCTCCTAACCAACATCACCACCGCCGCGCCTGTCCATGACCACGCACACGCACACGGCCACTCCCACGCGCACGGCGTTGACCCCAACGCGCTCTGGTTCGCTGCCATCGGCGTTCTGTCCAAGGAGTGGCTATATAGGATCACACGCAAAGTCGCAGACCAGGAGAACTCTCCCGTCCTCCTCGCGAACGCCATCCACCACCGCAGCGACGCGTACTCGAGCATCGTCGCGTTCTTCGCCATTCTCGGGACCTGGTGGGTCCCTGGCCTCCCGCTCGACCCCATCGGAGGTGCGTCACCCGTGTACTTGCGTGTGTTCGAAAAATTACTGAAATGTAACTGCGCAGGGCTACTCGTCGCGCTCGTTATTCTCCGACAAGGTGTGGGCCTGCTCTGGGGCGCATGGGGCGATCTCACCGACGCCGGCGTACCTTTAAGTACACGGAAGGACGTCAAGCGCGCACTTGAGCCCCTCCTAGCCACGTCTGCATCTCCTTCCAGCTCACCTTCTCTCCTTGCCATTCGGCACGTCCGTGGCCGGCGTGCGGGCTCCCTCATCTTTGTTGATCTCACCGCGGAGGTACCCAAGACCCTCACCGTGCACGACGCGACAATTCTAGAAGAAGAGATCACGCAAACGCTCAAGACCGCGCGGAAGGAAGTCACAGAGGTCCGCGTTAAATTTACGACAGTAGATTGACTTCGCTGTGTATTTATTTCCTTCATCTTATACCGGGCTTGTAGTTCTACGAAATCTGTATTAATATCCCTCCGCCCTTCCTATATATACAGCATTACACGAATTAGTACAGTAGTGAGTGCCGAGAAGTCGTGAGGCGTGGCCTATCTATTTTAAGGCTTTAAAGTATCCCGGAACGGGTGCGCGGGGGGCGGAGCGAAATCCTCGGGCTCCTCCTCGTCGCGGCCAGGAAGCAGGCCCTCGCCTTCCTCTCCCCCATGCAGCCTGCTCCTGCTCCGGTTCCCGTTCAGCTGCCCGCCAGCCCCTTTGTACATGGGGTGTTGGTGGTGGTCCACATCGTCATCCTGCCCCTCCCCGTCGTTCCCGCTGTCCTCCTCGTCGCTGGCGTCCCCGACTCCCCACAGCACCTCCTCCTCCCCGTCAACCATCGTCTCCTCGTCGTCGCGGTCGTCCACGCCCACACCCTTTGGCTTTGCCTTGCCCTTCCGCGCCGACAAACTGCGCTGGCGCAGCTCCAGCCGCGGGCCGACTGATCCCAGCGCAGCAGTGGGCCGCGAGGAGAGCGACTTTGGCTCGGGCTTTTTGTGCGTCAGCAACACGACGCCTGAGATGAGCACGAATATAGACACGAATATGAGGAAGAGTGTCCACGATTGATAAGAATCGACTTCGTTGTTGAAAATCTGCGGAGCTGTTTCAGTAAATTACATTTGCTGCGCATAGTCGACTCACTAGTGAGTCCAAGAACCCAGTGGCCGTATAGACGCCATAGAATACGGGCACGACGAGTGTAGAGTCATAGACTTTGAGTCCACGGTTTAGGCAAATTATTTGCATAACCGCAGTTGCTGCAAGGAGCAGAATCGTGAATATGGGTGCAGCGTGCCCGAATTGGTTTCCGGGATTTTCGTGAGACAGAGACCCGGACATTAGCTTCACGCTACGAAATTCTTTGAGAAAAGGATAAGAAAATCAACGAGACGTACTCACGTCGCTTTCGCAAAGACTAGACAACCGCCCGCCAGACCACCGCCACAGCACGCCCAGCCAATACCCAGAGTCCACGCAATCGTGGTGTCATCCTTGGGTGCAGTCCACAACTCCAACCATTCCATGAGCGCCACCATCGAGGACCGCCAAAGCCGTTGTACGGCCCCGATGATTTGGATGACAGTATTTTGTGGCCGCGGATCTGAGCTCGCAGGCATGGCCGTCGGGAGGCCCGATGCAAAGGGGACAGCGCTGAGGTCGGATCGAGTGGCGAGCATGGCGTCGAGTTTGCCGGTGGCGATCACGAGGAGAATTAGCGAGAACGCCATAAAAAAGAAGAATCCCAGCCAGCCGCCTCTGCGCCAAAGCGAGGTGAGGTGGTCGACGTCTGTTTCCTGGGCGAGTCCGCTGTTTATTGAGCCGAACGCGACGATGCCAACAACGCCAAGAACGACGACAACCGTGCCCTAATAACGATCATGACGATCAGTGACGGCATTGCAGGCGGGCGCTGACAATTTAATCTCACATAAATATCTGTGCTGGTCACCGGCGTACCTACGAGAAAGCGGGCGAAGAGGAAATTGAATACCTAGACACGCGAGTGAGTTTATTGGAGCGTCTGTCGAGGAAAGACTAACGAGTGACGATGATCCCAGAGGAGCTACATATTCTGCTCGCATGTACTCGAGAGCGAGGGTGCTGCCTATGAGCTGAGAAAGACTGGGAGCAAATGAGCGTCCTATTCGAGGGAATGGATGAGTAGGATGAGTAGTTACATGTATAGCAGCATTCCAAGGAGCCATAGCGGACGAGCCCAGTCTTTACGGCGCGAAGCCTTTGGGACGACGCTTGTGCGGACATGGTCGAGCTTAGTCAGATTTAGGCCTGCAGCGTTGAGAATTGAAGCCGCTAGAATAATGGAGAGACCAATAATGAAAGCGACAACGGGATTTCCATGGTGGCGTCCAGTCGTAGGTGGTATGCTGGTGGCCGGGGTCGTAGCGTTCATGAAAGGGCAGAGGCGCAAGAAGGTCTAATAGATTGTGGGTCGTTTGTAGGCTCGTAAACCAGTCCACAAGTTCGCGCAGTCAAAGACTGGATGAAGGAAGATCAAGGACCTGCAAAGCACGAGAGTCACAGGAGAGTCACAAAATCCGCATCTTGTCGACCACCATGGTGATCAATGTGATTGCCTACAGCGCTCATCTATACATTTTTCGCCCTCGCACACTGCTCTGGAAGTCACTGTCTCTCGGTTCTCAATAATGTTATTCATGGAGTAGCTTACTCGCGTCCCGCTGCCAACACTCGCAACCGCCCGGCCAGCTGAGCTCATGAGTCTGGAGACTTCTTTCCTGGTTAGGATGCTCAGAACTACGTAACTCGTCCTCGGCGCTCTTGACCTGCCTCCCCCATGTCTGGCTATCTACTCCTGCTGCTGGCCGTCTTTCTGCCCGTCTTTGCCGAGGAATGCATCGAGTGAGCTTTGCTTCGCACATCACGCCGCCCACGCCAATTGTATATTCTAGCTCCGCGACCCCCTGCTCTACGTCCCGCAGCCCTCTCAAAGTTTTCGCCACCTTTTCTGCCCTCCGTTCGTCTCATCGCTCTCTCTTCGTCCCAGCCACCAAACCTGACCGGCAGTGGTGCTGGTCGTCGCCCCGTTCTTGATCTGCGCTCTCGTCCGTCGAAGGAAGCACACAGTTCCGCCCGGTTTAACGCCTTCGCGCGTTCCAGCCTCGTATACCCCGCCTTTTTGGAACAGCGGGCTCCATGAAGCAGAGGCCAAGTTCAAAGCCCCACAGCTGCCTCCGCCGTCTTACAGCCCTGCATGAGGCCTACCTGGTTTTTGCGCTTTGTTATGGGGCAAATGTACATGCATATTAGTCTCACTCGTACCAGTGTTTCTTGCTCAGTACTTTCAATCCTTGACGCGATATGTCACGTGGGCGTAACTTATTTAGAAGGGCCCCTGGGCTCGAAGTTGACACGGAATGAGGGTCTACAACTCCTCAAAACCCAAGATTATTCAAAATCCTGTAACCCGCGAACAAGTTATCCGGTGGTCGGATTAAGCGTTTAACCACAATTCAACACTACTCAGGATCTGCCGGCGTACTGTAACAAAACTTATCGAGTCTTGTGTATGCGTGCTATTGACAATATGAGCAACCATAATACACAGGGGTGAGCAATTGCTCTGGTACCTAACAAGAATGCAGAACAAACAGAACTGGATAATCGAGGTGAAAGCCGGACCGGTAATACAGTAAGGGCGTCATGGTCTGAATGAATACAGGAGAGCGAGAGCAGCGAATAAGGATATGCAATAATCAATGCAAGCAAACGTTAACTTTCAGAATCAGCAATCCGGAACGTAGGATTGTCCCAGTCAATTTCCTGGGTCAGCGCACAAGTGAGCAGGAATTCCTGCGTATAGATATTGTGGTATTTGGTAAGCGGCCGCCAGATCGAGATGTCGTCGAGGCACGAAATAACATATCGGTTCGGCGCAGAATTGAGAATGCGGACGGTGGGGGCCTGGGTCATGAGCTAGATGAGGGGGTTAATCAATTTTGTGAGTATATGAAAACTAAGTGCGCCAACCTTTCCGCCCTGAGCAGTCACCACGGTCTTGAGGAGTTTGGTGTCGACGGGGACGTTGGGAGTGACGTAGAATGTCATGTTTTCAAACAGCTTGCCGCCGGTCGTTTTGGCGCGCTCCATCGCATCGGCGATGCGAAAGTTCCATTTCTTTTCGTTGACCTTATCACGCAGGATGTAGTCTTCCTCCGCTGCGACCAGTGCGACAGTATCAACGACGACCTGTCCGCATAGCAGAAATGCACGTACGAAGCAGTTTGTTGGCTGCAGCCGAGTCGACCGCCCATTTATCCGAAAGAATAAACGCACCAGCCGCCAATGCACAGAGAAGCTTCTCCGTGCGAACGAGGCTCGGAGCAACAAGATGTGTGCACTCGGAGACCTGTAAAGTAGTCTTCGCGCCGAGTTTGGACAACACCTGAACGTTAAACAGCCAAGGTCATTCATACATCAAGTACGGATCAAGTGAACTCACCTTGAGTACACTATCGGACAGGCTAATGGTCGTGGTCATGATTTTAATGGCGCCAATAGACTTGCGCGACCCGCCGGATCCGCCACTGTGGAAGTTTCAGGATGTACTGCGTTAATGGGAGTGAGCATGCGCACCTTGTGTTGGCTTTCTTGGGGGTAGTTTTGGGAGTGTTCTTGGGTGTCTCCTTCTTGGTCTTTGACTTGGTCGTCCTTGGGGGCGGAGGCATCTCGTCGGCGCTATCCACGTCGTCCTGCTTCTTCCCGGCACTCCCTCGCCCTCGCTGTGCTCTCCCCTCAAGCTCGTAGTTGACCACGTCTGGCATCATCTCTTCGTCATCATCATCCACTTCCGGCCGCGCGGCCTTTTTCTTGGCCTTAGCAGACGAGCCCCCTGGTTGGCTCTTCGGCTGGCTCTTCTTGGCAGTGCTTACTCGCTCGTCCGCCAGAGCTCGGACACTGTCCACACGCTCCGGCTTGCGCGGCGCCGAGTCCCGACCGGGTCCCGCCGTCATTTTTCGCTTCCCAGATGACGAAGAGGCAGCCGGGACAGACGTAGACGTTGCAGAAGAAGTATCCTTAATGGATTTGGCGCGCTTTTTCGGAGGTGGGGAGTCGGACTGATTCCCGTCGGCGTCATCATCATTGCTCGCAGATTCCGTGAACGGGGCTTTACGCTTCGAAGTCGTCGTGCTTGCACTGGTCTTTTTCGATGCGCGAGGGTTGGAGGGGCCGGCGGAATCGGTTTCGGTTTCTAGCGCAAATGATACTCTGCTGCCGCCCTTGGTTGGTTTCTCTTTCCCGAGGGGTTTCGCCTTCTTGGCTGCCTCGACCTGTTCCTCCTCCTCCTCTGCGACTACCTGCGACGTTTTCCCTTTTCGCTCAGTGCTTTTCCTGACCGGTTCATCGGAGCGCGCTGGTTGTTTCCCACGCTTTGCAGAAGGTTTGGTTATGTCCGCCGGCTGCATCTCCTCGCCCTGTGCTCGCTGTTTACCTTTCGCAGACTTGGGAGGTTCATCCGCCGTTATATCGTCTTCGTCTGTGCTCCGGTGTTTTGCGGGACTGACTGAAGCAGAGACCGTCCGCTTCTCACCGGCGGCTGACTTTGACTTCGATGTGGAGGGAGCCAAGCCCTGTTCCTCCGCGTCCTGGTCGTCCATGATGACGTCGCCGTTGCCGTCTTCAAGAATACCTTCTACCTCCCGGGCGCTTGCCTCAGTTCCCACTGGCGGTCGCTCCGCTCGTTCTCGTGCCACCAGATCTTCCTCCTCCTCATTCGCCAGATTCTCTAGATTGAGCCTGACTCCTCTTTCCCCGAGCATCGGCGCAAAGTCCAAGTTCGGCGGAAAATCAATGTACTTTGGGACGGCAGGAGTGATGTCCCTCCAGTCCACGAAACAGTCTTCCAGCCATACGTGGTTTACGACTGCGATGTTCCAGGCGATTGCTTTCTGTGTTTTCTCCCCTCCCATGCTGGAGGTGAATATAAGCCTTGAGTGTACTCGAGGGGAGAGGAGAAGAATTACTTTGCGGCAATGAGAACTGTGTTATCGCCAGACATGTTGGGGGTGAATGTTGCACCCATAATTTGTATAAGGCGTTTGAGGTACTCCCGCGCCTCGCCAGTGTAGTTGGTCACAGTAATTTGCTAAGGTATGTTAAATCAAGTCTGATAACGAGGGGGTAAGTCGACGAACATGTCTTGCAAAGTTGTGTAGAGGCGGCCGCTTTCGGACGGGGTAGTGGACAAGCTGTGCCATCGGGCTGGAGAGCATACCCGTGGCGTGGACGTAGAATAGCCAGTTAAGAGTGCCGATAATTTTACTTTTTTCTACAGCCTATATTTGATTAATGAGGAGTTGCGGTCGAGGCAAGGACACCTACGGCAAAAAATGCTTTTCCAGACCTCCACCTCGTTACCAATACATCACATTCGGGCACACGATCATTTTCCTCTTCTTCATCGTTGTTGTCCGAGATATAGAGGATCAGCCCCCCTGCAGCCTCCACCGCCTCCTCAACCACACGCCGCTTATCCTCTTCGAGACCCAAGGAGGAACTGAGCAATATTTTGCGTCCGTCCCAAACCTCCCTCTCTGGCTCCGCCGGTCCAGGGAACGGTCCCCCTTTATCTGGATTCCAGATTGCCGTCTTGTAGAACATGTGCTTGGTGGCACTGAGTTTACGCGAGGTCCTAGCCGCTTTCTCGATCTTGGCCTCTTCCACAGACGGCAGTGGTTGCAAGACTTTGGGGTCTGGCCACTCGTACGGAAGCGTCAAGAGATTGCCCGAACCCAAGCGAATAGCATCGTCGAACCAGTGTGGAAGGAGTACTTTCACGTGGGTGGTATCTTGGTACTTCATCGCGATGGCATACTTTTCCGAGCCGGGAGATGTGGTAAAGAGATGTGTGACATCTTTGGTGAGGCCATGGCGCCACTGGCCACCAAGACCTTCAATTCCTGCTTGCAGCGATGGCAAATCGGCGGCCGAGATCTGGAAACCCGTTAGAGTACTGGTATTTAATTGAAAAGTAAGAGTGAGAAAATATGGACAGAACGATTCAATGGACTCGATGGGAAATAATTTGCCCAAATGCTAGCCATGAATCCTCCCATCCCATTGACGTAAAACGAATAAGACAGCGCGACTTACGCCCGAGCCGCAGCCCACTACGCCTGAGAATATCTTACCAGGTTCTACAGAGTAGAATTCGCATCTAAATCAGACAGTTAAGACCTAGGAGGTCGCGCCAAAGTAGGGACCTACGGTAAAAGTTGGCCAAGAATCATCGTGCGGTCGACCCAGAAGTCCTAAACACGGGCTCAGAGGAATAATTTAACAGTAGAAATATATTGTTGGACGAACAGATACGGTGGTCACGTCCTCTGCGTCCTGCCATCCCTGAAACCGGTGCGAATTGGTGATAATGTGGGTGGCAGACTGAATTGTGTCCGCTCTTTCTCCGCCGTTGCTCTCGATAGCATGAGTGAGCTGGGAGCTGCGTTCTTGAGAAAGGGTCTCAGGGATGTAGAATTTCACCCCGCTAAACAGTTGGTTCATCGGAGAGACGCGCTGGCCACGTGCGCGTAAATTGATCAGATTTCGGGTAATGACTAATACGCACAACCTTGTCTTGCTCTCTTCTACTCAGTGCACCGACAATGGACGTCGATTTTGCAAGCAAAGTCGGACACCTACCTTCGATGGACACCCAGGACGACAAGAATCGCGCAAATCTACTCCGGGTGCTTAACCAGACTTACTTCTTACATCTCTGTGCGACGGAGCCCGACACCGTTATTCCTGAAGGAAAATCATTGCTCTCGATGATAGCTCATTCTCGTTTGACGCCACAGACTGCGGAACCTGCCGCGCAATTGCACGAAAGGGTCGAAAAAGCTGTACACGGTGCTTTTTGGAATGAGGTAGGTTAACCGGTCATTTCCATGCTATACAATTAACGGCTTCGCAGGCACTGGAAGCTCTTTCGGACCCTGACCCATCCACTCAGATAGCCCGTCTGAAGGGCTTGCTTTTCGATGGTTGGTTACCTCTTCTCGTGCTTCGTCTGGCCTAATTATCTGCTCTCAGTTCGAGAAGTGATCTCTCCCTTGTTTCCAAAAAACCACCCAATTATCGCAACATTGTCCGCGCCTCTGCCTCCAACCGCATCTCCTCTCATCTCCACCAACCTTCTTATGAAGGAAATCTTGGTTGCTCTGCGTCAACGTGCGGCTCCGGTCAGAGACACGACCATTGACGCACTCTTGGCCAACTTGGATGCCCCGCTTTCCCCTATCCTTGCGTCAAGCCCCTCATCTTCCATCAAGTCAACGACCTCCCAGCTCGCTCGATTGGTTGTCAGCACCATGAAGTCGATCATTGCTCTCGTTGATACAATGAAGGCCGATCTTAATCAATTTGTTCTCGGATCCATGACTGAGACTCAGCTGAGAGATGTAGTCGTGCAGCAGGCCAAAAAACGCGAGAAGGAACTCGTGTTGGATATTTGGGGCGATAGCGGCAAGGACGGGACGGAGCGCGTCCAAACCCTCTGGCAGGCGTGGGTTGATGAACTGGAAGGGGAGCAGCCCGCCCAGCCCAGGGGCAAATGGATTCGGCGTCTCGTCCAATCCCTGGGCTTAAGTGAAGCCGTCTCATGCACGATACCTGATCTCGATGAATCCGTCCCTCCTGGTCGCAATCAATTGCCTCCCCAATTTTTTTTCTCATCACCGCGCCTACTATACGCGCAGAACTACCTTCAAGCTCTCGTCATCGCTGCCTCCTTGCGCTCCCTCACCCGGCTTCCGATTACCGGTGACTCAAGGGGTCACGACTTCGTCCATCGCATCTGGACTCTTCTGAAAGCCGAGATAGACGAAGAAGACCCATCTGCATCGACCAAAATAATTAATTTCGCAGATGAAGTGGTTCGCGCTCGGCGATTGGTTTCGGTCCCAGATGAACACGAAGAGGCACAGCTACGTGCTGCGGTGGATCGGACATTGCAATACGGAGACCCCGTATTTTTGCTTTTACAAAAGCGCTTGCTGGCAGCGCTTGCCGATAAGCTTTGTCGACCGACTGACGCTACCGATGCTGCAGTCAACCATGCACCGATCCGGATGCAGACGGGGCGGACTTTGGGCACTGAACGAGCTGATAAACGACCCCGTTTGGAAGTAGATGCGAACTCCAGTCCGTCCGCGACGACACCTGTGAAGGGTTTCGACGACCCGGTTCTGGTTCAGGGGATTGAAGATATTGGCAAGAAGATACATATATACATTAATTGGGTTGATAATGTTTGGTTTGATTCATAATCCTGGCCATTGCGCGAAAGGCGCCCTAAAACTCGTCAATCTTGACGCCGTTGCGCCGCAAGCAGGCAGGAGTCCTGCAAGACGCATTTGGAATCAGTGAAGGAGTTGCAGCAGAAGTCCTCTAAGTCAGGCGGGGATAGATCGTCTGCGGAGACGACGCAGCACAAGGAGCAGGGAACGATTGTGGACAACTCCTTGTACCAAGGTCAAGCAGGGGAACTTAGGGAAAGCACCCTAGGGCTCGAGCATCGTTTTCAGAGGTATGCAATTTAGGTATCAACCGCGCAAGAATAAGAGAGTAATAAAAAGATCTAAGTACCACTAATAGCCGAGGACCCCTCCATCAATCAAACAGGTGAACGAGGACACTTTGCATTTGCCCGTCACCAATAGCCTAAACACGGGCTCAGTACGCGTCAAAATTGGGTAGAAGCACCCACCTCGCATATTTTCGAGATGTTTTGTCCGATGGTCTCGTCGTCAACTCCCAGGCCATTGGCGAACGAGTTGAAATTCTCAGCACCATGCATCTTGATGCCCAGCTTCAGACGAATAAACTCATACACCAGCTTCGTTCTCCCGAGGTAGGGACTTGCTGGGGATGCTCCGCGTTGGCCAGATAAGAACTCGCCTCGGAGTTTGTTGAGGAGCGTCGCTCCCCGGAGTGCTACATTTGCTTGGAATCCGGGTATCGCACTGAGGGCGGGCCCCTGAGCGTTCGCTGATTTGGGGCCAGCGAAGAAGTTCAGAAGCATGGTGGAACTAGAGGAAGCGACCTCGCGCATCTGGTCGGCGGCATCCATCGTGCTGGTCCTCTCCAGGGTGGCCTTCATCACGTTGAACATGGATTGCACGAAAGTACGGTCGGCGAGAGCGTCTCCGAAAGATGTCCCCAGCTCCTGTTGTACAATATCGCGGAAACTCGTCCCAAACTCTTCGTACATTGCCCGGAGATCGAGGGCTGTGTCGGCAGTTCAATCGATTTGAAGATGTTTGTAGCCGGCAAACGAACCTTGGCAGAGAACATAAAGGTAGGACGATGTGAGCATAGTCAAGACATCTAGGGAATTAATTGTGGCCCGAGCAGAAATCAACGCCAAAGAACTGATACGTTGTCAGTAGATATTACAAATATTTGCGTTGCAACTCACTTAACCGCCTGGTTGTGCATTTCTGCTGACTGGATATGCGTGCTAACGGGATTCGCCAGATATCCTAGTTCTGAAACGTACGCCGCGGTGGCAATGTCCACGCCTTTTCCGTAATAGTTGAGCGATGGCTCGGAAGCCGCGAGCGACGGCGGCAACCCTCTGCTCATCGCCGGGTTGAGCAACTCCGTCGTTTGTGCAAATAGGAGTTTCCCGATGTGATGCAAAGCTAGACGCGTCTTCTCCATTCCATTACTTATACTCATTGCTTGGAAATTTCCGCCTGTAGAAAATATCAGGTAAAGGCTGGCTTTGAACCAAAACGGGGGACGTTACCATGATGGATTTCACCCGTTTCGCCATCAACCAGAGGATTGTCTGTGGCTAACAAAAATCTTAAACCATTGAAGTTGAAAAGGGAGTAGAAGAATTACTTGAATTGCATTCTTGTGTGACAACCGAGAGCGCGGAGAGGATATCTTCGATCTGAGGCCCCAAGAACTGAGGTGACGTGCGAAGGGGATAACGATCCTGGCGCAGCGAGTGCTTGTCTTCTTCCAAACTGACTTCCTCCTCATGCGTTGCCGCGAGCTTACTGCCTTCCAATAGATTCCAGATATTTTGAGCACACTCAACCTATGGAATCTTGAGATTCCAGTTGAATACGTTACTGAATTTCGCAATCTTACCTGACCTGGATGGGGACGCGCTACGGAATGAATGAAAGGCGCAAACGAACCGCGACTTCCCATCAGAGCTTCGGTGCCCATAGCCGTACATACTTGGGCCAGCAGAGTCAAATGGACGGCGTCATTCAACGCGAGTGCTGCAACGCTGGCAGAAAAGGCGGTTCCGTTCAATATTCCTATCAAGAGATCAGCACTCCGGGCTCGAATGTCTGGTGATTTTATACCAAGGTGCTCTTTTGACGCCAGAGAGATGGGCTCGATATTATGTGCGGCCAGAGCAACGCGCGAAGAAACCATTTTACGGGACCCAAAGGCAGGCGGACCATCGAATGCGCGGATAGAAGGGTTGCCAACTATAGTTACATTGTTGAGCGGTAAAGTATTGGCAAGAACAGATAACGCGTACCTAATAGGCCTGCTACGTACGACAAAGGCGATAAATCTAGGTTCAAGGCGATAAGAGGGTGTTAGATAAGCAAAGAAGGAGACGGACCTCCAGAGGCTGATATCGAGCCGCGCATGGGGACCGCAGGTACTACATTCGCACGAAGAATTTCGCTGATTTTTTCAATGAGCTCCCATCTGAAGTAAATTCAGGGTCCAACTGCCAAGAAAAGAAGAACTCGGAAATACCTGACTCCGCTGTGACCCCGGATGAGAGAGTTCATACGAATGAGGATGGCTCCTCGGACCCAGGCCTCCGGCATGCTCTTCGAGCTTCCAGGATCGAGGAGAGGGAGAACCTTGGGTGCCTCTTGGGACGAAGGGAGAACACCTGGTAAAATTATTGAGTGATAAACGATAAATCAAGAACTTAAACTGACCTGCATGCTGGTGCTGAAGAAGGGCGTGCCCGAGGAGAATTGGTTTATCTGTGCGGGTGTCGGCTATTGCAAGAGAGATGATCAACGGCAATAGATGGATCCATTCGAGTGCACCGACCGCTGCCACCGAAACCAGTTGAAAGTCCGTACACGCTGGTTCCGTTCTCCACCTTTTCAGTAATCACTGCGCGACTTTTGAGCAGGCGTGCCTGCCAGAAAACATCAATGCAGGAATGGCGAGGTAAAGGAAATTGCTGACCTTTACGGCGCTGTTAGTAGAAAGTTGTACATCGACACCAACATGGCGCGCGGCGGCAGTCACAGCTGAGATTGACAAGGTCTTGCCATCGACCTCGACAACGCGTTTGGCATTTCTGTGCGGGCGTAAGTGACTCGGATGTTGAGGAGTGTGATCGACGGTTACACGTAGGACTCGAGCTCTTTCTGGGCCGCGAGGAATTTGGAGAGCAGAGTCGGCGGGGGAAATGGGCCATTCGTCGTGTCGAAGACGTTGTTGGGCGTCCCGTTGAAGCCGCTGGCGAGAGCGGGGGTCTTTGAGATGAGATTGTCGTTAACGACCATTGGTAAAATGTAAAGATGAAAATTTATGGTGGACAATTCCCCCTTAAATACCCCACCGGCATAGATCCGCCACGGCCTCACGCCGCGTAGTTTGTCGTCATAAAATTGAAATGGTGAATCTGATCAATGGCTTAGGATTTCGAAGTTGCATACAACGCGCACAGTTCGCTCGCTCGTAACGCATGTGTATGGGCCATTCGAGCGACTTGCCACTCCTGTGCCAGCTTTCCATGCTCCCTGGCAAAGAGCTGGGCTCATTTTTGTCCCGAACGCGGCTTGTGGCGATCAGTTAAGGTCCTTCCGGGTTCGCGTGGCGACGTAAAGGCGTCCTCCGATCGTGTCCAGATTCGCACCGTGACCGCGCCCGTGGAGAGACAGGATATTTATTTCAGTTGGGCCCACAAGATCCGCCACGTCCGGGCACGTAAAAGGAGCCATTCCACCCACTCCATTGAGCGCATTACCGTTTGTAACATGTCTGAGGGACGCGCTCGGATCTCGAAAATGATAGAAGCAGTTGAGACTAAGCCTGTAAACAGCAAATTGCCGAGGGTGCAAAAGACGCAGGATGCAATGACGAACTGGGGTGCAAAAAAGATGTTCGCCGCGGCGAGACTCTTGGCACACAACCATCAACCACGCCTTGGACCTCACCATGCCGCGACGCGACGCCGAGTACATGGAAGTCGACTCGGATTCGGACATTTCCATTGGCGATGGCACCGGGCGAAAAGGCAAGGGCAAAGAAAAGGCCGGCGACAAACGCAAGAAGGACAAGGGGAAGGGCAAGGCCACGGAAGTGAGTTTGCGGTGATGTTCCCAAAGCGCTATAATCGGACCTATACCAGGCCGCTTATACCTGGGAAGCGTCTTACACCCGCTCCTGGGATACTGTCCAAGAGGATGAGGCGGGAAGCCTCCAGGGGGCTGTCGAGGACTGGATGGCAAGAGGCCGTCGTCGGAGGTTGACCATTTATCTCGATCTTTTCTGGACGGGTGGCTGGAATTCTTTTTGGCAGACTGTTAGCCCCCGCTGCTCCAGTCCGTCGTACTATTATTCGACATCTTGTCCTTTTGCTGGATTTGTCGACATCAATGCTTGACCGAGATATGCGCCCCACCCGATTCGACTTGACGCTTCAATATGCACGCGAGTTTATTGTTGAATGGTTCGACCAAAATCCACTTGGTCAGATAGGCGTTGTTGGCATGCGTGCAGGTATCGGAGAGCGGATTGGGGAGATGTCCGGTGCGTTATTTGTGTGCACTTGGTAACAATGACCTCTGAACGTCGCGCAGGAAACCCTCAAGATGTTTTGAAAGCCATCGCTGACAGGCATAAACTCGAGCCAGTAGGCGAGCCAAGTCTCCAAAATTCAATCGAGCTTGCAAGAAGCAGCATGAAGTATTGGTATCTATATTGATTCTGACCAACTCTTATTCCTTCATAGCCATCTTCCAACACACTCCTCGCGCGAAATTCTAATAATCTTTGGGTCGCTGACGACATGCGACCCTGGAAACATTCACGATACGCTCGATGCATGCGTGACAAATAAAATAAGGATTTCTGTGGTCGCCCTCGCCGCGGAGATGAAAATTTGTAGAGAGCTCTGCGACAAGACTGCTGGTAAGCCAATACCCTCGTGTGCATACATCTGACAAACTGTTTTGCAGGTCAATTTGGAGTAGCTATGAACGAAGGGCATTTCAAAGATCTGTTGTTTGAGCTGATACCGCCTCCAGCCCAAAAGGCACTGTCGCGAGCAGCCGGTGCTGGTGCAACGAACCCTGCGGCTGATCTCATGATGATGGGGTTCCCGACGCGACTTCCTGATGCTTCGCCGCCGAGTCTCTGTGTGTGCCACTCGGAACTACGAAGCGAAGGCTTTCTCTGTCCCCGTTGTCTCGCAAAAGTCTGCGATGTGCCTACGGATTGCGATGTCTGCGACTTGATGATTGTCAGCTCTCCCCACCTCGCGCGAAGCTATCATCACCTGTTTCCGGTGAAGCCGTATACTGCTGTGTGAGCTGTTCATTTATTTTCTTTTGCTGCACGTTGTGTGACGGAGTTGCAGGATGAGCATCGCGGATGCGTCTGTGTCAATTGGGTGTCACGGTTGTGCACGAGTGTTTCCTACAGTAGCGTTAACCGGGGCAAGCGAGGGCTTGAGTCCAGTTGGACGATACCGCTGCCCCGAGTGCTTGGGCGAGTTTTGTTCCGACTGCGATGTATTCGTGCACGATGTGACCCATGTATGCCCTGGGTGCGGTAAATAGACGCGAAAATACAATATTCATGTGTACGCGACGCGATTGATCGTATCAGTCCGAGTCTTCCAAGCACGTGCATTTGACGTGCATAGCGCGTCTCTTTGTGTGTACGACCACTATAGCAATGCCTCCAAAAAAGTCAAGCGTCGTCTCTGCGAGCATTACAGACTTCTTTCCTCGCACTCGTCCAATCTCCCATCCTTCCTCTTCCCAAACCACCACCACCTCCGCAAAGAAGAAAACCCCAGTCCCTCCGCGCCCTGATCAGGAGGTTATCTCGGTCTCATCCGCGTCTCACATTACGGTGTCCAGTGGAACAAAGTCCATTATCACCGTCTCCGACACGTCTACCAGGGCCAAGGCCGACGCGTCTTTTGATCCAATGGAAAGCATCTCGTCGCGTGGCGCAGTGCGTTATTTTGTCGCGCCTCCAAAATCATCCCCCGCAAAGCAGTCCACAAAGCACTCAGCTTCGGTCGCGTCCAAGTCCTCTTTCAAGCGAAAGGCCAAGCTCGACTCTGACTCGGAAATTGAGCCAGTCGACGCCGTCGTCCATATATCCAGATCCCCCACGCGCATGCGCACGGTGGGAGCACCAGTCCCCGCTGCTGTGAAGCCGGCGCCTTCCTCTGACAAGGAAAACCTCACCCAGCAACCCCCAGTCCCCCCGCTTCGCAAAAAGCCGCGCATATCTTCTCCAGAGCCGTATCTGGAACCTCCTTTCGCTCCATCGGAGCCTGAGGAGCTCATCACTGTCCCCAGCAGCCAGTCCGACGAGCAGGAAGAATTGGTTCTCCGTGGTCCCGCGCGCGACCCTGTGTCCGTGATGAAGGAAGTGGACCGCTGGCGCAATGAGGCCCCTATTTCATGGCCAACGTCGGAGCCCGAGGAAAATATGGACGTGGACGTGGCCCCGGAGGACGATATCGTCGTTGATGAGCCCCCTGCTCTCGTTTTCACTCCAGAGTCGTCCCCCGAGCCGCAAGAACAACCGTTATTGACGCCACAGCAGCCGCGCATGCAACGATCTCTTCCTGCGACCCCAGTGGCCCTCACAGAGGCATCCAAGACCGCCAAAATCATCGCTGAGATCAAGGCAAAGGCATATGCTGCGGCACTGTCCAGTCCTGAGGACAGCCCAGTCGGGGAGTTTAGAGAGCTCGAGGATAGCAGCGATGAGGAAGAACTTTTCGTGAGGTAAGCTCCCCTATGTTTGCGATTCGCACTCACAGCTCATCATTCCCCCAGATTCACACTCAAAGACACGCTACCAAAAGACGACACGTTCATGTCGCCTTTGAGCCCTCTACCGACTACGCGCTATAGCTTGCGAGATCGTGACGCGTCGGGCGCTGCATCAACATCCCGGAAATCCCCCTCTCCATCGCGCCTCCCTCGCGCGCCGCCGCCTCGTACACGACCGCCAAAGAAAGCCGGTTCGGCGGGTCCACTTGGTGCCCTTCTCAGAGAGAAGAAACGAGCGGATAAGGGGGGCAAGGGGGTCGCTGCTCTTCGCCAAGCTGAGGACGCAATGCGCGCGGGGAGCCCATTGTCCGATGTGAGCGACAACGAGGAGCCGGAGAACTGGACAAACGAAGCCGCAGCCATCAAGGGGCGCGGTCATGCCTGGGACAGCACGTCAAGCCTTGGCCCGGGTACCAGCGATAGTGAAGATGTGTCCTTGAATGACGAGGATCGGTGCAGGCTTCTGGGTGAGAAGGAGGGCAAGGCCGTTGTCAGGATTCTGAACAGCGACCGAGAAAAGAGAGCAGCGGCCAAAGGCAAGCAGAAGGTTCTTGGTGTGTCGCTGTGGGAGAACGACGCCGTTCCAATGGATACAGACCTCATCATTCCCTCGATGCCGGACCATAGCCGTGGACAGCCGGTGCTTGCGCTTCTGGGGTCTAGCATTGACAACGGCGGTAAGCAGTTTCTGAAAATGTGCCTAACCAGCTCAAATATTATCATCAGACCTCTCCCAAGCGGCATTGTTGCTTAGTTCCGGCATTTTTGCCAACTTGAACCTGCTTGAGCACAAAGAGAGTATTTCGTACTTATGCGACCTCGGTATGTTTTGAAACTGCGCTGCTCATGTCGAGACTTATTTGGGTTGAAGCACTTTCTCCTCATCCCACTACGTTGACGATCCCTGCCTTTCACGCCCTCTCGCACATTTGGCAACGCTCATCTGACACGGCGCCGGCCATGCCATTCCACGTTCTGCACTCGACACTCACGCGTCTTGGGGCCAAAGAAAGTGTCATGGACGCATTGGAGTGGACTGCGATCCCAGGTCTGCATCGAGAGCTCGTTCAGCCCACTGAACGAGAAGATCTCTTGTACCGCCTTGTCCGGTTGGTGACGATATCGACACAGTAAGTTGCTCATTGGGTTTTTGTGGTCGCCCTGAATTCTAAACGTTTTCGCTATAGATCCATTCACCCCGTGCTGTCTGAAGCACCCGACTTTGTGATGGCATTGCTCCTCGTAGGGATGGATCCGTCGAGTTCGCCCGACCTTCAGAGAGAAATCATGCTCGCTGTCGATTTGATTTGTCAATCGCTTGCTCCCTACTCCCACGTTTCCGCTGAAATTGTAAGTTCTCGTGCGAAACAGCGCAGCGTTTGTTGAACATGCCGCAGGAAACTACCATTTGCAACAAACTCATCAATTTCGTTTCTGATCTTCAACCAATTAACAAGACGTATCTCATCGCTCGGCTGGCCGCTGGCTCGGGCCGTACTTCTCGAATTGCGCGCTGGGTAGCACATGCTGTGGTAACCAAGCACACTGCCATCTCGGTCGTACGTATCAATAGCGGTAATCGCCCCTTCATGGACTGATTTGTTTGTAGGCGCAATACAGCGACCTCCCGCCTCTTATCCCCTTGATTAAGCTTGCACTGTCTCGAGAAGCCCATCAATCACACGGGATATTCGAGTTGCACGACAGCACCGACTATGACGACCTGTCCTTCTACGTGCAGGTCCTGTCAGTCGCCATCTCGAATATCCCGGGCTATGTGCAGGAGGAGGCGAGCCAACCTGCTGTCACACCGACCGCAAGTCCCGGCAAACTGGCCCCGGAGAGCCCCGATACAAAACTGACCCTTGTGCGACATGCGGTTGAGAATCTCCACAGTCGCATTGGTGCGTAATTTCTATTTGAACGTGGTCCATGTATTCATTTTTTGCAGTCGACACTCGCGCCGCCCATTTGGATCGTTCCCGCGCCAAGGCCGCGCTGAAACAATTGTCGATGAGAATACATTACCAACAAGAAGCCGCGCTCAGGTCGCGACGCGCGAAAAAGTCGTCGCGACCCATTCAACAATACTTTCAAAGACCATCTTGTGCAAGTTCATCTCGCTAGACAGACAAACGGACGATGACGGCCGGAAATCCCTACGCTATATTCGTTTAGACAGTACATAAATCCTATTCCACACACTACAATGGTTGTTACTTGTACACAAGATATATTTCTACAGTCACCACAAATCAGTTTAAATCCAACTGTATATCCCATGGAGGTGAGTAGCGTGCGTCTGCTACGACGCTTTGCGCAGGTGGAGTCAGATCGCGCTCAATGTCCCAGGATGAACTGGCTACAGGGGGTTCCTCCTCCCTTGCCTTGCCTTTCCCCTTTGCCTGCGAGGTAAGCATGTCCAGAGTGGTGGTTGCATTGTTCCGTATCGGTTTCTCGAAAGCATTCTTGATGTTCCTAACCTTGACTTGGCCGAAGCCAGGGAGATTCTGCAGCTGATCGGATGTCGCCCGCGATATATTTGCGAAGCTCTGGAAAGGACAAAGGTCACGGCGGGACCGATTGGCAAGAGGGGGAGCGGTACATACGCCAAACGACGTGCGCAGCGTCTCGACATCTGTTTTATTGACCTTGCTGATACTGGTCAACGTTGAGCGAAGAATAGAGTCGTAGTCCTTGTCGACGCGCTCTTTGATGAGGTCGGGTGGCTTGTGTTCGAACTGCTTAAACGTTGCCAAATAGTGTCCAGCTTCTTCGACTCTGGCAGGAAGTGAGCCGAAGCCCACAATGGGAGGAAATGAACGGACGAGAAGGCCACCAGAACGGTGATGTTATTTATGAGACACATCTGGACCAGGTCAGTTTTCTCAGAGAGCAGGACATGCGCCTACTTTGGTGAGCTCGCGGATTGGATCGCGGTGTTCCGTCTGCGCAGGTTGAGTGCATTTTCAGTGGCTCTTGAGATGCTGGAGACTCACAACGTCGGAAATAACCAAGAGGATCCTCAGATTATAGGAATGACCCAGTTTCTCGATACGCGTATGGATGTATTCTGGATGTAATCGGTGATATTTGAGACTTTAAAAGTGAGCGCTAGATATCACAGACAAAACAGAGGACTACCTGAGAAACAAGACGCCCGTTGTGCGGCCGACCTGGTAATCTGCGACGATGTCCCCGAATTCCTTGGCGACATTGCGAATGGCTTCGAGGACGGGGTTACCTCGTTGAGAAGGATTAACGACGATAGCGTTTCCGCCGCCACTTGGAATTACGACTGGCGGAGCGGGCGCCGACTGAGGAGGCATAATGGTGTGACTCAAATTGGTCGCGTGGTCGCGTTTGAGCGGTGCTTTGTACCTGTTGATGTTGCCGCCTTCGGCGACTCGGCAGCTTGGTAATTTCTAACTTGGATTCACTCCGTATTCCATGTTATCCCGAGTCTCGAGAGCTCGTGTCCCCTTCAGACGGTACCTCCACACAAATCCCTTCCCGCCCACCTCCACAACCACAAAATATGCGTTAGCAGCTGGTACTTTGGCCGCTGCAGTGTTTTTGGGCACCCGGACAGCGCATGCGGACAATGGGTCTCGTAAATTCGAAGGTACGCGTTATTTCGACGCGTGTTGTCGCTGGTCCAACCAAATTCCTTTTCTTAGCTCCCTCTCCTACGCCTGAGGACTTCCAATCCTTCCTAACGAAAAGGCTAGAGGAAAACCCGAGCCCGGACCAGGCCGCCGTCCGCGCGTTAACCGCGCGCGCCGAGCAAGGTCAGCGCGAAAAACCGACTCCATCAGAACCTGCGCCAGCCGCAGTTCCGACGAGCGCAGAAGAGGAGGAGGCGTCGGGCGGCGATTCCGGTGGAGGCGCATACAACCCCGAAACTGGAGAAATCAACTGGGACTGCGCATGCCTGGGCGGTATGGCCCACGGACCCTGCGGCCCCGAGTTCCGAGAGGCCTTTTCATGTTTCATTTATTCGGAGGACGAACCGAAGGGTATTAATTGTGTTGAAAAGTTCCAAGGTATGCAGACGTGTTTCCGCGAGCATCCGGAAACGTACGCGTCGGGTATGTCATTCTCGTCTACTCGCTTTTCGCACTCGCTGAAAGGCTGAGCCAGAGATTGAAGAGGACGAGGCGGCAGAGAAAGAGCTTCAAGGCTCGTTGTCAGAACCACCAAAAGATGAAGGAACATTGCCGCAAGCAGACACAGATAAAGCGTCTAGCACCGACATCTCTGCGTCGACTAGCCCTTCCCCCTCAGCACCAAAACCTTCGGAGGATGCACCCTCGGAACAGTAAAAGTACTTGGTCTTTTAGACGACCTCACTTGGTCCACCCCCACTCACTGTCAAATACATAGCACAATATAACATTAATAAAACACACAGCAAATTGTACAAGCGCATATTCACGTCCTAACCCTATTCGCGTCTCGGAAACCTCTTTTCGATGACCCGTTCATTTACTTTGTAGCCGTTCGTAGAGAACAGCTTGGAGCGCAGGAACGGCGCAACGTCGAAGATATCATGATCTTTCGCCTAGAAAAACGATGAGGATGCCGCAACACCGCCAAAAAATCAAACCTACCCTTCCTTCAAGTTCTGACAACTTGACCGTAACCAGTTCCGGCTGCTCGTGGCGCTGCAATTGGTGGAGCCTCGCTTTGTCCTTCACCAAACCGCCAAGCAAGAACGCCAACAGCTCTTCGTGGTCCTTGCTCTGGGTGAGGTATTTGCGGAAGCCCTACGCCAAGCGAGGTCAGAATCAGAGAAAAATGTCATGAATTCCACCCACCCTCTGCAGCGTCTTTTTGATGCTCATTTTCTGTGCGCTAACGAAACTGCCGACTGCAACTTCAATCGCGAGATCAATGTCGTCGGCGCGCACGTATTCGCGAAGAGCCATCTTCGCGCTTGCCTCGGCCATCCGAATCATGCTCTCGAGATGGCGCACAGTAATGGGATACGAGCCAGTCGCCTGCGACTCCCGACGCAGGTCCGCGAACAGATCAGCTAGTTTGTTCTGGTCCAGCGCATGCAACTTGGGCTGGATTTTCTCCCGCGCGTACATGATGTATTTGCGTAGAATCTGTTGGGGGATGATCTGTCCACCTCGAGTTAGGTAGGAATGAATCAGAGGAAATCAAGACGTACATCAGCATCCAATGTGGTACCAACGTCCATCTCATCCTGGTCCTTTTCGAACTTGGGATGGCTCCGAAGATGGCTGCCCACGACGAACCGCGCTAGCAGCTCATCCGCAACGGGATCGACACTATCTTTGACCACGCAAAGCACATCGAAACGCGACAAAATGGGCTCTGTCAGCTCGACATTCTGCTGGAAGGGAATGGTGGGATTGTATCGCCCGCGGATGGGATTAGCGGCCGCAATGACCGCACACCGAGCCTGAAGCGTCGTTACAATTCCGGCCTTGGAAATAGAGATTGTCTGCTGCTCCATGGCCTCGTGAATAGAGGTCCGATCCGCGTCGTTCATCTTGTCAAACTCGTCGATGAGGCAAGTGCCTTTGTCGGCCAACACCAGCGCCCCGCCTTCGAGAGTCCATTCGCGAGTGACGGGGTCCTTGCGCACGCTGGCTGTCAGACCGACCGCCGACGCGCCCTGTCCAGTGGCGAACACAGATCTGTGCGCAGTCTTCTCTGCGTATTTCAAGAACTGCGACTTTGCCGTTCCAGGATCACCTAGCAGGAGGACGTTGATATCACCGCGGATGCGATGCTTGTGATCGTCCTTGACCACACCGCCGAAAAGCGAGAGCGCAATGGCAGTCTTGATATCCTCATGTCCGTATATAGAAGGTGCAATAGATTTAATGATGCGCTTGCGGATGCGCTCGTCGTGAGAAAGAGCGCGCATCTCTTTTTCATCCTCCTCCGTGAGCCGGAAGGCAGCAAACAGGTCCTCCTTTTTGTTGACGTGATTGGCCTCTATGACCGTAGAAAAGACTGGGAAGCCATTTTTGGCGTTGAGGGATGCGTCGAAATTATTGCGGTAAATGCCCGTAATTTCCTGTTCGTATGTCTTTCAGCACCGGGGAAACGAACGGTAGCGCAGACTTACCACTTCTTCGCCTGGCTTTGCACTATCGATGAGATCCCAAAGCAGAACAACTTCGCGATGCCTTGGCAGCCGACCAGCCGGCACAGATCCCGGAGATTCTTGCAGCGTCATCTTTTGATAGTTTCGGTACACCGTCTACAAGAGATATTTAGCAGTGAACCGCGAGAAGACGATGGTATTAACCTGTTCGGAATTGACTGTGAATGGCCCTCTGCTCTCGCAATTGCCACAGAAACTGATCTTGACTTCGGTAGCTTCGCGAGTCGCATCTTGGTAGAAAGGCCCCAGAGTGGCTTTGCATTTTCCACAATTGAACTTGACGTATTTTAGTTGTGGAAATACGCCGCTTCTGCGTGTCACGACGCCGGAAACGCGAACAAGGTTGTTGAGATTCGCACGACGCAGATCGCGCAAGGAGGAGCTCAAGGGGAGGTCACAGATGCGGACGTGAATCTCCGAGTGAATACGTTTATAGGCGGGGAAATAGACCAAAATGGCATCCAGAGCCACTTCATCAAAGATTTCCAGCATGGCAGCCGGAGCGTTGGTGAGGAAGTAGGCGAGAATAGGCTTGGACAGCGAGAGATGGGAATATGATACTTCCAATGACTCGGAATTGTCTACCAAAGGAAAACATGAAGTTATGCAGGCCAAGGAGAAATGTAAACCCACTTTCACCGAGGGCGCGAATACGTTCTCCGTAGACTGAGTCCCCTCTATCATCCGTATAGGTCGTCAAGAACAGACGGAAATGCTTGATGATAGAACGGCGGACGAGGTCGGTTGCGATCCATTCGACAATAGATTTTGCTTTAATATCGCTCAGCTGCTCCAAAGGTATTTCCTGCACACCCGGTGAGATGAGACAGACAGGGAGCCAAATTGTATGGATCACGTACACCTTCGACACCTTCCATGTCATCGATATCTCGTCGCTCATCGTAAGGCCTTCGAGTGCGCTTTTTCATGCGAGAAACCATTTCTTCATCCTCGTCGCCGTCGTCGATGCCGTCATCATCAACAAAGCCCTGCCCTTGAGTACGGCGCTGCGCTCGCCTGCCAGCACCTTCGAGGCGGTTGCGGCGGTCCATTTTCAAGTCGGCAGCACGACGCGCCGCGGCGGACAGCTCTTCGAGATCTTCCTCGTCGTTGATGTCAGCATCGGAGTATCTATCGAGGAGCTCATTCGGAGCATAGTCGCTAGACCGTCGATGAGGAACGCGTGGCATATAAACAGGACGACGCGTACTTTTCGAGGGCATCACCATAGAGGTCTTCGCCTTCCGCATCCTCGTCATCGTCATCCACGTTGAGTACAGCATCGCGCTCATCCATGCTATCATCTGTGTCCGAGAAAGGGGCCGGCGGCGAGGATGGGGGGAGAGAGTCGCGTCTGGGGGGAGTCGTTGCCTGCGGGGGGGAGGAGCCGGCGACGGGAGAGGCAGAGCGTTGGCGTTTTCCGCGACGAGGGGTCTGTTGCGACTGTAGAGGGTCAGTTTGACGCGTAGATTGGAGAACGAGAATCTACCATGGTGGTTGTGACAAAAGAACGCGTCGGTGAAAGTGACTGGGCGGAGTCTGAAATTTGTTCACACGAACGCGTCGCGTCTTTATTAGTTCGAGCTACGATGTCTAGAGACTACATCTACGTCTCGTCAGGGCTCGAGGATTCTCGTTCAAACTCGATTCAAAAATTTCACACTCGATTCAAACTACAAGTACTACTTTTACATGAACTCGTGTGGACGCTGCCTGAGGTACCGAGCCGGGTCCACAGGCTTGGGCCAGTTGGGCAGCGGTTCACTGAGCTGCATCAGCATTGTGTAGGCACAAAACGGAGGACGCACTCTCTAATTTGCCAAACATCCTCGCTGCTTTTTCCGAGTCGTCGTTTGGCCCACCAAATGGCCTTTCTCCGGATCCACGCGTCGCGTCGTTCGTCCATGCCCATCCACTTGAGGCTCATGCAAAACTTGTACTCAGCCCACTTCTCCGAGCAGTCTTCGCGGAGGTACCCGTATCTGTACATAGATTTAACGAGGTTCCGGATGGCTGGCGCAGAAAATGGTCAAAAAAAATCAGCCAAACCAGAGGACGCGTACCATTACAGGCGAAATATGTGTCGAGGTGGTTTGTGCATGAGGGAATATCTGTTGGATATACCCTACGCAAGTACGCCTCTTCCTGTTTGACCGCAGTTTTGAAGTCCATGGCTAGGTGATCCCATCAGCACAGCCACAGCCACCTCTCTCGGCGGCTATCACTAGCCCCGGACTCCCGGTTATTTGTGCTAAGAAACCAACATGCCCCCGCAAGCCAGGAAATACAGTGGGAGTTATGCGCTGTGGAGGCACCAGCCTCTCAAGTTTCTCTATCTTTCGTACTGAGATCTTGCATTTCCGTTGCGATAGCTAATAAAATCCCCAGATATATTATACTAACACTAACTATCCGCCTCCCGTTTTGGGCCTTGGTCGCCCTCTTCCCTGGATTTCGACCCCGCAAATCCTGGAGTTGGTCCCGTACAATAAACGTCAAGTTTCTCCGCCTCCTCACTTCCATTTCCCACACGTAACTCCGGCAATTCATGCCTTGGAACCCGCTGGCTGACATTTACTCAGCGTCGGGCCCATAGGGATTTCGCCCAGCTACCTCGCCCTTGTGCCTGGTATCGGATATCATGGCGTTTGGGTCGAACCCGTTTCATCCGAACACATTCTCGGAAAGCTCAAGGTATGGGCCGCTGCGGCAGGCGTTGCGCCGGTGAAGCTGCCTGGTTATTGGTTACACAAATCCGGCTCGACCATACAAGGCGAGGCCCCGCTCATGCCGGGCGAGAAAATTGTCTACGCTCTCCATGGTGGTGCCTATACCCGTCTCAGCGCCCACCCCTCCGACCCGACTGCCGGCATCGCACGCGGTCTCCTGGACCGAGTTGATTCCGTCCACCGCACATTCACCATCGAATACCGCCTTTCCTCTACGAAACCGTACCCAGAACAGTACCCCTTTCCCACTGCGCTCCTTGACGCCGTGACAGGCTACAACTACCTCATCAATACCCTCCACATTCCTGCCGCGGACATTATCGTCGAAGGCGACTCTGCCGGTGGTAATCTCGCGCTAGCACTCACGCGCTACCTCGTCGAGCATCCTATCTCTGCGCTCCCTCCCCCGACCCTTCTCCTTCTCCTCTCGCCCTGGTGCGACTTGGGAACTTCGCATACTTATCCCGGCTCCTCATTGGATACCTGCCGCAATTCCGACTACATTACCATCGACACAGCTGTTTACTCCATTGCTGCTTTTACCGGCCCCTTCGGCCTTGGCGCCAGCGAGCTGAACCCTTATATTTCACCTGCATCGGTTCACGTCCCAAGTATCAGTTTCGACGGATTCCCACCTACCTTTATCTCAGCCGGAGGTGCAGAGGTTCTGCTTGATCCTATTCGCACCTTGCATCAGAAGATGGCGAAGGACATGGGAGATGCAAAGGTCAGATACCTAGAGGCGGAGGATGGTGTCCACGACTTTGTGGTATTTGACCAGGGCTGGCACGATCCCGAAAGGAGCGAAACTTTAACAGCGATAGCGAAATGGGTAGCGGAGGAATCGTCCTAAACTTGTATATAATACAACTACACGTTTCAACTGGGTTACTGGTTGGATAACATAAGAATCGTGCGAGGTAAGCATATAACAAAAACCAAGCTATCCTGACATCATTATCTATCTCGTCTTCTCATTACTGAGGTCGCTGGGCGTCCCCTCCCGTCCCTCGACCATACCAGCTTCAGCGTTGCGCAACCCGGCAACATCGTAATCCGACAGGTAAAAATAAACAGCCGGTAGCCCCACAAGCAACGCCCCAACAATGTTACCCAAGTAGCTCGCGATCTGCGAAGGAAGGATATCAATTGCAGGTTAGGTCCGGGAGTCGCAGAAACGGAGAACATACTAGGGATCTGGAGGCAAAGATATCAGCGTAAGGTTAGGTGCGGAGTCGCAGAAAACGTACTTCCGAATGTATTCAGCCACAGTCAGCTTCATAAATGTCAATAAATATCCGCATGGGAGGAGAGATTAATCCTTACATCCGCACCGAACATAATGCCCAAGGGTACCGAGAACATGTTTGCGACGACTGAAATAGCGAGTTTAATTCGACAACCAACGCGATGGAGGAAAAAACGCACCGTGGTCAAAGGAGCATGCAACAAATAGCCAGATGGGAAGCCATATGGCGTAAATCTGTTCAATGGTCAATTTGGGCAAGGAGAGCTGTGCGCGGTTTATTACCTTAGACACCGTTTCTTTCGCTCCGGCTGCTTGCTGTACGGGAATATTTTCAAATCTCCGCGAGGTGCGGGTGGACATGATACACTTACCCAGACAGCAACGCATACAAGCCAGTTGCACCCGATTCCGCGGAGGAATATCTGGTGCCACTCTGGATCCACGGCTTTTTTACTAAGAAAAAGTGCATCAAGACGTGACTTTTTAAAAGAGAAAATATTCACATGGCAAAAGACTTCACATAGGACGCGTAGGGTTCCGCAGAGAGTATGCCGCTGTCTGTAGGATACGGAGGATGAGTTTTAAAAAAATCATAAACATCGCCATATCCTTACATTTGACCAGCACGGCACCGAAAAACAGACTTCCAACAAGGTTTCCAAAGGTCACTAAACGCCATCAATCGTAACTTTGCTCCCAAGGATGAAGAGAGATAAAATACCAATGAGGAAGTTGAGCGGAAGAGACCACCATGGAATAACACGCTTCAAGACCGCCATCGGGAATACCTGAACCCCCCCCCCAAAAAAAAAATGAGACCAACGAAGAACACACCCCGCGTCTACCAAACGCACCATCATGTTACTTGTCAACAACTCGTGCCCTTGCAATACAATCCTGCGCGTGAACCTTTTCAATAATCGAACGCGAACCACGGCAAATACGCACATTACGAGTCCTACCGGGAAAACGAATCCTCCAAGAATTTTGACGATGCCTGGATTACTCTGTGTGAGGCCCGGCGACCCGCCGGAAATGACCTCGGACAGCAGGCCACCGAAAGAAAGCATAATGCCCGCAAGCACCTGGGGGATAATAATAAGTCCATGTTCTTAGCATGTCAAGCAATTGATATCCGTACAGCTTTGAAGAATACATATTCGTAGCGGTCATTGTGCTTGGCGACAGCTGCTTTGAGGAAATACACAGCTACTTCGGCGGGCCTGAGGGTGCTGGCGTCCATAGTGGGGTAGCCCGGGGGAGATAGGCCGTGGGAACCACATGGAGGGTATCTAAGTTTTTAAAGCCCTGCGGGAAATGCGGAGTGCCTTGCGGCAAGCCGACCAATGGTAGCTCTGCTAAACCCGGCGGCCTGGCGACTAGTGACTAGTGACTCCCAGATGGCTAGACTACTAGCCGTTGACTAGCCGGACTTGAAATAACTGATGTCATCGCCTCCGCGGTCCGAATTGTCGAAACCGGTCGAAATCTCTGGTCATTGAGTCCGAGTATACGGCAGGTACTGCGCCCACAGGCCCCCACAACCACACCTGACTGACACTAATTAACGGGCGCCCTCAATGGAACGCTAAATTCCATGGGGATAAGCGGGGATAATCAAGGAATCACCACTTCGAACTAAGTACAGTAGGAGATGTGGGACGTTGATTTCTTTGAGAAAGTGCTACTAGCGAGCGGGGATCAGCGCTCTAAAGAAAGCATTAAAACAAGTGGTTGATAGCATAAACAAGTAGACATCGTAGCCGGTAGAAATACACTCGAATTTACGAAAACAAAGGATAGCGAAAAGCGGCGAGGCGAGGGAGCAGGAATGCGAAAGCGGGGACGTGGATATACAGCTGCAAATGGAAAGGAAACGAAATAGCGATAGAAATATTTCAAATAAGCTAAGGTAAATAGGTGAAGGACAGACGTCGTGGTTTAGACAAAGTCGACAGACGCCGTGATTCTAGATGTGGTCAGAGTTAGACCGATCTTTTGTTACTTTTTGGTCGGTTTTTTGGACGTCGAGGCCATGCCCTGTGCGAGTGAGTACACAGCATGTTCGTCGACGTCGCGCAAACGACGTGGCCGCTCATTGTATCGATTCGTCGCCGAACGATCCCGATGTTCGTCGCCGTGCTGTCGTCGATTTTGCAGAGATGACTGCAAGCCGCTCATCATCCCCGGAACATAAAGAGGCCCGCGGTTGTATGAGCTACGCTCCTTCCTCCTAAGATGCGTCGGCGCTGGGAAGGGCTCGGGTAATCCTTGTTCGGGACCTTCCGAGTAGAATATTTTGGGCTGCCAGGCCAGGCGTTCGTCCATGATACACCTGTGCAATCATGTAAATGAACAATGAGTACGTTACGGAGAGTAAACGTACGAATTCTTGAATTTTTCCACCAATGCCTCTTTCCCCCTGAATTAATCGTCAGCGATGCCGAAATAGTAACCTCACACGCACTGATAGTTGGCGTAGCTCATCTGTAAAACTTTTTCGCTCGAAAACATGTTCCACTTTTCTCCGAGCCTTGCCTTCGCGAAGTGCAATAGGTCTTGTACGGTAATGAAATTGACGAATGCATATCCAACATTACAACCTAGAGGGTGGAAATCAGCGAGATTTCTGTTCTGGAAAAACACGAACCGTTTTGGAAGTCCATCCTCAAATAGAGGAAGTCAATCTTGCGAACGCAGACACTTCCGATGTACGCCATTAGATCTTTGTCGCTCATTTTATTCGGGATGTTCTTAATCATGACCGTCGTACGGGTGTCCTGGCCGTCCTCGATGCGCGCCAGGTTCAGCTGGTTGCGCTCAGCAGAGTTGGTGGCGGACGACTGCCCGGACGACGGGACAACGGCACGCGAGGGAGGAATAGCGGCCGGAGACGGCGAGGCAGGCAGACGGGCGGCGGGGTACGCCAAGGAATGGTGCTGAGGCGGCTGCAATTTGAGCAGCGGAGGACTATCCGGGGGAAGAGACGGGTAATGGAAGTAGGCCGTGTGCTGGGGACTCGGCGTTTGGGGACTCAGCGTTTGGGGACCTGGCCAATACTCGCCCGCAGGGGACATATTTGGCGGCGGGTACGGAAAGGCGTACATGCCGGGTATCATCATCGCTTGCTCGAACGTCCAGTTCCCCATGTTCATGTTTAACGCGGGAGTGTGGGCTTGTGGATCATAATCATACAATGGAAGTGGCGACGTCGGAGAACCGGGATACACCATATTGGAAGGTATAAACTGGTTGGGGTGTGGAGGGTACCCGTATGGGAACGCGGGGGGGAACGGCGGCGGCCCGCCATTGTAGTAAGGCTGAGGGAAACAATCGATCGGTGCATAGCAATATTCCATCGGAGGACCGGAATCTTGGTCGGGGGTAGTGACGGTCAAATCCTCCTGTCGCTCGTGTTCGCGCCCGGTTCCAGTCACAGAGTCGAAGCTAACGCTCCGGTGTCTCTTTGGAGTTGGCTGATCGGACGCGTTGTTGCAGGATCTAGCATCGAAGAAGAGATGATTGGATGCCCGCCGGCTATGAGAATCCGGAGTACGAGGAGGGTGTACGCCGTTGGACGGAGACGTTGGAGGGGACGTATAAAAGTAAGGAGGAGAGTCGGAGGCCCCCGTAAGAACGGACGAATTAATAGAGCCTTCGAGGCTTTCATGGCCGTCACTAATGCTCCTCGGCCGGGCTTTACCTGCGGTGTCGATAAATAAGAAGCGCTCGCGTATCTGAGCCTTTTTTTCCGACGGTTTAAATCGAACGACAAGCTGGCCAGCCGGCTTCTCCGGCTGCGAGCTAGGGAAAGGGATACAGCTCTCGGAATCAGCCGTCTTGGAACCAGCTTGAGCTTCGAGGGACTGAGAATCGCGGCCTAAAGTTGACAGATGCATGCCGAACAGCACCTGCCCGTTCAAAGCAGGATAGGCAACATTGGCTTCCCGAACGTCGTAGTATTCGACGCAAAAGACTTTTCGCGATAAGGTCTGCGATATTTCGTGAGAAAATAACCCGGAAGTGCAGAGTCTAGACGTACCTGTTGATTATCCGACGCGAGCCCGAACGACCTCACTCCACCGTACGCTTTCAGGAGGTTGATTAATGTTGCAACGCTGATTTCCCGCTTAGCAATCTAGAACAAAGGTGTCAGGCGTTGAAAAGAGTTCAGCGAAAAAAAAATCACGTCGGTTCCAGTGGCATCGGGTGACTTGGCAACCGCCTCCACAGCAAGGAAGAACGATCCTTGGGTCTCCGCTAAGAAGGAGGATTTCCCCACCATCTGTTACGTTGTCAATAAACCACACTTCTGAACGCCAAATCCGCAAACCTCAGTAAGATCTTGGGCTGTGACAAACGAACAGTCAAACCATCCTTTCTGCCCACCGGACTTGACATCTTCCCCTACACAGTCGGCCAGAGCGCCGTCCGTGGGCGTGGAAAGAAGCGCTTGCGCAGATCTCGCTTGTCGAACGTCGTAGAAAGCCAAAATCGCGATGCCATGCGACGCGTGATAACGAAGGAGAACGCCCTTGATGCTATCGATAGTTGGGACCAGCGAGCTCGTAGATTGGTTTGCGGGCGGCGTAGTAGATGATACAGTCCCCATAGCGGAAGGAGGCGCGATGATATTAGGCGCAGCCAGCGTTTGAAGGATCGCAAATTGCAACACTTCTGAAGTCACCTTTCTGGAGACATTCCGGAGCTATGACTTGTTGAGTTGACCCCAAAAAAAGATATGAGACCATGTACCAGTAAAAAGCGAGTGGAAATAGTATCCGGATCGATAAACCCGATAACTTCCTCGCGAGCTGAGAGTTGGCCGACATTAGAGTCCACGTCGGTATTATAACTGACGCTAGATTCGATACTCCCCGCCGTTCGGATACTGGAGGATGGGGTAAGGGGTGGGGTTAATAAAGCATTGGGCTCGTAGTTTAAGCGACGACGCCTGCTGCCTTGCGCCGAAGCGGGTAGAGCCCGGAGGTGAGAGGATTCTTCCCCAGCGAGGTCATCGGCTTGGATCTGGACATCCTGAGTAGCACCGTCGTTGCGAATAGTAACCGCCTTCAGAGCTTTATAAACGCTGGACGGCAGGGGGGTCGGGGGACGCTTGAGAAGATCGCCACAATTTTCAATCAACTTGGGAGGTATAGGACCAGAATGGGGCGGAAACCTAGTGAGGATGAGCGGGCGGCGGGGCTCTGGCGTCGAGATACTGACCAAATATTCGGCATCGAAGGGGAATGCTGAAGCCGAGGCGGGTGCGGGCGAAGGGGTTCTTTTGCGTCGGGACGGGGTTGACCGGCGCCACTGTTCACGCCCAAAATCGAGGGTACCGGTGGTTCAGACATGATAGGACCAAGAAAAAAGGCAGCAAGTCGCGCCGCGGTGGTAAACGCGAATTAGCGGTTTATACGTGAGCCAGAAAGAAGACGGAGGAGAAGAAATGAGATGAAACTTGGAAGCTTGGCCGTCTATCCTGACTACGCAAGTCATCAACGCTTCCCGATCCGCGCCGGCTCCCTTTCATCAAAAGATCCTTCGAGAGAACGCCCTCCTGCATTTATTCGTCGAGCCTTGACGTCAATTAAGCACTTAATTAACGATACCGGGAAGAAAAGTTGACAGAAGTGCCCGTGTTGCAATTCTGCATGTAATAAATCCTTCCTGACCTCGGCCAACGGAGTTGTGTTCAGAGGGAGTCTAGTGTTTTCAGAGCACAGGATTTCTTCTGCAGTGGATTTTCTTTCCTTCTTCAGGCCCAAGTCATATGAATGTTTCCAACCACATAGCCCTGCAAAAAAAGGAGTGAACCATTACGATTGAGACGGTTCTAACTCGGGACCGTAATCGGCAGAATCACGTCACGACGGAGTCCTTGCAAAGGAAATCCTTCAGCCTCCATTGAGTCGGATTGGAGCGGCGATACCGAGTGCCACATTTTTGGAAAAACAAAGAGCATAACCAATCAGGGCATCCAAGTCGCAAAAAAAATCAAACCGATGTTCAGTACATGAGAGTCAGGAGAGGCTGGAGGAGACTCTTGAAATCGTCGAATCACGTGTCGATCTTCCGCACTGCAGTTTAAAGTTTTATGCTCTCTGCTTGAGAGGCGTTCACATATTTCGCGGCCTAACGGCGGGGGTCGCTTTATCGCCTGAACCTAAATTTTGGACCTTCAAAGGCTATCCGACGCCTGTCAATCTCACGTTCGTTCTTTTAGGTAGCAAGGCTACCATACTGGTGCTCTGGGATTCTTTTAAATTTGATCAGTAACCACGAGGTGATCAGAATCGACCCTGGTCGCATACCGCTTTTGTCCCAAAATTCGCAACCCAGTGCAACTCCTTGCGCTTTGGACCATGGGTGGCTCGTAAAAGTAATAAGTGAAAGACTTAATATGTATTTGTTTTATTTTTATTTTTACAAACTATCACGTGGCGTAATGTCATGCGGACCAAATTCGCGACGAAACTTTCATTGTAACTCGTCCAACGCTGCTTGACGCGCCATGCCCATCTATCAGATGCTCTGCATTGCCGCGCACTTCCCAGACTATGTATGAGAAGCGTCGTTACTCCAATCTCTTTCTCACACGACGTAGAAACACATTCAAGGTCTAGTCAGGCAATCCGCGCTGCACATCATGGACGCAGGGGGTGTTGTACGCAACATTCAGTCGCGGGGAACCCGAAATCTGCCTCAGCGTATGCGGCGGCATGGTAATTACCATGAAATGGGGGAGTACGTGTTCTGTTTTCCCTCTTTGCCGTTTGACCGTTATTCAACACCATTTCTCCCAGCTACTGGACGATGAATTTCGACACTGCACCTCGCACCCTTCTGTCGCTCAATTCTATCATGCGACGAGACCCTCGCGTCGTTCGTTGGACGATATTGAAGTTGGGGAGTCGGCCGGAGGACATGGCACGAGAAGGGCGTCGCACAATAATGGGAGACACCATCCCGGCCCTTGACCTATAGAATACCCTGCGGTTGGATTGGAAGTGCTCCTTTCCAATTCACAAAAAATTACATGCGCGTTGAGGCGCGTACATACAAATTTAATGTGTACTGAAGACACTCTAAAGACGAAATCGTCAAACAAAGCGCTTCTCTCCCTCCACCCATCTAAGGACGTCGTGCAAACTGTTAACAACCTCGACCGAGTCTGGTATAAGACCAGCGTCCCGTTGATTTTCCGGCTCGGGTCTATCTAGCAGTAGCGCGTTGAAACCGGCACTCTTTGCTCCATAGTAATCGCTGAACGCCGTCTGAGTGCCCCTGTGGTACAATAAACTTAAGCAACGCACCATATCAAGTCATCCCCTACATGCAGACATTCTGCGGGTTTAATTGGTATCCATGGTGGTTGGATACCGACGTTGACTTTGTGTAGCAACAAATCAAAGATTCTTGGTGACGGCTTTTCAACGCCTTCGATTTCGCTCAGGATAATTGGATTTAAATAACGGGGGAAGTCAAGGTCTTTGAGTACAGACACTGCATATTCAAGTTCAGCAAGCCGTGAAGTAGAATATTTTTGAAAGGGTGTACGCATTCGAGAGTCAGCATTGCTCACAACGGCCGTCGACACATGGCGAAAATCGTGCAAAGCGGCGACTGGAATCCTCTGAGCTCAATCACTCGGAGTGACAAGAACGACTGACGGATGCCAAGGGAATCATCAAAGGCTTTATATCCTTCCTTGCTTCTGAACGCGTCCATAAGTCGTGGTGTGATGAGGAACAAAGATTTCTCAAGGACTGGGCACGGTTAAACGGTTGTCGCATATGTGCTTGTAGAGTACCTTTCGGTTCAGCTCCGGCGCCAAGAGCTGTTCGTCGAATGACTTCGGACCACCACGAAGATGTATCGTTTCCGTAGACCGGCTTTTCAGATCGGAGTTGGCTCAGCGCTGAGAAGCATCAGCGAGGAGGGTAGTAGGCGTGCATTAGCCAATCCACCAATACGAAGCGAGTCTTTGATAGCGTCTGGATCCAGGGTGCCGAGGTACGGTTCAAAAACGCGAGCATACTATATCAACAAGCGTACAGGCTGAGAAAGTGGTCTTGAGATGCTTGTGGTCTTACCTGAACGTGTATTGGATAGCGCGGTGTGATTAAGGTGTGCAACAGGTCAAACGAGACAAGTCGGATACCAGTCATGAGGATGAGTTCATCGCTTTGACAGGTGTGGCGGTGCAAAACAGATCAGTAATCAATAATCAGTAGATCCTCGGCTTCTCAAGCTCGCCCCGGCTTGAAGGCTTCTTCCTGTGGCCCAATGTTCGCATTGTTTTCGCTGGTAATAGCACTCCGACTCGCGCTATCGGCAGCCAGTCCGGAAGATCCATGTGCCGCCATTTCTGGCAAGAAATGGGTATCGCCTCAACAAGCCCGTTCTTGCCTGGGTTCCTTTTCGGTGGACAAGGACATCAAGGACAACGTGAATATGCCAACTTTTGCTAGCGCGTAGAGTCACAATGCGTATTCCAGATAATACAGGTCATAAATAAAACCTTGCCATTCCATACGTCAGTGAACTATCAGGTCAGTGTCGTTTGACGGACCATTTATCAATCTAGCAACTCGTACCACGTCCAGGTAGGATATTGAGTTCGGTTCTCATTCGCTGAAATGAAACTGGGTCAAAGATATTGGCGCCCCCTCCTTTCGAATATGTTCATGAAGATATTGTTGCTGATCTGGCGCGAATTCAAGAAACATCCTACCCTTCTGACTTTGACCTTCACCTCGATCTCTACCGTTCTTTCCGACGACTCAACGACGGTCATTGTGTAATTTTGAATCTCTGTTACGACTGTGAGTGTCTTTTCTGGATCAGGGCCGCCGCAATATCACTCAGTGACCCTTCAAGCGCTTTATATCAGCTATTTGCCTACCCCTCTTGTCCTGCTGACTTCTGAGGATGGGTCGCAGAACGTTCATATTGCTCCTGAAGCGTTTACTGTTGCTTCTGCAGAATTCGCAGAACAAATCGAGTTCTGGCAAGATTCCCTTCCTGGAGACTTGAAAGGCCAGCTAGCCTCGGTACTAGTCGTCGTCGCGTGTATGGCATATGCTACGGACTAACATTATTCAGTTATCCGGCGCGAAAGTGCTCAAGATAAATGGACAAGACCCGTTCATCGCTGTTAACGAAAACGCCGAGGTCACGGGCAGTTATCAGGCCTTTGGCACTCGCCAGAACTCGTAGGCTTCTCTTGTTTCATCTGCGAACCATTTATTCAATTTTTTTCCAAAGATTCTTCTCCAGTTATTCTCGCGGAGCAAAGGGTTGGACGTATATCATGGGCAACTTTGCACAACAAATCCATCCGCTCAGCGACTTCGTTGAATTAACCATCCAACGCGTCAACAGCAGTGTGCTGGATCAACTTACTATCCCTTATCGATCCCGCATTGGATCGACTGTACGAAACTTTACAGACTCAGCATCTTATCGAAGCTCCATGTGTACAAACGTCACAGGCACAAATGGCTTCAACGTCTATGATCTTGGCTCGGTTCACGCACAACAGCAGATCGTGCCGCCCGTTGCATACCTCGAGCAGCAGCCCATGATCAGCTACCAAGACCGCAAGCATCCAATCAACGTTATGCTCGACGCCACACCACTTTCTGATGTGGACCTTCCAGAAGAGCTGCTCCCTTTGCCTGTTCCTCTTAACGAAAGCTATAGCGTGGCCCAGTTTTATCTGCTAAACGATAATATTACGGGTGTTCTAGCACTCGGGAGTTTCTCCGCCGCGAATTTCACTGCTTTTATGGGCAGTTTATTAAACGGGCTGCAAGAGCTGAAATCTTTGGGAGCCAATCGTCTCATCATTGATGTCGTGAGTGTATCATGATATACCGTTGTACACCGACTGAAGTTGAGATCCGATGACAGACAAATAACGGAGGAGGCAAGTGCATGGCATGATTTGAAGACCTGCTCTAACTTCGCCACAGGATATATCTGTATCGCGCATGTAAGCGAAATATTACTCCAGACAACCGCAATCACTTAAATCGCAGGCAGTGGCTTCATCGTATTGTAAGTTACCGAAACGTCGCTGGAATCAATGTCTGACTGGGTCACGCAAGCTCATCGGTCCAAAAAACACGTAAGGAACATACGGCTCGTTGATTACATATCAACTGACGGTCCTTAGCACTGAGCCCCAGGCTGGCTTATACACCTGTACTCGTGCAGGATCCCTAGCTCAATTAATCGTAGAGAACATCAACAAGGGCGGTGACCCGGAAGAATTACTGTCCTACAATCCATTGCAGTGGACAAATTCCTCAGATAATCTCCCGTTCTCAGTTGAAAGTCATTGGCTTAGACCGACAGTCAACCGGACCATTAATGGCCACGAAGATGCATTCAGCCCGAGGTAAATCATACTCTTTCGCCATCCTTGATCCTCTGACGTTGCAATTTAGATTGGGAGCAGAATGCCAACCGTTCGAGATGACGCCTCCTGAGGAGGGACTCTTCAGCCCTGAAAACATCGTCATTGTTTCAAACGGCCGATGTGGGAGTTCTTGTTCCCTCTTCAGTGTAAGTCTGCTCTTGAAGAATATTCGCCCATCCACAATAATTATTTAGATCACGATGTCCAAGCATGAGGGTGTCAAAACGGTGGTGGTTGGAGGTCACAAGGGCACTGCTCAACAGTACTGCGGTATCGTTGGCGGACAAAGCACCCATTTCGCTGAAATCGACACTGAAATCAAGGTCTATTTTTCGCTCTCAGGTAGGCTTGATAATGTACTTTTCTCTAGTCGACCTACTTGAAGAATCACACACTCGCCCCTCCAGATTTGTAGGTGTATTACATTCTTCCCTTGTTGGATAACTGATCTTTCGTAGCCAGACAAATAGGTTGGTCAAACACCTGCTTATCTTCTAAAACTCGAGTCGAATCGATTGATTTAGCGTGTTGGGCATCACATGGCGACTGGCGTTTGGCATAGACAATCCCAACGAGCCCGAAGGTTAGTCATTCGCTCAAGCTGGGAGTATGGCGCGTTAAAAGTTGTCGCAGAATGGCAGGATCACCCGGCCGATTTCAATCTGCCTTTAACGATGAACATGCGAGTCCGATTTCTTCACGCCTTAGCCCTGATTTGACCCTCGATGACAGCGTCAATGCACCGGCTAGAATCTGGGAAACCATAGCCAATGTGGTGTTTCCTTCAACTGACGTCGTTGCTGACCCAGATTACGTGCAAACCCACTTGCCATATATGGAAGCCGGCGTTTAGGTGTATTGGGGTGTTTGGAAAAGCCTTAATGACTTTAAATACGTGCAATTCATCCGTTCCAACCCAATTGCTTATTTACTCATCCTCTTCAACGTCCCCGAACTCAAACATGCCTGAAAGAAGGGTTGAGTCGGAGAATAAATAGGACAAGGCAATAAATACCAAGGCGCTCTTTCTTAGCCTGAGCGACTGCACTTTGGAGCTTTTTGACGACTTGAGGATATGCCGAGAGATACTTGCAACCCTTGCGATCGATGGCGGCAACACCGTCGTGGAGGAGATCCGCATTAATGCAGGCCAAGGGGTCCTCCGCTGCGGCGGGATCCGAGGGGTCCATGAGGCGAAGGTGAAGGAGCGAAGGGTTTGAGTCCCTCGCGTCAATGTTTGCAACCAACTTGCGCCCTTCACAGAGTGACCGGAAACGTTCAATCGCTTCCGGGTAGTACTCGCTCTCGGGACCAACAAGTTTGACAAAACTAGGAAGCTGCCGTTAGCGGTTTATCGCTCAGGATGTTTGCCGTCGCTTACCTCAAACGGGCATCCTGGGCTTGGCCCGGGAGAGAGCGGAACTTTTGATCAAGGGGTCGAATATTCGAAAACGACACCGTATCCTGGTTGCCATAATCGATGAAAGTGACCTCGGCCTCCTTTTTGAGGGCAGATGCGCGACGAATTTTGGCTCGGTACCATGAGCCGTCTGAGAATTTCGCCGATACAAGGTCGCCGCCCTTGGGTGAGAAATTGGGAGGAGCAGCGGAGGGTGATCGATGATGCAGCGAGAAGTCTCTCATTAGCTTTTCCAGAGCAGCGATCCCTACGTCACGGTCAGTAAATTGGTATTGAATAAGAGGGCCGATACACACACCTTCTGTGTTGAGAATCTGAACAGAGAAGGACAGCCCGTTGGAGGTGCGAACGTCTGACACAATGACATCTATATACTGCGTCTTCAAGGGACCATTGGCCTCTTCTGCAGGTGCCTCGACTTTCTCTGCCTCTTCATCGTACTCGGACCAGATCTGTAAGACGATGAACAACATACGCAAATTCGGAACGAGTCACCGACATTTCTCTTTGCGTTCTTTGCCTCGGTCTGAGATGCCGTGTAAGTTGTGAGTATTCTGCAATGAAAATAGAACTGACCTCGGCATCATAGAGCTGGCGGGACCACGAAAGACCATCCGCTGAGAACGAATGTACAGTCGCCAGACCCTCCTTGACCAAAGTCACAGCTGCATTTTCTGTTTTATTCAGGTATAGCGACCCGATGAAACCTCCGGATTTGTCAAGAGTGTCAACCTCGAATTCGACATCTCGTTGCATGTATCGCCTGGAAGCAAACTCCGAAGCCTCGCTGCCGTAGGGCTCGCTCTTTTCGGATGTATTGCGAGCTGTGCGAGGAGCACGAATACCTTGGAAGGCGCAGCATCAGGAAGGATGAATCATACTTAGTGCTAACCATAGGCTCACCTCCCAAGACTAATGTTAAAGTTTGGTTGTCTTTCGGAAGTAACAGCCTAACGAAAGAGAAGATCAGGGATAGGTGCATAGTTAAACACGGAGGAGTAATACTTGAACCGGGATCCTGCGGCGACATAATCTACAACAGCTGGTATTCTGCCTATACGTTTGAAACTGTTGAGGAATTGGGTAGCGCGCGAAGTCGACTGAGCGAGTAACATGAGAACGTTGAGCGCAATAACGTCAGATCCCACATATAAATACCTCGGAAATATTCAACGGCTGCTTCGGTGGTGGTAGATCTTTCCCTGAGTGGATTCCCCGTGTGTCAGCAACCGCGCTGCAAGGGTGAGTTAGAATAGGCATGAAAATGATTCGGCATGCTCACGCCTGCTCAGCGGCCATGAGCTTGTCGTAATCCGATGCACGATCTTCGTCGTCGCGTTTGTGGCGAACTAGGCCAGCCAAACCCTTTTCGATTAATTGTTCGGCGATATTCCTTTTAAGCCGTCAGTGCTGCGTGAGGGAAAAAAAGGCGGCATCTTACGCGTTTTGGCCCCCATAACGTATTGTGGCACATTCTCTCTCTTCAAAGTCACCTTCACGAGGGCGTATGAAATCAATGGTTACTTTGACGTGTTTGCCAATGAGTTTTTTGCGAAGGAATTCTCGAGCGTCTTGTGCATATTGAGCTTGTTTAGGATCTGAAAGTCTGATACAAGGATCAGAAGAGTAAGTGAAGCTCGACAATAGCTACACACTTGGGGCCCCGAGTCGAACTGAGTTGCAGCCGACGCTCCTTGCCGGTTTCCTTCTCGACGACGGAGATCTAATTCATAGAATTAACCATCTATCCGTGGCAGCAGTTTGACTGAACAAATCACCTGGTCTCCACTCCAGACGCGAATGACTGTTGCGTCGAATACTCGCGCTTGTCCGTTGGATGCAGTGCCAGCTGATTTCGAAGCTGCGGCGACAGGGACATTGGCGTAAAGGGAGAGACGCTTTTCTTTGGCGATTTTTTCTGCGGCACGCAACTTCTCCATACCACCACTGCTCGCAAGCATACCAGCATGCCAGTCAACGACACGAGCCAAGCCAGCGGCAACCAAATGCTCCGCGACATTCCCAGCAGGATGCAGAACTGATCCAATGAAAATACTAGCGGGAGGAGGCGCATTACCGTTGGCACCGCTTTGGAATGGTGTTGCAGACGATGTGGGCAGCGACAGTATTTGGACACGTACGGGCCGTTGGAGAAGACGCGATTCAGTGAAGAATTTGGCCTGCATGTCGTTGTCAGGGAGTTTACAAAGTGAACCACGCCGCGACGCACCTCTTCTCCCCATGGTTCCGAAGGCTCTCCTTGTTTGGACGACGCACGAGCACTCCGTACACCAGCAAGAGCTATATTGACGACTTGGTGTTCGCCGTCGGGCATTAGCAACCGAACCCGCAGAGTAGTTCCGTCGCGGACCTGCTCGACGATTGCTAAGAGTATGGCTGAGTTCTTGTAACGGTTCACTTAATCAAGTAAAATTACCGTCGAGAGATTTTCCTTTCCACTCAGACACGAAAGCCTGCGAGTCGGCAGGCATTGTGTGGTGGACAGTGCGCGCCTACTGTGGTGAACTACTGGTAATCTGACCATTGCAACTACACTTACCTGAGGTCCGTGAGGGTTCCAGATGCCTTTGCCCGCCGCCTTGGCCTCATTTTCGAATTCACGGTTCCGCAGATCCTCCTCTGTAGGGTCTCGCTTTATGTCCTTGAGTTTTGCCCACCCGTTCCTCAGCAGCTCGGTCGTAAGATCATGGCCGCCAATTTCCGCGGTCCCAAAGTCGCGAGTCACTTCGTCATTTGGGAGAGAATGGGTGGAAACGAAAGAAATCTCTTTCCCAACGGCAAATGCTGTCCCGAGAACAGTTCAGAGAATAAAATGAAGCTCCGGGCACCGAGGAAACACACCGCGCAGGAATTCTCGGGACTCATATGCCCAAGGTTCGTCCTCTCTGGTAGATGTTCCTAAGCGTGGAGCTGCAATATTGGCCAAGTGTAAAATGCTGCGCATCGAAAACATTAGAGGGGCATGGGCGCGACCAGAGTACGAACGAACCGCTCCTTGGGCGGTTGGCCCTGAGGGCCAGCACGACCACGCAAAACCAGGGAATCACCCGAAATGACTGATTTGACAATAGCCTTGAGAGACATAATTGCAATAGATCTCTGAGAAATCAAGGCTTGGAGAGAGAGAAAAGTAAGGCTCGGAGAGATGGATTTTGTGCGAGGGCGCTAACGGTCTTCACAACAACGCGGTGTCACTCAAGTGATGCCGATCACTGACACGTCCTCACTGACTTACATTGGACTTACAAGTCTGGAAAACGAATATTCATTTAGTACATATTCAATCTCATATCACTAGTGCTGTCTAGTTAGTACATCGTTGCATCGAACCAATCCCCGTTCGATGCTTTCAGCAACCACCAAAATATAGCTAAAAGGCTGCCAGTGCCACCAAGCGAGTGCCGGAACGGGCTGCTGGGGTAGCGTTCATGCAGACGACCACCCGGGGCGAGTCCAGTGGGGACAGTCAAGTAGTTCAGTTGTTATCGTGCACAAATGGTCGGCGGATTATCCAACATAACGAATCTTGATGGCTCCAGCACGATTTCGGGCCTCGAGAGCTGCACAGACATGAGATGGCGTAACTTCCCGAGGCAAACAGCAACACGACCTTTCATCTCCTCGGCTTCTTCGCGCTGCTCGTAGTCGAGAACAAGACGTTTGAGATGCTGCTGCTCTACCTTGTCTTGTTGCTGCGCAGATCGCGTGTGCACGGCCAAAGCGGACGCCGCAGGAACAGCTATTTGACGCGTCTATTGTAGGACATTAAAAATGAAAATAACCGAGTCACAAATACACACCTGTTGCTTGTTTCCTCTCTTAGTAATGACAGTGAAGTTCATCACATTCGGGTTGGCGGTTTGAGCGTGCGGGTCATCATCAGCTTCGTCGGGTCTCTTCTTCCTTGTCCCAGGAGGAAGGACTGAGGCATCCCACAGCGCAAGGGCGGTTTTCTTGTCAACCTTTCTGGACTCAGCCGAATTATCCGTGACCATTTTGGCCAACTCTTTCGCAAACTCTGCCTCTGCTTCCTCCGAGGGACCAAGGTTGTCTTGTAGGCTGTTGCTAGCGGACAGAACAACCAGCTCATCGGGAGATGGAGCTCGTTCATCAACCTACAGAAGAGGATCAGTAATGATATGCGCTGTGGATAAAAACCTTACAGGCGATGCCTGCGTTTCTTCGTCCTCATCATCGTCTCTCTCAGTCTCCTCGGGCCTGTCATCTTCATCGCCACTCTCCTCGCCACTACCAATACCGTCCTCCGGAACTGAAAGGAAGACATCACCAAAGACAGCGACAGAAACCACAAGCATGGCTTACGATCAGGATTCTGGAAAGCTGAGTTGAGCATCTCGTCCACAGCATTCGCTGCCTCTTCAAGCGTTTTCGGCATCTCCAGTTTAGGTCTCACAGCCTGTGCCGCAATCAGTACGTCGCGAGTACCTCTAGATCACAAAGAATTACTTCAAGAGAATCCGATAACATGAAGTCAACATCCATCGGCAGGGGCTCTTTGCAATGCACATAGTACTGCCAACCATCAATATTTAACAATCGAAGCATAGGCGGATTACCTGGAAGAAGACCAAAAAATTGTCGAGTTTCTTCTTTTGGGTCCCTCTGTCGAAACACATTCCACATGTATCGAGAAGTACGCAGACAAGTCTGACGCGGAAAAAGTCGTCCGGCATGTCAAGCGGACAGACTTGATTAGGCAGGGGGCGCGCGTCCGCTGGATAGAGTAACAAGTCAGGGTACACGGCCGTCTATGAAGGTTCATCACTTACGGTGCCCGAAAGTGACTAGGGACCACAGTGTATCGAACACAATCCCAGAACTAAGCAGCCGGTAGATGTACAATTCCCCAAGATACTTGATTGTCGCCACTCGTCGCTGATTTGTGCTGTACACGTTTTGTTCGAGGCCCCTCCTGACGTCTTCCAATACTTGATCCACAACGGCGACTGCGAATTCAGGATGGTATCGCTGCAAGTCATATGTGAGCATAGCGAGCAGGCTGATGTTGCTGAATTTGATTTTCCACGGCTTGGTAAAAAACTTATGTAGCATACGGCGAGCATCTTCCTGGTCCCAGTCAATCTTGCGAATCAGCTTGAGAACTTTGTCGATGGTCTTCTTGGCTAAGACATCGTAGATCAAGTGTCGGATGAAGAGCTCAATGGGTGCCCGCTGTTTTTCTTGGCGCGGAGCTCGTTCAGGGGGATTGCACTACAGCGCCATTAGACCACCTTGGTAAACCTTTGGCACGCCTCCCACCTGATAGTATGCATTTTCCAACAACAGCAACTGACGCTGGTCGAAATGTTGCATGCTTTGCTTTCGACGCATCAGTTCCAGCTAGTAGCTACGTCAGTCTGATGTAAGAATGGATATTCAGGGTTACCATTGTCGCAAATCTCTGATGAGTTTCTTCGCTTCTCAGCAGAAAGCGGCCGCAACCTTCCAAGAGCAATGCAAGATTCTCGACGTTCGTTCCAGAGAAATCATCCAAGCAGACTTTGAAGACGTGCAAGATGAGATGCGAGGGGACGACACGGAATTTGGTCAAGTTCGACAGATACATGATGTTCTAGAAAATATTAGTACCGGCGACCGAGTGACAACCAAGATTACCTTTAGCCGAACTTCCGAAAGTTCTTTGACGACGTTCTTTTTCCTCTGCAAGTATCGAAACTCTTCATCCAACTGTATAGTGCATGAGCGGATGAAAGTCCGTCAAGTCCCAGAGAAACGCACAATAGCCACGACGTCAGTGCCGATATCCGGCATATACTTGTTGAGTGTCGCAACTAAGCGAGCGTAATGAGGCAACAAATCCGTCCGATTCTTGGGGACTTGGCCCAGGAACTAATGCAGATTGAGTTTGGATTGAACGAATCGTCCGAGAAAAGTATACCTTAACAAGCCGTTTCCGAGCGGCTTTGGAGTTCAAAAACGCGAAATCGATTGCTGCTTGATCAATCAAGGCCCGATTCGTTGCATCGGGGAGACGGACGAGAAGAGCAGTCAGAAGCTGGGAGGGCCCTTGTGGGGCCAAATGAGGAGAGAGAGTGGGCGATGTTGCTCTTGGCGTCCCAGGTGTAGGAGTCGGAGCACTAAAAATATGTGGACTTAGTGTAAATGAGAGGGCTATTGAAAGCACTCACTCTTCTTGATCCAAAGTCTCCGGGGTTTCTTCATCTCGGTTAGATTGCTCCGGACCTCGATCATCCCCCAAATTCTCGAGCTCTTCTTCCAGTTTTCTCACCTCTTCCTTCTCTTTCTCAATCCTTTCTTTCTCTTTCTCCCCGTCCGGATCGCTCTCAGAGTCCTTTCCGTCCGTCTCATCTATCCCGAGGACCCCGCGTGGAACAAAGTCTTTCAGATCTTGCACGTCTTCAAAAAATCTGCGCTCCTCTTCATCTTCCCACTTCCCACCAGTCAGGATCTCATCATTTTCGTCTCCGGCCAGATTATTCGACCGGTTCGCGCCGATAAGAATGGAGTCGGATTTTTGCGAATTAGTGGGAAGTGCTGGGAGAGGCAGATAAAGCAGCTCAGAAAGGCTGCAAACATGGCATCAATACGAATACGTGTGCGACAACAGATACACCGACGATTGACAACTCGCAAGGAGCTTTTCGTAGCCCTTGGTCATCTTTTCGTATGCCTGCTGGCGGTCTTCGAAGATCTCTCCGGACCGGATGTACGCTTCGTGGTTTCGGCGATCCTGCTCTTGAAGTCGCTAGCGCAATTTAAGCAATCAAGTCATACAACGCGGCGAAGGGTTTACTGTATGCTCGATGATGAGCTTCTTGCAGACATTTTCGAAGTAACCTTCACACATGCGTTTGAAGCGATCGCGAATTTCTTGCTCTACCAACTCATCGTCTTCTTTCGAGAGCGAAGGGAAAGCGCCAGATTCAGCTGTTTGAGCGGATGACAGTGTTCCAGGTTCGGAAAGCACAGGAATCTGTTTGGACGCAGCAGGCGGGACTATTCCAAGATACGGCCGAGAGTATGACTTGAGGAACGTTGAAAGAAGAGGCAACGAAGACAAGCTCGGGTCATTAGACAACTGTAGGAACAAATATCGCAATTTACAAAAGGCAACTGGTTTAATTCACTTGCCAGTTCCTTCATGACTTTCATGATCCACTCGCCTCCGCTTCGACCGGGACCGTCCCGAATTATCCCAACCAACGCCAACTCTGAGCAAACTCTGAGGACTGGCCGCTGACGGGTCACCCGAGAAGCGTCGTCTTTCTCGCGCTGTTCTGGAGCAAGGGCAGCGAGAGCAGCTCTGGAAGGGGCAACCAGTGCGGCAGATAATGAGGACACAATCGCCGGTGTAAATGCCGCAGGGAAACGGCGGTGAAGCAGAGATATGATCTACATGGCTTGGTTGAACCGCGTTAATTATCAGAAGAATGAATAGATTCACCTCGACTGCGCTCCATACATCCTTTTCAGTCTTGCAGCGCGCGATGCCTTCTAAAGCGGCCCCTACAATTTCGTCGACATACTTCTCAAGAGACAGGGTGTCGATATCCTTGATAATTTGGTCGCGGTTGTCCATTGCCATAGACTGGCGCATGCGCTTTATCAACGCCGTATGCCGCCTGAGAGAAGAGTCCAACTTGGATGATTCTATGCATATGTTTACCTCTCATAGCGCAGCTCAGCCGCAAGACGTACCCTGAGTGGTCGGGGTGGCATTGAGAGATTTGAGAGACTTGCGCTTAGCCAACCGCACGCGCTCGTCGTCGAGCCTCGAGTTGGACTGGGTGCCAGTGGGCGGAGCTGGGTCCATGGTGAACGCGGCAAGGCTCAAATGCTGTGTTCATCCATCAATTCTCGCGTCCCTTCGCGTCTAACGAACTTGCTCGAGTAATGGATGGCTCGGACGACTACTTCTCGTTCGAGGACATTGTTCTCGACGACCAGACTCTCGCTGTCCTCGACTCTGAGGAACAGAAGTATCTCAGCCAGGCCCCTCCACCAAAACGCCAGAGAACTGACAAGGGCTGGAAGCCAGCCCCGGTGCAAAGCCGCCCAACAATCGACGATAATGATCTCCCCGAAATCTCAGTTCACGGCGATGGCTCTTATGCCTTCCGAGGCGCATCGAAAGCGGAGGGCTCGAATACCACGCTCAACCCACCCAGCGTTCCGCGACGCGTCGCGACTGTTGCGCTACCACCACACGTTCAACCCCGCGTCACGGCAGTTTCGCGAGGTACACCCCATACACGTCCAGAACCACCTCCCATAGTACACCCTCGGATTCAACCAGCTCCGCGACGAGTTGTTTCCGCCGTCCCACTTCAGCCTCCACGACCAGTTGTGTCAGACATCTCACAGGCTCAAGCTGAAGAACTACGCAAACAGATAGAAGAGGTCTGCCTCTTCTGTAGTTGGATGTTCTTCCCTGTTCAATACATTTTTACATTTCAGCTTCGAGGAGAGAATGAGAAATGTCGAGCTGAGTTGAAAGCGGCCACAGTTGCCAAATTAGCCAAGCAGGGCGAGGTTTCAATTCTTAGGCAAAAGGAAGAGAAGGTATCTACCACTTTACTGAAACACGGCGAGGCAGGTCTGAAGTAACGGTACCAGGTGGCTCAAGACCATGCAACACAGGTCGCAAAGCTCAAGCTTGCCAAGGAAGAATCAGAGGCCAAGCAAATAGCAATGCAGAAGGAGTTGAAGGCAGAAATGGAACGCTTAAAAACCCAGTTCATTTTCAAGGTTTGCAGTTGCATATCATCAATTCCTTGCTTACCTTTGAATTCCAGCAACAAGAGCTGGAAAGCTCATCTAGGAAACCGCCCCTGTCTGTGCGCTCAAAGAGGATCATCAAAGATATTCCTTCGACACCTCTGGCCGTGCCTTCTCAGATCCAAAGCTGGAATCGGAATGCGAGTTCCAACGCCTTTCCTGAACAGTCCCCTGTGCGAGCTCGAGTCGCCCCCGATACTCGCAGAACTCCGGAGAAATCAAGGAAACTACCCAAACTTATGGGATTCGAGAACTCTTTCGCGGACGCCACACCTATTCGGTCGCGTTCTGGCCATTCTCGGTCTAAAAAAGAAACAGAAGCATCCGCCCACGCATCACATCACCGCGAGATATCTCCCACCAGCCCAATTCCATTCCCACAAACTTTCGTCGATATTAAGATGTCTGATCCCCATGACTTGAGCGAAGAACTGGCCGGTTCCGGAACGGTCGGTAATGAGCGACTTGGCAACGAGGGTATGTCCATCGAAGATTTTCAAGAGGTTGAGCCTTTCAACTGGAAAGCTGAGGTATTCTCTTTCAACTTCTTTTTTGCAGGTTTCATATTAAAGATTTCCAGCTAACCCGTATCATCCTCACACACTCGTCACCACAAAACACTTCCCCGACGTTGAAAATTCTGGTTGGAGTGGTCGTCCCTCAGGAATCTGCAGAACGCTACTCCAGCGCAATCACTCGTGTCCTGGAGCTCGTCGCGAGCACCTCTCAATATAAAGACTACGAAACATCCCTTCGAGGCGTATGCCTTTGTCTCGCATCATTAATAGTAGTTCTCAATGGTACTGATCTTGTGGGTCGGTAACCAACCTTGGGTCAATACTTGCTGACTAATTCCAGGAAGACGAATTAGCGGCCCTGCTTCATCTGTTAGTTTGTCTAAGTTGTTCGCTGCCTACGTTTGCGGCGACTTTACTGGCTCCATCCCGTGAAAATGGTGATTACGATATCCTCGAGATTCTGTGCTCCATCATCCGCGATCATCTTGTCCCGACCAAGCAGCCGCGGTCTGGCTCCACCCTCGGAGGGGAGACGATTGGCTTACTCGAAGCGCTGTGTTGGAACGTGAAGGACGAACTAATTGGCCGGTCAGTGCATCTGCTTCCGAAGGCATCTTTTGACTAAACATCAATCTCAGTTTGGCAATGATTTGCGGTAGCAAGGATATTTTGATGATCTTGTTAGACACTTTGCAGCCGTCCTGGATCGTGCAGCGCGGTATTCGCCTACTTGTCTTCCTCGCCACTCGTGCGTGCGTTCAGGTCTGTAAACCTTACTTGCGCTGAAATTATCAGATCCCAAATTATGCCGCGACCTGCTTTCAAACTCTGAAAGACCGCAGCCTTCGGACGACGTAAAGGCGAAAGACATAACGAGACTCCCGCACATCGAACGACTTTGTTCCTATCTAATCGACGTGTCTCGAAAGGATTCCGAGGTCGGTTTTACATTGACAAGAGTGGATCCGGCTCTTAACGGCTTGTTAGGGAGTTGAGATGAAGGCTCAGATCCTCACTTTCTTCGGAATTCTCTCCTTAGCGCATGCAGACATTCACGCAACTCTCGTAGGCTGTCAAGCCTTGATTCCTTCTCTGGTAGCGTTCTTAACTCAAATGACAACGCTTTTGTGGGAAGGCGATGAATTCTTCATGACGAGTTCGGAGGCCATCGCGAGGTTTGTGTTTGAGGTTTCAGCCGTATATTCCGACCTCAACCCAATTAGGACTGTACGAACCCTCAATCAGACGCTTTTCCTCCTGCACCATCTCGTTTTCAGCTTGGAACCCAATTTCAATCTCCGATACCGACTCCATTATGCGCCCTCCCGAACATTCAACGGCATCACTCACATGTCCATTGTGACTTTCGGGAGGCTCAGCTGTGCGGATCCCCCAGAATGGATAGATCCAGCCCAAAAGGTTGAACTGGAGGCCATGTCCGGTATCTATTGACGTTTGATCAACGAATGAGAGCTCATAGAAAACTGTAGAGATGGCGCAGGACCTGCTGGATCTTGTTGTGGACGGTCCAGAGGCCGACAGCATTTGGACTGCGTACCAGGTTGACCCTGGCGACGCTGGCGACGACGGCGACACCGATGAAGAGGACATGGAGGCAAAAATGCGATGACAATGGTACTGGACATCTAGACATTCGATTTCGTTGCACTACCTGACTACAATTTCTTGACCGCATTTTCAGTCTGCCATACAGGAGATTAATCGAATGTTTCGGGTTCCGCTCAGATCTACGTACCTGGCGGCAGAAGTTCTTCACCCATTGCTGCTTTCGTTTCCCGCTCTTCAACACTGTCGGAAAACGCCTCAGAGCGACCTCGCAGATCTCGGCTCGATATTTCCCACTCAGACTGTTGCGGAGCCGAGTCTTTGGCGCGGTGTTGGCAAGGTACTTTGCAAAAGGAAATCAACGCACCAGATTCGCAGGTTCGACGCCGCCGCCTGCGAACTTTTCGGGCTGAATGGCGAGAGTAATATTGACCTGCCCCAACCCATACTCCTCCAGCCACAGCTGCCATACACAGTCGTCCCAATCTGATGTGCGGGAGGCCAAGAAAGCCCGCTCGGTACACCATAGCGGGTAGTTTCGAGGAAGGATTACGGGAGTCAAATCAGGGATAGAAAATGCGGATGTAGCGGTGCTTGTAATCAACAGTGGCTTTCTGGCTGGATGGGGGACGCGTGACAGGGCGTTGTAAAGATTTTCTGGCAAGACATTCGAAAGATTTGCAGGGAATAGCATAACGGTGCGGGAATTCGCGAAAAGACGCGCTAGGTTTAGATAGGCAGAAGGAGAATGTTGGTTGTTCACGGCGTGGAAGAGGTGTAACGAGAGGCCTGACAAGGATGGATGATCCCGAAGAGTTTGAAGTCGTCGTAGCAGCTGCTGATGCGGAATCGAATGCGGGCGGGTCGCCGTTACCATCACCAGAGATATTGGGCCTGGCTTCATGAGATGCGACCAGCACGCCATATACCTGTTGCTTACCTGTCCACTTGGAAGCCCATGAAACCAGAGCCTGAAAACTGGTATCGCCATCATCCGTCGACCAGAGGCAAGCGGTTATTCCGTCGGCGAGAGAGGTAGGAAGTAAGATGTGGGGTTCAAATTCGCGTGAGCTACCAAGATACGGAGAAAGTCGTAATAGTCGTTGCTCGGTCGCCAGAAACTCGGTCGGTGATGCTGGGGCAGCGTCAAAAAGGAAAACAGAGCACGGCAAAGGTTGAAATCGGCCCACCTAATTCATTGCCGGGTGGCATACGCACCGCGTGGACGAGATAGAGATATCTATACAGTGAAGTCGACATAAAGATGATACTCAAGAAGCAGTACACGAGTGCCATCCACTTGAAAGCTAGGCCTTTCCAAGAGCGCGACGAATGACGATCTGGAGATTGGACCGAGGTTTCTGGAGACGGGAAAAGCACGCGCAGCGCATTGGGAATTGGATTGGAGAGGGTTGGAGAAGAATCGGAAGACGGCGATTCTTTGTTCAGGGCAGCGTAGGCATTGGTAGCTTGCGCTCGAAGACGTTGCTGCGAATTTGTCGTTGAAAGATGACTCTGAACGCTGCCCGAGCCGGATATTGTGGATTCCGGCAGCGGACGGCTGGCATGGTTTACAGTGTTCATTTCAGCAGGAGTTCAGCAAGAGACTAGGTGTTCATTGGATTCCGATCAAGTCAACAGTCTCCGAATTGGGCTCAAATAATATTGGCAGTAAAGAACAGTCTGAAAGCCTTTGCAAGAAACGTTTCCCGAAAGGCCTGATTCGGCCGCACCACTCCTCGAAACGCTACGAAGCCTCTGCTCACGGCTCAGTGGGTTCCAGCGACAGTTCTGTAAAACGCCAGCCCCGCAGAAATTCAAAGGTCAGGTCCGTCGCGTCCAATCTAGGAATAGACTACTATTTAATAAAAGAAATCACGTAAGTAATTTGCAGGCGATACAGTATTTCACCGGTCAATGAGACAAATGTACTGGGCAGCATGCGCGACCGACGTTCTGGTACCTGTCTGGTGAACTGAATTCCGGAATCCCCGGATCTGTACAGCCGGGTATTGGCAAGCCTAGGTCTTTGTCTGCAAAGTGGGGATTGGCTTCAAGTTGATCGGCTGTAGCACCCAACAAGCGACGGCCCCATAGGGCCCCATCCAGCTGGATTTCGCTGTATTTTTCGATCAAGGGACGGGGAAGGGAATATTGCGCGTTGTTTGTTGGAATCAATGGAGGCCATACAGATGTTTGAACGACAGAGAATCAGTGATTATTACTTGGAGAGAGTCACCTAAGGGATTATCAAGGCACCGAAAGATGAAAGTGGTGTGAAACGCCGAAGAATGCCGGAAGAAAGGCTAGAGGTTGTCGCCAAGTCGACATGGCTATGCTCAAGCTATGTATGCTTCCGATCAATCGATGCCCTTGAAGTCTCTTTAACTTGGCGCTCATCTCGACTTGCTCTTTCATGGCCAGTTTACCCCCTCAACCTTCTTCTCCCAACGTCGGTGTCCGCAGAAAAGGTCCCAAGACTCTCCCCACTCTTCCGCTCTCCGCATTCTCCCCACCAAACACTGGCACAGGCGAATTCTTTCCTCTGCCCCCTAGCCCGAGCACAGTACACCCAGCCGTCGTTGTAGACGCCCATGTCGTTGTCACCGATGCAGACACCACTCTTGCATCCTGGAAGAAGCAGACAGGCCAAGATCTGACCAGTCGCATTAGCGGGGTTGTCGTTTCTTTGCCAGAGACCGGCGCAGACAAATTCGTGGCCGCGTCAGTCCCATCGAGTTAGCCTCTCACACTAGACCCTGACGATGTTCCAGATTGCAGACTAATGGCCCAGGCGTTCCCGTCCTTTCAGTCTTGGTGCCGTTTGATTTAGCGGCTACGCAGCACGAACTGCCCTCTTATACGTCGGGCCTCTCCATCCCCATTTCCCTTTCCGCGTCCTTCTCCAAGGAGACGCCCGAGTCCATTGCAAGCCTAAAATGGGCGCTGTCGCAGGGCCGTCCTGTAGAGATCGATGTGCGTGCCGCTCTCTCGGACGCAGAATCCGATGGCTTTGGAGACTTGCTATCCAAGGCCGTCGCTGATTTGCCATCGGTTCCCCCGATAATAATATGTGAGCCTCCCCAATCCTCAACTACGCCTTATCTGACCTGATTTTAAGCGAGCCTGCTGCCTCCGCCGCATGACTTGTCTTTGTCGATTGTTAAATTGATAAGCCACCCAACGTACCGGTCTTTCCAGTCCCAGATCGCGTCTTTGTCTCTGCTCCCCGAGCTTTATATTAAATTCCTTCCTCCCACGTGGGACGCGCCCACACCGGCTACACCATCCATCACTGGTGCATCGGACGCCGACTCCAAGCAATTGAAAGAGTGGAAGCGCCGTATCAAGATGTACCGTGAGTGATTTGATGAACCTCTCCCGCGTCCCCCGTCTTACACGCCGTATCGCAGTTGGGCCTGTGATGGTAGTCTCCCTTGACAGGCGCTAAACATCGTTCTAACTCGTTTGATATCTAGGAAGCGTTCGGCTACCAGCGCATTATTTTTGGGTCTTCACCTTCTCCAGCATCCGGCAGCACGTCTGTTGCGGGTGATTGGTACGAGATTGCTAGAGAGTCGCTCGCAGAACTGGGGGTGGAACAAGAGGTCATCGATGCTGTATTTTCGTCGAATGCCCAAAAGGTGTATGGATCTTAAATTGTCGAAACAAGATGTGTATTTGATGTATTTGGACCCACTGTTGTTGTGCAATGAGTATTTTTCCTGTACGGACCCACTGGGACCCTCGCAAGTGTGCGATTTCCGCGGTTTAGACTGCTTCAGGATCATGTGATAGTGCATATATATAAGGCCGTTGTCTCGCGAATCACCCGCTTGAGAACGCGTCGTCTGAATCTGGTCCTTACTTTCTACATGGCTCCAGTAAACGACAATCGACCGGGATTTGGTCGCCAAAATCGCAACGACGATTCCTCGTTAGTGTTTGCCTTCGTGTCGGTCATTTGTTCACCGTTCAAGTGGCAATTAGAAGTAGTAGGGAAAATTCACCTGTTAGGGTAAGCGGGACCCCTTCTCGTACTCATCTGAATCGCCACAAACGTCTACATAGAAACAAAAGCGTTCCTTTAGTCCAACATCCGACGATGAGGTGGTCATGCTCGACGGCGGCGGCGATGACGATTCGGATACCCCTCCAAACCAACCTCTAATACGACAAGCCGTCGCGTTTCCGTGGACGCCATCTATCACCACGGTTCCAGCGACTATAAACATGTACCAGGCGTCTCCTCTCCCAGCGCCAAACAAATTTTTACCCGGCCAGGAAGTTCCCACCCCACCGAAGCCGCGCCGAACGAAGAAAAAAACCACGCAGCCTCACTCTTCTCAGACTGGCCGTTTTCGCATTACATCATACAACCCGACGCCCGCAACCGAGCCGCAGCCGGCCCTCACCTCAGGCGATGGACCATACGCGTCGATCTATCGCGCGAACGCTAAGACTCCCAAAGAGAGCACGCGTGAACCGCCGGGGGGAACGCCTTCAGGGAGCAAGAAGAAACCCAAGCCTTCCGATTCAAGACCCAAGGCTTCGGCTTCCAACGCTAAAGTTACGGCTGTGAACTCAAAATCTTCTGCGGCCTCCAAGGGCAAGACGCCTGATCCCCAGTCAACTTCAACCGGTATACCTTGGCCAGCTGAGATGCTTCAGACGCATGCCCCAACCCAGCCTGAAGGTGGGCCATCGTCCAGGTCACATTATAAACGGGATTACGACCAGGATGCCACCGCTGGTGCGAGCCACTCTGTCGCTGCGAGTTCTCCTTCTCCTCGGCCTGAGCCTCGGTACTTACCAGGTATGATGCTCTTGAATTGGGGGGAAAATATCAAAACTCATTATTCAACAGTCAAACGGCCGCCTGTTTATCTCAGACTTGTTACAATTTTGATCGAAGATAAACGGGGAGACGTTCTTGATAACCAGCTCGCAGAGGTACGCGTCGCACTTCGAGATAGTGACAACGTAGAACAAGACGGATACTGGGCCAATGCCAGGGATATCGTGCGTCTGATTTGCATTAATCTTCAGGCTATCGAAATATTTTACAGTGCCAAACTCTCCAAGCCAGCCCGTCTAGGATTGATGGTAGCTCTTTCCCTTTCATATGCTGACATACTGACTGGCTCCAGGGCCGGCGAAAGTCTACGCTTGGAGAGGTAAATATCGACAGATTATCCTGAAGGTTACTGCAGACAACCAGGACGAGTATGTTGAAGCAAACGTTGTTGTTGACCCCCCTAGAACGTTGCAGGTGGTTGTTGAAGCTGTGCGTTCTGGCCGAACCTCCTCCTTCCATGGTTAACACCTCCCACAGGGTGTGCCTCCCGTTGGACGGGTGAATCCGTCACCAATTCCGAGAGCACTTCCAGAAGTCGATCCCTACATTACTCGAGCTGAAGCGCACTACCCATATGTGAATCCTCCTCCTTCTAATCAAGGGCACAATAGTCGCAAGCGGCGCCATTCACCGTCGGATGACTACCACGACAGACCGAGCAGTCGGCAATGGTCCCCGTCGACCTTGGCTTCTTCCCCCCGCGCAACCTCATCTCGCCCTTCGACGTCCTACCATCAGAACACCTTCAGTGCCGGGTCTCCTGACGCGCGAACGCCTGGCGCAGGGCAGCATTCGCTCCCCGGTCCGTCTCGTGGCGAGCGTTTTTCACCTGGGGGTTATGCGGATTCGCTGTACAAAAATCGTAGCCAGTCCGGATCCGATGATTCATTTTCCTCTGAATCGGAGGATTCTGATACGATACACGAGCGGGTGTCGAAAGAAATTGACCAGATCATACAGGGTGAAGCTAACTGGCAAGACTTCTTCAAGTTGATGGGCAAGCAACGGAGTGCAGCAGTCGTGCTGGAGGAGTACAAAATAGTACAAGGGATCGTGGATAAGTGGGTGGGGAAGCCGGTGCCTTCGGGGTCGCTCATCGAAAAGGTCGGTGTTCTTTGTGCGACTGTTGTCGATTGAGCTCATGTGTATATCCAGTCTCATATTGCGCAAGCGTTACAAATAGAGGAGAATCCCACCGAGCGCGATAAATACATGGCTGAGTGCACCGAAACGCTACAGCTCATGGCGCTGTATGGATCGGAGGGTCGACGGTTGCAGGATCCTGACGTTGCAGCAAAAGCGGCTGATGATAGCCCGCCAGGGTACAATGTAAAACCTGCCCGCGCTCTGTTGAAGCTGCTGCGGAAAGCTGATCAGCAGTGGGTTGCGGCTCACCCTGCCACCTAGCGCTTTTTCTTTCCGGTACTGTAAATTACTGGCAGTGTAAATAAATATTCACTATATGCGGTCCGGGATGAGCCGATCAACCGCCAAGCGGCAAAGCCTCTCTGGAACCGTGGAACGAACGCGCACAGCGTCTGAACTGACAAGACGTCGCCCTCCGAGCAATTCCAACTTCACGAAATGTCCAGAGCTGGACCCTCTACAGCGGAACCACCCATCCATGACTATACAGAGGGAGCGTCTGTTATTGACATCCACACAGTTGTTGGCAATAACAGACGTTCACGGCGCGACTCTCAATACAGCACTCTCTATGCTGAAGATGGGGACGGCTCCATGTTCAGGTGCGTCCGTTTGTAGTTTTAATGCGCCCCTCGTCTAATGAACACCATATTTCAAGTGGACCAGGACATTCTGCTAATCCTAGCAGGTAATTTGAGTGTTTTTTTACGCGCCTTCGTGGCTAATTTTTGTTCAAAGTGTGTCGAGAATGTCCCATATAGAGCCAGGGAGGAGGAGCACTGGCAGCTGGTCGCGTCCACGCCGGCGAAGCATGGACTCTACGGGCTCAAGGCGCTTGAGTCGAAGATCGAGTCAAGACAGCCAGGTGTCGAGGCAAAGCGCAGATGGTGACCAAGACACCGATAACGAAGAAGGTCCCTCGCCAGAGGCTAGATCGAATAGGACATCCACTCCTCCTCCACTGACACGGTCAGGCGTTTTCGAGAGCATCGCGAGTCTATTTGCAAGTGCACCTCAAACGAATGAGACTCCGACTCGGAGGAGGCGACTTTCCCAACGTTCTTCTGGCTCTGTGGGCCGATACTCTAGACGTAGTAGGCGCTCTGATGCCGGCTCTGACCACGCGCTTGACACAGAAGACGACGACGACGAGGAACGCTGGGGATATTCCCCTGGAGAAGAAGACTCTTCGGATGAATCGGAGTCGGGGCGCTCAATGGCCACTAACATGTCTGTTCCCGCGAGCATGGACTACGATTCAGAACCTCCGTCTCCCAACACCGGACAAGGGCTCCCTCTTCTCGCCTCTGACCAGATATTTGGCGGTGAGGCGCGAATTGACATGGATATTTCCTTCGCTTTGCTGGATGCTCCACCTCCGGGGCCTCCAAGCCGCCAAACTATCTATATACCCGACGAGGACAATACCATTCGGTTCGTGGGCTATGACACAATATGGTGGCGACAATTGCTGTGGAGATTCTCTTGTGTCGTAACTTTCGGCGCTCTTGGCCTCCTGGGACATTGGTTTCCCCAGTTATGGCTACGCTGGGTTGCCCGAGAGAAGGCGTTTCAGGATGCAGCTAATGGATTCGTCGTCGTGGAGGTATGTCTTGTGCTCCTATATCCTATTCAAGTTTGTAATGTTACGAAGTCGGCAAACAGGGATATCACTTTGTTTCGCATTCATACTCTGAATTACCCATACCCCATTTCCACTGTTTTTCCGACCCCGGTAGCCGATACCCTCAACACCCAACATTCAGAGTCCTCACTAGACACTCTAATCGTTATCGACTATCGTTATTCTCGATTCGCCCTCGACCCCAGGACTGGATTGTTTAATATGATTAGGTTTATCCCTATCCTTCGTCATCCAGCTTTCGAATATCTCAACTATTGCGAATAGGAATTGGAGGGATCCGTCGTGGACGGGCTCGCAAATTGTTCAGAATGGCATGGAAACTCCAGTTCGACAACAACGACTGACTTTGTTCGGCAAAAACGAGGTAGACATCGAAGGCAAATCCACGGTATCCCTTTTGGTGGACGAGGTACCTCTCTAATGTACATTTCTGGTTAATTCTGATTGGAACAGGTCATCCATCCCTTCTACGTTTTCCAAATTGCGAGCGTAATACTGTGGTCACTCGACGATTACTATTATTATGCTTTCTGCATCGCCCTCATCTCTGTGATGAGTATAACGACGACATTAATCGAAACGAAGAAGGTAACTCACGATTCGAGCTCATTTTCGGCAGGTATGTTGACTGACATGAGACCAATAGACCATCTCCCGAATGCGCGAAATGTCCCGATTTTCCTGTGATGTTGATATACTGGTGGACGGAACATGTGTGTCATTGCATGAACCTCTATTTTACCTGTATTCACTGAAATATGCAGGGGTTACTCGCGATTCAGCTCAACTCGTCCCAGGCGACGTCGTAAACATCTCAAGTTCTCAGATGTCCCTTATTCCGGCAGACATGTTTCTCCTCTCGGGAGACGCCATCGTCAATGAAAGTATGTTGACGGGGGAGAGTGTACCAGTCAGTAAGGTCCCTGCGAAAGATGAGGATCTCGTACGGTGGCGCGACGCAAAAGACGAAGCATCCAAGAGCTTCCTCTATGCAGGAACCCGTGTTGTGCGAATCCGAGGGACTTTCACTATCGACGGAGGCCCGGGGCACCCAGCACTTGCTTTGGTTGCTCGAACAGGTTGGTACAATTCTCATCGTTTGCGACACTGTTTTTGAGGCCGTTCGCAAGGTTTTAATACGACCAAAGGAGCGTTGATCCGTTCAATGCTCTACCCCAAGCCCATCGGATTCAAATTTTATCGTGATTCTGTAAGATTCATTGGGGTCCTTGCCGGAATCGCTGGTTTGGGCTTTTGTTTCAGTGCTGTGCAGTTTGTGAGGCTCGGTGTATGGCTTTCACTTTGATGGCCTTCCGCTTGTGTTGACTTTTTCAAAGGTTAAATGGCAAACCATTGTCATTCGCGCGCTGGATTTAATCACAGTCGTTGTCCCACCTGCGTTGCCCGCAACGCTGTCCATTGGGACCAGTTTCGCCATCGGCCGACTGCGGAAATACGGCATCTATTGCATCTCACCGAGCCGGGTCAACGTTGGGGGTAAAATCAATGTGTGCTGCTTTGACAAGACGGGAACGCTCACGGAGGATGGCCTCGACATTCTCGGCGTCCGTGCACTCGACCGGAACGTCCAGCGTTTTGGAGAGCTCCTCGAGGATGTGCACGACTTGCCACTGGGCAAGGAAAAGGCGACGTTTTTGCATGCGCTGGCGACTTGCCATTCCCTCAAGATGGTTGATGGTGAAGTTCTTGGCGATCCCCTCGATGCCAAGATGTTCGAGTTCACTCGGTGGACACTGGAAGAGGGGCGAGTCGCTGGTACCGGAGTCATCAAGGCAAAGTCTGGGGCGGTGCTAGAGCAAACCGCGTTGGTGCAAACCGTTGTACGTCCACCTGGTAGCGCACAATTTAGATTAGAAGACGCTCTGAAAGGAGCGGCCAAGGTGAGCGCCATTTAGTTATAACGTAAATGTTTCCTGATTTGGTGCTAGCATGCTCATTTTCTAGAGCTCGGAGTCATCCGGACATTTGAGTTTGTTTCTGCGCTGCGCCGGATGAGCGTGGTCGTCAAGAGATTGAAGAGCTCGAGCATGGAAATCTATGTAAAAGGAGCGCCGGAAGTCATGACGGATATATGCGACCGCGACTCTCGTCAGCATTTCTGCTCTCGTATTTTTACCTCGTACTAATCTTCTCTCTCTCAAGTCCCTCACGATTACGATGATTTGCTGTCCTATTACACGAAGCGCGGTTACCGGGTAATTGCGATTGCTGGCAAGAGCATCGAAGGCCTTTCGTGGCTAAAAGCGCAGCGGATGAAGCGGGAACAGGCTGAATCGGGACTGCGTTTTCTGGGACTAATTATCTTTGAAAACAAACTCAAGCCTGGGACAGCGCCAGCCATCCACGCCCTGCGCTCAGCTCATCTAGCATGCAGAATGATCACAGGCACGCTAATCTTACAAACCTGAATCTGCTTCAGCCCTAACCTCCAACAGGTGATAACCCACTCACAGCAGTGAGCGTTGCGAGAGAGTGCGGTTTAATAAACCCTGCTGCGCACATTTTTTCACCTATGTTTATTCGAGGTGGGTAGATGTTTCTTGACCTTTTTCTCTCTTCTTATAACGATGTTAGGAAACGAAAATACCCCTGGAGCAACCGTAGAATGGTTGTGTATGGACGAAGTCGCGTGGAAATTGGATACGTATACTCTGAAGCCCTTGACGCCCCCTCACCACACCGTGGATGCGGATGAAATCGACTATCAGGACTACTCGCTTGTCGTGACGGGGGATGTTTTCCGGTGGCTGATAAACTATGCACCGCTGGAGACGTTGCAACGCGTCAGTGCCCTTCTTCCACCCGCTTCTCCTCATTGTTGACGGCCTGTGTAAAGATGCTCGTCAAGACGCAGATTTTTGCGAGGATGTCTCCGGACGAGAAGAACGAAGTCGTCGAACGGCTCCAGGCGTTGGGATACACGGTTCTCATGTGCGGGGACGGTGCCAATGATTGTGCCGCATTAAAGGCTGCGGATGTCGGTATATCGCTTTCCGAGGCAGAAGCAAGTGTTGCCGCGCCTTTCACGGCCAGCACCCCGGATATTGGTTGTGTCATCGAGGTTATAAAAGAGGGGAGAGCGGCACTCGTGACGAGCTTCAGTTGCTTCAAGTATATGTGCGTCAACAGACTTGTTTTTCGCGCGCAATGCTAAACTTTGGTCAGGGCACTTTATTCGATGATCCAGTTTACATCTGTGACCCTGCTCTACTCCTTTGCCTCATCTCTGGGCGACTTTCAGGCTCGCTTCTTCTACCTCCAACCTGTCCGTGTGCTAATGAATCGTTTACAGTTTTTATATATAGATCTATTCATCATCATCCCTGTTGCTGTCGCCAGTGAGTAGATATTGTCGATCTCCCGAAAAGCCGCTCAAGCAATTCAGTGGGACGAACGCTGCCATATCCCCGAATTCACCCAAAGCGGCCCACTGCCAGTCTAGTCTCCAAGAAGGTGCTGGCGAGCATCATCGGCCAAATTATCATTACAAGCGGTGTTCAACTCTGGGGGTATTTTTGGGTTCGACGGCAACCATGGTAAAGCAAAGCGGGAGCTTTTGGCTCGTAAGCGCTTATGGGATTTGCAGGTACACTCCTCCGCCTCCATCGGACCCGTCTTCGGAAGATAACCACCTGGAATCGACCAACTACGAGAACTCGACGCTGTTTCTGCTGTCGTGTTTCCAGTATGTACTCATCGCTGCTGTGTTCAGTATTGGGCCGCCGTATAGGAAATCGATGTGGACAAATGGTGCGTGCGGGATTTGCGTTGGGAGATGTTGTTTGATCTAACCGAGCGGCGGCTTCCAGGGTGGCTGATGGCCTCTGTCGGGCTATTAACTGCACTGAACACATTCGTGTTGCTTGCACCCCCCGATGCCGTTTCGGATCTTTTAACGTTGATGCCACTCCCCACCGGTGGCCGAAGTGTTTTACTTTTGGGCGCTGTGCTGAATGCGGTGCTGTGTCTGAGCTTCGAGAAGTGGGGAGCTGGAACAGCTGCGGAGGTTGTGGGACGAGTGGGTAAAATATCACATCGGTGGAGAGGCCGCCGACGCGACGGAAAGATGTACAAGGCGGTTGAGGATGGAATGGGAGTCTAGGCCTCTCTGCGAGTGATCGGCTGGGCTGGGTCGGCATCGCAATGATTGGGCTTGTTTAGATACCTGTAACTAGCCAACGCTGCATCATTTCTTCCCTTCTCCTCCTCCTCCTCCTCTGCCTGGTCCTTTTTCTGCTCTGGGAGCCCTTCCTATCTTTTATATTCTCCACCGTTCAAGAAATTGTCGAGGAACCGCAGGAACCGGGCTCTACGTTTCATTTAGACTGCCCTATTCCAAATCGCCGCCATGTTATCTCTACGCCCGAACCACCTAGCTTTCCTTTTCCTCTTTCACTGCCTCTTCCTCGCTCTCTCGCCCGCGAATGCAGTCCCAGTGGTCATCAAGCGCCAGTCAGATGGACAGTCCACAACCGTCATGACCCAGTCCACAACTTCGACGTGCGCAAGCTGTATTATTTGCTGCCACCCACCGCTCACTCTCATACAGTCCCGCCGGCGACATGACACAGAAGTGTGTCGTACAGCTCACCCCGATTACCGACGACCAAGGTAATCCGGCGGTTCGCGAGGTCAGGACTTGCACTCTGTCGATGGACCCCGTGAACAACAACGGCAACTCCGGTTCCTCGACAAATACCACCTCTACTGACACCTCAAACTCTGGATCGTCGTCCACTGACACGTCTGGCTCGTCGTCGACTGATGCGTCTGGTGCTACTTCTACTGCGAACCCTGGTGCTAGTGCCAATGTACGCCTTCACATTATCTGCACCCTTACACCGCGCTAATTCGTGCATAGGGCGTCTCGTCCGTGGCCCCGGTATCCGCATCCGCATCCGCATCTGCAACCGACTCTGCGGGGGCTTCGGCTGCTTCAGCATCCACAACGGCTGGCCCGGATACGTCGAACACCGGAGGCGCAGCGGTGTCCGCCGGGGTGCGTTTACATATCTTGATCCTGTCAAGTCCGTTATTGACGACAACTTTAGGGTGTTACTTCGATCGCTGCTACAGCCGTGAGCACGGGCAACAGTGGTGGTGCCGCCACTACACCGGCGGCAGCGTCTGCTGCTGACCAAGGGGCCCCCTCCTCGTCCCAGTCTGCTGCATTTGCCGTCCCAGGACAGAAAATCCAGGTGTTGCCGATCGGATTGGGAGTATTCGCTGGTATCTCTGTGATCGCCTTGATCGTGGTTGGATTGGTTACCTACGAGCGCACAAAATACCGCAAGGTAGGATTGTGTTCCGGTCTATGATGATAACGAGTGCTGATTTCGGTGTTCAGGCATTCCGCGCGCGAAAACTGGCAGAGTCGGGAGCTGGTATGGGTTATGGCGGAATGGCGTAAGTGTCATTTGCAGCTCATGTGTAGTTCTTGTTGCTAATATGTGTCTTAGGCAACGTTAAATCGGCTTTCTACTTGTCCTTGCACCTATCTAGTATGAGTGATCTTATTCGAGTTGACCTGAAGCGATCATTTCATGCGGTGCATTCGATTTGAGCATTGTACTGATAGTTATATAGCAGTTCGACCTCGTCCCTGCATGGATTTTTTACCGTACATACCTTTTTTTTCTTTCGCATGATTCCAGGTTGGGCCCGTTGTGTGTGTGCAGAATAATGTTAAGCTAATGCCAGCCTGTAATGCTAGCTTTGGCGCACTGGAGACCCAAGCAGAGACATTAAAATTAATTCCGTTACGCTCGTTTACGAGGGAGGGCCTTGTGATTGTCCACGACGATTTATTCCATCGACAATAAGCACAAAACTCGCTCGGTCTTGTTAGTATTCTTAGATCCAGCACACATTTGCAACTTTGCCTCAAACCCTTGCTCGAACCTAAAGGTACTTGGCGGGAAGTACAATTTGTAACGAAACAGAGCGTCACGTTCCGCTGACACTGACAGCACCATGCCTGGTCTGAGATCTGTCGACAGGTACTTTCTGGTCAAATTCCGACTGAGTGAACCAATAAAGCGATAGGCTGGTTATCACCTTTCTAGTAGACAATTGCATCGAGTGGTCTGCGCAATTCGGGCATGGGACCTAACTGTATTTTCATTCTGACTCCTCTCAAGGTTCACGGCACTCCCTCCGGGTTTCACGCATGAGCTGCCTCAACATCTTCAGCAAAAGAAACCGCCTCTGAATCCTCATCCTGTGACTGGTGCCCGTTTTCATTGAACTTGAGCAGGTATTTTGCATCCCTTACATGTGTGTATTCTTTACCGCAGGGGTTCCTGTTCTGGACTTCGATGGTTGGTTTTTCCCCGTCTCTCGGTATTCCACCTGATCGTACCATGTTAGATTTTTGCTGTGGAGCTCACGGATTTTCTGCACTGCTGGTAGGTCGGCTTACGGCGGTTAGAGGATGATTTCAATTGCCACAGGAAACTCAAATCTCCGGAGAAGAGGCCTATCTGACCTTGTTCGACACCGGCCCAGATTCACAAAGTCTCGTCCGCAACGTGAAAGCGATGCAGGTCCCTGTAGACCGTCTTTCCCGCGTGATTCTCTCTCACTGGCATTGTAATTCCCTTAATCTCTTTCGTTAGAACCGAATACTAAATGAGACGTCGTAGCCGATCACACAGGCTAGTCCCGTCCCAGATTTTTTTCCGCACGTTGAGAAGACAGTCGTCAGGCGGCCTGTTATCCCTCCTGAATCTCCGGACGCGTAATGGGTCTGCATGCGTTGTCGATTTACACCCCGAGCGACCCGTATCTCGAGGTGTGTACGCGTCTCGCGATGATCCGTGTCTCTCGAATTATTCGGAATTTTCATCCAGGTATGGCGCGAGGCCCGCTGTACGACAAAGTTTTCGGCGCGTTGCCCGACGACCCGTCTTTTGAGGAGATTGAATCCGCGGGCGGGGTTATTGAAAAGCACGCGGAGGGGCACGCCGTGGCCGGCGGCGGTGTCTGGGTCAGCGGCGAAATCCCAAGGGTCACTTCGTTTGAAGGCGGGATACCCGGCGCCATGCGCTGGGTTGCTGAAGACGGAGGTAAATGGATCAAGGACGAGGTGTGCCTGCATTGCTCTGTTCGGAAGTTTATCCGCTGAGTCTATGTAGCTTATCCTGGATGAGAGATATGCGGTTATTGACGTCGCTGGTAAAGGCCTTGTTATTTTTAGCGCGTTAGTCCAGCCGTTACCCGGATATTAGATCGTTACTAACCAGTACTGTAGATGTTCCCATGCAGGCATCGTGAACGTCGTCCGGGACGCGCTAGCCAAGTTCTCGCGGCCAATTCATATGGTAATTTTCATTATTCCCCTTGAGTTTTAATTATAGTGCTCATTTGCAGATCATCGGTGGCCTGCATCTCGCAACTCCGGATTTGGCTGAACGTATCGAGCCTACTGTTTCTTTTCTGTCTCGTCAAATGACTCCCGCCCCAACTTTCATCCTACCAATGCATTGTTCGGGATTTCAAGCCAAAGTGGCATTGGAGAAAGCATTTGGCGACGGGTGTGTGCCCGCTGGTGTTGGGATGAAGGTAGAAGTGTTGGGGGACAGAGGGTTCGATGATCGTCTTTTTGCCCCCAGCGTCATTTAGGGTTTCGAAAAAGGTATACATAAGTAGTTAAAAGCGAGGTATACGTGTAGCTCCGTCTCCCATATACAGGGCAGCACTCCGTGGCATAAAGAGAGTCGAGATTAACCAAAGTATCTCCAAATCAGATAGAAACAGAAGAAAGTGAAAACAGCGCCGCCCAAGAAGATGTACATATCTTGTGTGCTGAAACGACATGAGTATGAGGCCCAAAATGCACCAGGGAGACCGCACACCTTCTTCGCTCAATCCATCCAATAACGTCTCGACTCAGCCCCAGGGTGTTCGCGGCGTCTAATAACCGTCTATGCGTCCCTTTGAGCATGGTCCTCTGGTCCCGCAGGTTATCCAACACATCTCTTCCCTGCGCCAAAAAATCGTCTAACCGAGCACCGGTGTTTTGAATGAAAGAGTGCTCGTCCAGAGCCTGCTGTTCTCTAGTACCGAAACCTGGCTGCGGCGTCGGCCCGCGAAAGGGTGATTCTGAATGCTGGTCACCCTGTGGCCGTAAATCTGGGTGCAGAGTCGAATGTTCTGCTGGTGTTGTTTGGAAACGGCGGCGGGTGTCGGATGCAGACGCGGAGGTAGAGGTGCCAGTGATCAGGTCGGCGCGCTGCGCTGCGGCATGCTGCAAAGCTTCAGTCAATTGTTCGGTTCGCCAGTGAAGCGTTGGCAAGCGTACATCTACGGCAGCCTGGGCTTTGAGTTGTTCAAACTGACTGCGAAGCTCCGTATAGTCCGCTCTGAATTTTTGTACACGCCTGAATACACCGTTAATACCGATAGGTACGACAACCCAAATTCGAACATTTGCGCCTTTTCCTGTTTTGCCTTTATTATCTCGCGTTTTGCCATAGAATCGTAGTCGTCAACGGTACGGTTCATTGCGGCGAGAGATGCAGAGATCTGCCCTAACAAAAATATACGCGCAACCTTTCTGTGAGGTGTTGTTTCTTGGACGGTGAGGTGGCGGCGCACCCAGAAGAGCTGCGGAATTCTCTCCATTGCGTAGACGATCCAAGTCAGCCTGCAGTGAGCTCGCTTGGCGCACCCCAGAGGTATACAAAGAGTTCATCGCGGTCGTCGTTCAAGACACGTTGTCGTGGGCGACGTTGAGGATGGATGTGACAAGTCACAATCGCGGTCTCAATTTGGAAACCCCGCAATAAAAACAAAGTTGGCTGAAAATGAATGCAATTACTGTGTAGAATGGACACGACTAGGTCTATAGATTCCCCAAGCCATGGAACTGATCCTGCCGGCGCGGAGAATCGCGAAAACGAGGCAGCAACTCGAATGATATGTGGATCTTGTGGAGTCGCCCCGTTTTCGCGAGCTCAACTGAGACTCATCATCTGCGACCACCGTTTCCTTTCTTTGTCTTTCCACCCTTCCGAGGGCGAGCAGCCTTCCCGCCAGCCAACTCGGCCTTTTCGGTCCTCCGAGCGCGCTGTTTCGTCCGTTCGACTTTCCGCGCATCCTTCGTTTCGTACCGTATCTTTCTCGGCTTGGGCTTCTTTTTAGATCGCTCTGGGTTGCCTTTAGCTTGAACAACCGTGGGGGGAGCAGAGGAAGCAGATGCGGTTGGAACTGATTTCGGTCGCGAGTCGGGATCTGGGTTGAAGCTGAAGTCTTCCACGACTGTCACCGTTGCCAGCGTCTCTTCGTCCTCGTATTCTTCCTCCATTTGTTTGCCTTTGCCTTTACCGGAGATACCTGTCCATTCATCGTCCTCCTCTTCATCGCCTAATAATTCGTTTAATTAGCTGCAAGATATAGCGAGTAATTGCGCGGACCGTTAACAAGAGCGCCGTATGCTTTCTCCACTTGGGCAGCATTCTCAAGGGCTCGTTCTCGTAACTCGCGGCGTTGCTACAGTCGCTGGTTAGGCTCAGGCGATGATTGACAAGAGCGCCACTCACCTCACGTCTTGCTTCAAGACGGTCTTGCTTTTCTCTTTCAGCAGCTTTTTTCCGAGCAGCCTCTGCCTTGGCTAGCTTTCGTTTGTGGAAGCCAGTCAGAAACTCTCTGAACGAGGCACGTAAAAAAAAAAAACGCAAAACACATGAATAGCGCAGGTTACCTGCGAGCGTCATCGTCGAACAAAATCTCCTTTATTTGTGTGCTCTTTGCGCGTTTCTTTGCTGCAATGGCAGCATGAGACCGAGTCAAGGATGCGAGGTTGTTGTTGCTCATAAGACTGATTCAATTTCCGAAGAGTGATGGGTCTATCAAGAAGTTTGCGATTCCAAAGATTTCCATAAGGGGATGCATTTGGATTCATATATTTCAATGACCCGACCCACGATCGCGCCTCCTGCGCCGCCCTCCTCTCGTTTACTTCCATGTTCTCGTACCTCAATCCCTGGCAGCCCCAACTCGTCTTCCCTCCGAACCATCAGCCATACGTCCCTGCGCCTCCCCCTGTCAGTCAAGTCGTATGGATTCTTGACTGCAAGTCTTGCGGAACCTTCCTCACAAATCGTGGCATGAAAGTGCGTGCTATTCTCCTGTCCGGCTATCTTTCAACGATAAATATATTGTTGGCTGGTTTGTTTATTTCATTTTCTTCTAGGCGGTACTCTTGCTGCGTCCTAACGTCGCCCTGTACTCGTCCGACGCGCTCCCGGTCAACTGCAGCTCAGCGCAGAAACCTGAGCCCCCCCGTCCCGCGACTGCATGCCCTGCGCGACCCCTGCAACGCACCTGTGAATGCCTCACTCAAACTTTGTGCTGTCATGGCTGTGGGACAGCTATCGGATACATGATAGTAATACCAGTAACATTTTATTCCTTGCTTTCACCGTACCCGACTCAACTCTACTCAGTGCTCTCGGTGTACGTCTTCCATCAGTACCACCAATCGCGCCACCAATGGCCATCGCTTCGTTTTTCATTCGAGCGAGATTAAAGCCAGCGAGCGGCACTATATCTCCGATGAGCCTGGCGTGATCTGTACTGAGGCGACTGCTACTTCCTCGCGCGCCCCCGTTTTGGCCGCCTATTCCGCCTCCGCGCTCCACAACGGATTCCACAACAGGTTTCACAATCACCGCTCCCCTGTATTTTACTCGCATCATTCTCAGTTGCCGTTGGCAGCTGCTTCACACCCGGAATTTCTGCCGACACCTCCCCTGGATCTCGAAGACGACTCCCCACCCTCCTCTAATGCGCCATCCCCGACTGCACCTTCCTTCCCCTTCCCGAACGACAGCAGCCACCTTACGATGGATTCGCCGTCGCTATATTATCCGGTTTCTCATTCCGACCACTTTCACGCTGACTATCCCCACTCGATACACCACACCCACACATCCCGTAACCGAGCTACCTCCGCGGCATCCTCTGAATCCAGTCACTCCAGTCCGCCACCTCTCATTCCTCACGTTCCTGCGTTTGGGTTACCCGCAGAGCACCTTGAGGCTCCTGTCATCCCGCCGCTGCAGGCCGGCGAAGTTCTTTTCTGGCATCACCTGGTCAGACACGGAGAAATTCCTGGTGTGATGGAAGATGCCCGCGCGCGGCGGCCTGTCACTGTAGGAAAGACGAGGGTGCACTTTGACCGGTGATCCGCGGGCAGAGGCAGCATTCACTTCCTCCACGAGGAGCCATGAAAGCGATGAAAGCATAACGACAAACATGACGACGTTCCTGTACGATTATCCAGGGTTACCCCATAGACTCTTTCTGCGCATCTCTCGGTGTACATTGTAAACTAGCCGCATGATTTTTATTTCGATTTATTATCCGACCGCGTATTTTTTTTTGTGAACGGAGCAAGACTCGGGAGCGACCGCCGCATTGCGACAGATCTAATGGTAAGGACGGTCGCGAGATGTCAGACGCAAAGTTACAATCAGTGGCGTCTTCAAGTCTTCTGTACATCTGACAGAGGTGATACTGAACCATGGTTCGAAGTTGCCCCTATCTCGCGCGTTATTTGTGAACAAACACGCTGATCCGAAAGATCCGGATTCGGTCACGGGTGCGCGTTTGTATATTTCGAGGGCCTGCACTCGCGGGTCAGGTCGGTTGAACGTTTGTGGGTTTCCTAGTCGCCATTCAGGATAGACAATGAGAATTTCAATGACTTGTTATCATAAACAGTCGAATATTCACGATCGATCGCGGGCCCGAGCGGGAGATGATTTATAAGGAACGCCACAGCAACAACAAACCCCACACAACTCTTTCTCTTAACCTTCATCATCTCTCTTGTGAGGCTCTCATCCTGCTCGCCTTGATCCCAGCACTCATATTTCTCGATTAGAACCAACCACACGATGCAGATCTTCGTCAAGTGAGCTCCTCTCCTTCAGCGGCTTTAATGTTCCTTATGTCATTTCATTTAGGACTCTTACCGGGAAGACCATCACGCTCGAGGTCGAGTCCTCGGACACCATTGACAATGTCAAGGCCAAGATTCAAGACAAGGAAGGGTACGTGTCTCGGCACTCGCCACTCCTGCATCTGGGCTTATCGCCGTGCATCAAGGATCCCTCCCGACCAACAGCGTCTTATCTTCGCCGGCAAGCAGCTCGAGGACGGCCGTACTCTTTCGGACTACAACATTCAGAAGGAGTCCACCCTCCATCTCGTCCTGCGTCTCCGTGGCGGGATGCAGATCTTCGTCAAGACCTTGACCGGGAAGACCATCACCCTCGAGGTCGAGTCGTCGGACACCATCGACAATGTCAAGGCGAAGATCCAGGACAAGGAGGGCATTCCCCCCGACCAACAGCGTCTCATCTTCGCCGGGAAACAGCTCGAGGACGGGCGTACTCTTTCCGACTATAATATTCAGAAAGAGTCAACCCTCCATCTCGTCCTACGTCTCCGTGGCGGGATGCAGATCTTCGTCAAGACCTTGACCGGGAAGACCATTACCCTCGAGGTCGAGTCATCGGACACGATCGACAATGTCAAGGCGAAGATCCAGGACAAGGAGGGCATTCCCCCCGACCAGCAGCGTCTCATCTTCGCCGGGAAGCAGCTCGAGGACGGGCGCACCCTCTCTGACTACAACATCCAGAAGGAGTCTACTCTTCATCTCGTCCTTCGTCTCCGTGGCGGGATGCAGATCTTCGTCAAGACCTTGACAGGAAAGACCATCACCCTCGAGGTCGAGTCGTCGGACACCATCGACAACGTCAAGGCGAAGATCCAGGACAAAGAGGGCATCCCCCCCGACCAGCAGCGTCTCATCTTCGCTGGGAAGCAGCTCGAGGACGGGCGCACTCTGTCTGATTACAATATTCAGAAGGAGTCAACTCTCCACCTTGGTATGTATTCTGTTCCGCTGCCGTTTCCACCGCTGACGGTTCCTAAAGTCCTCCGTCTGCGTGGTGGTCTTTAAGGGGCGAGCCGGGTACTTTTGTTGTAATTAGTGTGCACTGTAACGATGTAGTTGAAGGAACGAATGATGTTATGTGAAACACGCACTGCCTTGTTGGCTGCGTCTCAGGCGGCCGCGATCTGAGGATCACGGAGTGACGCACTCTGTCACAGCGTGCCCCGTCAGTTCTCTTGCTTGTTGTGGCCAGTCGCGAGCGTCCAAGCGCAGGTTGGCGACCGTCCCTTTTCTTGCCCCTCCTCCTCGTTCCTATCACCATGACCTCCCTCTCCTACACCCCTGGGAAGGTCTTCTGGCGTCCGACAAAAATAATGAACATGCGCGACCTCTCCAAGGACGATGACTTCCTCAGCCATCTCCTCGTCGAAAAACTCGGCACTGGAACCGTACCACTACTCGTTCATAAAATGGACTCGTCTCGCAGGCTACCCAAGACGGACGCCGATGACCTCCTCCAGATTGTTCGACGCGTACGTTCCCCCTTATTCGCTGGAGGTGTTGTACGACGCGCCTTACCACTATTTTCGTGTATTTTCTTAGCTGGTCGTCACCAAGGGCCCCGTTCAGCCCGTCACACGCCAGGCCGTCGACGAACTCCTCGTGTACGTGGCGCCGGCTTCTCCTGAGTAGACAATGGCTCACCGCTCATTCGCACACCAGGCTCGCTCCCATCCGCTACTACCTCAAGCAGTACACCCAGAAACAAATCAACGCGTTTGCCACGTGCGTAGAGCTTCCGTTCCCGCTTCTACGAACCCCAGCACTCATCCCCCTCTCATCCAGCCATGCATCCCGGTATTTCGAGCTCTATCATCCGTCCGGATGTATCGAGATTGCGCACACATCCCGCTATTCACACCACACCGGCAAGTCCGAACTGTGTATTCTGGCTACACGCAATTTGCCCCCTGGCACCGTCATCACAGAGCTCAAGGGATCGATGGCTAACCTCACCGACGAGGAGGACAAGGAGTTGAAGCGCACGGATCTCAGAAATTCCGACATCCGCAGAGACTTCAGCGTCATACATTCAAAGCAGATGAAAAAGAATCATCTGTTCCTGGGTCCGGCCCGATTCGTCAATGTAAGTTCTTCTGTCGTGTGCGCGCGCCTCTTTGACCTATCCTGCAGCACGACTGCAATAATAATTGCGAACTTTTCCGAGAGGGAAAGTACATAACTTTCCGCGTTCTTCGACCAATCTTAATTGGCGAGGAAATCACCGCCCACTACGGAGATGGCTATTGTACTTGCTCCTCATTTTTTTATATCTACCGTTTCACACTGACACACTCCCTAGTCGGCAGGAAAAATCGCCATTGTTTGTGCGAGACTTGCGAGAAGCGGGGACGGGGCGGCTATGCGCCTGATCACACAGACGAAGATCCCCCGATCAGCTCAGATTCGGAGGAGGGCTCGGACTCGGATTTGGACTCAGACCTGGACTCCAACGAGTCTGGCTCCGATAGCCCCAAGAAATCTGGGCTGAACCTGAATGAACGGCGGACGCGTCGAGGCGTGTACGCTGTCATGCAGAAGAAGGAGGACTCTGAAGAAAGTGAAGATGAGGCGGACGACGTCGCTCCCACCGCGCCCAAGGATGTGACCGGCGGCGGAGAAATCGAACTCCTGGCAGAAGTGGACACGGCGTCCGACCTGACGTCACTGCCACCTTCACGGGCACAATCGAATTCAGCATTGCAGGCGGTCGCGGGTCCTTCCTCGTTGCCCACGCCAGAATCCCCTGGGATCGCATCACCTGCGCCGTCTGCCCTCACTTCGCTGTCGCCCGCTTTGACGGCACGTTCATCATCTGCCCTCACTTCTTTATCGTCTTCCGCCGATGACCTCCACTCCACTCCCAAGAGCACTCACCCCTCATCCTTCCGCTCCATTATTGCCACTCGCGGGCAGAAGGCGAAAGCGTCGACGCCAATGACAGCGGCGCTTTCGAAGCAGCTGATGACTCCGCCGTTATCGGAAGATCCGGACACGCCGACAAAGCGTTTGACGCGTTCGGCGTCTGCTGTTATGTTGTCCTCCAAGCGGGGTGCGGGCAACGATAAAGGGAAGGGGAAGCAAAAGGCTTCGAATGCGTCCACGCCCGTGCCAACTCCCTTGTCGGGCCGGACGCAGAAAGGAAAAGAAAAAGAAGCGGTCGACGTCAAAAAGGAAGAGGCTGAACCACGGATATTGAGGACGCGACCTTCCTTGCCTGCCATGACCGTCGAGGTAAACAAGGAGCCGCCACCCAAGCGCGAAACTCCTAAAGGTCCAGATGGCAAACCCCTCCCAACCTGCTCCACGTGTTCGAATGTGCTCCCGGTGATCTCTGTGGATTCCCAGGTGGTTTGGGGGCTCGAACCTACAACGAAAGGCAAGAAGAAGAAGCAGGATTGTCCCAGGTAAATTTGCGTTGCCATTTGGAGTGTATGTGGGCTGACCAAACAAAGGTGTATACGCCATTTCGCCATATATGGGCAGGCGTGGCCTTGTCGCATATCCATTCATGGCCCAGTTTTCCTCCTGCCGACTCCCCGTGAAGAGCCGACGCCCGTTGAGTCAGTTTCGCGCCGCGTGAACCAAAAAGCCCTTTCGGTTCTGGACCGCAAGTTAGCTGCGGCTGCCGCGGACGCCTCTGCATCTGCCAAGTCGCGCAAGCGGCAAAGAGAGGAGGAGGAAAAGCCGATGCTTAAGCGACGGAAAACGGAACCCCTTATGCGCGTCGAGACCTCAAAGAGAGGAAAGTGGGCCTGGAGGGGACGCCACAGTTTGCCAGGCCATCAGATTGTCCGCACGTATGGGCGGGGTGGTAAAGGAGGGCGGAAACATCGGTCGGCGTCTCCAACTTCCATTAAATCCTCCAGCAAGGACGAGGAAGCTGAGGAACCCGAATCCGAGGCAGCTCCTGAGGAACCGGAAGAGGCTGAGAAACCCACGCCGAAAATTCAGAGGAAGAAGAAGACGACTACTCCGCAGCCTACCCTTTCTCGTGCGCAGAGAGCAGAGGAACGCGAGAAAGTTCGGCGGTGGCAACAGAAAGTCAAGGAAGAAGCTGAAGGCGACGAGGACGAAAATGCGACTGGTTCAGCGCGCAAACGTTCGAGCGCTGACGTCGAGGGCCTCGAAGATCGTCCCAAGAAGAGAGGACCCCGGCCGAAGGAGAAGGAAACACTACTGCCATTGCAGAAAGTCATTCCACGCCCATCGTCCGGCTTCCGTGGCGGTCAACTCTTCGCAAAACCGAACCCCTTGAGCTACGCATTGCACGCCTGGGCTAGTCCTTTGGTATCTACCGCATCATCTTCGGAAGATGAACTGCCTCCCGTTACCCCGGAGGACGAACCATCCGTGCCGGCTTTCACCTCTCCCAACCCCAATATCGACCTCGCCTTCAAACCCACTCCCTTCAGCTTTGCTAGACGCCGCTGGGGTTCGGGGTCGACTCCTCCCGATGAGACAAAAAGACGAGGAGTCAGTACCAGTACTCCGTCGTCCACCGACCCGGATGTGTCAGAGTCGTCTCAACGGGACGACTTATTTTTCAATGGTCGTCCTCCTTCGTCATCTCTGAGTCAAGACAGCGCGGACGCTGCTCTGGGTCCTGCGTGGTGTCCGAATCCAGTCAAAGACAACACCCAGCATATCAACAGATCTCCCTCGCCATTTGCTTCAAGCCTGTCTGAGTACTCTGCGGTCAATGTACGCCCTATTGGTCTACGTTCTTTCTTCTTTGCTAACTTGGTGTTGCAGGATGAATCGCCCACACAGCGCACCGTTATGCGTACTCCGTTGTCGTCGCCTCTGCGGGATACGCGTACTCCTCTGCTGTCTCCTCTGCAAAATAGCGACTCCTCCCCTTTACCTCTCCTTCGGAGGATTTGTTCTCCGATTTCCTCCCCCTTGTCTTCTCTCGACAGCGCACCTGCATCGCCTCGAAATGGCCAAGTACGTCGCCACCAAGCGGAGCGCCTTTTCATGGTCTAACCGCTTCCTTTTCAGACTGAGGCCGATTTAGGACTGCTTGCAACGAATGTCGTGATCCTCAAAGGTTGCAAACCTGCGACCTTGGCAGATCTCATGTCGTCGCCGAATCGAGCTGAAACTATATGGGACTCTCCGCTCACATCGTCCATCGATTCGGACCTGGATTCATGATACCGATACCCTGCCGATACCTAATTATCCACTATTTTTGAGCATCCCACACAATAGTTGTATGTATACTGTAATTACTCCTCTCATATCCAAGCTTTCTTGTTCTGTCTTTTTTATTTGGTGGAATACGTGAAATTAACGACATGCATCTACTACTACTGCTGCCCATCCGGCTTAAGTGAACTACGGCCCGCGCGCAATATTTCGTCCGTCGAAAGCAAGTTGACAGCAATTACTGAACTGGAAGGATAAAGATTAGCTGGGGGCATCACAGAATTCGAGGCGAGTTTACCATGAGTGAAGCATCTGTCTCTTGACTCTATAGTTGTCCCATATGCCCTCAACCGTGGGATCGAAAGGCTCGCCAGTCACCAGGTCGATACCGACGGTGTTTCCCTCCGCTTGCTCATCCTGCCCACCAGTTAGGAAGGAAGCCGTTGAAAACCGCGGGCAATCATCGTACCTGGAGAGCGACAATGGCATTTTGAACGTCAAAATTGCCGTTTTGTGCCAGTGTTTTCGGTATGATGAGTAACGCGTCTGCGAAGGCCTGAACGCCCATCTTGACCCGTCCCTTGGCGCTCTTCTTGACCTTGTCCACCAGATGGCCGGAGCAAGCCACCTCGAAGGCGCCTGCTCCCGGAATCAGCGCATCGTCTTCGATTGCGTTTTTGACCGCGCGCAGCCCATCCCGCAGAGCCTCCTGGATCTGAGTGATGGTGTGGCCGTTGGGCCCTTTGACCAGAAGGGTGACGGATTTGGGAGCTTTGACCTCTTCGACGAAAGTGTATTTTTCTTCGCCGAGGGTGTGCTCGTAGACGAGCCCGGCCCAACCGAGTACCTCCGGAGTAAGGTCGTCTACGGAGTTCTGAGCGATACCGCCCGTGATGAGCTGTAGTCTGAGGGCACGGTCAAAAGGCGTTGTCAGATGAGAGTAGAGACAACATGCCGTTCCATGTTCCGCCTCTTTGCGCGTCGCAGAGCGAAAATGCCATTCTTGGCGAGAATGTCAAGGCTGAGGGGGTCAATGCCTTTTTGGTTGACCAAAACAAAGTTTTTCCTCTTCTCTTTGCTATCCACCTCTTGATCACAGACGAGGTTTTTAAGATCCACGATTTTCTTGACCTTCATGTCCACGACTTTCCGCTCTGCCTCGACGAGCTTCTCACGCTGTTCTGCTGAAGAATAGAAGAACCCAGAGTTCACCTCGCTGTAAAATCGTCAGTTTTACCCCGCGTCTTGAATGAGAAACACATACGTCTTCTCGTACTCCAGACTGACATTCAGAGTCAGGATAAACGCGTTTTCGACACGTTTAGGCATATCGGGATGCCGTGCGCCGTGGTCCATGACCAGACCGCGAATGAGCTGAGTTTCCGATGCTGTCCGATGTTGCATTTTCATTATCTCAACCATGTGGAGGTCGATGGGATCTCGCCATTGGTCGGCAGCATCTGCAAGCGTTGAGATTATATGCAATGGATGAGACGCCAAAGTTCGCACCTTTGGACGGCGGGGGAGGGCGGATGGTGAGGACGGCATCGACAACGTCTGCTGCAAGTTGCTTGGCCATCAAGCTGCTCACTTTCGTCGCCAGAGATGTATTGGCTACATTGATAAGTGTAGCACGGTCTAATTTGACGGTCTGCTTGAAAGTATCCAAAAACTAGCCTCGAATTGATACCTGTCAGATCCATAGCCTATTGGAACCAGACTCACAGCTAAAGATTCTTTTTTCGCCAAATCGAACCCCTCCGCAATAACAGCTGGGTGGACGCCCTCCGAGGTGTATCGATCGGCCTGCTTCAACAATTCGCCTACGAGCAAGACCACCGACGTTGTCCCGTCGCCTACTTGGTCGTCCTGAGCCACAGCGGTTTTTGCAATCATGGCCGCGGTTGGATTTTGGATCTGCATCTCGGAAAGTAGGACCTTGCCGTCCTTGGTCATTTTGATCTGCCCCGAGCCATCCACAAGCATTTTGAGGGTTCCCTTGGGACCTAGAGAGACTCAACGTTGGACTGGGGTGGATTTACACGGATATGCGCGTACCAAGATTGCCTTTGACAACGTTGGCGAGACCCATGGCGCCATTTGTATTGACCTGGGGAGGATAAGATGAGGGTAGAGGGAGAGAAGAGATGTACCTGAAGGGCGGCGGCTCTGCGGATGCTCTCCGCCTTCGGGTTGATGAGCTCGATGCTCGACATTTTCAGGGATCAAGTACGCGTCTTGTAAATCGCAGGTGGCTGTGTCGATCTCATCACCTCGCTCTCGCTTGAACCTGCCTGCGCTTTGTTTATGTCTCCTGCTCGTGTCTTGTTCACCGTTTTAATTTAAGGGTCCCTAGTAAACCACCCTCCTGGCCTCTATCTTTACTCAGCTCTTCTTCGCATCCAGCCCACCGTACCAGCTTTCAACTTCCAACTGCCTCAAGGTCTAGTGTATTCTCAACCGCCTGCACGCAGTGGCGTTGTTTTGCGTCACCGCTGTTTAATACTCTATGGGCGACAAAATCGAATTTTCAAAGCCGACTTGGCGCGGTAAACTAGAGAGGTGTGTATTCGAAACCGAAAAACAACGACACAACGGACGAGGGACGAGGGATTGACCATCAGTTGCCGATGCTGGGTGCGTTGTCATAAATGAATGTCGAGTAGGGAGGGCTGATCGTGGAGGGCTACATAGCCGTGGATGGAATACAGTGGATGCAAGCGGCAAGCCACCAATATTATCATATGGGTGGGGGTAACGAAGGTGGAAACGGAGCTGGGACCCTGTTGTGAGCAAGTTAGTTCTTCCCGCATGTCGTTTCCGTTTCCATTAGAGCACTCACCGTTGGGAGATATGATACAGGAAAAGGTATGGTACACTCAGATATTAATCACTAACACCCACCGACCGTTCGACCGTTTCAAACCGTCGAATATCCGTTTCCCTTTAAGCAGGTCCACACGGAGGAAGCCGGTCTTTTTGAGATTGACGTCGGAGATCCCAGGGCTATCCTTGCACCTCTGCTCGAAGGCAGGCTGATATTTGGCTCTGTCTGCTGGCATTTCATGCGGCCGCGGTTTCTTCTGGTACTTGCAGTAAATCGCGTAGAAGACATCAATGCATCGAAGACCTTCCGGCCGCTCGACGATGAGCGAACCCACGTGTGGACAGTCGATTATAATCTCGGTAACCTTGCAGTGGGTAGAGACCGGGAGCTCGCGGTCCTCCGGAGGTAATGGAAGGAAATGCATGGCCCGGTTATCTTTGACGTTGATTGGCTCTCGAGGGTCGAAGGCCACGTCGAAATAAAGCAGAGGGTATTTTAGGTTCCGCCGCTCCGCGTAGGACACCAACGGCCAGCTCAAAACGATGGACTCGTCTTTGAGGGCGACTGATACGAGAGTCAGCTTGGCTCGCACCACGTATCGTTCTCCGAACCTTCTTTGATTTTTGCCTTCATATATTTCGGTGTATTTGGGCCTTCGTGTTTTCCCGGAGCCGGGGGCGCAGGAGCTAAACGTTTTCAGTCTTCTTCCACTGCTGGAAGCAAACCATACCGACCACTTGGTGCCCATGTCGTCGACTGGGACATATAGTCTGGGAGAAAAGCCGTTCAGGTTCTGTCGCAAACCGAATGTCTATCAGAATCTTACCTGCGGGATAATGTCGAACCTTCGAGGACCCGCCTCTCACTGGTGATGGTGATGGGTGCCCTATATTGCCCGTCGCATGATCAAATAGTTCATAATCTGAAGGATTTACGAACTGGAAATTGATTGGAATACTGGGTAGGTCCTGTAGCTTGCAGATTGGGCGATTGATTCCGATGCTAAAGAAGAGTGAATTTTTTTTCTCAACCAAATACAATCACCTACCGTGCTTGTTGGTCAAAGATGAAGCTCGATCTCTTCCAGGGTACGCATAATCATATCGCGAAACTGGCACGGGCGCTGGAGTCATCGATCTCGGAATGGCCGCGACATTCGATGTCTTGACGCTCGCTTTACCCAAAAGCGAAGACAAACGTCTCCTGGTCCCTCCAAAAATCTTGGTGTCGTTATCCGGAAGCGAGATGCTTCCCAATTTGGGAGTCGGCGGTATCTTTCTCGATTCGGACATGTTGTGGATAGGGTCGTATTGCGGACAGGATCGTAACGAAGAGACCGGAAGGTGGGGGAGGGGGGCACGTCGTTGGAATTATTCCACTGGGTGTCTGGAGGCGATAAGTCCATGAACGGGTGTGAAAATTGAAACGCCATAAATGCGGGTCCACAGCTCACCTAGACGTGATCGAAGGGCTGAACAGGAGTTCAATGAGCTGGCGTGGTGGCTCAACCTCTTAGAAGACCCTCGAGGCCCTCTTGCGACTCCAAGCACCTTTATGTGCTGAAGGCAGGACGCAAGGCCTTGGACCAACACGAGGCGCTCATGATGTCCAGCAAAGGGGCCGGGCTGCCGGATGGGCCAATCATATTGTTTCCTGATACCCATGTGAGAAGGTCGCAATAGACGGTGCCCACAGTTGACACTTGACTGCTACGTAACACCTGGAGTCGCTTAACTGGCTGAGGATAAAGTGTACAAGACCGAGGGAAGGATTGAGGCCTGCCGGGCGGATAGTTGACCCTCGCGGCAATCTGCGGCTAGGAGTGCAGTATCGGGGAAGGCGACAAGAGTGGTAAGATCGAAACGCGGTGAGCTTCTGTGAGCATTTAAAGACCTTCTGACCACAGAATCAACGGCGCCCTCGGAAGCTCTAGAGACGACATCCTGAGTAGCTCCGAAAGATCGAGCTAACGTACACAGAAAACATGAGGGAGACTGCAGAGGCCAACACTGATACGGCTTCTGTTCTCAGTCTTGGATTCAAGTTGGCGACTTGACCTCAACGTCGAGGCGGCTGGCGTGATCGAGTTCTACGATTGAAGACATGCCACAAAAAGCAGAAGTTTTCGGGGGGTGTATGGTTTGACGCGTCCTGAAAGAAAAGTGGATATGGAGCAGGGAGAACGAAGGAAAGCCTGAGTTAAACGATTCCCAAAATGGATGTTTCCGGATTGAGTACGGCTAGCGCTAAAAGGGTGGCTGTGGCACTTCGCGAATGTGTGTCCGCCCGCCGGCAATATCAAACACCGGCCGCCACTGTCCCTTACCACCATGTCTTATAACAAAACTAAAGCCCCACAGCAGGCCGCGCAAGATTTCTACGAAAACACCAAAGCTCGCATTCAAAAGATCCAGTCGCACTTGGCAAGCAGCCCAAGAGGCATCCGCCTCAAGGACAAAGTGTGCATCATCACAGTAAGAACAGCCCTCTGCATCGTTAGAATTCCGCCTCACGAGACTAGGGCGTAGGCTCCTTGAAAGGAATCGGGTACGTAGGGTAGAACACGTTTACTTGCATGTTGTCTAACTTGGAGCTAGACGCGCATCTGCCCTCCTGTTCGCGCATGAAGGTAACGCCCACAACAACTGCGTACTATGGAATTAATTGGCGCGCGATTTCCTAGGCGCAAAACACCTCTACCTGATCGACTTTGACTCGAAGAACCTTCCCGGTCTGAAGGAAACCATTGAGAAGCGTTACCCAGATGTGAAGGTTGGTGTTTTTCGAGCCATAGTTAAACATGTTTGAATTCATTCTAGGCAACAACATTGCAAGGCGATGCTGCCGACGAAGCCTTGATCTCCGGTGTATGCGAGCGTGCGTTAAAAGAGGAAGGCAAGCTTGACGTATTTTTCGCCAACGTTCGTATGTTCGCATTCTGTGCTACTTGGTCTTATTCGACTACTATGAAGGCCGGAATTGCATCAAAGGACCCCTTGGAGTCTACTACTGCGGAGGTTTTCATGAACGTAATGAGGGTAAACTCATTATCGTATGTGTATCTTGTCCCACCCATAGAAAAAACACTCACTGGTTGCAGGTGTTTCCTCGCTGTTAAATTTGCTTCCGCAGCCATGAAAAAGGCAAATGAATCGCGGGGCAAGAATTCCAGTGGAGGAAGCATTATCTTGACGGCGTCAGGTTTGTTCTTACTTCTGCTGCGCCGAAAAGTAATTCAGCCCCCTTCTTTCCAGTTGCCGGGCTGCGCTCCGGAGCCGGAACTGTCGATTGTCAGTCTCACTTTGTGCTGCCCAAACTTTAACTGATTTTTTTAACAGACAGCGCAAGTAAAGCCGCGTAAATATCAATCCAATAGCTTTAATGTTCCTGCTAAAACAGATGCAGCGTAAATTCCATCGCAAAGAACTCCGCATATCAACTGCAAAAGACGAATATCCGGGTCAATTCCATTTGCCCTGGATTGATCGAGACAGGAATGACCACCGACACCTTCGACTACGCGCGTCAGCGGGGCGCTGACGCAAAAATCGGGCAGCTGAACCCCCTGGGTCGATTTGGTGTCGCAGAAGGTGAGAATCCAGATATTCGTTGTCAGACTCAAGCGCGCTCAAGTACGCTGTTTTCAGAAATCGCCCAAGCAGCACTCTTCCTGGCCTCAGGTCAGGATAATGTCAAAATTTGGAGGCAGCGCTGACCTCTTTCCAGACGATTCCAGCTACGTCAATGGCCAGAACGTTGCGGTAGATGGAGGTCTTTCAGCTTCACACCCTGTTATCCCTGGCAGATGGGCGTAAAGGGTACCCGTGCCGATGTACTTGATTCCCAAAAGCATACATCTTTTCTGCTGCGACAATTAAATCATGATTGAAGCGCCGATACCGAATGACAATTGTCTTTATCGCGAACCCATTGATCAAATCTCCGCATAGATAGAGGTCCGGCGCATTGCGAATACACCTAGATCCGTGGGTGTCTGAGCACAATGGGTCTGCACCGGTAGGAGGCAAATTTATCCGAAGGCCAGGTGCAGACACATACATGGAGGTGCACTGCGCCGTGCGGCCACAAACATATGCAAGACATTTGATCGATCGACCTATCTATTGTACTTGGCTGCGGCACGAGCCGTCCGTTCCTCGTGTCAACCCCACTGGCATATCTTCTCCAAAGTTCTTGATCTCAATATAAAATGCCCGCAAGAGTGAGGGTCCCGTTTTGGGAAGGAGTTGATTGCCCTTTTCGGGATCGTGCGAGAACAACGGAAGCAAAATGGAAGCAAAAATGCATTTCGTCAACGATCACTTGAATACACAAAAAAACGGTGCATCAGCATGGCTGCGCGAATGAACTGGATAAATCGTCGGGAGCTTCCAAGGAGAAATCCTGCATAGTACAGTGACGAATCAGTGGAAGCCTAAATGTGCTGCAAGACCTTCGCACCTTGACCCCCACACTTTGCGAGTGAATACACGGGCTTCTAGTGTCCGGGATTTCTCGTCGTAAGCGAAGTAAGCTCCGTATATATATATAAAACCCTGCAGCAACAGTTATTGTTCAGCAGAATCACGAGGACGTCGACCAGAGGCAGATAGCGAAGTTGCGGGAGAGCAGGTGTCGGACAAGTCCTAGAGGTCAAGAACACCCAGCGGCCGCGCTGGCTATGGTCTGACTTCTTCCATTCCCATGGTATGTACGAAAAACTCGCAGGTAAGCACCAGTCGACGAACTGATTTTTCCTGGCCGTACAAATGGGAACGAAGACATCAGACCAAGGCCAGCCACCGGCCGCTGCAGCGTATACTTGCTCCTGCATTTGCTCGGGCAAGACTGAAGTGAAACACAAGAGGGGATCAGCGGTGAGAGATGAAAAGATGTGGGGAACAAGAGGGCCATTTATATGGATGCCCTCGGCTCCAGAATAATATTCCGACCGGCGGGCCGCAATCGATACATCAGTGGGGAGAGGAACATTCGCCATTTAAAAAATTTCAAGCTCAGACTACCCACAAGAGGGTAATTTTACCCCAGGATTTGTTCCCGACGGTTCCATGTGGATTCTGACTTGCACACGCACGATGCATCAGGCGACTGTAATGTTCACCTCAGTCCCTTGGCCGGGAGGCACCTCGAGCCCGGGTTGACACCGGGATAACCTCGTCGCTGGCTGTACTCGCTGGCATCCAACTGTATAATTTTTTTTTGTCAGTGAAATTCTTGTACGAGATTTTCGAGAATCACCAGACTCGGACCTTGTTAATCATTCAGCCCAGTCTGACGCCACCCGATAGACCATTCGCTGAAATATTCATCTCCGCAGATCTCAGAAATTGTGGGGTTTGTTCTATAACAGTAACCGAATGCAGTTCTTCAGACTGTCGTGACAGGCTTGTGCGGCGTTATGGAAGCTGCGAATGGAAGCTGCGAACCCCACCGAAGGCCCACTAGATAGCATGTAATTGGATCCAACACAAAACAACGTACGACTAACTAAAATTACGGGGAAGAAATGTGCATCTTGTACTTTTAAAGTCGATCGGTAGACAGACTCCCTACTTCAGGTCTGTGAGTTTGACCTCTACCGAAAACAGTCAAAGGTCAGCAGCGGTACTGAACGGAAGAGAAAGACGCACCAAAAATAAGGGTCGAGTTGCCCGGAATCCCGTCCGTACCGCGCTTGCCGTAGCCCATGGCAGCAGGGATGGTCAGTAACCGTTCGCCACCAACGTGCATGCCAACAATCCCCTCGTCCCACCCTTGAACAACCAGTCAGATTTCAATAAAAATTCAGGCTGTGCAACGTTGCGCTACCTTTGATCACCTCTCCCTTGCCGAGGTGGAAGGTGAACTGCGGTGAAGACGGTTAGCCCATGAGGGAGAAACACACAGACAGCACATACCGGCTTTCCCTTTGTGTTCGAATCGAAAATTTTGCCGTTCTGGAGTTTGCCGATATACCGCATGGACACCGTGTTCCCCTTTTTGGCCGCAGGGCCAGTCCCGACCTTGGTGTCCTTGATTTTAACGCCACCCGCGACCTCCCGCTCCGCCGCCGGTTTTTTCTCAGACGCCGTTTCGCCGTCGGCCTTGACAGCATCCTTCTTTTTCTCTTTCTTGTCTTTCTTCTTTTCCGTCTTGTCACTGGCTTCAGCGTCAGGCTTGACGGCTTTGCCGCTCTCAGCCTTTTGCTTTTTGGGAGCCTTGTCGGCCTCCCCAGCGTCCGAGTCGCGAGGACGTTTTGCTTTTTTCGCCGATCCGTGGACAGCTTCATCGATTTCCTCGAATCTGTTTTCGTTTAATATTTGCACACACGCACGCCGGGGTGAAGAACCAACCTTGCATCGTCGTCGAGCTCATTAGGGTCCATCTCGACGTCAGAGCTTACGTCCTGGAGATCAAAGGCGTCTTCTGAGCCGTCGGAGTCTGAATCGCCGTCAAATGGTGGCATGTCCATGCCTTGTTGGTCTACTGGGGGTTAGCAGAGCGCGACGAGGCGCGTCAGGACGCGTACCAATGTAATTGCCGGTCAGGTAGACGGTGCTAGTCACATTGTTAGCAGAAAGACGCGTCAAAGTGGGAATAATGGTACTTGGGGCCGACAACCTCAAAGACATATTCCTCCTTGTCCTCCAAGACGAGATTGGTGGTTACCTGCTCAATCTGTGCACGAAATGATGGGTTAGAAGAATAGACAAGCGACACAGATATTACTTGCCTTGCCGGGAGTCAACGCACAGATGAAAGTTGAGGCTTGTTTCAATTCAAGTTCTTCACTGTCCTCCTCGTCCTGGATGATGCTGCTGCACAGAATGTTAGGAAAAGGGCGAGAAAAGATCAATAAGTGTACTTGTAGGTGAGCTTGAGAGTTGTGCGGGCAGAAGCGTTGGCCAAGACATCGCCCAACGCAATGTTGGTGATTCGGATGGCCGCGGGAGGTTCGACGGTCAATCCTTTTTTGGGGTCAACGACGCAGCTCCTAAAACGAGATGAAAAGTGGTGGAGAGCGAGAGAAAAACGCGTACCAGACACCAACTTCGACGGCCATTGTGGTAAAAGAAAAGTTTGTTTAGCGTGACACAAGTACAGCCACAGTAACCCTCGTGTGATACTCAATCGACTTACCATGGTATGTGCGCCATGAATTATCGCTGCACGCGCTAAATGGCTCTAGTCCAACGTTCTACGACCCTATCTCGCCGCTGTTCGCTCAACGCTCACCGCAGCGCTCACTCTTGAGAACTTCTCGTCCCAGGTCGGTTACTGCGCTCATCTCTCGCTATTGGTATCATATACGTCCTTAGGTCGTCGAACGGCACAACAAACCCGAGGTTGAGGCTGCGTCAGTCTGCTGGTTGGATTCCGCTTCTTCCGCTTACCATCAACCAGTGGATCCAAAGAAGTGTTGCTAAATCCGCTTACTATCTCTCGGAATGAGAATGAGCGCGTTCTCATCGAGCCCTCTGTCAACTCTATCCGCCTCAGCATCAAGATAAAGCAAGCCGATGAAATAGAACGTATTCTGTGCCACAAGTTCACCCGATTCATGATGCAGAGAGCGGAGAACTTCATCGTGCTGCGCAGGAAGCCGGTCCCGGTGCGTGGCTTCACTTACTCTGAACCCCTGTGTTCATATCTCTATAGGGCTACGACATCTCGTTCCTCATCACCAATACTCATTCCGAGACCATGTTGAAGCACAAGATCGTCGACTTCATCATCCAGTCCGCTATACAGTCCTATCACAATCCTTCTCAACTCATCGGTTCTGTTTAGATTCATGGAAGATGTCGACCGGGAAATCAGCGAGATGAAGCTGAGTCTCAACGCCCGTGCCCGTATTGTAGCCGAGTCGTACCTCACAGCTGCAAGTTCTCTTTCTATCCTGAGTTTGCGGTCATCTGACTCGTGCCCTCCAGTTCAACTCATGAGCATCGTCTTTGGACTATTTTGGGGATGGTGTATAGATTGCAGTCGTAGTAGACCAGCTGTACATGGAATTGTAATTTTTACTTGCATAATGCGTGTCGATCATCCGAGAAAGGCAATTCCTGCTTTGCCATGAACATTCAGAACAAGTCGCGGCCGACACCACAGACGGGCGTCTACAAGGCGGACTCCATAAAAGTATGCTCCTAAATCCACCCCTGCACTCTAGATTCATCACCGGCTCAGGATGTCGCCGATTCGCTCAATCTGCCCAATATTTCCGACGCAGTTGCCTCTGCGCTCGCCAGCGATGTTGAGTACAGAATACACCAGGTTATACAGGTATAGTCGCGCCCTGGAGCTTTTCATCTCGTTAAGCGCGTACAGGAAGCCGCGCGCTTCATGCGACACGGTCGCAGAACCGTAATGACCACAATGGACATCGAACAGGCCCTCCGCGTCCTCAACATCGAGCCGCTCTACGGCCACTCCTCGCACAACCCCCCTACGTTTAAACGCGCCCTCCCATTCCCACATACGCCTGCTGCAGGCCCAGTCTACTTTGTCGAAGACGAGGAAATCGACTTTGACCGTGTCTTGCGTGAGGAGAAAATCACACTGCCGAAAGGCGTCAGCTGGACCGCACACTGGCTAGCGGTGGAGGGCGTGCAGCCGCTCATTCCCGAAAACCCTCCCGCGATCCCGAAAGAGGTCGCCCCGGATGTCAAACCGGCATTGACCAACGGTGTTGCTGCGACACCGGCATTGGCGGCTACGAAGAAAGCAGAACAGCAGCTTCAGCAGCAACAGCAACTCGTCAAGCAGGTGCTTTCGCGAGAGCTGCAGCTGTATTACACGCGGCTCACGTCGTCGCTCTTGCCGCCTGGATCAGACCTTACCAAACGTGACGCGGCGCTGGCTAGTCTACGGAGCGATGCGGGGCTTCAAGCGCTGTTGCCTTACCTCATCAAATGGGTAGGCGACGGCGTAGTACGCGGGCTGAAGGACGGCGGGACGAGCGAGACGGACGGGAAGGTGCTCGAGGTGCTCGTCTCCGTCACTGGTTCCCTCCTTGCGAACCAGACGCTCTTCGTTGAGCCATATGTGAGTCCAACACTCTCCCAACGCCGAGTATCTGACAACCACACTTGGGCAGCTACATCAAATGCTGCCCCCCATTCTGTCTACCCTGCTGCATTCGTCCCTTCCCCCGAGCCACGCGACGCTTCTGCGCACTTCCGCCGCTCAGACCTTATCGCGTCTCCTCACCGAACACTCAACGACATATCCCTCCCTTTCTCCTCGCATAATGAAGACTCTGCTTCTCGCGCTCATATCGCCGGGGAAGAGCAGCGGCACGCGCCACGGGGCGATCCGCGGGCTGGTGGGCATCGGAAAAGAGGCTGTTCGGAAAGGTCTTGTGGAGGGCGGAGGCGCCAAAGTCGTCGGAAGCGAATGCACCGACGACGCGTCGCTAGTCGCTGCTGTCTTGGTGAGATTTTTTTTTTCTTGCGGGTCTGCACATTGCTGCAACTTTGTCAGGACGCGCTGCGCGTATTCCGAGCTCCGGCAGATATGGTGGATTCGTTGGACCCGTCGAATCCAGCGGATGCGACTGTTATAGATGAGCTCAAGTCCACACTGGGAGACTTATTTGCAGAGCAAGTGATGCAGGACGCGACATGGGCGCGGGCGATACTGGGCGCCGTGCCCGCGTCATGATCCTTGCCTGTTGTAATTTTATTCTTACTGCTTTGTCGCCCGCTTTCGCTGACTATGTACATTGCTTCACTTGGGACGGCTTACATCCTACAATACATATTGTTGTACATCGACCTTGTCTTCACTATTTAGTGACCCTGGCCACGAAGGCGTACATCTTCTCCATCTTTTCCTCGGGGTCCTTGTCAAACAAGTGGTTCACTCCCGGCAACTCCTCATATTCAAAGTCGGCGTTCAATTCCTTCAACGCCGCGACAACATCGCGCGCCTGCCCGCACGGAACCTTGTCGTCGATGTCGCCGTGGATTATATACGTCGGGGGCGGCGTGAATTTACCCGTCTTCAGTGCGGGTGCGACGCCGACAGCTGACGCAGGGACGCCCGTACCGTCCAAGAGAAGCGACTCCAGGATACCTCTACCACATTATTACCGCGAAAACAGAAGAACTAGGAATGCACCCACTCCTGCACCATGTAGTGATAGAATATCGACCGCTTGCTATCCACGGCGGAAAATCCCACCTTGTCGGCCGCGGGGTCGATGAACGGGGCAACCTCTTCGTCAGGTATAACGCGGGGCATGTACGAGACGGGATGCTGCTTTGTCGTCCAGAATGGGTCGGCCAAGTCGGATATCGGGTAGAGCGCGGCGATGCCAGATACGGGGGCAGGGAGGTCAAGGCCGCACGCGGCGTACCCGATCCCGGTGCCGGCGAGGAGAGAGAGCCAGCCGCCGGCAGAACTGCCACTGACGACCATCTTTGACGCATCGACGCGGTTTCCTGTCGCCTGCGCGAAAGCGGGCGAGCGAACGAAGTCCATCGCAGATGCACAATCGGAGAGGATTCCTGGCAGACGGGTCTGTGGTGCTAACCGGTAGTCGGGAGATACCACGCAGAGTTTGTGCTTCGCCGGGGCAGAAAGGTGGTGGGGAGATATGCCTTCACAGCGTCGTCAGACTACAAATACGGGTACCATATTGGCAGAGTCTCGAACCCTTGCGCGTTCCCTGGAGCAAACCCCCGCCGTGCCACCAAATTAATACGGGGACTTTGGACGTCTGCGTCGCGCTCTCTGGCAAAAACACATCCAGCGATAGATCGAGTCCGTCGACGCTCCTGTATACGAGCTCCAATGGTTTCGGTGCGTCCGACATGGAAGTTGAAGAAAGTGTGGGATCTCAGGCTAAAATCGGGATAAGTATCTGCTGATATCCGGCAAGAAGTGGCCCGGGTAGCGACTTGCATTTTCTCACTGTCAGTGACTTCGACAAGCGGTCCCAGTCTCTGAGAGGGGTGTAGGTTCGCGAGAATGCGACAGGACGGAAAGCAAGGCTACGCGTTTGTCAAGTTTGTTTAAGCTTGTATATCACGTGGGGACGTGAATTATCTCCCTTTACAAGTCTACTCCGTCCAAAATATTCTTCACCTTGCGCACCATCTCAGAATCACCCGAACCGCGACTATACCCCGCTCTTCCTTCCAAAGCCAGCCCAGCAAGCTCCCCTAGCACGTCAGGCAATTCGCTAATGTCGCCGACCGGTATCTTCAGTTCCTTCTTTCCTTTCACGAAGCCCTGGACACTCGTCTCCACGAGCTGCCCCTCCACGTCGAACAACAGGCGGTCTATCGGCTGGCTCGTGGCTGGCTGCTTGATCACCCAGGTATTGCGGAACCTCCCCGTCTCGGGGAGTTCCACCGCGACACGGCGCGCTATCGTGGTAATTCCGGTGTAATCCTTATCAATAACGAGCAGTACACGGCCCATTGCGTCCACGGCGACCTTCTCTTCGCCGGTATCGAACAGTGCGAGTGTGAAGCCCTCGGGCTCGACTTGAGAGTTGCGGAGTACGACGAATGAAAGCGCAGAGCGGGTGGGCGAGAATGAGTCCGGGGATGGATGCGGTTTCGCCCGCGAGTGCCAGTCCATGTAAGGCGACTCTGGCGATGAGGTAGATTCGGATGCCATTTGAACGATGCACTTGAAAATGACTGTAGAAGAAGAGATTGAAGTCGTCAGTGGAGCACTGCTTCATTGCCGACTTGGCAAGAAATTCTTTGGGTTTATTCTAGCTAGTATGTACTAAGTTACTGTAATCGGACGCAAATATGTTAGTAACTATGCTCTCTGGCTTGCGGCTTGCTGCCTGATGCCAAATAATTCTATCAGGTCTGAAATGGACGTGAGCGATGCGAAAGAAAACAGCGGTATGTGCGGCACCTTGCAACCTGGCCTCCTTCTGTTGTCGCTGCGTTTCGGTGCGCTTCATGCCAGAGAAAGCCTGACACGCAAGCTAAGTAACAGCTCACAGCGGAGAATTCAACCCACCTCTTCAATCAACTTCTTCTTGCGATCTTGAATTTCAAGGACCTGTGTTCGGTGGATGAAAACCAGCAGAAAAGCCATGCGAAGGGAGGCCCACCTTTGACTCGACCGTGTTCTCCGCGATCAGTTGATATACGTGAACAGGCTTGGTTTGACCGATGCGGTTCACTCTATGCATGTTATCAGTCGACGTGGGGCACAGGGCTCAATGAGTTCTAACCTGTCGATGGCTTGAGATTCAATCCCGTCTTGCCACCATCTTGGGAGATTTAACAGTCAGCGAGCTCAAGATCCACACAACCATTGTGTAACTCACGGATCCATCCTACAGCGAATATCAAGTTAAAGAGCACAATGAAGTCTAGGGAGAAGCTCACAAGTAGACATTATTAGCCACGGTCTAGGAGCCATATTAGGGGCCGTAAAACAAGCAAACAGGTCGCACTGACCAGGTTCAAACCCAAAGCTCCCTGCGAAGGCTGAGCGAAAATATATTCGAAACATGAACTCCACGTACCGCTTTCAAAGAAATGAGCATCACTTTCGGGTTGCCGCCAGCGGACCGTGCTGTGTAGGAAGAGGCCTTTGCCTTTTGCTTTCCCTTTCCTTTCGCCTTGCCTTTCTTCTTGGACCAGACAGTATCGTCGGCGTCGTCGTCCAAGAAGTCCGAGTCGTTGGCTGGCTCCACGAGGTAGTCAGAGTCCTCTCCGGAAGCTTCGCTGGACTTGCGACGCCTCCCAGTTGAGGCGGGATCGTCGTCTGCGACAGGAACCGAGAACTAGATGGACTCAGCGATTGCCATGCTCGAGACATACAGGTACACCCCACCTGGGCGATGACCTCCTGTCGCCGTTTAGCGGACATACGGCCGTCGAACCGCACATATGCTATTCCACGTTCTTCCAGGCGCTCGGCGATTTTATCAAGAAAGCTGTAATGGATATAGAACCGTCGAGTGCATATAACAAGCCAGTATCCTTACCTGGTAAACTGCGAGAAAACGAGCGATTTCTCGGAGAGCGGCGTAAGATCCAAGAGTTGTATCAACTGATCGATTTTTGCTGAAGACCCTCCGTCAGGGCTATTCGATTCCTCTGCCTCTCTGAATGGCGCTTGCGTTGCGTCCATCGGCGGCAAGGGAGCGTGTAAGTCGTTCATTGAGAGCACGCGGCGATCCTGGAATAAAGTAAGAAAGTACGAACGCAGGAACAAACGACGAACATACCAGCGGACATTTCGGGTCCCTCGAAATAATCTCCGTAATGCTGAGGTGTGGTCGTGAACACCGGGTCGGGAGAAAAACAAATAAGATACCAAGGTAAACAGAAGATGTGCGAGCAGCTGGTGATTCTGGGCTCCTCCAGGAGACCGAAGCAGATGGGGCACTCTTCGCACTCTTCCACTGCTTGAGCAAGTTTATCTTGTAAACGGGCCTTATCGGCAGGAGTGAGGGCCATGGCCTTTGCATGCGCGTTATTTTCCAGTCCCTCTTCCCCGGCTTTCAATTCTTCAATGTAGCTGGCTGGGACTAACCCTGTGTGTAGCACCATCTGTCTCATGCGAGTCAGGAGGCTGAGAATGTTAGCTTGCGCCTGCCAACCACGGGCCAATTAAAAAAACTGTGCGCTCAAAACATAAAAAACGAACCAGTGTGCTGTTGCTTCGCATGCAGGCTTCGACTCGTTTCTTGGAGAGCTCTTCAACCTCGTCATACATGCCCTTGAAGTATATCAGCATGTGTCGATGTCCTGTCCATAATTCATCCTCACTCTCGCTTCATCCGACAAAGCGACGGGCACGATTATCATCTCGACCTGCACAATCATGTTGAATGTGTGCAACCAAACATTCAGGCGAACTAGTACTCACAGGTGGAAGTGGGACCAAGCTGTTGCCATCGGCGTCTTGCATTTCTTTCGTGCGACGGATGCAGATGTGGTTCATTAGATTCTGCAGCGACAGATCAGTACTGGGACGCGTCCGAAAAAGACAGCTCACACGCAAGAGATCAGCACCAGCAGGGTCTCCGTCTTTCAGAGGCCGCAAGAGAAGCCGTTTGAAAAAGTCCTCCTAGACGCATCCGTCAGTCTCCCCTGACCGTTCCAAAAGGAAATACTTGGGCCTACATTGTCAAGCGGACGGCAGATTTGAAGAAAAGTCAAAATGGAGCCAAGATCCTGATGTCCCGTCAGTATTCTGCATCTTGGAGACGGGATACACTTGCTTTGGGAGAGTTGATCTGGGAAATATTCAGACGCCGGCCTCGACGTCGCGAAATAAGATGGACGTACAATGGGAGTGGCCGCCAGAGCCCAGCGCCTCTGTGCTGGCAGAGCGCAAACCGCTTTCGCCATCTTTGTTTTGGGGTTCCTGATCGTGTGCGCTTCATCCAGCACGACCCTCTGCGGTCACAGATCAACGGGCGCACGAGTCTTACCCCGCCAAAACTCACCTTCCATTGGATATCCAAAAGAACTTTCTCCACTTTCTTCTTCTTCTTGCTCGGCGCCGAATCCTTGTCATCGTGCTCCCCGGCAACAGTCTGATACGTCGTAATAACCACGTCGAACTTGCGCAGTTCCTTCGGGCTGATATCCCGCTTCGTGCCGTAGTAGACGTAGTATGTCAACGACTTGTGAGCGCAGTGGTCGTCGATTTGTTTTTCCCAGTTTGACAGCACACTGAGTGGGGCGACTGAAGGGTGCATTAGAAAGGAGGAAAGGCGGAAAGACAAAGCAAGTAAGGAGAGCCGTACCTATAAGGGTACTGTTCGAGAAGTCCTTCGGCACATCGGCCTTCGTAGCGAGGATCAATGCTAGCATAGTCAAGGTCTTTCCCTGGAAAGAGTTGAATCGTGGAGTGCACGATAGTCAGGAAGCATACCAAGCCCTGCACAAACATTAGAGGTCCGCCAAAGATAGTCAGAAATTGGGAGAATGAAATACCATCGAGTCTGCGCACAATGCGCCTCTGCCCAAGACCGGCGGCGTTTCTTGAGGAGTTTTGGTTGCGAGGTTGAAATAATATGCCTAAAGGATGGTCGAAAGGGTACAAATAATATGAAAACGACACGACTACTTTGGAACCGTTCTTCTTGAATTGCCAGAATTGGACCGGTTTGTCTTTCTCGCTTTTCGGTAACACTGGATTTTCACGCTCTAGTGCCCACTGAAGAGCTTGGCTCTGGGCGGTCAACGTCAGATTGCGTGTCAAGATCGAAAAAAATGGAACAAACTTGGTGCTTGAGCAGGTCCACAACCAGACCATTTCCTTTGCCTGGGGGATTCGGATGAACAGGAAGATTTAGAATGTCGTCAGTGGACAGCAATTGATCTAGTAGGCTGCTACGACGTTCTTCATCGTCAACATGTTCTAAAGAGCCCAACATTTTCTTGAGATCGGCAGCTTTTTGAAGTGCTTCTTGTTGCTTTCGATTCGCCTCAATCTGAGCTGCCGTCTGGGGCCGTTGACTTGGAGTAGCTTTTGAAGGTCCTGCAGTCGATGAACGCCCAGCAGCAGCGCCGGAAGCTTGCGCATTAGATGCCGCATTGCGGAACCCCCTTTGACCTGGAGTTGCCCAGATCAGCTTGGACTCTATCTCCTGCCTCTTGTTTGGAGAGCCGTAGATCTTGAGCGTTCTTGGCAATGAATTAGAATCGCACAAGACAGAAAATATAAATCAAGTACATTCCCAGGGTGTAGATAACCTTGGCCGTTGGGGCCACTGAGAATGCTGGTGAGCGGTGAGCTTCGTTCGAGAGAATGACATACAGTTGCCCTGAGTCATTACACCTAAGAAGATATTAATTACATCGCGTCTGAATTAATTCAAACCGCATACCTTCGACGCTGACGAGTCCTTGGTCGATTAAAGGCGCGAGCTTGGTGACCACCTTTTTCGGAAGGTGGCCAACTTGAGTGGAGGAAATGTTCACGACTTTGATCGCGTTCCGATCATATGGGTTTGACTGTCGGTAGTTAGCGCAGATAATGTTTAGAATGAGTACTCACCGGTTCTCGAGTGAGTCTGACTTGTTCTCCCGCACCCGCCATACCTTTATAGTACTGTACCCCAACCACATCTGTTGGCATACTGAGATAGAGTTCATAGAGTTCATCAGGCTGCTCGGCCTCAATAACTTCAACTTCCTCTTCTTCCTCAGCCGGAAGTTGTGGCTTAGAAGAAGCGGAGGATGATGCTTGGCTAGACGAGGCGGCTTGACTAGCTTCAAATTCGGCCCTTCGTCTCTTCTGGCTGGGAGCAGGATTTACGGCTTGCTGAGAGGCTCTCGCAGTTGGGGGGATGTCGCTTGGATCTACACGCCGAAGAGATATCGCGGTACGAATTTTTTTTTGGTCGGCAGTTCTGGGGATAACATGAGAATGCGAATGGAAGGTGAGGACCTTGGCTCACGAAAGCTGATTGAATCCAGCGACGCGGTCCATAGTGAGGGTTGCGAGTTGGCTGAGTTGAGACGCGGTTACACAACCCCAGTGAACCCATTCGATCTTTGTTTCTCCAAACGCGTTGGTATTAGTCTGGCCATATCGCAATGTCCCGACTGGAAGAGGTGTGCCCTGTTTGGAATTTTAGAAAAGACAAGGTGGTAAACGCGAAAATGAAGACCTTGCAGGGTTCTGGGCCGTGGCACTTTGCGTTTGCACTTTTGCTGTACTATAAAAATGTTAAAACGGGCCGAACAAGCTGAAAAAAAGGACGTGCGCCGACAGCATGGGAAGACATTAGCAGGACGCGTCTGGCAGAGGGGCTCGTTGTGTTGCCGTGTTATGCAGACACGTTGATTGACAAACAGCGCGTCTTTTGTCATTAGCACCCAACACTACAGTACGCGCGATGGCTGGTGATGCGCCCTACGACCCGGATCAAGACCCCGAAGAGCGACGTGTCGTGCGCAAGGGCTACCGTACTCTCGCAAAAAACGTCGAAGGCTCGTCCCCTCATCCTCTCAATATACTTGATCATTTACACAGTGCTTAGAGCACCAGCACAACTTGAACGATTATTCGGCGCAACAGCTAACCGACCATGTCAAGAAAGCCGACGAGCTCTTCAATAAAGGTATACTCTGCCCTTCTCCGCGCAAATGATTCACCCATCGGCTTTCAGTGAAAGGACCTCAGGAAGCAACGCTAGACTCCGCGTTCCTATTGATGGCCTCCAACATGGGCGCGCAAAAGGCGCGCGCCATGAAGTCCGGAAGTGGCTCATTCGATATCGACGACTTTGTGGCCAAGCTCGTCACCTTCATGGGCGGCGCGAAACAGCTCAACGTGGACGACGATTCGGATGGAGAGGACACCGAAGGGAGTGGTGCCCCTCTGGAATGGGATCGTATCGGCCGCAAGGCCTTGGCCAAGAGCCGTCGCGTGCCCGCAATGGGGTTCATGCAAGTCGCCAGATTACCTTTCATCATTGCACTTCTCAGCAGCATATCCCAGGCTCGGCCCGCTCTCGATCGAACAAAAGAAACGGACGTTTACCAAACGCGCAAAATTTGAGAAGGACAAGGCGGATATGCGGAAGCCCCAGGAAATAAAGGAGGAGGACATTGCGCGAGCCGAGAACGAGACCACGAAGAATGTCGCTACCGTAAGCCGGTGTTCCGCCTGCCCATAGTTACATCTCACTCGTTCAAACAGCTCGAAGCGCTCTTGGGCAACGAGGACGGCCCCGTAAACCTCTTCGAATTCGTCATCAATCCCAACGACTTTGCACAAAGTGTAGAGAACATCTTCTACCTCTCTTTCCTCATCCGAGACGGCAAAGTGGCTTTGGAAACACAAGATGACGGGCAGGTGGTCATTTGTACGACGATAATCCTTGCTTCCTTGACATTTCGAGCTCATTCGTTCATTTTCAGACATCTGTCAACAACCTGACGATCAGGACTACATCTTGGGCCTCAAGAAACGGCAGATCGTACTCGAGTTTGACCAGGCGACGTGGAAGGTTGGCTTGTCTTTTCACGGGGTTCGACAACCACCTCATTCATCATCCACAGCGAGCCATCGAGGTATTCAAGATTACCGAGTCCAAGATTCCTCAGGTATAGTAGCTGCTCGCTCTGATTTTGGAACGCGTCAGTAACACTTCTTTCCAGCGGCCGCCCGCCCGCACTAGGCTCGGCGACAAATGGTACGGTTGAGGGTCTGAGCGATCAATTCTTGGCTTGTTTATCCTATGTAACAACCTATTTCCTGTATACATCCTGCTAGTCTAGGGATCACTCGTGTGTGAAAGTCGTAATGCACATTATGAATTTGAGGAAGGATAATACAATATGATATGCAATTACTAGCTAACGTGAAATTCGTCGAGACCTAGGGGCAACATGCTCTTGTCTTTGAGCTGCGACTTGGTCCAGGACGACGTTTGGAGCTATCCGGTGTGAGATTCATCAGCGCCCAAAGAAAAAAGAACATACCTGAGTCTGCGCTTCCCGAGACGATAAAATATTCATATGGTCGGGGACCTCGGCGTCATTCTGTGGAATAGCGGTGAGCGGTATCCTGCGGTCAATAGCACTGCGACCCACAAAGAAAACTTCCTCTAGATCTCGGAATTGGACCCGCAAATCGATCGGCAGTTGCGAGGGCAGAATCAGCGCATGCACGGTGGGCGTGTACGGCCTAGCGGACGCAAGACGGTCCGCAGCATCCTGGGCTGGGCGTCGGGAACATGAACTACGCGCGCAGGACAAGACGACGAACCATGGCGGCGGCGAGAGCCAATCTAATGTCCCGCCTCTTCCCTCGCGCACCAGAAGGGATTAAAACAAAGAATTCAAACACACAGTCCAGGATGTAAACGGAGCCGTGCGGTGCCGCTTCCTGGCGGAAAGACTGGACCAGCGATATCTGGCATACCGTGTAAGAAATTGAGGGGCGCGAAGATGGGAAGGATAATACCGCGTTCTTCCGGCTCGAATCTACAGACCAAATCCTAGGCGTAAATCCGACAGAGGGCCTCCACCTCCAATAATCGGCTTTGGCGTACTCGGCATCGTCGCCCAGGACCATCCAAAACATCTCGTCGTCGTCGCCCTCGTTTTCTATCAAAACACTGATCTCGTCTGGGTTGGAGGTGAGAGTCTTTGCGTATTCCACGGCGGCGGTCCGTTCTACGGGCGTTGAACCACGCCCGTGCCAAACATATACGGTGCTGAGAATTGAAACGCAGTAGCTGAAGCCACTGCATAGATTCTTGATCCCGATATCGACCTGGTCGATGAAGATTCTACGAGGAACGGTAAACATGAGATCAAAAAGAACAACAAATGCACCGTACGCTCCGTCCAGGGACCGAACAATGTGTAGTGCAGTGTTATCATCTGCCCAGTGAGCTCTGCTTCCCTGTCGCACCGTAAATGAGGGAAAAACCGAAATTTAATATGAATACGAACTTGACGAATCGAAAGGGTGCCTCCGAGACATTGCACTAGCTCGGCAGGCTCCGACAATTGGCGGATTGGAACCTGTATCGAAGTTGATTGAGGCATCAGCGAAACAAAGTAGAATACGCACGATGGATGTCCCATATCGTTTTGCCAGTTCTGTTAGTTTCCGCTCTTCGCTCTCCCCTATGCTGCTACTCTTTCCCTGCCATGACCAGACAGTAGAGCTGATCAGCCCGGTCGAACTCGACTTTGAACGATGGATAATCGCGAGTATCTCGGTGTCGTAGAAAATATGAGTTAAACCGAGAGGAAATGCAGTGCTTCCAGCGATAGTCATAACGTCGACCTGGATCGTCTGCGAGTCTTTGCTTGGACCGGGTGGACTGTATTTCAGAAGGGGCGAAACGTCGAACCGAGGCAGCGGGTCGTCGGCATGAGCTGGAAAACGCAATCGGGTTACTCAAGGTTCCCAGTTAAACGGGTGGATGCTCACTGAAACGTATTATTTCTTCTTCCGCCTTCTTCGGCTTTGGAATTTCTTCGATCACCTCCTCGGCGTCTTCACCATTATCCCTCAGCCTCAAGCCAACCAAATCGAAATCAGGCTGCGCGAAGGCGTTCCCAACAGCTCGAGTAAGTGTCGAGACCGGGGTTGGATCCGGTGTAGCCTCTTCTTTCAAAGGAGGTAAAACCATCGAGTACCTGTCGTAGCTGGATCTTCGGTTTTGAGGCGGCGCACTTGGGACGTTTCGTGGACGGGCGGCGGGCAATTCGGCAGGCTCGTCATCCACGGGAGCCGGTGCGGGAGGAGTCGGAGAAAGTTTGCGGGGTGGATCGGTCAGAGCTTGAGCCATGTCCATTACAGTTGGTCTCCCAGCACTGGGAAGTCGAGAATGCACGCCAAAGGAAGAGATATTGTCCGGTTGTGAGAAATTAGGGGGTATAGCAGAGGCCAAACCCGGCAGAGCTCGTGGTGCAGGGACAGGTTCAGCCTGGGGAACCAAATTCGAGGGTTTGGGAGAGATTGGGGGCGGAATTGCCTGTGGCTGCGTCATACCCGGGAGGGCTCTCCGTCCAACCATTCCGCTACTGCCACCATTGGATCCCGCCACAGGTGGGGTCGGTTCTGGATTGTCCCAAAGTGAATGCGATGGTTTGGGAGAAATTGAGGGCTGCGTCATGCCGGGAAGCGCCCTTCGTCCAACCATTCCGCTACCACCGCCATTCGATCCCGCCACGGGCGGGGTCGGTTCGGGTTCGGTTTCCCAAAGCGAATGCGAAGGTTTTGGAGGGATTGAAGGTTGCGCCATGCCCGGAAGCGCCCTTCGTCCAACCATTCCGCTACCACCATTCGATCCCGCCACGGGCGGGGTCGGTTCCGGTGCAGCTGAGGGTTTCGAGGAAACGGTTGATTGGGATGGAGCCATGGCTGGGAGAGGCCGGCTATGAATCAGGTCATTCCTACTACTGGGCGGCGGTGTAGATGTAGGTGCAGAGGGGGTGGATACCACAGAGGAAGATGGGGGAGGAGGATTGCCCTCGTGCTCTGACCCCGAAGTCCGGTTCTTCTTGGGCTTCTTCGCTCGGTCTTTCGTGGGCTGTGGAAATAAAAAGGGAATAGTAGTTGCGAGCGAAGAGGTGGTGAAGGTTAGATATATAAAAGGGAAACTATAAGCAATTTTCTCGATATTTTAACAAAGAATAACGCACATGAACGAGCGGTTTGGACGACGGTTCCGGCAATGCTGAGGTTTTGGACGGTCGAGGAAGCGGATCGTCCGTACGTTTAAATCCAAGTTCATCTACGCCGGAAGCCTTTGGCGGTAATACAAACGTGGAGGCAGAACCCAGACCAGGCGTAGGCTTGACCGGAATAGAAGGCTCATCAACCTTTGCTTTCCCGGTGTCGCTGTACGACTTAGATATCGGGACAGCTCTCGCTGACGAGGGGGCTGTTGTGGCAGGGGTGTCCACCGTTCGGGACCTACGCATCGGTGCGGCAGTCGGCGACGGCGGCGGAGAGGCGGCTGGGGCTGGACTAGGCCACCGATCGAGAACCGATGGTTTCCTGCCACTCGTGGACCGAGGCCTCTCGATAGTAGGGGACGGCGGTGTGGGACTTTGCAGCTGTGAGCTGACTTTGACCATATTTTGAACAAAGCCGCGCCCTTTCAGCCGACTAAGACTCGGCGTCGGATCCTTTTGGGGAGGCGGGCGCAAAAATGCGAGAGACGGTGATTGGGACATGGAAATTTGAGGTCCCTGAGGTGAAGTACGGGGATCTGGTTGAATGGGCCGCGACAACGAAGGTGTCACGACCGGAGATTTAGATGGTGGGGATGAAGCAGGTGTGGACTGTCCAGAAGTAAGTGCTCGAGATGTGCCGGGAGCACCGAACCCATTCGAATGACTAGTGGTCGAATTCGAGCGGCTTTCGGTCGTATCACGAGTGGGCTGTGGGGAAAAGATGGGGCTATTCTTGGGCCCTGTCGGCGTGCTCATGGTGCGCTCACGAACGCTGGCCTTCTGGGGTGAAGCAGGAGGACTTTCGAGCTTCTCCGGCGAAGGAGTGCTCCGCCTTCGGTCTATGGGTTCAGGCGTACGACCTGGGCGGGGCCATGCTGGTTTTGGCGCTGGATCGGGTTCCGGAGGGGCGGAAGATTTGGCAGCCATACCCGGCATCGCAATACCACCAATGCCTCCGCGTCCAAAGATGGGATGCGGCGCATCAATGCGGGTTCGCTGCACGAACTGCGTAGGATCGGACCCGTCCTGCTGTGGAGCGTGCTTATTGAGTCGCGGACCAGTGGCTCTTCCGCCTATAAAAGCCGCCAGCGATATTGGTTCTGGTCTGGTTGAGGCAACGGGAGGTTGCTCTTTAGCCACGGGCGGCGAAGAGGAACCCATTAGTTTGTTGAGAGCCTCCTGTCTGCCTTCCAGGGGTTTAGGTTCATCCGCGGAGGTTGCATCTCGAAGAGCGGATGAGTACTCCTTGTGCTTCGCTATTGAAAGTAAAGCGCCATTCGTTGTAGTAGCGTTTCAGAGACCCACATAAATCCAAACTATTCGTTCTGCCCCCAGAAATTTGACTCCTGCGTAGACGGGCGAGTCTTGAAGCAGCGATCTCGTCCTCCAAACGCTTCTGATCCGCCTCTTCGTTGGGGTCGACCTGACTGTGCATGTTTTTTACTTTGCTGGCCCATTCTGAGAGCCCGCCTTCAGGTTTGAATGAAGGGGCTCGAGAGCCGCCTGAATCCATGCGGATTTGAGTCGTCCAAGTTCACCAATGAATGTCGAAACTCGTGCACAGATGCGGTGATCGCCGAAACAGGCAAGGTATAACGTAAACAGTCCAATTGCAAGTGTCCATGATTAAACAAATTTATCTCCACAAACTACTCGTCCCAAGTGAGCTCTAAAGCAGGTATCCCTTTTCCGCCCTTTTCTCCTTAACCCAGCAGCGTGAATGCAGAGAGGAAGAACAGCATCGAAGCACCAGCAACCTTGCTGATGGTCAAGGAAAGCGCGCTGTTGGACTTGCTCTTGGTGAAGGCCTCGTTAATCGCAGTCTGCGACACGTTATCACTGCTATCCGAAGACGAATTCTCTGAGGAAAGAGTCAGATGCTGCCCGTATATCGTGTAGAGGCAGCTAACCAATGAAGTTGGCACCGCAGATAGCGTCGATTTGCAGGGCAGCCTGTTGCTGGGCTTGGGGGAATTCGGTAACCAAGCTGAGCTGGCTGGCGAGACGGAAAGCCGCCTTGGTGCAGCCCGTGCATGCCAAATTCTGGGCACCGACAACGATCTTCTGGAAGTCCCCAAAGGCGGTGGCGACGTTCAAGTCGGAGAACGACAGCTTCCCGACGAGGGTCTCGAGAGAGGTCAATGTTTCCGAGACACAGAGCTGGTTGGTAGGGACACTAGTGATGCAAATATGAGGAGACGCGTCCAGAAAGATAGCACGCAACGCACTCTTTCAAACATGCGATGGAACGGGCGGTGGGATACACTTCCTGGACGATCTGGGTCACTGTTTCTGGGACCCCGCCGGCCACATTGAAATCGCTGGCGCATCCAGTAGTTATGTTGGTCACGATAGTTGCCAGAGTCTCGTTGCTTAAACCATGTAAGTCGTCGAGGTCGAGCTAAATGGAATGATCAATACCTGCAGAATCCAGTGGAGCAGAGGCCAGTGAGCCAGTTGTTAACTGTGTCGGGCACTGATTTGGCGTTGCCGACGAAGAAAGACAGCAAGGCGGAGGGGTTGAGACAGGCGGCATCGGGCGAGGTGAGGAGTCCCTTCAACGAGTTCGTGCAGTCAGTGGAGAGACTGAAGATGCAGTTAGTCCAGCCAGCTCAGGATACGAATCAGGAATATTACGATTGAGCAGAAGCGAGCCCAGCTGCCGCCGCAAAAGTAAAGAGGGTTGAAGCTTTCATGTCGAGGTGGAAAAGATAGAGCTTTAATAAGTTGAACACAGCGAACAAAAATTCCGTCCAGGAAAATTAAAAGAATGAAGAGGTAGAGGAAGAAGACGAGAGGAAGAACGCCGAGGAGCCCAACTGATAAACTGATCGCTTTGCCGCTCGATCAAGCTGTGCATTGCGACAATCACGTCCAATACATACTGTAAATTTAGCTCACCCGTACTGTATACGATCCAACCACTCATCGAGGATCGATATAAATATAAAAAGTCCGTTCTAACATGTAAAAGTCCTAGGCTAAGAGCACCCACAAGTACGAAGCGACAACAAGAGCAGAGCCCGCGAATGCACCGTGAGTGACAGTCAGCGCTTGTCCCGAGTTATTGTTTCCGTCGGTTGTCTTGGCACTCTCAACAATGCCCGTGGGCTTCGAGCCGTCTGAAACCAAGAGTCAGAAATCAATGCAGTAACATCAACGACTGGCAGATCCCGTACCAGTGAAGTTGGCACCGCATTGGTTGTTCAAGTCGCTTGTCAAAGAGGACGCCGCGCTCGGGAAGTCCGTGTTCAGAACGTTGTAGGCCTCTTTAACGCAGTTCGAGCAAGTAACATTGGAGGGAAGGTTTGTCGTAGTGACTGCGTTGGCAATAATGGTCCCAATATTGCTGATGCTCAGGGTACCAAGGATAGACTGAATGTTGGTCAAGGTCTGCGTGATGCAGTTTGTACCTGAGCTAGAACACGGTCAGTAAGGGGGCAACAATTACAGATGCGGTCATACTCAGTCAAGCAAACGATCTTGCGAGCCGTGGGATAGTATTGCTCCACCAAAGGGATGAGAGTCGCCGCGGAGGCCTCTGAACCATCAGCTAAGGAGAGTTCTGCACTGCATCCAGTCGTGACCTTGCAGCATCATGTTAGTTAATTATATTTAGATGGCGGCAGGGTCGACCATGTACGCACATTGGTAATAACCGCACTCAAAGTCGCATTAGAACATGGCGCCGCAGAGCACAGCGACTTGAGCCAGTTGTCCACAGGAGTGATGATGGACGTGTTCGACTGGAGGACTGCCCCGAGGAGAGAGGAGACGCTCAGGCAAGCACTGGCGTCTGAATTGGTGGCCACTTGGGTCAAAGCATTTTGACAGGCACTCGAGATCCTTAGCGATCTGTGAGAACGACCCTAGTTTGAATATGCATGAAAGCTCACGTCAAGGCAGAAACGCTAGAAGCAACAAGAATAGCAGTGGTGAAGACACGAGATATCATGATGACGGTCGTAGAAAGAGAAGAGTCGGATGTTCAGGAGAAGGGAGCGGAAAAGGTTTTTGTTTCATTCGTAAGGTCTCGGGTTACCTTTTATTATAATGCAGTTGCTCCGCAGCAGAAGGCCGTGCACAAGCGCGGTCACTTGAGACCGCTCCACCGGCTTTCAATTCAGTCGCGCCAATTATACCCGTGAAAGTATCCTCGCCAGAAATTGTGACCGCCTGAAGAAAGAGTCGAGCTCGCGCAGAATTTGATGTTGAACATGCTTTGGCGCCCCGTGTTGCGCCATCAACTCTCTCTTGGCTGGCGCGACTTGATCCAACGCCGATGTCGTTGACGAAGGTGGTCAAGGTCGAAAAATCGACCCCGGAGTCTCTAAATCTTCGACGCATTTTCGGGTCCTGTGGAGAGATACGCGCTCTTCATGCCTCGGGCTTCATCGAGTTCGCGGGTCAGTCTGACCCAATCCGCTTCTTTCCTCAACATCTCACTGTTCTGATAGATGCTGCGAGTGCGGAGCGCGCTGTTTCTCTCAAGCTGGACATTCCCGGAGTCCGTGTTTTCGATGTGGCCTCCCAGTCGCATCTGGTTGACCAGTACCGAGTCGTGAATCCTTCTGCGTTTGCAGGAGACGACGCTCTGCAATCCCGCTCCGGTACGGGTCGCTCGTCTGGGGTCTCAGGAGGGAAAAACCGAACAGAAAACCCCAATGTCGGGAAACCAGGCGATGCTCTTCCTTCGCCCGTTGCTGAAACTAGCCTCCTCTTGCAATGTCTTAAATCATCCGACACTCCCATATCAGCTACAAACCGGCCCACTTCCAGGAACACCTCACTGGCTCCCACTCCTTCCGTTGCCTTGTCCCATTCTTTCCCGGCGCATCTCTCTTCACCAGCCCCTTCATCATCGTCAGCGGCCAACCCATTCCCTTGCATAGAAAATCGTATCTTAATGCGCCTTTGCGGCGAAAATATTACACTAGATCTCCCCTCCCTTGCAGGTAACCCCGCAACGGTAATCGAATTGCTGAAAGTGACTTTAAGTGAACGCGGCAATTGGCTGATCGTCGCGGCGTATTACCGTCGGACCAGCAATCCTGCTGCTGCCGTTCTCGTGGTAACCGCTATGCTCGAAGGTGGACAGCTTCATTTTCGTCTGAACTGTCTGTCTAACCGGTTTTTATCCTTGAGCCTTGAAACAGTTCAATATTCCCGATAATGACCTTAAACCCGCGTTTCTCCTCCTTTCAGGATGCGAAACGGACCTTGGAAAACTGGCGAGATCTAAGGGCGACACCGACAAGGTGGCGGAACATTACAACAACGCGCAGAAGTGGTTGCACCGGGTCTATGGCGCCGATATCCCACCGCCCCCTTCCCCTTCGCCGAGCGCGGATAAGTCGAAGCGTAAAGCGACTTCTCCGCCGCGGGCCCCGACCTCTCTCCAGTCTCGCATCGACACAAGCGGCCCTGCGCCGTCTGCTCCGCGGTCGCACCTTCCGACCCCTGATGCGAGGGCGTTGGAACGCGAGATTCAGTCCTTGCGTGACAGACATTCGCACAGCGTCAATGTCCTCGCGGATGTGCGAGCTGCGAAACGAAAACTGGAAGACGCTGTTGAGGTCGAGCGGGTCGTTCGCCGCAGACTCCAGCGTGAGCTAGACGAGGTGGCGAAGGAGCGCGACAAGGCACGGAGAATGGAGGTCCTCGCGCTGGACCAGATGAAGAGAGAGGTGGACTCGCGCAGGCGGGCGGAGGACCGGGCGGACGAGGAACAGAAGCTCCGGAAACGCGCTGAACGTTCGGCCGAGTTTGCGGTGCTTCCGAGGACGGCGGCGTACAGCGGGGTGCCCATTGCGGCGCCGATGCACCAACCAGAAGCGTTTTACCACTCAGAACCGTTTCAACCTGCATTTGACACACATTCACATCGTATTTCTTTTTGACGCATATTTTCCCTCAGCAATCATACACACTTGGCATGGCTCGTCGCATCACATACATACAATCTGTATCCTCATCGTTCTGTCGCATTATCATCGAAATATAGAAACCAATTGTACTTGATCTCAATCTTTGTGGATATCACCTGATTCGAATTGATCCGGTCCCGGCGCGCTTCTGTTGTATTGTGTTTACTTTGCACCTGATCACTTTGGTACTAGCCAGTTCGCTCCGTTTCTCCGCCAAAAAGTTCCCCTCCTCAAAATGTCGGCCACGACCCTCCCCAAGGACATCTCCAAGCTCGGCCAGGAAATCAAGCTCTTCGGAAAGTGGGACACCCAAGAGTTGGTCTTGTTGCTTGCCCGGTGGACGCTGGCTGACCCGTCAAATTTTGCGTTTTCTGCTTGTAGTGTCGAGGTAAAGGACATCTCCCTGACGGACTACATCCAGACGCGCAATGCCGTCTACCTCCCCCACACCGCCGGCCGTTATGCCAAGAAGCAGTTCAAAAAGGCCCAGATGCCCATCGTCGAGCGATTGGTAGACAGGTCGGTCTCGGGCGGTGCACGGACGCGCACGGGACGCTCATATAATTATTTCGTGCAGCCTGATGATGAAGGGGCGCAACAACGGCAAGAAGCTCCTCGCCGTCCGCATTGTCGCGCACGCCTTTGAGATCATCCACCTCCTCACGGACCAGAACCCCATCCAGGTGTGTTCATTTCGTTAATTCTATCTAGCGGAAGCACCTGAACAATCTGTGTCTGCGCGCGCAGGTTCTCGTCGACGCCATTGTTAACACCGGCCCACGAGAGGACTCGACCCGTATTGGTTCCCAGGGTACCGTTCGTCGGCAGGCAGTCGACGTCTCCCCCCTCCGACGTGTCAACCAGTCCATCTCTCTGCTCACCATCGGCGTGCGTGCCTTTCATATATTTTCTGTGATCCACCCCGTAACTCATCTGTTTTTTATTAGACCCGCGAATCCGCGTTCCGCAACGTAAAGTCGATCGCGGAGTGCCTCGCCGACGAGCTCATCAATGCCGCAAAGGGCTCATCCAACTCGTACGCCATCAAGGTTCGTTTCTCCCCACTCCGCTATTCCCGCCGCTGTATCCCCGCCGCCACTGACCTCACCTGCAGAAAAAAGACGAGCTGGAGCGCGTGGCCAAGTCCAATCGGTAAACATTTCGCTTCTCGCGGCGGTGGCGTGCGTGCGTTGGGTTGGCAGGGATTATGCAGCACCTTATTATGCCTACGGCGGTTTCGTATCCCGGTCCCTAGTATCATGCAATCCCATGACTTCATCTATGCATCGTCTTCTGCATCTGAATTGAATTACATCGTCGGAATCTCTTCGGTCTGCGGTTGACAGAAGCCCTAACGTCGAACGTTGAGGTGGGGCTACTGTCAATGACGACTACGCCGGCGAACGTTCAAGGAACGCCCAAGGAGCTAACTCGGCGTTTCCGTTTCGATCGAATAACACCAGGAATTTATCCCATTCGCGTTAGCTGGTAATTGAGTACAATTGGGTCCTTCACACACACACAGGATGCAAAGCTAGAACGAGTACAAACTCGCCGCGGCCAAAGATTCATTTCCTCCATTCAATTGTCGGTGTACAAGTGACAATTACAGCTAAGTTGGGGTGTCGGGCAGTGGCAGACACAACAGCGCGGCGTGCCAATAAATATAATAACAGCTCTCGAGCGAGCGCTCTCGGATACAAATAATAGCGATCAGCCCCGTGAAACCAATGCAATGCAATAACGTGAACCCAGGTAAAAGAGGTAGCTTGTGCAGGCGCAGGCGCGCGTGTATGCGTCGTCGTGCGCGTGCTTAGAGCCCAGAGCAGGAGATGATGTTTGGATCCGATTACTTATGACGATGCGATGGAGGATGCAGAGGATGACGGTTGGTGGTATACAAGTGTAAGAACTTTTGTGTGGGCGCGCGCCTCTAGAGATACAGTGGGGGTGTCGCCGAATGGGGACTGGCTGGTGTTAGGTCGATGCAGGACCCGACGCCGGATGCGTTACGCAGTATCGTCGCTGATCATAGCATAGCAACAAAGACCTGAAACGCCTCCGCCAGTTCGATTATTATCCAATGTGCCCCGGTTTTATTGCCGCGGTGAAATGTAGTTTCCGTGTGTCGTAGCTGGTTCCAGTGTGAGGCAGGTTATCGCAGGGGAAGCGGCGAATTATGCCCGAGCGGGGTCGATCCAGATAATTGTTGTCCGTTGGCAGTCTCCGCCTCCTCCTCAGGCCCCTTAGGCTTGGGCACGACACCGTCCAAACCGCGGTACCCGTACGCCTTGCCAAACTCCTTGATCATCGCCTTGCCCATGAGACACACCCAGCCGAGGCCCTCGCCGGTGGCGCTCTGGCCAGGCCAGAACAATTCGCCCTCCTCATCCTCAAAATCGGGCTCGTGCTCCTCGTTTGGCGACAGCGTGCTGTGAATCATGCGCGCAAAAGTCGTGGGAAAGAAGCGGGCCATGATAGGAAGGTTGAGAAGGGGCTGGGAGCAGTTCATTGCATACGCGGCAGCCTGGATGCCCATCGACTCGTTCTTGAGTTCGTTTATTAACCTCGGTCCGACGGGAACAGTGACGTTCTCCATGGCGTTGACAATATGTGGGGCCAGAGGAACGTGCTTTGGATATTCCGGAGGGAGTAGAGCGGATGGGAGGGTGGAGGGTGCCATGAGCGCGGGGGCAGGAGGAGGTACGGTGGCAGAGGAAATGGAGCCGGCAGTCGAGCTCGGGGTGCCATCGCGATTAGTAGGGGTGGAGTTAGCACTCGGCGCGAGGCTGGCGGGGGACGGAAGCATGATGGGAGTGGCACTAGATTTATGGGGAGCGAGAGAGGTGGCTGCGGAGGCGCCGGTAGCCTCTGCGGCGGCGGCGGCGATGGCGGTACGGGTACTTCCCATGAGCCTATCGAGATCGCGCTCTAGGGGAGAGGTGCGTGCGCTGGCATAGACAACCTTGCGACCATGAATAAAACCCTCGATCATCAAGCTGCGAGTGGTGTGTGTGAAAATGACGGCGCATGTGGAAACAAAAGAAGGCATACATCAAGCCCAAAAAGGCCTTTTCGGCGTCTGGTGTGCCCTCCTCTGCCCCCCATTTCTGCTTGCACCAGACCAGAAAGGCCTCGATGGTGTACCAGGTCTCACGGCTGCAGTGGCGCCGGCCGTAATCCCTGTTCCAGATGGAGTAAGTGAAGCAAACGAGGGCATCGAGTAGCTCTAGACGGGCAATGAGGCCACCGTGCTTGTAGTACGGAGAATTGGGTGGGGGTGGATTGGCAAGGGCGCGGTGCTCCTTGTGGCTGGGGGGGTAGGTGGACCAGAAGCGGGCATCGCCAGAGTACTTTAGCATACGACCGGCAATGTGGTACTTGTTATGCAGAGCCTCGCACTGACGGTGGGAGATCTTGCCGGCCCGCGGACGACGGACGGGGAGAGAGGCGATCGAGGGTGGCGGGGCTGGTGCGGTGGGACCTGTGACAGCTGCAGAGGATGTGACAACGGCGGAAGAAGGACCAGCAATGGACGCTGGGTCTTCGGGGAGCTCTCCCTCCTCTGTGGGAGCTGCTGCCTGGATGCGGGGCCGCTTGTTGGACTCTGGCGGCGGGTTGGCTGCCTTGCGCTTGGCAGAGGGAGCCGGAGACGCTGAGCGAGACGGCGGGGGAGATGGGGGGAGATTTGAGGGCAGCGGGGTGCTGAGCTCGCCAATGAGCTAGAGGGTGTCAGGATGGAGGACTGGGTATGAGACAAGAGACGGGGTACCTGAAGGTTCCTGAGGAGGGCCTCGCGGGACCATTTCCTGTCGGGTGTAAGGAGGGAGGAGGAGGAGGAGGAGGGATATGTTTTACCTGGGGGCCATGGTGGTAAGAGGAAGAGCCTCGGTTGGTCAGAGTGACCACAAGTTCGTAACCTCTCGATCGGCGGTCGGATTTCGAAAAAGGAAATCTCATCAATGGTGGCTGAGACACTGCAATTTACATGTTAGTTCTTACTGCACTACTATATCCTTACAGTACCCTCAACAGTATATCTCCTACTCGCTATCCTCAGCAATATATTCCCTCTACCACATGCCCCGGAAGCCTCTCGTCGTGCGGTCCGTATCTAATCCTGCTGCCTCATGTGGCCGAGGTTTTAGCTGCAATCTCCCCGGTCCCACCGGAACCAAATAATCCAGTCTTCCTGTCCGTACCTCTCCACCATTCCCATTACACCAGTCCCACTCCCCGTTAGCCCTCGGTCTTTGTCGGCACCGTCGTGCGACAATCCGGCGTGGAACTATTCCCACCGAGTCAACTCCGACATCTGGACGCCCCTGGCCGTCACCGCGAACCTTCCGGAGGAGCGGTCACGTGGAGAGGCGCGACTCCGTCAATGACGCTGCGAACAACCTGGCCCACGTCCGATACGGTTTGGCGGACCGAACCCTCGGCATCGGTAATCAGGTGGCGCGCCCAGAGTCGACGGAACTTGCGGTGTACAACGTTCGTCAGTGGACTTTGCGCGTCGGCGAGCATTCAAAAACCCGCAGTCCGCCTCTGGGTAAATCTCCGCGACCAACTTGAGCATCATCGCCTTTAATCGTTGATTCAGGCACGCGCGTGTCGTCGCCAATTGAGCACCACCTATCTGCGATGCACGTACTTACTGTCCAGCCCTGACACAGATCCTCGTAGTTGTCTAAATTGAAACAGCGCGCGCGCTGTGCCTCCATACAAAAAGGTTTAGTTTCATAGCATGCAGGGAGCGGACCTACACACCTAATCCCTCGGCATCTATTCCGTTATAGGAGTCGGTTTACTCTCTTTGCGTTTAATCCGATCCTCCATTCCGTCTGACGCAGAAGGTCGCCGACGTCAGAGGACGGAAGCATTCCGCATTTTGTGTAAATTCTTTGATTTCAATTTCGTGCTCGAATCGCCCCGTCGTGCCAATTCGCACAATAATAAATGATTCAGTCCTCGCTGCGACAGTGGTGGTACCTGTTTGCTATGGAACAATCATATGCATACCGTTCAAATGACTTGGAATCAGCAGCCGTAGCGCAATTAGGCCAGCGGGCGGTACCGTGACGATGCTCGACGGGCCGCGGCAAACTCGAGCCTCGGAAGCGCCGAGTTCTCTTTGTTAACCATCGTCTGGTGCCAACAGCATTCGGAAATCAAGGAGCATCAAAGTGGCACTGGCATGGGCATGGGTTCAGCGCGAGACATGTCCAGCGGCGACGCGATTCAGAAGACCAGTCAGTCAGTCAGTCAGTCCGTCGGCAAAGCGTCAAAGACCGCGCCGAATGAACAGCCATGAGGTTCGAAAACTTGATGGTCAGTCAAGCTTCGGTGAGTTCGGCGGAAGGCAAGGTAGTATCGCCGACGGGGCAAGCATCCAAGAGCTGCGATTCCGCGAGCCTTTATAGCCGCTGGATCGCGTCGAAACTGCCAGCGATGGCGAAGTTCAGAGTTCCGAGCGATCACGTGCGTATTCAATCACAAGTCGCGTCGACGCGTCATCTACATTGGTTTGGTCTATATACAAGTACTTTAAAGTATAGGGATGTACGGATACGTAGAGAATAAGGAATACACAGAAACCAAGAAAATATAGTACAAGGACATCCACCACCACCTCCGGTCCGAGATTGAGTTTCAGGTCAATTTGCCTTCGGTTTCGCAGCCTTCCGCTTCCCGGTCGGCGCTTTCTTGCTCTGGCCGCGCCCGGATTCCAGCTGTGCAGCTTTGGTCGCGGGATACGGCGCCGCCCGTGCGGGGTTAGTTTCGGGTGCATTTCTGGTGCGGCTACGCGTCACCACACCCGCCTCCGTCCCGATCGGGACCGCGTCCTCCGCCACTGGCGCAGGCGCAATAAACCGCCCCTTGCCTTTGCTGCTACTAGCGACTTCGATGCCCACGGCCGTGTCTGCCGACGACACCGACACCGCGCGCGAGGACGTGGGGGAGGAGGATGCTGATGACGACGTCGACGCCACCAATGTCTCGTTCGACTCCTGCGACGCCGACCGCGCACGGGTGGGTAGGGGACATGCGGTAGGCGCGACGACCGTCGGTGGGATGTCTTCTGCGATTTGAGCAGCTTCGGCGCGCGGCTTCTTCTGCTGCCGCGCACTCGCGCGGTGCGGCACAGGCGTGGGAGGTGGGCTGCGGCCGTGCTTGCCGCGGCGGTCATTCGAGGGAGATGCGGCGGCGTCGTTGGCAGAGGCTTCGTTTAATTGTTGTTGACGTGCGGCGGCCGCACGTGTGAGGCGCGGCGTTTGCGTCTTCGGCGGCGAAACCCCCGCCCTACTGCCGCTCGCCCGCGATTGCGCAGGTGCCAGGGTGCGCTTCAGCGCTGCCTCGCGATGGGCCTCCTGCTGTGAGAGCATGTTCAGCGCATGAGCCGCACTCGTCCAAGGCGCAGGGATGATGAGATGCTGCCCAGACTCTGTTGACAGGTTAGCTATGCTTGCAACAATGAAAGTGGCGTGTGCGCGCACCGATTACACGCTGCACTATCCCTGCGGTGTAGGCGCGCCGGCTGGGTGACCAGAAGAAGTCGTGCAGACTGTCTGTGCGGTCATTGAGGGCTGCGAGGCCGATGAGGGCAAAGGCGGTCTCGGTGCATGGTGGGATGTAGTTCCATTCGAGGGAGACAATGGTGCGAAGGGTCTGTACAAGAGGGAGAACAGTGTGGTGGCGGAGATGGAGATACTCTGGAGCGGGTGCGTGTTTCGGAGATGGTTTGGGGGGATACGCAGGTAGTGGGTCGGCTCGGCAGAAAGATTCGGTTGCGCGGGTGCGAACGACTGCGGCGAAGGGTTGCTGCATGGCGGGGGGTAGCAAAGTGTGTCCCGACAGTACTACTTATGTGGCGAGTAAAGAGCAAAGCGCGTTCAGATCAATTCCTAATTGGGCAATAGCACAAAGCCCGGGTAGCTACTATCACCACCACCTCTCCTGCTGCCATTGTTCTCTTGCCCTTCTTTCCACACAGACAGCGATAGATCTCGCCTCGCCACAACCAGAGATGCCCGCATAATTATTCCTTCGTCCACCTGGGGTGCCGTCAATGGAAAGTGGTCAGGCAGCGGAGGGACGCGTAAATCAGCCTCGAAGCACAAGAATGAGTCCCTCAACATGTTGTATACGCAATGGACACGCACCGGCGCGTGCTCGAGGTATCCCACCACCTCGACGGTGCACAAGCGCTCTTTCAGCCACTCGGCGACGCCCCAAGCGCTAACACAATTACTCGCGTCCACAAGCGCTGCTACGTCGCGCGCCCATAGAAGCACCACACCCGTTTCGGCGTCATACGCAAGCACCCTGTGATTGCTCTGAAACTCTCCCCAGAACAAAAGAAATGGACCCACTGGCCCGCTAGCCGCAGCTTCCTCCCGACCTTGTCCGCTGTGACCGTATCTAGTCGTGTGGGAACACCATTTTCCATCTTGGATTCAAGTTGCGACGCGCGCGTTCATCGATGCTCGAGCCAAGGTTCGAGTCAACTTGTTTGTGCACCAAACACACATGACCGATTTAGGCATCGCTCATCCTTACATCCATAAACGGCTATCATACTCGTACAGAAACGTAGCACTCCTACAATCCAATAATCGAATCTCATACATGTACATTGGCTTAATTCAACCCCCATCTAAGTGGAATACTTGCTGCCAAAACCCGGGACTTTCAGCCTCGCCAACAGCTTTTCAGCAGAATCCAATCAGCCTCCGCTGTCCACAAAAAAAAAGAGCCGCTCACCTGACTCAGCTGCGTGGGGGGCGAGACTCCGGGATACGAGTTGACACTGTAAACCGTAAACGGCTGCCCAAAGCACTTGGCAAGCGGGGGCCCATTTTGTGTCTTGTTATAAAGCGTATATCGCAGCATATACTGCCCCTTTTGCAGCACGCCGAGGCACTTCAAGCTCCAGTTTAGTCACTGTTCAAGTTGAGCGTACACCGACATACCGGAAAAGGAAAAACGAGGCCGTCTGGGATTTCTACCGCCCCCATTACCGGCGTCTGACGCTGGAGGAGATGCGTCTCTTTCGAGTCATCCAGCAGCAGATGGTTTCCGATGCGAAACTCAGTCTCGCGTGGCGGGTAGTCGGTAGATAAAAGTGCGAATGTCGGGTGCCCGTTGTGGTCGCAAGTCCCGTCTCGCGCGTAATACGACAATCTGTTAGACACGTTCGGCGTGTCGGGCAGGCGGAAGAGATCCACCATGCAGAAGAATTCAAGCTTGTTGAAACCGCGGAGCATTCTATCGACGCGCATAGTCAAATTGCCGCACAACAGCGAAGCGAACGCAAACTGACCGAGGGTCTACCACTTGCTGGTCCATAGAGCAAAGCAGCCCCACCACAGGAGCGGGGTCGATTGGCCGCGGGTTACCGCCAGGAGAGTTCCTGTATGCTTGTTAGTCAACAGTTGGCCTACGGACGGGTTGATCTACTTTCGGCCTGCGACGGGTGACTGGATTTCTTCAAGTCCCCACTGAAAAGCCATGTTATGCTACGAAAGAAGCGAATGCGAGAGAATTGCGTGGAGGGGTGAGGATGAATAGGCCTTTCAGCCCCGTATAAATACGACAGTATAGAGCCCGCTATCACCTGCCTCGTACTCGGCGCCATCCGCAGGTCCCGATCTGCTGCCTTGCTCTGCAGATGTACGTCCGCGGCGCGGGGAGGTGGCTCATTCAATTTTAGCTTGCAAGGAGGAAGGTGGCCGAGGAAACAGTATAGCTGATGTGCCCAGGCGTCAAGTTACAGGTTCCAGGATGTGGAGAGATCTGTCATGGGCACACAAATCAGTGAACGCGCCGAGTTGTTGCGGTACGTTAAAGAACATTTGTGAGACACCGATTGCGCGCATCCAGCGGAAAATCCCGGGCGCAAATGTGCCTCTGGCTTGCCGCACTTGCCAGAGAACGGAAACATCGATAGAGCGGGACATGCCGCGATGAACACTTGCCGCGTGAATGCAACCTTTTCAAGGAAAACCAAAACCTTCTTTGAGACATCCCAGAACCCAGGGTATAAGGCACAACAGACGGATCGACCACCGTACCGCACTCTCCGTGCAGTGATCGGCCGCAAGGTAAAATTATAAATATGTCTGTGGCGGACAATGAGCATATCGTAACCACAATCTCGACGTCGGAAAAGCCTCACATCAACAAATATTCAATTGTCTTTCAAATGTCAAACCGGTGGACGAGCAGGTTCCCGCCTCGCGCCGTGATTATTCGTCTATCATCAAAGACAACTGTGCCTTCTTGCACGAGATCTACTTCGGGATCGCCAGAGCGGGACGGAGGAGCAACTTCGGCACCCGTGCCGGATTCAAGATCCCACACCCAAATGCCTCCGTTTTTACCAAGAGTTACACACCGGCCATCAGCGAGTGCCATTGAAGACACTGCGCCCGCCATATGGTGAAGGTAACGTATGAATGTTAATTTGGGCGGCGGGGAGGCAACCGAAGTCGCTGGCGGGAGAAACAAGCGGTACAGCTGCAGACTCGCCGGCGAGTCGCCTGACAACGGATACGGAGAAATAGCCGCGGAACTCGTCCCGGAGGACGTTTGTCCGGGCAGGGGGGGTTCGCCCGGAGCAAGCACAACCTGCGATAGTTTAGGACGGCGGAGTCGTCGACGGCGGTGCCAAAACATACCCATTTCCCGTCCGACTGTGTAGCTTGGATGCGCAGGAGTTTGCGGCCCCACTGCTCCCTCATTGAACGCAGCTTTTCCTGATCGATCCAGCCTGCCGGCACGTCTAGTGCGCGTGCCGTACGCGTCGAGATGACCGACATAGAGCCACCAGGAACAGAAGACGCATGTATTATCAACTCGGTTACGCCTGCAGCCGTGCAAGTACAGTCAATAAGAACGAGACATGACAGGAGATTTCTTTACCTATTGAGAAATGCACAGGGAAAATCGGAACAGCGTACGTCAGGACTAGCTTGTACCGAGTTCCAGGCGTCTGAGCAGACAGAATGAGGGAGGACGGAGGAAAGGTGGTGTATGTGGTAAGCGTCTGTGTATGCGCGATACTATCGGAGGACAAGTCGTACAGTGAGAGGGTGAATGCTTCAGAGAGACTGATGAGCAGCGGATGATGGTAGACGGCCTGTATTATGGGAGCCGTCCGCGGCGTAGCGCGGAGAGGAACGTAGGTCAACTCGCGGGACGAAGCTGACGGATTGTGTATGGAGAAAACCATAAACTCCCCCGTTGAAAGGAAGACTGCGAGACGCAAGACCCCAGATAATGGCGGAGACTGATCGAGAGCAAGAGCCGTAATGTGGAAGGGCTGTCTGTGCCTTGGAGAGCCGCAGAGAAGCATCTGCTTTGGAGCCGAAGCGCCGTGCAGACAGTGGACTTCGGGACAGAGACTTTCCATAGAGGAGGCGATGATTGTCACAGAGCCCGCTAACAGCACGTGCGGTGGCGGCGACGTGGAGGTAAATCCTGGACCTGGGGACTTCAAAATCCCGTCAATATGTTCCACGCTACAATGTCCTACGGTTATGTAAATGGGGTGAACCCAGGAATCCGCAAGTACTCACCCTTCTTCCAATTCCAACTTATGCGAAACATCCAGCGCCAGTCTTTGAGTTCGAGGGATTCCGGTACCGCCGCTCTCTCTGGTAATTTTTTAATTTCCCTTCCATCAGTTCGCCCAATGAAGCCTTTAGCTCCCCGTAACCTTGAACGGCCAAAAACCTGGAGATATTGGCTTTTCCAAAGGCCGCTATCCAACGACAACAAACGACAACCTACCTGGAGATATTGGCTTTTCCAAAGGCCGCTATCCAACGACAACCTCGCCCAGTTTTTCGAGACTCCCTGTGCTGCGCAGAGGTCGACCCAAGACAAGTGAGCAAAGATAAGCAATACAAGCTCCTCATAGAGAGCGCTTTCAAAAGTCAGAGCGATAAGAGGAGCAGATCCCGACAAAGAGTGTAAGCGCTTGGAAGGTGGTAAGGCTGCAGGCGATAAGCTACGCTTGGACATGGCGGAGAGATAAGTCGCTTGGACTGATGGCATCAACGGAAAACTCCGTGCTGTCGATGCCGTCACGCAGTGCGCTGAATGCCGCCCCGTGCTGAACGCGGTCCTGAGCCTCTTCCTCGACAACTTCACACCACACTCTCTGCGCACAAGGGTCCTGTAAATGTGGCGCGCTATGCAAAAGGCGCGGCCAAGTACATCCTCACAGGTGGCCAGGATCGAACAGTCAAACTCTGGAATGCGAATCTTGGCACGGAAGTGAAAACCTTTGCCGCGCATGGCTATGAAGTCCTCTCAATCTCCGTGTTCGTCTTATGGACTCGTTCTGTGGGGCAAGAGTGTTTATTAGCAGCGCAGGTCGCATGATAACGCCCAATTCGCGTCCTCTGGCGGCGACCGTTCTGTATTTGTCTGGGACGTCGGAACTGCTGTTACTACCCGACGACTGGCAGGCCATATGGGCAAAATACACGTCGTGGAATTCAACGAGGACGCTTCTGTCCTCGCCAGTGGTATTGTAGTCGATGTGCTATATGGACCAATCCCTCATGCTATGTCCAGGATCGTTTGACTCCACTGTTCGACTGTGGGACCTCAGGTAATATCTCAAATCTGAACTTGTACTTTGCTAATTCTCGAGTCAGAGCCCAAAATCGGCAGGCGATTCAGGTCCTTGAAGAAGCACGCGACGCGGTACAAACCCTTCATGTTGGGTCGACCTATATTACGACTGGCTCGTTAGACGGCCATGTCCGCACCTACGATCTCCGAAAAGGGGAGCTACGATCCGATTATATGGGCTGTTCGTTATATCTTGCACCTTTACAGCGCCATTCTCACATGTTTTAGATCCTGTAACCGCCGTAGTCCCCACCCAGGATAGCCAGACTCTGCTGGTTACTACAGTGGACTCGCACATCCGTCTCATGGACATGACGAACGGAAAATTGCTCAATGATTTTACTGGGCACACGAACACAGAATATCGCTGTCGGGCTTGCTTTGGGCATGGGGAAGCAACCGTAGTATGCGGAGACGAGAAGGCGACGGTCTGGGCATGGGACCTGCTCGATGTACGCCTTTGCCCTCATTTTCTTGCGTCCTGCGTTGACTTTTACAAGGCCAAACCACTCCAACCAAACCCACCGCCGAAAGTGCACAATAAAGTCATCACTTGGACTGAGCACCATCCGATTGAGAAAGGGGAGATGCTCACCGCAAGCGCCGACGGAACAGTTAAGGTCTGGCGGCAAGCCGAAACTGAACAGCCGATGTAGATTGTAATAATTGAGATTTTCTGATGTACATGTATCACGACGCGATAACTCGGTGGCGCTGAAATATAGGCTCAAGCTGAGGCCGACGCGGCGATTGGTTGGTGAACAATGGTTTCTACACCCAGGAGGCACTGGAAAAAATAAAGGACAGCGCGAATGGTACATCACCGCTTGACTGCAGCCAAAGATTCTACGTACGCATTCAGCGAATGACCGGTGGATGCCTAAGGTCAACATACCTCTCCGTGTGGCATCCTCGAGCAGCTGTGTATCAACATGCTCCGAGGGTAGCTGAACATAGCGAACCACAGATCCGCGAATGAAGCAGTTCTTGACGGCCATCTAGAAAGCGGATTCAACAAGGAATCCAAGACGGAGAGCTGCGATGCACACCATGTGCGGATGTCTCGCCTCATCTAGGACCTTGATGTTGTCCAGTCGGATGTTCAGGAATCTAGGCGGAGAACCTGTCATGGGGAATGGGCGGTGCTATATAGAGGAACGCACTGGTCGACGGATTTCAAAACCCCAGTAATTGAAAGATCATTCTTCAGCTCTACGGTGACCTGCTGGTCCGTCAAGGTTTTGAAAACTGAGAAGATAAGCTACAAGAGGATTCAGATGCGTTTCTCGCGGTGTTTTGGCAAGGAATACCATGGAAGTTCAAGTCAAGCCGCGTGTCCCACGTGCTAGGCGCGTCTCACAAGAACGCGACGCGCTTGTATTTTTTTGCGTACGCTAGTAGTTCGAGAGACTCATCGCGTTCGTGCATCACATGAAGGTCGCCATTGCATCACTCATTGCGGAAAGAATGCAAGTGAAATTAAAATCAAAGGTTTGCACAATTACGGAGCATAGGTCATGCATGAATTGGTGGCGGGACGCATGGACATCATACAGCAGAAGTATCCTAATTTTTGCCACTGCATAGCTGCAGCGATCCAAAGGTAATACCAAGGTAAACAAAATAGGACTCATGCGTGGCCTGCATGCTTCTGCTTCCCAGTCCGGAGTTTCCTCAGGTAAAACTGCACTCGACTCAGTACAGAGGAAGCAAGAATTGGTAGGCAGGGGACATACCTCGAGCTCCTTGCCCTCGAGAACGTAGCCATCAGCGCGCCCTGACTGACCAGGTCGGCTGGAGATGGAGGCGTACAGACGGCCGGCAGCGAACTGGGATTCCAGCAGAGGGTCGATTTTGGCGTCTAAAAAAATACGGGTAAGCATGGAAAATCGCGTCGTGGTTCTCATCACGAACCCTTTTTCTTCTCGTCGAGGGAGCGTTGAGCGTGGTTGGACAGCTTCACGGGCTCGGCAGCGTCAGCAGCGGGTGCCTGGGCCTTACCCTTCTTGGTGACGGGCTGGGCGTACTGAAAGGACGTGAGTGGAACTTCAAAAGACACGAAACGGAAAGGCGTACGTGGGTCTCGTACCACTGGCGGAAGGGGGTGGCGTCGATTTGGATAATGGCACTCTTGACCAAAGTGTTCGTCCGGACGAGCTCGTTGTTGGAAGCGTTGTAAACCTAGACCGACGAATAAAGATCCGTTTGAACACGAAAGTCGAAAGCAAACTGACAACACCGATGATCCTGGTCTTCCGCGTAACATGCTCGGAGCCCCAGGCAAAGTTGCCGCCCTCAAGACGGAGAGCACGGAACTTGACGTTTCCGCCACGGACACGGACGCTGTGGATGCGCTTTGCGCCGAGCTTGGTGTTGGCGGGCTGGCGACCGAGCTCGAACTTTCTTTTTTTGCGGTAGTGGGCGCGCTGGGCACCGGTTTCAGAGCGCTTGTGCCGGGAGGACCGCGAGATACCTAGGAAGAGTGAGAAACAAGCAGCACAACGAGCAGTAGCACGAACCCATCTTGAGGTGAGTGCTTGAAGAATTCGAATCAAAAAGAGAGGACCGTGCGAACTAGGCAGTAGGCTGAGTTTCAATTTGTCAGCACGTCACGTGGACTACCTCCTTACAGACTCACCTCCATCGTCCAATCTGGGAAATTATGGTGGTGAATTCGGTTCCTGCTCAAGTCAAACTAGGATTCGTCTTCTGTCGCCCGCGTCTGCGAGTAAAAAGTGCAATGCCCACAACTCCCCTTCTCTCGCAGGTCGGCGGTCCGCGGCCTCACATTAGAAACGTGGCCGCCATGGCACTCCTACTATAAAAGTTCTCTGCCATTCTGTGTAATTCTCTACACCCACAATGCCTTTGTTCAAATCCCGTCGCTTCCATTATAATCGGCGCAAGCATTCCAAGGCCTCGCCTGCCACCGGTCTAGCGACAGCGATGCATGACGAACTAACCCGCCTGGTCGGAACAGTACCCGAGAATGCCAACAGAAAGGTGGGATACACGATTATTAACTCAAATAACTGCTCATTGTGATATTATAGGGATTTGACACGGAAATGCAGTCGTTTCTCTCTCTCTTTACTCGATATCTCGCGGAGAAAGTAAGTAACGAGGAACTGTGAGTAAAGCTTTTGTGTCGATTTCCATAGTTCAAACACGAATCTCAAGAAACTGGGACAAGATCAAGTCTCCTACCGAGAACCAAATCGTCTCGTATGACGACCTCGGGGTCTCCATCGATCCCGAGTCTCTGCAGAAGTTGGCTGTACTGAAAGTCAATGGCGGGCTCGGGACATCGATGGGTAGGTTTCCAAGCATTTCAATTTTTACGATTTTGAAACGAATTGCAGGAATGACTGGCGCGAAGAGCGCTCTCGAAGTCAAGAACGCCATGACCTTTCTTGATCTCACCGTCCAGCAGATCGAGCACCTCAATGTCACGCACAACCTCGACGTGCCTCTCATTCTCATGACCTCTTTTAATACGCACGAAGACACGTTGCGTATTATAAAAAAGTATGCCGACCAGAAGCTGCGTATTACAACGTTCAATCAGTCGCGGTACCCTCGAATCATGAAAGACTCGTTGTTCCCATGCCCCAAGACAGCAGACGAAGAAAAGTCCGCGTGGTATCCTCCAGGTCACGGAGATCTGTATGACGCTCTCCTGCATTCCGGTGTCCTCGATCAACTACTGGCGGATGGCAAGGAGTACCTCTTTGTGTCGAATTCCGATAACTTGGGTGCCGTGTAAGTGGCTTGATATTTGCATTTACATATTACTGACCTCCTGTAGCGTTGACCAAAGAATCCTCGGGCATATGATCCACACAAACGCCGAGTTCCTCATGGAAGTCACAGACAAAACCAAAGCCGATGTCAAGGTACCTCGTTTCGTGGCCTTCTTTCTCAAAATTCATAGCAGACATTGTCTAGGGCGGGACTTTGATCAACTACGGCGGATCGATGCGCCTCTTAGAGATTGCTCAAGTTCCATCCAAACATGTGGACGAGTTCAAGTCTGGTATGTGTTGAGCTTCCTTTCAATGAAAAGTATTCAACACCAACCTAGTTCGGAAGTTCAAAATCTTCAACACGAACAATCTGTGGATCAATCTGAAGGGTATGTTCGACCACTTGGTCTGACCGTAGCTTGCTCAACAAAAAAAAAAAGCTCTCAAGCGTGTGATGGACAAAGGAGGAATGGATTTGGATATCATTATCAACCCAAAGGTCACTGAAAAGGGCGAAGCTGTTATTCAGGTCAGCCGAGCGCTTGCAGTGTCTTCATTTTATTGACGCAGAAACCAGCTCGAAACTGCCGCTGGAGCTGCGATCAAGCATTTCAAAAATGCCTATGGGATTAATGTTCCACGCTCGCGTTTTCTTCCGGTCAAGAACTGCTCCGACCTCCTACTCATCAAAAGCGACATTTACGCAATTGAGAATGCGGAATTGGTGATCAGCCCGGAGCGAATGTTCGCAACAACTCCCGTCATCCAACTCGGAGACCACTTCAAGAAGGTTGCGCCTGTTTACAATTTTTTCACGTCTACAAGTCGCTTATTTTGCGTAGATTCAGGAATTTCAGAAACGATTCAAGAAGATCCCTACAATCCTGGACTTGGACCACCTTACGGTCACAGGGGATGTGTACTTTGGCCGCGATGTAACGCTTCGCGGGACTGTTGTCGGCGAGTTTAACGCTTACCTTGTTTCACACATCGTGGCTGATTTTAACGAACCAGTCATCGCTAATGAGGGCCAGCGCATTGATATACCTGACGGATGCATCTTGGAGAATCGTAAGTCGCCCAAGGTTCGTAATCCAAATTCGCGCTGCTCATCGCCTCCAGGATTGCTGATGGGCAATTTGAACATGATCGAACTTTGAGAGCCAGGTATTCTTTGGATTCACAGACATGCATCATTATTGTAGTGTAGATACGTAGTAATACTACCGCGCGTGTAATTCGAGGTCAACTTTAACTGTGGTCGGAGTGTGCAGAACTCAAATCCACTACCATTTACATTGAAGTAGCCCGAGCTGGAACCGATATTCATCAAGAGACCACCACTAGAAAATCTAATCAAGATGTTTGTCCCCGACTCCTTATTACACCATCCAATGCCAAGATGATTGTCCTCCGACCCTAACATAATTTTCCTTAAATGCAGGTAGGTCCTTCTGATTATCGCTGACGGGTTGCCACTCCTGCGCGCCGGGATTTTGGAATATGAGATGGGACACCACCAGCGGAGGAGTCGCTATCCGTTGAATCATCATCCTCAGGTAACTTCCCATACAGCTCGTCCCGTTTGTCCTTGGCCGAGGGAAAGGTCGCAGGAGGTAACTGCATCGCTCGTAAAGTCGGCGTCTTCGAGAATAAGGACGGTTGACTGGCGATGTCTGTTAGCCGACGATAGGACCCAACCGACGGACGCTGCGACGGCTTCATCGATGCTGCAACCTCCTCCTCCTCGTCTTCGTCCTCAGAATCTTTCCGCGAACCCTTTGGCGAACCAGGACAAAACTCCGGAACGCTGTTCCATTGAGAATACGGAAAAGGAATCTGACTTTCCGCAGGCAAAAATAAAGGTGCCTCATCTCCGCCATTCGAAGGGCTGCTGCTAGAATGCAGCTCGTCGCGCATTGAATCCTGGGCTTCTTCTCCATGGGGAGAAGTTGACTTCAACACCGTCCACTCGTCTTGGGACATCGGCGTGCGAGAATGTGTGGGGTCGGTTTCGGACAGCTCCACTGGGATGGTAGACGTTGAATCCTCGGGTTCCTCAGCGGGCAGGTCCTGTGTGTCCTTTTTTCCTGCTCCTTTCGCTTGCGCCTTGCCTTTCTCTTTGGCCTCCGCCTTCTCTTTTTCCCTGGCCTCCGCCTTCTCCTTCCGTAATCTCTCTTTTTCCTCCTTAGCCGTAAGCTTGGCGGCTGCTTCTTGAGCTCGCTGCTCCGGCGTCTTGTTTGGCCCACGACGTCGTTTCGCAGGTTGCTCTGCCTCCGGGGGAGAAATGGGGAGGGTTGCGGTCGAAAGGGCAGGTGTGATCCTAGTGGAACGTCTGGTAGTCTTTTTGGGTACTGTGTCCTCTGAGGGCTGAGTTGCAGGAAGACTCTCCTCCCGAGCGGTTTCGGCCGGTTGCGTGTGGGTCTGCGGGTTCAGGCTGAACGGCAGCTCCAACTGCGACAGCTTCACAGGTATCTTCCCATTTCGATCCTTCATACGCTGTACCATTCTCGGAGTGTACGGAGTTGCTGGGAGGGGCACTTGAGTCGGAGTCGGCGGGAAATCTTCGGCGGGTTGGATAGGGTCATCCTCCCGTCGCGCAAATTTGGAGGTGTGTGGGCGATCGCTCCCCGACTGGGCCCGCTCGTCGACGGCAGGTGGTGTGCGGAGGCGTGTTCGTTTGGGAGTGAGAGGAATCGGAGTATACACTGCGGAGTGAAGGGGGAAGTCGACGCTATCCACATTCTCGGCCATGCTGCCTTCATTGCCTGAGCCGGGTGCTTCTAAGCCGAACATGGCATTGTCAGAAGCCATGGCGTCACCGACAGCTATGTCGCCGGCGAGGTCGACGTCCACTGATCGGCGCGCGGCAATTGCACCCAGAGGCTCAGTCCGAGAACGTAGCGAAGAACGTCTGGAGTCTGCGTGAATCGAGCCTTCAACCACTGGGGAGGCTGTAGGCTCAGCGGCATCACCAAGGGGTTCCGCCTCCGAGTGTGGACTTACGCGGACTGAAGTATTGATGACTGAGGGAGGTTTAGACTCAGCGAGTTTGCCAGCCGAGAAACTTTCCTCGTCGTCGTCGTCATCTTCCTCGCCCGAAGAAGCCACAGCCTCTATCTGTCGAGAACGCCGACGGAACTTGATATCGTCCTCGTCATCGTTCTCAAGCACTACACTTTCGGCAGTCTCCTCGTTCTCGTCCTCCTCGTCCAATAAAATATCGTCGACTGTGAGACGCGATAACACAGGACCACGAATGATGGCGTCGAGCTCGTCGTCGGCGGACAAGCCGACGGGGCGAGGTGCGGCCTTCTTCCTTCGGGACGGTCCAGATTCCGAGTCGTCGCTAGAGCTGTCGCTGTCGTCTGCATCGGGACGAATGCTGGATGTTGCTGCCGGTTTGCGCTCTGGAACGGTAACTGATGGGGCGCCTCCCTCCCTCGCATTAACGCGCGGCGGAGGATGTACATTAAAATTTGGGGGGTCGTCGGCTTTGTTCTTCTTCTGGCTTTTCGCAGCCAGGCCACGAAGCTCCTGGATCAGCTTGGAGTTATCGGTTGCGTCGTCCTGCTGTAACTCGGCAATGCGTTGCCTGATAGGGCCGGGACCGGCAAGAACTATGGGGCATCGGTATCGAAGATGAAATGGCGACGTTTCGCAGACGGGGCAGAGGGTAGGGGTAGTGGAATTTTCCGTGGTGACAGTTTGGTTGGAGCTTTTCGAACCGCTAGCAAGTTTTTTTGCCGCCTGTGGTTCATTTCGGTTATCAGGTGTGGGCAGTGGCAGAGCAGGGAGCAGGCTTTTCCAAAAATCTTTCAGAGACTCGGGATCGACAGGCGATTTTTGTGGCTCAGTTTGTGCTGAGCTTCCTGTCGCACAAAATGTCAACAAGGGGCGAAAGATAGTGTCGATTAATTACCAACGTCCTCGACGTTTTCGGCCGCCTTCTTTTTGCCTTTAGCTTTCTTCACTAGAAAAGAATCAATACCGTCGTCACTGTGTACTCCGGAAACAGCATACCCTTCTCACTCGAAGAAAGTTCCCTGCCCTTCTGCTGTCGCACGGCCGAAACTGAGAACTATACTTAGCGTCCGGGGCCTCGTACCTGACATGGAAACATACCTGATTCATTCTCCTCTGCATTCGAAGAAATAACCTGCGCTAGCTCTCCGGGGAAAGTGAACTTCACGGACTTGTGAACTGGGCCGTCTGTGTGCTCAGTCTGATTATCCTTTTTCGAACTTTTGGTAGATTTCTTCGAGGTGGAGGGTTTCAATGAAGCGGTCTCGGGGCCTTGTTCGGCAGCCGTCTTGGGTTTGGCCTTTCCCTGTTCGCCTTGTGTCTCGGCGGCCGCCGAGGCTCGAGCTGGGTTGTCTGCGGAAGGGGGGATCGGTGAAGTGGCGTCGGGCCCTGCTTCGGAAATATTTTTGGATTTAGCCTTGCGCCGTTTTTCTTCAGCGACCTTATCACCCGTGGTCGAAGGAACCGGCGGGGAAATGGGCGGAGCAGCGTCGGACACTTGTTCGGCAACCTTTTTGAATTTAGCCTTGCGCGGTTTCCCTCCAGGGATTTCTGCGCCAGAAGCATCACCTGTGTTCAAAGCAGCCGCCGGATTCGTCTTCGCGAAATCTTTTTCGACGACCTTCTTGGATTTCTTTTTGATAGGCTCCTGAGCACTGATAACTGGCAACCCTTCGCCGCTCTGTGCTTCTGCTATCTTGCCGGCGGTCGAGGGAGCAGGTGGATTTGGCCTGTCTGTGACATCCTTGTCGACAACCTCCTTGGCTGTGTTTTCGGGAGGCTGCTGAACGCCATCTGACGCTTTCGCGGCACCCGATGCGTCGTTCTTCTTGACTTTCTTGCGTTTCTTCTTCAACGGCTCCTGATCGTCGCCAGGGGTCTTTTCTCCCGGGGCAGCAGGGACGGGTGCGCTTCCAACGACAGCGGGAGCGCCCTCGACAAGAGTTGCGGTGCTCTTTCGTTTCTTCGTCCCTGCAGCAGAAGATACGGGTTTTGCTGAGGCGTTCCCGTCCACCTTTCTTTTCTTTCGCGGGGGGCTCACGCTACCGGCACCGCCATCTACCGGGACAGCGCTAGGGATGACAGCAGACGATCCGGCCAAGTTCGCTGGAGGCTATCCAGACTCAGTTTCGCTCACACTTAGTTGAACAATAATTGTGCTCACAGCGTGCGACGGTGACAGGATTTTGACAACAACATGTACAGAGGACGTGGAGGTGTGGGAACGGACTTCAAACACGTCGAAATCATCATCTACAAGACGATCAGAGTCGCGTCAGAAATTTGAGCCAATGAGGGTACCGTTTTCAAGTGAAATACCGGTATCGCTGTCCGTGTCGTAGGAAAGGGTAAAATCTGAAACGGAGGCAAGTACGAGACGCTTCCTAACAGTCTCTTTTATTTCATCCAGCGAGGTTTCTGCCCGAGAATCTAGTTAATGAGCGTTAAAGCGCGTCGGGTTCCGTACCTGTGAAGAATTTCGCGAATTTATAACCTGGTGCGGAATAGGATAGGATAGCGATTGAGGAATCGCGCTTTCTTTTCGTCCCCTTGTCCATTCTCTCGAAATCGACGCGTTGACAGTGAGGGATGAAGCAAAAGGCGAGCTTAGTCAGACTCGGCGTTTACCGTTACGTAAGTACAAGCGCTCACTCTCTGCAGCAACTCCGCCGTAAACTAACATCCATGGCTGGTCCCCATCGTGCGTTCTCTGCGGCGGTTATCGCTAGAACCTGACCCCTCCAAAGCTCCAGGCTTCCACCCACATCTTCCGGGCAGGGGATACACCTTTGTAGCCAAGGGAGTCGGTGCAATGATGTGGTTCTTCATTTTCTATCGACTACGGTAGGTCTACCTGTGGTTCAATGGTCTGAGACTCATATGTGCACTCGGTACTCAGACAAGATGGCGGAAAGCTTCTGGTACGCTGCTCAGCACTTGATTCTCGTCTAGCCGTTTATTCTGGACTCCAGGGTCACCATCCTTTCCTCGACCACGGCGCTGGCCACGACACTCACGGCCACGCGCCGGATGCCAAACACCATTGAATCTCATCTGAAACAATTGCCAGTCTTTGACGAGACGCGTGGAGCTCAGATGAGGGAAAGGCTGAATAAATACCGCTGCACTTGCCGCTGCAGAAGGATGACCATCCCGTCTATATTACATGTGTAGAGCGGAGTTGGTTATAATTCAGAAATATATCTGGTCCCATACTGAGGACTGCACGCCATATTTTGGTACAACATCTGTTTCGGTTATTTAAGCACGATCATCACGCACCTTGAATTCGCCGGCTTCCACTCGCGACTATTGTACAAGTTCCCACTTCACACTGTAACTGACACCACTGGACATCCCTTCCCGCCACATTTGGACCAATTAGACATCCCGTATGCCCGTCCTGGGAAGGAAGCGACCCGTTCTAGATGGGCTGAAACTGTTATGGACAGTGCTCGCAATTTGGTACGTGCATGGGAGCAGAATAACATGCAATATTGTTTCAGACGCGTACGTTTACCAGGTACGAGCATGTGGCGTTCATCTACAGCGTTGAACAATGTTCCTGGCCGGACTCAGAGATTCAGACGCGGACGGTGACTAGTGTACACCACTCTGTCGAGGCTCCTGCTCATTGAAGGACCAGGACTCTTTGCCGAGACCAACTCATGTTCTGCTCGTCGCCGACCCGCAAATTCTCGACCACCGGTCGTATCCTGATCGCGCGCCTTTCTTGACATACATATCTCAACTTCTGGTCGACCTGAATCTGCGGAAAAATTGGCGAGCAGCTTTACGAATGCAGCCTGACATCGTTATGTTCCTTGGAGGTGTGGACCTCTGTGCCTTTGTACCTTTGTTCCTCGTTTGATATTCATCTGTCCGTAGACATGATGGATGGAGGAAGATTCGCCATGTCCGACGCCGAGTGAGTGAACGTGTACCCTGCTGTTCGGACGCTAATACGTGTGTCAGATACGAAAGATATTTTCAGCGCTTCAAAAGCATTTTCCCACTCGACAGTCATGTTCCTCAGTATTTTATTTCGGGAAATCACGATACTGGGTATGTCACTCGCTGAATCCCTGACTTTCGGCTGATACTCTAAAGCCTTGGGATCTCGGACGAATTCTCGGAGAAGGCTGAAACTCGTTATACGTCTCATTTCGGGCCTCTGAACAGTCGCGGTACCATTGCAAACAACACAATTATCTTTTTGAATGCGCCAGGCCTCGTTGACGAGGATTCTCAGCATCACCGCAGCAATTACGACGGGAAATCCGTGCCCGGTGGTCCGGTTGAGCTGGTCCAGTCATATGCAAAATGTAACCATTTTTCTCTTACCGTGGTTTCCATGCTGAGGAATATTTTCGCAGCACCAGCCCAAGATCCCGTCATTCTGTTCACGCATATCCCTCTGTCCAGACCGGATAGGGCCGACTGCGGGCCAAATCGCGAACGGGGAACCATCCGGAGAGGTACAGGCTTCGGGTACCAAAACACTCTCGGAAAGCCTGTTACAGATTTCTTGCTTCAAACATTGCGCCCGTCCGTTATTTTCAGGTCCGCCAAAATCACAGTTCTTTTGCCTTTCTTCTCAGCTTAAGTCATTCTAGCGGGGATGACCATGACTACTGTGAATATACCCACTCATATAACAGCGACGGAAAGACAAGAGAAGCGCGTGAAGTCACTGTCAAAAGCCTGTCGATGGCGATGGGCATCCGTAGACCTGGCTTCCAGCTTTTATCTCTTGTCCAGCCGCAAGGCAGCTCATCGCATGCCGACTCGTTATGCCTCCTCCCGGATCAGCTGGGAATATACCTGTCGACGTATATACCTCTGCTGGTTCTCTCTCTCCTCGTCCTCTGCGTCGCTAATATCTATCGGGTTTTCTCCCCTCGGCAAAGCAAACGACGATCTGGCTCCGTGTCCCCGAACTACGTCCCACTGTCCGGTGCCCTTCGTTCCCGTTCTGACGCGGGAAACCCTACCGAGCCCAACAACGACTGGCTGGATTACCCCGACGCTGACATCCTCCCTCAGCCTACCTCTTCATCGAGACAAGTTCCTCGGCCGATATATTCGCAGACTTTTGTACTGCTCGGACGCCGTCGCCGAATCACAGTTTCCCGGGAATCTATAGCTTCGCTTGTCAGCACTATGTTTAGTTGCTGCGGCAACCACGACGTGCCGAAGTCGCGGGGTTGTGGGGTGGGATTCCTGCGGGATGTACGGGACGTTGCAGTATTCCCGCTAGGAATATTTGCAGCTGTGTCCTGGTGGATGTTTGTATTCTAGGCGAATATAATCACGCAAAAATGCAGCGGAAAGGCGCGTATCCGCGAACATTTAAAGTTTATAAGCGATCGGCCGACTGTGATGGTGTATGTCTGACTCACTAAAATAGACCACTATTTAAGATAACAGCTGATGCAATGAGTGCTTTCACGCCCATGCATGTCCGTCGCCCTCCCGCCCTACTCGCCAGGCGATTGTTATATGACATCCAGAGTGGGTGCTTTGGGTTCACCTAGCTCAGAAGACTATATCACGGGTTCGACTTCTCGCTCGCCGGCGCCCTCCTACGCTGCTCTGCCGCGTACGCGTTGTGGAGAGTCCACCGTTGAATACACCCCACGCGCAGGTCTCCAGGAAACACCCTTGGGCAATCTCACAAAACAATGGCGGGATGTCACGATTATTTTCAAGAACCAGGACGACTCTTTAGATACCCCAACCTATGGTAGGAACTCCAGGTATGCGAATATAACATTTGGAAGCGGTTTTGTTAAACTGGGCTACAGTATATGTGGGGAAATTGGGCTGGAGAACTCGGAAACCGTCAAAACCATCTGCCTCAAGGTAATAATACCATGCTCCGTTCACTGCGTTCTCAGGCCTGTTAAAGTTGGAGGGTCGCATAAATCTCTCCTCGTCAGACTGTGGGTCGCTTGTGCAGAAAATTGTGGATGAACGGCGCACGCTCTTCGACTGCGCAAAGTCTGGTCGGTGTCCCAGTGTTGTCGGATTTGCGCTGGTTTTCCCCACGACCTACGAGGACAACGAGAAAATCTATCGTACACCCCCTTCCTATGAGGTTTGGACTCTAGGTCATTAAAGGTTTTCAATTGTTGATCTGTTGCGTTCAAAGATAGTCTGCCACGGAAGTCCCTTAATCGTTGTCAAATGCACGTACAGGCTCAGCATCACCATAACTAAGGCGAACCGGGGTCGATTATCATTCCGGAAAACCACGTCCAAAACGTAGGTTTGTGCCATCAAACTGGAAATGGCGACTGATTCTATTTTTATAAGGTATCCAATACATGTCGCTTTCAGGCCTCGTAAGTAACTAACAGATAGCAGTCAGAAGTAGGTTTACCTGAGTCTGCAGGAACACGCCCGGCCCGTCCTATCCTTCAAGACGCATTTCTGTCTACTCTCAAGGTAGCTCCTTCTGAATGGCACCAGATGGTCGTTACGATACCCCAGCGGCGGAAGGCCACCGTTGCTGTTGAGCCAGTTTCTTGCCATGTGTGTTCTTATGTAGAGGCCTTGAAGATATTACTAATTTTCTTTAGCTTATTATACCTTCGGTGCAAACGTTTTGCTTATCCGAACCTATTCCATTCCATATCCAGCTGTGTGGGTCGCAGGAGTCGCTTCAGCACTTTTACGGCTCGGTACCCGAACCGGTGCTACCGGGGAAGAGGCCGCGGAGACGGCAGTACGCTGCGAGAATTCGGGTCTTCCTTGCTCGGCAAATATATCTGGAAATAAATGGACGGCAATCTTGGCGTACCATTACAGTAGGCGAAGGGACACTGCGGCCCATCCCACCACTCGAGTCGGCGCACCCCGACGCGGACGCGGCAGAGGTTTCTGTCGATTGGGAGGGTGAGGTTCGCTGCAAAAGCGACGTTACCTGCGGGAGCTTCAGCATCAGTCGCCTTGTGGTCAAGGTGGGCCAGCGTGAGAGTTGGGGGCGCGTACTTACCCTGAAACAGGATTTCATGATTTTCGCCCTCACGCCTGGCAATGTCCGAACCTCGAGCCTGCTGCCAATCCAACATGCTCATCCAATTCGACTTGTCACGGATGGCTGGACGGACCAGGAGCTAGCGCACCCGCAGGATCGATGAGAGAAAAGGACAGGAAGTATGTATGCTAGGCACGTTGTACTTTCGGAGATGTATTATTGTCGAGGCCCAAGGGACGAGACTGTGACACGGCTGGCAGGAAGCAGTGATGCTCATGCGATTGCCTGGGATCCATATCAAGGAAAACGGTTCAGGATCGGAGATAGACTTCTATTGGGGGAAATGACTGTATAAATGATTGAGAGAGGAACGTTCGCGGTGTAATAGCCGTGGAGGGCTACATGCACAAGGTCGAGCTCTTCAAGTCACGGGGGTTACATCTTGGCTCTTTTAAAGACGCTCCTCCCTCCACCTCTCCCATCACGCCCTCCTTTCCTTCTTCTCCACGACCTTGGATCGAGCCGATAACTGAGGAGCCTGAAGATCTCGCTCCAGAGCGCACACGCTTCCATCGCACACGCGCTCCATTGCCTCGCACCCAATCTGCGCCCCAACTCATCTTTACCACAACCACCAAACCGTTTCACAACTACACGTACAGTTTATCGCTCTTCATCTCAGATCGTGTCTTATACTCGCCCAGCATGGCCAACGCCAACTTGATGCCGCGTGCCGACTCGTTCAACGCGCGAGTTCGAGGCACCAGCCATATCGACTTCCGCACCGCAACCACCGGTGTCGCGGCCAAGACGATGCGCAATGAGATCGGCCATCTTGTCGCCACTGTCAGCGATCCCCAGACCAAGAGGGTACGTTGCTCACTGTTTCTGTTTTCTGCGCACCCAATGACGTCAGTAGGCGTTCGACACAGAGATGCAGGCGTTCTTCTACCTCTTCACCCGCTACCTCTCCGAGCGCGCCAAGAGCCAGGATCTGTACGTGTCACCACCGTGATATTTTTGTTTCTTTAACATCGCGGACAGTGATTGGGACCGCATCAAGTCGCCCGCAGAGGAACAAATCGTCCCTTATGCCAAACTGCCCCAACCCTCAGACCCCAAGAACCTCAACAAGCTCGCCGTGCTCAAGGTCAATGGCGGTCTCGGTACCTCCATGGGTTCGTGGATAAATGCTGCAACGCGCTATTTACTGACTTGGTAATAGGTATGACTGGCGCGAAGAGTGCTCTCGAGGTCAAGGATGATATGACCTTCCTCGATCTCACTGTCCGCCAAATCGAGCACCTCAACACCACCAGTCGCGTCGATGTCCCCCTCATCCTCATGACCTCCTTCAACACCCATGAAGACACCCTCCGCATCATCAAGAAGTATGCCAACCAGCAACTCCGTATCACGACTTTCAACCAGTCGCGGTATCCCCGAATCTACAAGGAGACCTTGCTGCCGTGCCCCAAGAGAGCCGATGACGACAAGAAGAACTGGTACCCCCCGGGCCACGGTGACTTGTACAACGCCCTCTTGCACTCTGGGGTGCTCGACCAGCTCCTTGCCGAGGGCAAGGAGTACCTCTTCGTGTCCAACTCTGACAACCTGGGAGCAGTGTAGGCATTTACGTGTTGACCGTTCCTCACATGTTGACGGACATGCTGTTTCAAGTGTCGACGAGAAAATCCTGCAACATATGATTGACACGAATGCAGAGTTTTTGATGGAGGTCACAGACAAGACCAAGGCTGATATCAAGGTTGGACATTCAATATTCAATTTATGTGTGGCGTTTAATCACCGACATTCAGGGAGGAACTCTTATCGACTATGAGGGCTCCATGAGGCTGCTTGAGATTGCCCAGGTCCCGTCTGAGCACGTCGAGGACTTCAAGTCAGGTAGATACCTCGTCACGCGACCATAATCACCTTTTTGACATTTTACAGTCCGCAAATTCAAGATCTTCAACACCAACAACTTGTGGATTAACCTCAAGGGTGAGTGTTACTTTTCGATGAAAATTATGTCCATTGACAATTTCCGAACAGCGTTGAAGCGGATCATGGAGACCGACGGGATGGAATTGGAGATTATCATCAACCCCAAGGTCACTGATGACGGGCAAGCAGTGGTTCAGGTACAGCCATCCTTAATATTCTATAATCATCTCATTTTATGTTTTTCTTTAGCTCGAGACTGCCGCTGGAGCAGCTATCAAACATTTCAAGAACGCCCACGGGATCAACGTTCCTCGTAAACGTTTCCTGCCGGTCAAGAGCTGCTCCGATCTCCTCTTGATTAAGAGCGACATCTACTCGCTAGAGCACGGGCAGCTCGTCATCAACGATCAGAGGATGTTCGAGACCACGCCTGTCATCAAGCTGGGTGATCATTTCAAGAAGGTTTGTTGTCGACACGCTGTTCGTGAATGTTTATTAATGGCTCTTGTATAGATCCAACAATTCCAAAAGCGCTTCAAGAAGATACCCAAGATCATCGAGTTGGACCACTTGACAGTGACTGGCGATGTCTATTTCGGCCGCAACGTCACCCTGCGCGGCACCGTCATCGGTGGGTTTCTCAGCCTTCTAGTCATCCTTTCATTGCTCATGCGCGTCTCCGTTAGTTGTCGCCAACGAAGGTCAACGTATTGACATTCCCGACGGTTGTATCTTAGAGAACAGTGAGTCTCGTTTCTCCACTCGAGTTTGTTTGCTTACCGATGAATCTCCGTCCGCAGGGCTCTTGTCCGGCAACTTGAACATGATCGAATTGTAAATTATACCCGTCAACCTTCGTCCTTGGAACGCCGCCGACTCGCAGGCATCATGGACGCTCAAGAAAAATTTAAACACGCTATAGGACTTTGTAATTTTTTTCAATTTGCGGCTCCTTCGCTATGATAGTAATTAGACGAGTCGTAAATACGTTTGACAGAATCTTATCCCTTAGAATGCACTTCGAATTCCGATCGAACTTGCTTTGTGAGCGGGGAGTCTGTTGGCGCTTGCGCCCGACCGCGAATTATCGGTTCGAAGACTCGAACACCCGTAGCAGGCTGAAACTCTGCCACAAGGTGGCGGTTTATTCGCCCTTCTTGCCGGATGATCATGGAAATGAACCAAAATTAATGCATCATGCATCATGAGTTGCACGGCACACCAAAAATCAAGGTAGGACACTCCAGGTCGATCCGAAATCAATTAAAATTCACGGACGAAATTTCCGACATGCATGTGCTCTGGGTTGTGCTCCCAATTTCTGTCCGCCCCGACCAGACATCGCTATGCAAAGTAGTGAGTACTGGTCCCGGTTCTGAAACAGGAGTGGCCATTTTCTGCATGTTGATTATCAGGCGACATCCCTGTGAATTGTTACAAGAACGAAAAAAAAGTAGATATATGTGCACGAACCGCGGACGACATGATTATCACCAATCCGCTATCCAGAGTCCGTCAGAGATGCATATACTCCAACGGGAACTCGAAACGTACGGGAATACCGCGTGGCTCAAGTCGACTGGGTCTAAGCAGACCGCGATGGTTGCAATCAGTCCGACTAGTAAGTAACCTTGAGCATTGGACACTTAGGGTGATGCAAGGACTGACCAGTAATAGCGAAGAAAACCATAGACCCGTCGCGACTCAGTAGACTGAACAGGGGGTTGCCCCATCCGCTGCGGGTAGCCCAAACATGACGAGCAAATGTGAGCCCGACCACGAATAGCTGCACAAATAATTCTCCTCCACTGAATCATCAGGTTCGCAAGCAAATTTATCTTTGTAAATTCGGGGGACGTACGCGAAAACGTAGATTGCTCCTCCACCCCCGGCCGATATTACGAGGCATGAGTGCGTGAAAACCTGGCTCGGCATACTCTTGTAGGACATTACAAAAGGCACACAGAACCTGCACGTTAATAGGCAAATAAAAATAATAGCGAGATATGTCGATCGGTTATATGACGCGTAAACTAAAGAATATTGAGCTGGATCAAGGACCTGAAGGCCCTACATGGCGCGCAAGAATGTAGCGCACGCACCTCTTAACATCAAGATCACGTCTAGAATTCCGAACATCATAAAAAGGATCCCTCCTTGATAAAGCACTGCAAATCGACAAAGATAGGTCGGAATAATCGCGTGTTTGTGAACAAGGGAGACCAAGATAGAATTTGTTCTGTTTAAGCTCGTCATCACATAGTATCACACGCCAACCAAAGAGCACTTGCATATGCGCAGCTAGGGCGAAGTACCGAGAAAGCAAGTACAACACTTTTATGAGCCTTGATCCCTGCGGATTTCTAGAATAGTTTCAGAAATAATAACAGATGAACAATGATTACATACTTCCAGATGAAAGTAAGCTCCGTTCCAAAGGTCAGAATCGTCTCGCATGTTGCGAAAGTCAAACCCGCGTATGAACACAATGCGAGGGCATTCGATCTCATCGAAGGAGTCGAGGCCGAGGACTCGGCAATTCAGTCTCAGGGAAGGCCTGGCCTATATGCCAGCCCCGACGAAAGCCAGATTGAGGCCGCGGCAGTAGAGAGCAGAAGCGTTGCAATTAGGGCGAGCACCGCTCGTCAACATTGAAGATTCTCAGGCCCTGCCGAGAGCGAGCGTGACGCAAGGCGTGGAACCAAGAGTTCAATGATAAATTTATTCCCTTGAGGACTTGCCGCTGCAACGCCGTTTCCTGCCGTTTTCCGATTCAACGCATTTCGCGGATGTTTTTCTGGTTGGGCGAGATAGCGAGCCGGTGACGAACTCAACAACCCTGGATAGAAGGAGAAGAAGAAGAAGCGACTGAAGATGAACACTATGCATGCACGAGCGTTGTATTATACTTTGTACTTACGCCTATGGCTGAGCTGAGGCGCATCGGCGCGTCGCGTCCGGCGAAGCCTAGTACTTACGTGTGTTAGACAGCGGCAGTCGGATGCTCGGAAGCGCAGTCAACGTGTGCCAGCGTGTGCCCGGACGAAGATGGTGGAGGACCGGAGGTGGTTGGCAAGTCCGAAGCTGGTCACCGTAACGCGGTAACGTGACCTGCCCCGGCAAGCGGAGTCTGAAATTGCGGTTTTCCTCTTATGTCTCCCCTTCTTTCTCAAACTCATCAAAAAAAACCCAATCAAGCGCTGGGTTGCGTGCCGATATTTCGTTTTACCTCCGACTGGGCGCTTTAACTTCTAAACAGTGGTTCTTAACGGTCGCCAGCGAGACCTGGATTCAGAAGGTACTTCCACTGCGACAGGGCTCCCAGCTAGGTCGTGTGCATCGGCTCAGCGAACAATGTCCCTGGCGGTTCGTTTCTCAAACTTCACTGGAGAGCAATTCTTTGAATATTTCATAACATTGCAACAGAATATAAACTAATATCATGCGAGTCGATGGACAACTGTGCGATCGCAGACAAACGCCATCCTATACACGCCAGCATGGAATACTTTTAATCTTGTTAGTCTCCCGCGAGTAATGTCAGTTCTTACTTGCGGAGCTGAATGGCGCTCTCAAAACACGACCCGAGCGTCAGCCTTCATTAATCGAGTTAGAATGGATTCATCGTAAGATATACAGTGGTATTCAGGTTCATCATAAGTTCATTCCCAGTCGCTGTCAGCACCGTCGTCCGACTCGCCCGCCTTCTTGTGTCCCTCCACAGCCGCTGCGGTCCCGTTATCCGAAGACACGACATCATAACTCTCCTCGCTGCTCTCTCGCGGGCTCGTAGTAGCAGGGGTTGGGATCTCGGAGGGAGGAGCAGACAGTGTTTGGGACGCCTCTGGACCAGTTGCAGGCTTCGAAACAGCAGGGGGTGTCGATTCATCTTCGTCTTCCCAGCTGAAGTCTTCTTCACTTTCAGTGGAGCCTAAACGACACGTAAGTATAGCTCAACGCTGCAAGCATCGGAACACGAACGCTGCAGTAAAGTTTTACGCTTCTCCTCTTCTTGTTCGATTTGGTGAACACGGAAGAAGTAACGTTGCCAGAATGTCTCTCGCGTTAGTTCGGAAGGTACTGAGCAAAACCGTTAAGATGCAACGGTGCAACCGAGGGTGAACACATACCCAGCGCATCTTGGTTAGCCTTCAAAGCCAACCCATCCGCGGATTCATTCAAAACGGCCGCAATTTTAGCCGTCCACTCCTCGCTGTCAATTCCATCCTGCATCGCAGTTGCAAGCCACTGGCTATAAAATTCCTTCGCACCCGCATCCGCCTCGGGATCATGTTTAATGATCTCAGGGTCCTGCTTGAGTCGCTTCAACAGCGATTCGGCGCGCGTCGCGACTGCGAGTTGGGTGTCCCGGCCCGCCTTTTCCTTTCCTTTGGCGCTTGGATCGGATGAGTCGAATGGCAGCATCCACATATCTGCGCCATCCCATATCAAATTACCCGACCCACTGCTCGACTGAGCCTCCTCTGGAGGGAGGACCTTGACGGCATCCCGTAAGACCTCGCCCGCCTCTTTCATTGCCTCCCTTATCAGCGCCTCGCTCTTTTGCACATATTCTTCGGCCTGTACCCGAGTGACGCCCTGGACACGTTGGAATTCGGTGGTGAGGGTCGTTCGCATTTGTGTTAGATCAATGCTCCCGGACTCATTCTTCAATGATTCCGGGATACGGCTCTGAACGGTGGACACAATGTTTGGCGGGAGCGCAGACTGGAGTCGAGATAATATGCTCTGAGCGCCAGTGGAAGAAGGGGCCTCCTGGGTGGAAGGGGAAGCTGTTCGAGGGGTGCTAGCCTCCTCACCGGACTCGACGGGAGGTTGTGCCGACTCAGTCGACTCGGATTCAGCTGGTGGTGTTTCTGCCGTGAATTTGCTCAGTTCTTGTTGAGCCTGTGTCACAACACCACCAATATCCTTCCGAGCGGCTTCCAGAGCGCTTTGACTCTGTATCGTTCGTCAACGAATAGGCAGCAGGCGTGAAATCAGTGCACTTGCCGTCTTGCGGAAATCGCCCCAGAAGCGTCCTAACTGACCGATGACTTGCGAGACCTCTTCATTGAGAGATTGCTCGGGTTGCGGTGGCGGAGTGCCCGATGTCAAGTCGTAAGGATCCAGGAAGTTGTTCATCGACCAGGAAGAGTAGCAACTATGGCTGTGCTACAATGACGGCAATGAAGTAAACGCCGAATATTTCCACGAAGACGATTGCATTTGTACGAGACTTATTTTACATAGGAATTCCAAGAAAATAATAGCGAGCGGGTCAAGCTGCCGCCGCCACCGCAACTCGGGGACGCGGCGTAGTCATAGGGGATACTACATATGGTTCAGACACACTCGACGCCGCGTACTTGTGCGCACGACACTCAGTGAGGAAATCAGTGAACATCTGTGTGCAACGTTCAACAGACTTCCAGTGGCAAACTGAATCTCATACCTCGATAGTATCGAGTGGTCCACCAGCGCTTTCTGGATGGAACTGGACACCCCAGACCTTCTTTCCGGAATCGGCGGTGGACTTGATCCCCTCGACGGAAGAATCATTGCAATTGATGAAGAATGGCTCCCAGCCCTGGGGGAATGGATCCTGCAGTTTCAACGCGTATTGGTGGTTCTGGCTGGGATGGAAATTAATTATGTGGAGCGAACATGGAGAGAGAGAAAATACCTGGTCACATACACCCTACCCGCCTTGATGGACCCCGCTGACGCTAACGCAAGGACGGGCTGGTTGTGTCCGCGGTTGCCAAACGTCATTCGATATGCGTCGAGACCTGCAGCCATACCAATGATCTGGTGACCCATGCAAATACCGAAAACGGGTTTGTCCCATTCCTCCAAGGTTGTTCGGAGCTTCAGGGCTGCCTCCATACAATGGGCAGGATCCCCTGGGCCGTTGGTCAAGAAAAGACCGTCGAACTGATCTCGAATGGCATTGAAGTCGTAATTCCAGGGCAGGACGGTAACGGCAGCATCGCGGCGAACCAAGGCACGCAGAATGTTGGCCTTAGCCCCGAAATCCAGCACAGCAATTTTGGTCGAGCCTGAGGGGTTGAGCTCGTAGGGTTCTTTCGTTGAAATCTGGTCAACCAGGTTCTCGGCCGAGGGGTCCCAGAATTCATGAGCGGCGGGAACAGAAGCGGATGCGTCGGGTCCTATAGCGATACGACCCAGTGTCGTGCCTTGGTCGCGCAACAAACGCGTTATGGCACGCGTATCGACACCGGTGATGCCAGGAATATCGTGCCGTTTACACCACGACGCAATCGATTCGACGGCAGTGTGATGAGAAAATTTTTCAGCAACATCGCCGACAATGACGGCGGCACACTGAATGCGCTGCGACTCGAGAATCACCCCGACATCCTGCGAATCGAACGGTGCAGTATTGAGAGGAACTCCATAGTTGCCGATGAGGGGAGAAGTGAAGACGAGAATCTGGCCACGGTAAGAGGGATCGGTCATCGATTCAGTGTCTAGAGCACTTCAATGAGCAGAACATGACCGGCACGGCTATACATACATGAAGTAATTGAGGTTGAGAACACGGTTTCGCCGAAAATGCTTTTCGGTGCGCCGAAGGACCGTCCATTGAATGATTGTCCTGTTTTTAGGTGTAATGCAGCGGGTACAGCGACTAATGGTCCAGAGTGAGTGGCTAAGCCCCTGGAAAGGCGAGGAAGAGCGAGTATGTGGCGAGTAAACATGGTTGCAGAGCTTGGATGCCAAATTATTTGAGAAGGGTGAACACTTGGTCGCTGAGGTAGCTGAAGAATCGTTAGCCAAGAATCAGGTCTAGAGAAAGTCGTGATTACTCGTCGCGAGTGTTTTGGGTGAAGAGCATGTACAGGGTACGGAGTCAAAACGAAAATTTCGAAGACGTGTGTGACTGTGACGTGCTCACACCTTTATCTCCGCTTAGCAACCCCCATCCCCGAATCCGAATATGAACTCCTCGAGGCTACCAAGTCTCTAATTTCTACCTACGCCGCCGGAGCGCGAGGAATGGTGTTGAGCAAGTTTTCTTCCAGGTCCAAGCTCCCAGTGCCGCTGTACCGACGCTATTATGCTACTGTTGTTTCGGTCCGCGAATAAGCTGCTCTTCGATTCGGATGAATGCCACCCGTCGGCCACCCGCAAAAATACGTGAGATTCTGAGAAGCCAGTTCATCGACTCGTTAGGAGGTCGGCTAGCCATATGGTACGATTTTTGGTTGACGTGTCCCCGCGGACGAATAAAGAGCTGCAATTCCCAATGTTGAACCAACGTGGCAAAAAAAAAAAAGGTCTATTTCGAAGTGTGAACCGGCTGTGACCACGCAGAACAACATACCAGATGCTGTGTGCAGTATTGCATTTTCGTGAGTTAAGCAGCATGTTCAGACTCCGCCTGAAATTGGCCACATCTGAATCGCGGTCACGTTGCCGACGCGCTTAGAAGTAGTGAACTTGGGTTCAGTACCGTCAATTTAGTCTAACACGCGAATCCGTGCCGCGCGAGCCAAAATTACTACTCCTGTATCTCGCCTGTATCGAACGGGCCACCAAAAGCTCGATTCAAAGGAACTCAGCCACTGGTCGATTCACCGCATCCGCTTGATTTTCTTCCATTCAAATCTTACAATACAACGATTTGCCAGTTCACCGCCAGATTGCCACGAGTATCAAAGTGTATAGAAAAACCCGGGTTGTCCTGAGATATCGTTGTTAAAGCAAAGGCAGGACGAGGATTTCTGTGTCTCACCTTCCAAAGGACCGGCAATTTTTCCTTCCTTCAGGAGCCTGTTCTTTCGCGCGAAATTCCACGACGTCAATGCCAAGAGTACGAGTATTAGAATTTGGCAGCCTATAGTGGCCCAAATTCCGTTCAGATATCTCGGGAAATCTTGCTCCCGAAAGCTATAAAACGTCAGGCAATAATCGGCGGCCCATGATCCTCGGAAACATACACCGTCGTCGCAAATATTCCCCCGACTCCGCCTGAAAGATATTAACAAAGGGGCGGATGTAAGGGAGCTTGAACTTTACCCGCCGAAATAACGATAGCAGTTGAAACAGCACGCTATTTTAGCGAGCGACAGTCATTCTCCGCTAACAGGACGCCACGATGCGTACCTTGGAATGCGACACAATGTTATTGGAGCTCTGTATCAATTAGTTGAAGGCACCCAAAATGATATAAGAAACGCAGACATAAGCAAGAACCGATGGGATACATCCCGACGCTCCCGCATTTGCCAAAAACAAACCGAAGTATCGCGGTCCATTTTTTTCGGCGTAGCCAGTTACTGCGATCCCGGTGATGGTCATGAGAGCCTGGACTGCGATGAAAGGAGCCCGTCTCTTGGTTTTATCTGACATCCACGCGAAGATGAAACAAGAGATTGCCTGTCAGGCGAGTTGAAGTAGCGTGAGCTAGAGGTTGATTAAAGACCTACGGCGAAGACCTGCCGACGAATAAATCAATAACGAAGCTGCGGTGAAGATCATATATTTACATAGGGAGGCGTAGTGAGGAGCAAAGAAGCCTTGACGCCCCAGCCCATGGAGTTCAAAATAATCGTCACGAAGTATGCTAACATGTTGCTTAAAGTGTCGACTCGTCAGGCAAAAAAAGGAAGAAAAACCTATGGCATAGGCCGGCATTGTGGACGACATGAACATGAGCGCTGATGACAGTGAATTCGGTTTAGAGGCTCGGATCCGATGAACATACCACAAGCCCAAATGGTCCAGTCAGACTTTGACAACCTCTGGTTGAACTCTTGAATGCATTTGGGCGCAATTGCTTACCAGATGATGCAGCACTTTCGAAACAGTGATCTCATCCGGAACAGAATCTCCACGATCATTTTCAACCCGGGCTAAAATGAACTGATTGAACGGCTGCGCTTAGTCAAGGGAACCAAGATATTGTTTATACACATACCCTTGTCTGCTTAGCCGTTAAAAAAGTGTTCTTTTGAGGAAAGTCTGAGATGAATAATTGGTTGAAGATGGCCAACACCAGGGTCAAAATTCCTTCAACAATCTATGTGTGGTTCAGCTAGACTGATCAATAAGTTGGCAATCGCAGACAAAGATCCAGTTCCAGCTATTCAGCCCGCTTTTGCCCTTCAAGAAGGTAATCGCATAGCCTTCAATATGATAAGTTAACTTTAGATAGAGTAGATTCAGTAATTTACCTATTATACCGCTGAATCCTCCAATCACGATGGATGACAGGTAGAACACGGCAAGTCTAACGGAGAGACAGTTATAGCAGCCCCAAGCGAGAAGATCGGCCTTCTACCTTTTCTGAACTTCATGACGCTTGTACCTAGCAGGACTTGTCACCACAGCGACGGAGGGCTACGGAATGCATGAATTACCAAGTGGTTATGACGAAAACCAACGCCTGCAATTCTTGGTGAGAGACCCACTACTATTTCGACCATAGAATCAATGTACCGGAAAGAATCCCGCCTGTCATTTTGTTCAAATAAACATCTGTCTTTTGCAAAATGGAACTCGGGTGGAATTACCTCAAAGAGACCAAGAAGCACACGGCAAAGAGCTAGCTGACCCCAGGTCCGGACGAAACCCATGCCCAGTTGAACCGCACCCCAACTGCGCCGGGTTATAGAGACTGCGGGTTTTTTTTTCGATACATAGACGTACCCCGATACGCAGATCGTAAGCCACACCCGTACGCCGAAGAACCTCAGCAGTACGTTGCTAGGCAGCTGACTGGATAGGACATTAATACCAGAGAATTTTGGCGATGAGCAGACAAAGCGCACAACAGGATATATGGCACAAAATAGAGGCACGATACAGTGCTATACCGGTTCGAGACAGTGAGGTTCTAGAACTCTAGATGAATGTCTATGACGGTGAAGGCAGTTCGGAGTACCAGATCTTCTCCCATTCCTGCCGTTCGAGCACTGAACGGTTGTTGTTAGGTAGCTGGCATGAAATGAGAGAAAATGGAGCTAACACCTAAAAATCTCAATTAGTCGTGATCCTGAAATACGGAAAACACATACGCTGAGATTGCTGCGGTCCATGAGAGACACAGAATACAATGCGCTCATTAATGGTAGCAACCTCCAGTCGATGCGACGACTATCAACGTTGTATGAGTTCGGTACCACAGCCTGAGGGCCAAACTTGCATAATTTTCTTCTCAAAGTCCGGGTCCACCGCCTCTTGAATCGGTTCAATATGTTCGACTATTTCAATGTCGGGCTTCTCAGAGGGAATTTTCTCCATTTTCTTGAGCGATTCCCGAGGAAGAGGAGGAGATGTGAAAGAGGCGCCACCCGATAATGCGCTTGACCAGATGACTTATAATCATAGTAACCTCCCATCTCTCTATCACCATAAAAGACATATTTTGACTTGCGCCACAAGTAACGAGGACTTCGACCTCAGCCGGCCAAGTTATACAGCCCCAGGGAGAGCTTTCATTTCAATTCACGCGCATTAGCTCCCAATAGCCCACATTTCGCTCCCCAGTGGCAAGGAGGGCACCGAATGAGGCACCGAATGAGGCACCGGGGATTCAATTGTCGTTGAGCAGCTCAGAATAGATAGGTCAGCCGAGCTGTGCTCGGAGTGTGCTCGGGATAGTATCGAGACCATTCGGGGAGATAGAGAGCTCAGTAATTCCGTTCTAGGCTCTTTAAGGAAATTCTCGGCAACACCGGGTTTCAAGTCGTCCCGGTCCTTGCTCAGTGCACAAATTTCTATTCGTCCATGGCCCCGAGCGTCACTCACTAGCAGTGGCACCGACCACCCGAAATTTTCTTCAGGCGCAGGTAGCACGAGAAACTATATCGTGGAATTTACGTGTACATAGTATAACCTTGAACTTCCAGAACGGCCTGCTTGAATTTTGTTCAAAAGATGGGCAACTGCTTATGGACGAATCATGTAGACCGAGGGATATCATATAGAAATCCACTGGCAAAAAGTCTACGCCTGAAATTAATGTAACCTTCGTTGAAAGTCGGTTCTGATGCAGTTAACAGCGTCACACCAAGGCTTGGGAGTATGAGGATGTGAGTCACTGGCAAGGTTTTGCGCATACGCCACCGTCGCAAATATCCCCGCCGGCCAAGTTCTCAGTGAACTTATGAGTCGTAAATTGCGCCATCAAAGCGGTTGCAACTGTTCGATAATGTCCAGTCCTCAGCATCCGACTGCCTACAATCTCCTTGTGAACGTCCTACTATGTTATTGGAGCTCTGTCACTTTGTCAGTGGCGCGGAAAGAGACCAAGACGCGACACTAACATACTGCATGTCCAATGTCCAATGAAACCAAGACTTGGGCTGCATTGTAGACTAGGATGGCACAGGCTGCAACTGAGCACGCCGCCGCCGCTCGACCACAATACTTGGGTAAATGAGAAGTTCAGTTCTTTGGCACAAAACCTGCCGAGAGGTAAATTATTAACGGAGTGGCTTCGGAGAACATACCATATTCACATATGGAACCTGCGTGACGGAAAGCAAGGGGACCTTGAGATCGGTGGTTGCGGTGAAAAAAGTATCTAAAGCGCTTTATTAATTAAACCTTGGACTGTCATGCGTAGAATGAATTGAAGGCGGGACGGAGTCGGTAAATCTTTCCGTGCGAGCACCTTCGAGACCGAGCACAAAATTGACAGATAAACGGTACAGGGTTAGTCGTTTGGAAGACGGGCAACACAGATGTGAGATAAAGCAGGCCACGAGATCGAGATAATATACTTGGTGTAGAAGCCTCCAGTCGATGCGACAAGTCTCAAGTACAAGAGTCACAAGTGTAACCGCTTGATGCGGAACTTCCATTGTCGTATCCTCTCAAACCTGAGCCCACATCTGCCTTTAACCGCTTGAGCTGCTCGACAGAAGTGGACCCGTCCGCACCAGAGGGCTTCTAAATTTCTTCTTGCCCCCGAGTTGATGGACGTCAGCCAGCCGACAGTGAACACCGAAAAAGGGCTGAGCCAGATGATTTGCCGCTAGCTCCCGGCGTGTTTCTTCCAGTAGGGAAAACCGGGTATCCGTGCTTCGTGCCTGAAGTTTCCGAGCACAGCCGAACCGATCGCGATGGACGATAGTTCGTGCCAGGTTCGACAGGGACGGCGAACAGAGCCAGAAGTGAACAGTGACGGTTTATCGTTGATTTACATGTGCATTTCCGCTCGCAACCCGAACGGACTGGATCAGTTGGCCGCCAGCGGAGAGTTCCAGATGATGGTTCAGAGGAATTGTACTGACAGCCGACAGTTTCCTTTTTCGGCATTGGGGATTGAACGGACCACGTCAGAGTTCCAGAGAACTTTGTTCCTACCCATTCGCCAGACCCAGTTGGCGTCCGCTGGCAGTTCTCGTCGCGCTCGCTTCAAATCCCTCTCTTCCCACACTCGGCTTTCTCGATCTGTAACTCTAATTTCGACGGACAATCTCTAACTGCTCCTAACACGTCCACAACGCGCCAATGGGCGTCAGCGAACGCCGGAAATTCCAGGCCAAGAGCCGCTTGTCCCGGACTGTGCTTCTGTCCCGCACGGTCGTGATCAACGGCATACGCTTGGGCTGGATTGTCGTCCTAGTATGGGGCGAGCTGGTAATGCGGCCCTGTCTTTAGAGCTCATAACCCTGTTCATAATCGCGGTAGGGCATTTATTTCTTCTCGCTATCGTCGTGCAGATGGCCAGAGACCGTGAGCTTTTGCGCTTCCCACACCGTATACAATTCTGAATCCGCATGCACCCAGGCTGAATGGCATCGCGCAAAGCCGACGCACGTACTGCTCATATCTGACCCGCAAGTGCGGCATCCCGCGGTGTGGGGTGACGGCTGGGTCAAGTCGCTCGAACAGTTCCTGTACGAGGCAAATTTGAAGAGAAGCTGGCACGTAACGCGTCGCCTGAATCCACACGCAGTGTTCTTTCTCGGCGACATGCTTTCCAGTGGAAAATACGTGAGATCGGAGGCAGAGTGGGCACTTTCCTTGCGTTGGCAGGCTCTTTCTAATTGTGTTAGGTACAAGGCGTACTGGCAGAAATTCCAGGCCATATTCCAACCGGATGCATCTTTCCCCCAATATTTCATCCCCGGTAATAACGATGTCGGGTGGGTTCCAGCTTGCTTATGAAAGGGACTTTCGCTTATTCTTGTCCACAGAATGGGTCTTGCCCACTCTTCGCCCAAAAATGTCCGCCTGTATTACTCGAGTACCGTTGGTCCGTTCAATCAGCAGGTCATTATTCGGGACCATGTCTTTGTTTGCCTCGATGCGCCTGCGTTGGTGGATGAAGATTACCGGCGCTCGACGAGCGGGAAAAGCTACGAACATTGGGATTCCATCGGCGGAGGCCCCGTTGAATTCGTCAAATCAGCATCCATTGGTGCGAACAGCGAATATTCCTACCAATGTTTTTCTCAATGTAATTAACTCACAGGCGGTCGTCGCACGGTCCTGCTCTCTCACATTCCTTTGGCACGGCCCGATACTGCGACGTGTGGTCCACTGCGAGAAAAGGGAGCGATCCGAAGAGGCGTCGGACATGGTTACCAAAATACACTCGGAAAGCACACCACTACATTCCTTCTCAAAACTCTCCGTCCTTCCATCATATTCAGGTACGACCACTTCTTTGAAATATTCTGCTCTGAACAATCTGTAGCGGGGACAACCGAGATTACTGTGAGTACAACCACCCGGTCGAGGTGCCGGACCGCGAAGCGGCGGAGAGCACTGCGCCGATGCGGGAGGTAACGGTCAAGTCTTTCTCCCTATCCAACCACATCCGGCGGCCTGGTTTCCAACTCGTTTCGTTGGTGGACCCGACTCCAGGCGGCAAGTCCATCATAGACGCGCCGTGCCTCCTGCCCGATCCTTATGGCGTATACACCACTCTTTACACACCCCTCACGTTCCTCACGCTCATCTCCCTGTTCATGTTCAACATGTATCGGTGGCGGCGCCTCCGCAATGTCGTCTTACCGCCCATTTCCCTCTCGCCCATGAGCAACGGGCCCCACACCCCGCTCCATCCTGGGTCCGACGTCTGGTCGCCCTACACGCCAGCCCGGCCTGTCAGCCCGCGCGGCTCACTACCACAGTCGCTGCGCACGCCCAACGTCGCGTCCAACCCCACCGTGCGCGCCGCCTCGCGCCCCGAGACGCCGCTCGCGTCACCGCTGCTCGGCCCTGGGGTCGTGTTCCACCACGAGGAGGAGGAGGAGGACGCGCTGTACCCGACCCAGTATGCCGTGCAGCGCAACGGGCACGTCAGCGACGGGGAGGAGTGGCCGCGGGACGACCCTGCGCCGTCGTATTTTCTCCCTCAACCAGGGGCAGGGAGCCCGACGCAGGCTGCGGTGCGCCGGCCAGCGTGGTCGTGGACGTTTGTATTCCGCGGGCGGCGGCGGCGCATGACGGTGTCTGTGCCCACTTGGGACTCGGTTCGTGAGTTCACGGCGCAGCTGACGTATGGTGCGGACGGGGACACGATGCTGCGACGACGGGGCGTCGCGTGGGCCACGGTCATAGATGGCCTGGGCATCTTGTGGCCAACGGTTTTGGTGTGGATCTTGTGTGCGTGGTGGATGTTTTAGATGCTATGGACATCGGTGGACAACTTGTAAGTAGGATTATTAGACAGTATTAATGTACACCCGATTTTTCATTTGTAATTTATGCATCGCTAGCTCGAATGCGGCTTTTCTCTAGGCGTGGGCGTGGTCACCGCATATATCAAGTCTCCCGGAATTTGGGCCACTACAAAGCAGGCGAGTCCAAGCACTGAGAAATTGAATCAATGGAGGTGGGAAGAATGAGAACGAAGAGCTCACAATAACCCGTAATCTTTTCCGCAGGCGAGTGAAAGTAGACGCTCGTGGTTCCGCTCGCAAACAACCAGATGGCGATGAGGGCTATGTTAGCCCAGACTGCAGCGGCATGCGGTGGCGACCACCGGGTGTGCGAAAAGGATGGGCCGAGCTGTTGCGCGAGCAGCAGGACGGAAAGCGTGAGGAGAAATATGTGGCCGGACACGTCATGCCCCTTGCGCAGCCGCGGCGTCGCACCCGGCCATTCCTGTGGGAGGACGAACGACGACGAGGACGCGAAGAGCGCGGGGTGCGTCGCGGGGGACACGGAGGTGTGCATGCGGCAGTACTCGGCGGGGACCGAGATGGGGTCACCGGAGGGCAGGGCGAGGACGCACTCGCCGCCGGAGACGAGGATGATGCGCTCCAAGAGGGCGGGGCCGAAGAACCACGCGGTGAAGAACAGCCAGATGGCGGTTGCGGTGGCCCAGCGGGTGAGGCGCGCTGCGGTGCGGGTGGAGGGGGGACCGGTGGCCCATGCGAGGAGGAAGGCGGCGGAAGTCCAGCCCCAGGCTTTCTTGATGAAATAGACGTTTAACGGGTTTGCCTTGCTCGCCCAGTAGTGGGTTTGGCCGAGGGGATGGGGGAGATGTGTGAGCAGCGGATTGGAAGTATCAAGGTATGTGCCATAGACGACGGAATACGCTGTCCCGACGAGCACGACGGCGGACACGGAATATAATGCCAACCGCGTCGACATGGTGGAATGAGAGAGAGTTGCAATGCGCGAACGATGACGAGGTCCAAACGCGCACACGTGAAGACGTGGAGCAAGATGCCGTGCCGACCGCCGACGTACGCGCAGGGCAATCGAACGGTACGCATGAAAATTATTGTACAATTATTACAGGAATACGGCTCCAGCCCATTGCACCTCACCCAGTCCACACCGCCGGCCCCGGAGCCACGTAACTCTGCAGGTTGTTGTAGATGTTGACCTAGCTATCATATCAGCATTTTTTCCCGTTCCGCTCTCGCACCACGCACCGTGATCCCGGGGTCGGAGCCGTGGTACGCGCCGGGGAGCGCGACCTTGGGCGGCGCGGCGCTGCCGCCGCTCGTGGTCTTGATCTGCGCACACCCGATGTAGAACTGCGCGCCGGGGTACGTCGCGGCGACGTGGAGCGCGATCTGCGCGTCGGCAGAGTCAGCCAAAGGGAGAGGCGGGAAAGACGGAAGGAGACGCACCATTTCGGCGCGGAGGAGGTACTCGCCCGCGGGCAGCGACGCCGGGAGCACGACGCTGTGCTTGCCTGCGGGCGCAGCGTAGCTCGTCAGTGCCTTCAGTGAGGTGGTGTATAGAGACGCACCGGCATTGGCGTTGACGACGTCCGATGCCCAGGTCTGGCTGCTGGGTGTGAGGAGCCCCGACTGGTAGATCTTCGTCCAGACCGCGCCCTGCCCGTTGAACGCTGCAGCCGTCGTCGGCGCTTTGGCGATGTACACCAGCACCGGGCCCTTGTGCCCGCCGGAGATCGCGTCTTCGCCGGTGCGCTGGGCGTGCTGGTGCCATTCGAGGCTGCGGGGATGCAGTTATTTATTTTATTCGGGCAGCAAATAAGGATTAAGATGAAGGGGGACGCACGTAATGTTCGCCCCGCCCGCGACGCTGAGCGTCTGCACCCCCGCGCCGCTCGTCCCGCCGACGTTGCACGTCAGATCGGTCGAGGTGACGTCCGTGACGGGGTTGTTGTTCGGCGGGACGCGCACGTAGTTGTTGTACCCCCCGTCGACGCCGTTCGCCCACACGTACTGCAGCGTGAAGTGCGCGCGCGCGAGCACAGGGAGGAGGAGGGCGAGTGATGATGACAAGGCGAGTCTCATGCTGAGCTTGTTGAAACTTTGAGGCGGCGGTGGAGGTACTTATATGCACGGAGGTGCCCGAGGTTGACGCGCGGGCGATTTTTCGGAACGGCTGGGTGGAGTCGGGCGTAGTTTGTATTGTGAGCGCGGGCAGCAGACCCGCGCCAAGCATTGCGTCTTTCAAGACTCTCGAGGCGTTTATACACGTCGGAAGATCCACGGTTGAATAAACACGTCCGTGAATCGGGCACTTGGCGCAGAGTGGAGAAAGCAATTTCTTCAAGTACATCTAAGTTAGTTTACCTACGTAAATTACAACAATCGGATTCCAATTTTGCTCCCGCGCCTCAATCAGTTATCGAGCCAGTCCAAAAAGTCGGGGGTGAAGTAGGTCAGGATGAGCGTCGCACCGGCACGCAGCATCCCATCGACGGACTCGAACGCCATGTCGCGCAGGGCATAGACGCCCGCGGCGGCGCCGGCGTGAACCATGGCGAATTCGCCGCTGACTTGGTAGCACGCGAGGGGGTGGTCTGGCGTGAGCTGGGCGGCGTCGGAGATGATATCGAGGTAGGGCATGGCGGGCTTGACCATGATGATGTCGGCGCCTTCGGCGGCGTCGCGTTGCTGCGGGGGCAGTCAGCCAACATGCACTAAACTAAGAAAAGGGGACGCACGATTGCGCGCCGGGCAAGACCGCGGCCGCCGGGCGGGAGCTGGTAGCACTTGCGGTTACCGAAGGACGGGGCGCTCCCGGCGGCATCGCGGAAGGGGCCGTACAGCGAGGAGGCAAACTTGGCAGAGTACGCCATTAGGGTGCACTTGTTGCCGAAGCCGTTGTCGATGAGGGCGCGCTTGATGCTCTTGATCCGGCCATCCATCATGTCGCTCGGGGCGACGCAGTGGGCGCCGGCTCTCGCGTAGCTGAGGGCGACCTCGGCGATGCGCTCGACGGACGGGGCGGTGTTGATGGTGCCGTCTGGGTGGAGGAGACCGCAGTGTCCGTGGTCGGTGTATTCGCAGAGGCAGACGTCGCAGGCGACGTAGAGATCGGGGAAGAGCGAGCGGATCTTTTTGATGGCGAGGATGACGGGGCCCTCTTTGTCGTCTGCGGGGGTGCCGCGGTAGTCCTGGGGGCGGTTCGGGGCCAATGTGGGGCTGGGTAGAGTGACACGTACCTTATTACAATTCATAGGGACACCAAAGAGGATGACGCTCTGGAGGCCTTTTTTGACGAGGGGGGCGAGGAAGCCCTCGAGCTTGTTGATGCCCCACCTGGACTGGCCGGGGAGGGTGGCGATAAGCTGGCTGGCGTCGGGGTCGTCCGAAATAAATATTGGGTACATGAGCATGGCTTTTGTTAGCTGGCGCTTGCTCTGCCATTGGCGGCTGAGGGGGTGCTGGTAGCCGCCCTGGAGGATGGAACTGGGCTTGTGAGCGAGGAGGGGATGTAGCAGCGGGGCGCTCACGAAATATCCATGGTGGTAGGAGGAAAGAGAGAATGACTGGCCCGCGATGGCTACTCCTAAGTATGGTTTGGCGGCTATAATAAGCGGCAATAGGCTGTTCGCGTCGCAAGTAGCCGTCGTGTATGCATTCTCAGAGTCGTGTCCAATTACCGGTCAACGAATTGTCAGAAAACAGTACTCTTTTCGAGTCGAAGAAATCTCAAGGGAGTACTGGGATTGTAATTGGACTTGCTATGTGAAATAATATCGTACGTTAAACAACGGACGATTGGTGGGGCGTATTCTGCCCTGGGCCCGGGGTAAGCGTCAGGGTCGGATAGATAACTTGAAATACATATACTGGTCGAGACGCGGCCAGGTGATCGCGCAGTCGATAGCAACTGGGGTATTGACAGTTGTTTTGTTTGTGGACCCACAACTTTCTCACACACCACCACCACGCGAATGCGACATGTTATCTATGCATACTCCCCCAAGAACACCCTATGACTCTCCAATGCTCACTCCTTCTCCCCTTAGAAAATTCAATCCTCGCCCAATCACTCCGGAAGACAACGATGCTGCAGTCTTTTTTGCTTCCCCCACCAAGCCTCTTCTCACTCCGGCGAAAAAAGTCCCCAGCCGCACCCCTCTGTCTCTCAATACAAATACAATAGCCACTGGCACTAAACGCAAACAGCACACTTCTACTCCCCTTCGTTTGGTCCCGCTCGCGTCCCCAAACTCCTCCTTTCTTCGCCTTGCTCCGCTTCCAGCCCCACAATTTACGACTAGAACTCCCCAGACCGCAGCAGAGGCCGACGCGCACCTCCGCAGCCACACTGCCACCCTTACGCGCCTACGTATTTCAGACCTCAACTATGACTTTGACGACGATTTGGCGCCCTCGCGCAGCGAAGAGGTCGTCGAGGCCAGCTCGCCGGGTGGACACATTACCAAACGCCGTGCCCGTTCTCGCCCAGTCTCCCAAGAGCTTTTCGATGCCTCTCCGTCGCCGGTGAGTCATACAATCTCGTGTCGTGTTGACTCGTTCTAAGCTGTGTACTTCAGGTGGCATTCCCGTCTGCCCGCGTCTCTCACGCCCGGACTTCCAGCACGTCCTCTTCAGACACGGGCTCGCCTATACCACGCCGCCGCCTCGCGGGCACGCATCCTCCACGTGCCCCGCTTGAGCGTATAGAAAGCGCCGCCACTCTTTTCTTTGGACCCCCCATCAACCCTCCCCGCGCGCGCCTCTCCTCGGCCACCTCAAACACCAGCCTCCGTACCACCAGCGCGCGTCAGGCGGGCCGCCACAGCTACGCCGGACCCGGCTGTAGCACCCAGTCATGGAACGCAATGCAGAGCCGCCCCACGACGCCCTCGCCGCGCTCCTCCCCCGCGCACACCGCCCCCACCCGATTCGACGACGACGACGAGCAGGACATGTTCTTTGGCGCGCGGGGTAACCTGTCGTTTTCTTTCAACGTCACCGCCGACACCCCGTCCCCGCGCACAAAGACGCTCCCGAAGAAACACACGCTGCACCCGCGCGACTCGGGTATCGCGCTGAGCGAGGACGACGACGATCTGCTGGGCGTGCCGCGCGCGAGTTCGAGTGTGAGCAGTATCTACTCGGACGAGGGACTCGTCACACCGGGCGTCGAGCCCGAGGCGGGCTCGGGATGGCCGAGCGTTTTCGTACAAGGCCACGACGAGGCCCCAGTCGACGTCGACGCGTTCATTCGGCGCACGCTCGCGGCGGGCGCCAGGGCCGCTAGCGGCACTGAGCCAGCGAGCAAGAGGGCGCCGGGCACGCCCGTCAAGAAGGTCAAGACGAGCTACCTCGTCGGCGGACCTGACCGCCCGTGGCAGAGCGCGGTCGCACACAAGGTCGGACTGCCCGGGTTCAGCTGGGACGGGAACACGGTTGGCGGCGCCGGCGGCGGGAAGAACAAGCCGCGGAAGAGCCTGCCGGCGGTGTTCCCGGCGCTGCAGACGAGGAAACACGGCAAGGCGCCTGTGGACCCCAGCACAGACTCGGAGGGCGAGGAGGAGAGTCCGAGCGGGAGAAGAGGCGCGGGCAAGTATCTTGGTTTGGGCTTGGGGCGGCCGGGCCCTGCGTCGGGCAAGGGCGGGCTTGCGGCGCGCACGAGGTGGCTGACGCGGCGGAGCAGCAGTGGCGCGTTCTCGAGCGGAAGCGACACCGCGTCGCTCGCGGGAACGCCCACGCGAGCCAAAGGCCATAGGGGTGCGTCAATCATTTCATTACATTCGCGTTCAAGCTTCAAACATTGGCATAAACATATTTTTTCATTTAAACTCAAACAACGCGTATTAAACTCGAGTGCTAATTTCCCCGGTTTTAGATTGGCACCTGCCGAAAGTGGGAATCCCAGCGTTTTCGCCACACTCGAATGCACGGGCGAATTTGTCGCCTGGGCGGTCGGCTTCTAGCACGAGTTCGTCTTCAGCGTCAACTATGGGGTCACCTACAACCGGGGCAAGATTTTCCTCCAATGCCAGTGCGGTGTCCCCTGCCCGCCCTGCGCACCAGTTTGTCCGGCGCCTGTCGGACCAGAGTGTCGAGCGTGCGGGCTATTTTGAGCGCGTGTTTGAAGAGGTGGCTGAGCTTGGCAGCGGCGAGTTTGGCAAGGTCATCAAGGTACGGTCGCGCTCGCGGACGGAATACTACGCTGTGAAGAAGTCGAAGCGGTTTGAAGGCGTGCGACACCGGTGAGTGTGCTCGGGAGCACATTGGGCAATTGCTCTTTGGGCTTGTCGCTGATCCTCCTCGGGGCGCCTTTTTGCTGATGATTGGATCTGTAGGTTGCGGTTACGAGAGGAAGTGGAGATTCTGCAACATCTCAACGCATGCGGTGGCGTACAACCGAATGTCTTGACGTTCGTGGACAGCTGGGAGGAAGACGACGTGCTCTATATTCAGACGGAGCTGTGCGAATTAGGCAACTTTGCACGGTTTTTGTGGGAATTTGGGCGCGTCTTTCCACGGCTCGACGAGGGCCGGATCTGGAAGATTATGGTGGATCTGAGCAGTGTATGTGGGATGTGTTTTGAATTGACTGGGGGACTCACTGACTCGGTTCTAGGGTCTGCAATTTATCCACGACGCGGGTGTCATTCACCTCGACTTGAAGCCGTCAAATATATTCCTCACGGGCTCGGGACGGTTCAAGATTGGGGACTTTGGAATGGCGTCGGTATGGCCTCGAACACGGACAGCGACGTCGGCTGGGGACCAAGCGGAATCTGTCGTGGGATTCGAGCGGGAAGGAGATAAGGTCTACTTGGCACCAGAGGTGCTCCAGGGACGGTACGGGAAGGCTGCTGATGTGTTCAGGTGTGTTTGCCGGTTCAAGCGGGTGTTTTTTTTTCACTGTTCTGATTCTCATGTCACCTAGTTTTGGCATGACAATGCTCGAGACGGCATCAAACATGGTGGTTCCGGACCAGTGAGTGTTCGCGGGAATCGGAAGTGTTGGGGAGACTAATGTGCCTTGCAGAGGAGAAGCATGGTTGCGGCTGCGACGGGAAGACTACTCGCAGATCGACGCGTCGGTGGACGAGATGCCGGAACTGTTTGGACTGATCCAACAGATGATGCGTAGTGATCCCGAGAAACGGGTGCGAGTGGAGGATATTTGCGGGCACCCTGTTGTGGCGCGAGCGCGGGGCTGGATGGAGGCGAGCGGGGAAGGCCCCCTTGAAGCCCCTTCGGGAGAGTTTGTGGGAGCTATTCTGGGACGGATGGAGGATGTACGGATGTAGTATGTTGACGACGAGATAATGTATCAGGATTTGTTGGTGTTTGACTGCAGCCGAAACTTGTGTTCGTTTTCTCTTTATGTGTGACCAAGTCTCTCGTTGAATAAATAGCATGCTTCCCCGTCTCCCCCACTCCTTTCCCTACTCTCCCTGGTCCCGCCCCACGATGCCCCACGGCATGGACCCCACCGACTACCGCGCCTTCTATCCCTACACCCCCAACGAGGTCAAGCACCGCAAGCGCACCACCAGCGCACAGCTCAAGGTCCTCGAGGGCATTTTCAAGCGCGACACAAAGCCAAATGCTGCCCTGCGCACAGAGCTCGCGTCCCAGCTCAACATGACCGCCCGCGGTGTCCAGGTACGCTTTTCCGCCCACTTTCTGACATCCATCACCAACTCGCACCCGCACAGGTCTGGTTCCAGAACAGACGGGCAAAGGAAAAGACAAAGGCTGCCAAGGGTGCTCTCAAGGCACCCAAGGACGGCGATTCCCCCTCCCCGCGCTCGAGCGAGGACCCCGACGACTCGGGCGACCTTGCCCTGCCAGCTCTGAGCACCAGCGAGTCCCCCAGCCCGACGGGCACAGAGCCGCCTCCACTTCATGTGGTGACGGACTCCTCTGGCGCCTCTTCGTGGCAGGGATCGCCCGTGGTCGAGACGCCCGAGGACGCGCCGTTTGATCTGCCGACACTGCACATGGTCCACAGCCGCAGGGGCTCGCTTCCGATAAACGCCCTCAGCTACGGCGACGGCTCCCTCGTCGACCCGCTCGACCCCCTGGCCAGACGCCGGTCCGTCGACGCCAGCCTCGTCCGCCTCGCAGCCAACCCTTACGCTGGCATCGCCCGCGCCAAGAACTTGGCAACCCAGCGTCTGTCCCACGGCCGTCGCACCCAGTACATGCCCAGGCCAGGCATGCCCCACCGCGCAACCGCCCCCTTCTCCCAACACACCCGCCACGCCTCCATGGACGCCCGCGGATATCGCATCCCCCCGTCCCCCTCCCCCTCCCCGCTCTCCCCCTACCACGCCGTCCGCGCGTCTCTCCCCGACCACCACCTCTACCCCGTCTCCTCCCGCCCCCTCGCCGCCCCCATCCCCGGGCCCCTCCCCAGCCCCGGCTTCTCCTTTGGCGTCGCCAACGCCTCCTCCGATAGCGACCGCAACTCCCCCGTCGATTTCAGCAACTTCTCCTTCCCCCCTGCGAGCGACGCTGACACCGAAGGCGACGACAGCTCCGCCTCGTACCAGATGTCCCGCTTTGGCTCGATCGCCAGCGAGTCGAGCGCCACTAGCGCTTATTACTCCGACGTGGGCAGCACGGGCGAGGCGCCCGACTTTCGCAGCGGCCGGCGCGAGTCGTGTCCCACTGGGTTCTTGAATCTCATGTCTGGGCTCGATGTCGGTGTTGTTGGCGGCCCGCGGCGCGCGAGCCTCGCAGAGGGGCTTCTGGGCAACTACTCGTCTCACTCGCTGGACGGAAGCGAGCGCGACGGGCCCCTCGGCTACCCCTCGCCGTCGAGCACCGTCTCGCCCGGCGACAGCCCGCGCACCAGCAGCAACAACGGCAACTACGCGCTGCACCAGACGCACTCTGCGGACGCGAACACCTTCTTTTTCGATTCCTCATCTAGCACGCCGTCGCACAACGCCAACTCCTCCGACAGCTATCCCCACTCTGCAGCCGCCTCGGAAGAATTTGGCGCAGACAAGTTTAACTACGATTATGGGATGCCGTATGCGCACGGCACCGAGGGCAATTACAGCTCCGAGACAGCGGCGTATGGCGACGGCAGTGCAGACGGCGGCTACGCCCACGGCGGGATGGACTTTACCCCCTCCGAGCAGCAGCAGCAGCCCTACTACGAATCGTCACATCCCGCCGGCGACACCCCGTTCACATACTCATGAATTCATGAATCTGCCCCCCGTCGTTGCTGACGGTGTACTACTCTATCTTGTCGATATCTTACAGTTTTCTATTCGCTGCCCGGTGGATGCTCCCCGTCACATAATTCTCTCCTTCGCATACCGACTATCTCACTCCCAACCGCCGCGGTCTTGGTCGCTCACGCCCACACTCACTCAATCTCAATTGTCTATCTACTCGCCTGCATCCTGCTATGCTAAACGACTCTGTAATATCCTAGCGTCGTCCCTTCCTTGTTGTTTGTCTCTCTTCGTATTCGTCTTTATTCCTTCAACACTTATTCACTCACTAGTAAATACAACACTCAATTCGTAGTACAATACAATTTCGCTGTAATGTTGCAAAGCAGAATAAACAGAAGTTGCTCCCGCATTTTGCACTACCCATGTGAATCACAGCTTTGTCGTGGACTGCCCGAGCCCCCCGGGCGACATCGCTTGGTAGCCGTAGAATCCGCGCGGTGGCGGCGCGTGCATGGGCAGCGGCCAGGTCCCATCACTACTACCCATCCCCAAGATCCCCGCTCCCGCGTTGAAATTCTGAACTTCTGCGCTCCGGCCTGTCACTTGTGCGTTCCTATCCATCATGATAGTGTGCACCTAAAGCTCGAGGATGAGTGCGACGAAACATCATTGGACGGAAAGAGATCGGTATCAGAATGTTATCACAGATACGATGCGGCGTACGAAAGAATCAAAAGATCGTCGTGACGGGGCTAGCACGTATGTCCCGCTCCGAACGGGCTTTGAATGTTCCGTGCATCGCAAAGAGTCACGGCGTGTCGCACAAAGTTGAACTGAAACGAAGAGAAGGAGACGCGTACCTGCATCCGGAGACCGTGGACGTTGGCACGCAGGGACATGATCTCTTCGTTTAGCCGGAGCGTCTCGTTCGTCAGCGCAATGTCACTGCGTCGGCCAAGCGAGTCCACCGCGCCGCCCAGCGCGACGACCGATTCTCGTACGCCGTCGAGCGCGCCTTCGAGTGTGGTCGAGAGATTCAGAGGCGCGACCTGTGTATGCTGCGGCGTCCCCACACCTCCGAATAGTGTGGGCGGTTCCCAGCCCGCGGGGAGTGTTCTCCGACGCGCGGCTTGGTTTAATGCCCGGTCGTTGTAGGGTTCCTCGTGGCTAACGGGTGGAAAGTAGGCCGCGAAATCCTGGGGCGGCGAGGCTTCGTTTGGCGCGTCGTTGACGCGTAGACTGAATCGACGCGCATGTGACTGGGTGTTGGAGCTCGAGGACGCGCTAGCGGGCTGCAGTTCTGGGGGCAAATCCGCGGATGGTAGGGTTGACCCAGGAAATACGCTCGATGGATAGACGCCGTCGGAGCGATACCAGGGTCCGAGTGCGGCCTTAGCCGATTGCAGCTCGCGCTTGTTCGTTTGGAACGCGCTTTCGAGGGTGTCTATTCTGTGCCGTAAGATGAGATTTTCTTCGGCGAGACGCGCAAATTTGGTGGTGTTCAAAGCGAAGAAGCCCTTGATAGCTTCGTATGGACAGGACGGAGTGTGTGCCGAGACCAGTGTGGCGCGGGGACCTGTCCATCCGCAACCATTTGGAGCCTGTGGACATTGAATACGAGCCTCAGGGCAGGCGGCATTGTGTTCCGGCAGGTCGCATCGAGGAAGCTCCAACGTACAGAACTCACAGGTAACGAAAGTTTCGTTACATTTCGAAAGATGTTTCTGCCTTCATGTTTTGGCACCGATCGCGAAAAAAAAGAACCAAGGACTCACCGGCAAATCATCGAGCTGAAACTTTGCGCCACAAAGGTCGCACGGCGCGAGCGTGTGCACACCACAGCTATGCGATTCTGTGTCTATTCTGGCAAGGTTCTCGCTGCATTCTCCTTTCGGACAGGGTACACGGCCAAAGGGGCAGGCGTTCATGACGTGAGCAGTCAGCAGCTGCCGCTGGCACGTATAGGTGCATCCGGAGGAGCGGTGAATGCATTCTACGACGAGTTCGTCGACGAGCTGGTCGGGAGTTAGAGTCCAACATAGCAGCTATTCCGAGAAGCTAACCGAACGGATGATCGAGTTTGCAGGTAGCAGGTCGTCTACGGAGAGGGCGGAACGGTCTACGGGACACTGACGCGCATGGTCAAAGGCCTGGACGAGACAGTCGCGGCAAAAGGTGTGCGAGCAAGTGCGAGTTGTGACCGGGTCAACGAAGGGCATACTAATGCACGGAACTTAACCTGGGACAGCCAGAGACTCGTTGAATACATACCGACAGATACAACATAGCTATGGGAGGGTGAGTGCGGTCGAAGCGAACTCGAGGACGTGCACGGACCAGATTTGAGTTGACCTCAAGAACATAGTTGAAGAGCATGTTGTGTCGGATCATGATGCAGTGATGGCTGACGGAAAGAGAAGAAAACCTGCCTTTTTCGGGGTTTTCATCGCCGTAGATGGTCAATACTAGAGAATACAAGAAAAAAGCGAGGCGTGCCCCGAAATTTATTGCTACTATGCTACTACGTCGCTGACCGAAATTGGTCGTGTTTGTCAACACTCTGATGTCGGTACTCTGCCGGCCACTAGGACGAGCTCCCCCTCTGTGTAATCGGAAGCTCATATTATTTAAGCGCTGGATTTCTGCAAGTGAGCTCCGCAGACCCTCTGACTAGTCATAATTCCAGTCAGCTGTCCGCAAAATCTCGTTATCAACACCCTGAAGGCACCAATGGACGTTACAGAAATACGTATACAGATGGATCGCAAGGTCTAGTTCTTGGTCGATCCTTCCTGAGCCATAAAGAAGCGACTGGGGGCACTCTCCAGGCTCATGATCTATATGAATTTCAAGCTCGATCTACGGTGGCGCATCTTTCACACCGGTCCTCTGCTGCAAACGCTTTTATGATTCAGGAAACACATCCCTCAGTGAGAATCCCGGGTTTTCTCATGTCGGACAGGTGCAAAAGTGAATCGCTGGTTTCAAACCGCACAGAAACTAAGCAAAATTTGCGCAAGGCTGTGATCTCACACACAACTCATTTAACTTGATAGTCGTCATTTTTGACTGGCGGTTGCCACAATTAACGAGGTTCTTCGTATGCGGTGTCTCCCATGGACCGCAGTAACCTCTCCGTATGTTTTCTTGTATTCAGCTCGGGAGCAAGTCGGCAAATTACCGTGCTACAGCTGTTACTTAGCGCCAATTTTTCACGTCAGGTACCTGGCAACCGTCAAGTGCTCGAACGCCCGGAATGGGAGCGGAGGTGGTATGTCGAGCTCTCGTCTACATCTCAACTCATCTCGATTTCTAGAAACACGTCGGCTCAGACAGGTATAGTATGGTCCTACCTAGGCCTGCCTCTATTTTGTACCGGATATCCTTTTGTCCGCATTGGTCGCTGTTACAGATCCTTGGGCACCAATAACCCCTCAAGTCATTTCCACCCGGTGTTTTTCTACTTCTCCGGCCTGGCTTGTTTGAGTTGGTCTCTGCCTCTGATACAGGAATCATCGGCATTCTGGCTACAACACGCTACAACTTGGATCTATGTGTTTCGTCAATACCAGAAGTCAAATGGCGGTGTGCGGTGATCTCTTTTTGGTTTCTTTGAGGTAACTTCATTCCGTCGGAGCTGAGGCTTCCATTTCGCAGAAGTCTTGACTTACAAGGTGCTATTCGTTCCGTACATTCATATTCACTTCAAAATAGTGACCCTCCCGTGGTGAAGCGCGGCACTGGTTTAAATCATATCGACTCGGTAATCTACTCTTTCAAGGCGCTTTCTTTCCGTTCGTCGTCGTGGTAACAAGTTCCAACTTACCCCCATGGAGTCCAGAAGAGCCTGTGCCATTCCATCTTGATGATCCCGTTTTGGCAATACTACAATTGGGGTTGTGGAGACGCGCTATTCGACCTAACGTCTATTTTGTATTGTGGGATTCAGTACGTGGTTAAAATCTGCGCGCTCTAAATTTAACTCGCATTCAAAGGTTCCACAATCCCGTTTTTCAAAGGTCGATACCTTGCCTGGCATCGCTCGCTGATTTTTTGAAACGAATTTTGGCTTTCGTATCCTCTGCTGTTATTGGATCAACTGTTTATCGCCGATTTTCCTCAACAAAATACATTCCTTACGGCCGTGTCTCTTAGCTATTCCTTTCGGCTTAGCGCGGCCTTTCGTTTCAGCTTGTCTTAGCCCGCGTCGAAGAGTATCAATATTGCGGAGATTCACCTCCTCACGATATCACCGCTGCCAAAGTGCTGCGCTGTCTGGTAGGCAAAATCTCGTTGGAATGCATTCAAGGGTTCAAAATTCTGACTGAGGTTGCGGCGACGAGTTCGTTGTCATAATCTCATTCATGCCGTTCGCAGGCCCCCCCTGCTATAGATTCCTTGCTCTGTATTCAGGCCTGACGGGACGGCCGTGGCCCGTGTGACGAACATCTCAAACTGTTTTGGCTGGAATAGCAAGCCTCGTTACTTACTCCGCCTCCGGATGTACATTTTAAATATCCGTCGGTTATTGATTTATTTCGCCGGTCTTTCAAGTTCGCAACGTTCGAATAAATGAGCGTGGTTCGAAGGGAAGCGCGAGTCTTAACTTGGCCTACATATCCGTAGAGACCGTGCCGAATTCGCTAGAGTATTCCCTCGTCGTGCTAGCCGACCGCTCACTGTCTCCAATTCTTTGATATTTTGAATTTTGCGAGTGCGCGAACTACCGGAGAGTTCCGGCGTAGTTTAAGTTGACGTTCCAAGGTGATCCGACGTATAGCCACTGATGCGCCATCGGCTTCGTCATCATCCAAGCTATTAATAAGTAGCTCTTTGCCGCTTACTGACGCGTCTCTGACCCGGTTATAAATCTGAAAACAATCAGCGCCCCAGTCAACGATGGCACTGACACTCGCGTCCACAGTTCGACTTTCTTCAGGTGAGTGTACTGGAGGCGCCTGAAACTCATTCTGACTACTTCAAGGGTTCCACTTACCCTTGCTCGGATTCGGCGTGTATCAGAATTATGACGCCCGACCCAGTGTACTGGAGGCATTCAGGGCTGGCTACAGGTTCGCAACATACGATAAGACGGATTATTTTGATTCATTTGAGCAATTGGCAGGCATGTGGACTCAGCTCAGGTCTATAAGAATGAAGACGCGGTTGGGGCCGCTATTCAGGAAAGCGGACTGAAGCGAGAGGATTTGTTTATCAGTCCGCATATCCTATGCCACCGTAACATGCATTCACCTCCTCTTAGCCACCAAGTGTGTGTGTGTCCAAGACTCATGGCTACGAAAGTACCCTCAAAGGTGTCGATGAATCCCTCGTGAAGTTCAAGCTGGGTGAGCTATGATGATATTTTTTTAAAGACCCCCAGACTAAGAATAATGCCGTAGACTACATTGATTTATTCGTGAGCCAGCCCATTCATCCAGCTTGCACAATTTACTCACCAAGACAATATTCCAGCTTATTCATGATCCATTCTCCGGAACTGAGCGTCGCTTGGCGACTTACAAGGCTTTGCTAGAGGCCAAAGCGACCGGGAAGATACGCTCCGTCGGCGTTTCAAACTACGGAGTGCATCACCTTGAGGAAATCAAGGATGCAAACTTAGAGCTGCCTGCAGTCAACCAGATCGAAGTAAGCAACCCCTGAAATTCATTTTTGCACGAAGCCTTGAACAGACATCAAGTTGCACCCCCTCTGCCAACAACGTCCCATCGTGGAATACTGCAAGGCAAATTCTATTGTAATAGAGGCGTACTGCCCCATCATCCGAGGCCAAATGGACAATGAAGTCATCGCAAAAATTGCCGGCAAGGTGGGTTTGCCCACAGAACGACGTATTTTGGCTTGATCTCTTGCCGCAGCACAATCGTGATCCTGCTCAAGTTCTCTTGCGATGGTCTTTACAAAAGGGGTGAGCTACGCGGTATTGCAATCCAACTGTTCAGGGATCTGAAGTTTCCCAGCTATGTTCCTTTGCCAAAGAGCGCCACTCCTAGCCGCATACATTCGAACACGAAGCTGTACGATTTCGAACTGAGTGCAGATGAGATGTCGAGCCTCGACGCGTTGGACCGCGGCAAGGACGGTGCAATCAGCTGGAATCCTGTGGAGGCGCCCTAGTATCATTGCTACGGCAAATCGAAATGTACAACACGTATGCTACAGTATGTCTCTTGCCAACGTACAACAGAGTGATCAAGATACAATTTCTTCTCAAGTTCAGCTTCACACAATCTTGTCCTGCAGCTCCTGCAGCTCCGTGTAAGCCTTGTGCTTCTCCTGGGTGCAAATCTCCCATCCCGATTCCACAGGGAGGCGGTCCAGACGCTCGGTCGCCTGTAACAACAAGTCTGAAAGCCGAGCGCGTTCCTTCTCATTGGGCTTTTCCAGGTAATACTGGACTGCCAAAGATAACAGAGTTATTTTCGATCGCTCGCTTGCGAGGACCTTCTGAACCTTCTGCTCTCTCTGAGTGTTATTCTGAGGGGGACGAACGGGAGGAGCCGTGGGAGCGGAGGCGGCAGTATAATTGGGAGGGGATTTCGGTGCCAGGTTGTCTTGTAGTCGTTGCACTTCGTTCACGGCCTCCTTTCGTTGCGCTCTCGCCTTCTTCCACCCCGGCTGCAACATGATCCCGTCTAATCGCTCGAGTGCCTGGAACAGCAGCTCCGAAAGGCGCAATCGCTCCTTCTCGTTTGGATTACCAAGATAGGCGCTGACAGCAGGGAAGTAGAGGAACTGAACATGCGATCGATGAGCCTCGATTTTTTTGAGAGTATCTTGTTCCTCAGTGCAACTGGGTAAGGCGTCGAGCTGGCTTTGAAGCGCCTCGACCGCCCGCACAGCATTCCTTCTTGCGTTCCGTGCGTGCTCCCAGTCGAGGTTGATGCGGGTAGAATCGAGTCTCTGTACTGCATCGAATAACGACCTAGAAAGGTCCTTTAGCTCCCTCTCGTCGGTTTGCTGTGGGGTCGATCGAGGAAAAGTCGCGACGGCTGGTGCGAGCGCCTTCTCGACGTTCGACATTTCAGACTCGATGCGGTCGATCACGTCTTGTTCCTCCCGACTGATACCATGGCTAGGATCGGCACCGGACTCGGACGCGGGTAACCACTCCAACGTAGTCAGCAGCCTCAAAACCTCTTCAACAGCGCGTCTTCGTTCGATCCTGCCCTCCCAATGCGCTTGCATAGCTGTCTTGTCCAACCGCATAAGAGACTGGACCAAGAGCCCGATAAGACTCTTCCGCTGCGTATCGTCAGGTTCTTGCTGGAGGTAATCCGAGACAGCAGGCGCGAGCTCGTCTCGAACTTTCGTCATCTCGGCTGCAATGGAGGCCAGCGCCTTCTGCTCTTCTTCACCAGCACCAGGAGCCTGTGGGGTTCCACCATCGACAGTTGTGGTCGCAGGGACCCAACTCTCTAAGCTGGTCAGAAGCTTCTGCACCTCAGCGGTGGCATTCTGCTTCACCGAAATTGCCTGGTCCCATCCCGGCGCGATGGAAATGGCGTCGAGTCGACCGAGAACCTGGAATAGTAGTTCCATCAAACGCGTCCATTCTGTTTCATTGGATTCTTGGGTGGACCGGAGAAAATTCGAAACCGCTGGCGAGAGAACATGGAGAAGGGTCGATCGTTCAGTCGCGACGGCGGAGATGGCAGCCTGCTCGGCCGAATTCTCAAGGTCCACGTTCCGTTGAGGGTGTCTAGAGGAAGATGTGCGCCGCCTCTCGCTGGCAAAATTCTCGAGGTCACCCTGCACCGCATTCACCATCGCAGCCGACACAAGCGTGGTCTTATTGATCGGTCCCAGCGCCAAGATGCGAGTGGCCAGCGCGTCAATGCGGGCGCTAGTTACAGCCGGAGGCTCTGCGCCGTACCGCACGCTGAACGCCTCGCGAAGCAAGCGGATTTGGAGCGTCGCGTCAAAATGTCGCGTCACCAGCGCGTCCCACACTGCTCTCGTACCGGCAGCGGCGTATGGCGCGATGAATTCTTGTTCACTGCGGCTGGCCTTGAGGGTGAGAAACGAGACGATGGCGCGGTCGTTAGTGTGCCAATTCATCGCACCCACAGGGTCGACAGTGGAGTCGGGACATGGCACATCACCACATGTGTAGCCTTCTAGTCCAACGATAGTAAGACACGAGAGCACTCTTTTCTCCTAAGGATCGGGATTAGAATCAACGAGAACAAGATAGAGGACAATGAATACCCAGAGAGGCCAATTGTTTGCTGATTTATCGAGAACTTCGGTTACAAGATGATGAGGAATGGGCGTTGCGACGGGAAAGGTGTTTTGCGTCATTATATGTATAATGCTGGCCTTCAGGTTTCAGGGAAGAGAAGAGATTTGAGCTACGGAAGTTGACTTGAGAGTGAAGACCAAGCGGAGCTCGAGGCTATGTGTTGTTGTTTTATGAAGAAATGCTACGGCGTCTATTTCCTAGGAAGCGGGCGCTAACAGGTACAGGTGAGGAATGGATTCGTCGGAGGGTTGAATAATACAGGCACAGCCGTCGCAGTTGAGCTGTTTATTATGATACAACAGCTTAAAGCGGCGAGAGATGTCAAGTGCACTGGAGGGCACAAAATACAGTGGTAAAGTTGAAGAAGGAGTCAGCTTAGTGCTGGAAACAGAGGTTGGAAAGGCAAACTGGATGCAATGTTGTGTGGCATACCATGAGATCGAACAAGATCCGCGGCGCGGTATGTGGTGACCGGTCGCGAGTTACTGGGTAAACTAGAAATCGCAGCGCGCACGAAATTGGGATCCTATGCCTTGACGAGGACCGAGGTAGTAGTCACGAGTAACTGGGAGAACGTACAAAACGAATAGGTGATCGTACAATGTAGACGTTTCTGGAGCGGCCATCACTTTACTTTCCCATCCCAAAATAAGTAGGCATTATGGGTCTCGTCGCAGCGAACGAAAGCTTAAAATCCTAGTAAAATATACGATTGGCCCCACAATTCCTTTTCTTGAAACTCAAGGCGCGAAAAGTTTATGTGTTAGAAAAGCAATGGTCAAAGCGATAATTCGTTGATGTGATTTGCCGTTTGCATCGATATATATATATATTGTACAAAAATACATTGACTGTGTGCACTCAACGCTGACCGTCTAGAAGGCACGTCAATCGCGGGCGGTAAGAATATTGGGTGGTACTCACAAGCCTTCGACTCGTACTTGCCCAGACCGACTATTCAATAAAGAGAGGTCAGTTGAATAGAGGGGAATGGACAAAATGCTGCTCGCCAATGATATTGCCCGGCTCTTGAGGTTTGCCGGTAAGGTAGTTTTCGAGGATGCTCTTAGTGCCGGCGGCGTACCGGGCCTGAGCATCGAGGGTCGTCCCAGAGTAATGCGGGACCATGCCATTGCCGCCGCCTAAGGGGTTTTTGACCGTGCGCCATATGTGGTCCTTGGGCGCGGGCTGGACGTTCCAGACATCACCTGGGGAATTTCATTCAGCCAAGCGCAAGCCCAGTCCTCGTTGACACGCACCAGAGTAACCCGACAGCTGGCCGCTAGCGAGAGCCCGGGCGACGGCATCCTTGTCGCAAATGGCACCACGAGCCGTGTTTACGAGCCAAGCACCCTTCTTGAAGTGCTTCAAGAGTTCGTCGTTTACGAGACCCCGGGTGCCTTCGTGAAGCGGGCAGTTGACGGTCACGACATCGCACTGTGTTGAAATTAAATTCATCGGTTCAACTCATGTAGTGTTCGCCTTACCTGCGAGACCAGATCCTTCAGATCCTCGACACGGACGGCACCAACAGACTTGGCAGCAGCTATGGAACATTCGGTGGCTCGGCCAGATCTAGCATCAAGGCAAACATACCTTCGGGAAGCGGCGCATAGTCGTAGTACAGAAGGGCCTTGGTATCGAAGCTTGTACAGGCTGTGAGAAAAAATGTCAAGGGCATTGTTCGAAAAACGACGTACGGAACCAGTCGCTGTAAGACTCTGTAGCCAATGCGGCCAGCACCAATGGTTCCGACAGTCTTGCCCTCTAGATCAAACGCGTTGCGGGCGATATCCGAGACTTGCCAGTCCCCACGCTCAATCATCTCGTGAGCAGGGATGAAGTTGCGCACAAGCCTTGGGGAAAGGAATATCAGTTACCAAGCCAACTTAGGTACCCGAGGTGAATAGCGTACAGGAGAATCGACATGACCACATGCTCGGCGACGGACACGACATTGGAGCCAGAGACTTCCAGAACTTGGATTTTGTGGTCTACCGCGGCGTTGAGATCGATGTGGTCTGAGCCCACTCCGGCGGTGATGCAGAGTTTGAGGTTCTTGGCCTGGGACACAATCGTTAGCTGCAATGCTACAATACTGCTTATCAGCTAACCTTCTCGACGAGTTCCTTGGTGAGATATCCGGGATGGAAAGGAGTTGTTATCAACACTTTCCGTCGAGCGTGTCTCAATATCGATGTCCCTCTTTTTAAAATAGAATAAAATACCTTCGGCATCAACGATATGCTTCTGGAAATCACTGTCCGGGCCTTCCTTGCTGCTCGAGACCTGGCGCCAAAATAAAGCGAATATTACGCGTAAAGTGAAATTCAACGCACTACATAAAATAATTGTTAGAATTTGAAGTACAAAAGTGGTTTGGAAATAAGACTCACCGATGAACTCATGTCCTTCTTTGGCCAACCAGTCTGCGATGCCGAGCTACGCATTCCCAATTAAAGAGAGAACAAGAGGAAATGGGGTTGTACAGTACCTTGTTCTCCGTCGTTCCAAGAAGACGAGGTTCCTGCTGAGCGGCCTCTTTACCGTCGTACAGAATAGCGAGAACCTACACACGCGTTAGCAATTGTGTGTGTGGCGCATACCATCCGCACCTTCATGTTTGTGTGTGGTGGGGGGGTTTAGGTGGTTATGAGTGGTTCGAGAGGGGAGAAGAGGATGAGAGAGAAATCGTGGATCCGGGTTCGCTTTTATACGCATTCTCAAGCGCGCCTCCAACAGGGGTTATATGTTCATCCACCGGGTCAGATGATACACGAGTCGGTGCAAGTCGGCGCGCGCTAAAAAGTAGTGCTCACGCACATGTTCAAGGGTGGGGTAAGGCTTCACCGCCACAATAATGTTCCCGCCTTGCCCCATAAGGAGGTCGTGCAATTTAGGAACAAGTTCCTAGTTGGGATTGTGGGAGTTCAAACGCCGAGAACGGAAATACGGGACCCGAGCACACCCGAGAGTCGTTTGGGCGTCGGATCATTGAGGTTCGCTGGGATGCAACCATGACAGACCATGACGATAGTTCACCACCACGTCGCTGCGTTCTCCAGAGTCAGCTGGGAGCGTCCATTCGGTATTCCGAGGTGGTATCGGATCTGCTGAGTCTGCAGAATTTGGGGGAAGTGTAATTGGTCAAGTCTCCCGGAAATACTCGCACGGCAATTCTACTCATGGTTTAGCGTTTCTCGACACGGAGAAAGATTCCAGCCACACGGAACAGCGCGACACCGTCTCAATGCCAAGGCAGCCCATGGGATTCGTACGCATCTATATTATATATGTCCAAGGCACCTAAATGAATACAAAACACCGATGTTATGACTCTTTCAGAGCTAGAAGACCGCGGGTACCCACCGTCTATAACATGATTAAGGGGCTCTACCCACCCGCTCCCCGTCAGGTGTCCGAGGAACCATCTCATATTCGGATTCCGTCTCGTCACCGCTAAAATCGTCCAAGAGCACCTCCCGGCGCGAGCCCCCGTGCTGCATCTTTTTGATCACTTCCCACTCGACCCGCAGGAATACCCACATCCACCGGCGGCCCACCTCCGCCATCTCCAGCCAGAAGATCGCGACGCTCCCATCCGTCTTGGAGTGCAGATGGGTCGAGAGCTTGATCGACCAGGTCAACCGGAGCACGAGGTTCAGGAACACCAGCAGAGGATACACTGGGAGCGGGTAGAGAAGAGTAGACCGGAGCCCGTAGGGCACAAGCGGCTGCCGCTGGTGATTTGTGGCCGTCGTGTACTGTTCGTCGGGCAAAAGGAGCCGGCGGGGTGGCGGCGGTCTATCTCTTGTAGAGTTCTTGGGTTGGAGGAGGGTCAGCCCCCAGTCATTTGTCACATCCCACCAAAAAGAATATAGCGAGTTAATAGCAGCAGCCAGCAACCTGCCCACCCGATAAGTTTTTTTTTTGAGAGGGAAAAGAGGACACGCACCATAACCTAAAGAGCCGGTGTTCGCCGTGCCATGCTTCTTTCGCGATATCGTCCCCCTTTTCCTTCACGAGCTCGGATACGACGATTCTTTGCGCTGCGGACAGATAAATGACCGGAAACGAGGTCGCGTATTTCAGCGCGTTGAACAGCGGACGCCGAGATTCATTCGACGAGAGCGAGTATTCGACCACGCATTGTTTGAGCCGCACCAGGTAGGGAAGACTGCATCGGCGTCAGTTTTCGCACTTGAAACAAGGGCCAAAGTGATATACCTCATTACCGTCGGCGCAACCCATCTCAGCCACGGGCCATCAGCGGGGGTGAGAAAAAGAGTATTGCCGGGCAGAAGCATACACGCAGATAACCACACGTCTCCCAGGACCTTTGCGAACGACGTGAAGATATCCGCAAACACCACGTCTGCAAAGTATACCGGCCCATCCATCGAGGTGAACAGACACCGCCGGACCGCGCTGTTTCGGGTCGCGTGCTGAGTACGGACGTGCGATACAGAGAATACGGATCGTGCTTACTGCAGGAACTTGTCGCGCTCGTGTTTGTAGAGCGCGTCGATGGGGCAGACGAGTACGAGGAGAACGACAAGCGCGGAGATGGCGGGGATGTAACCGAACGCGTCGACGAGGAGGATGTCGCCGTACGTGAGGTAGCGGAACACGGCCCAGGATAAAAAGACCCAGAGCGCGTACGCGCTGAAGAGGCGGTAGACCGCGGTGTAGATCACGGACGGGTGCGCGGGGTGCTTGGCGGTGCTGCCCGAGAGGTGTGAAGGGAGGTGTATGTGCGCGTTGGAAGACGCTACGTCGACGCGGAGGTCAAGGGCGTTGACAGCATCTACACCGAGGAGGTCGAGGCCGTGGAGGTTTGTGGCCCATCCAAGAATACCCAGGCCAGCGAGAACGAGAACTCGGAAAGGTAGTGGAAAAGAGAGAATTACAGGAAGCTCTGCCGAGCTGTCGGTGCCAACAGGCATTTCAAGGTTGCCCCAAGCCCCCGGAGTGAGCGAATTAGATGCGGACATTTGCTACTCTCGCCGTCGTGGCATCAGTTAAAAGCGCGCAGCCTGCACACAGCCACCAATATATCGCAACTTTCGAATCGCAACTTTCGAATATTATAGTAGATACATTATTCTCCGTAAATATTATAATAACATGCGTTGTCCGTTCGCAACTTGCGGAGTGAGTGAGTGTCGTGAGTATGATAGCGTCCATGCATAAATAATAATGTCCTTTAGATCGCGGTAACTGCACCGTCCAGGCTGCTCGATCCAGACAATCCCCTCGTGTGTTTCCTCGGGGACCTCGTCAGCCACGTCGCCGAGCTCGGCGCGGTCGTCGTCGTCGCCAGCGGGCTCGATTTTTTCGGCGTCGCAGCGCCCGCCGGGAGACCTAGGAGGCTCTGTGGCGTTGTGGGGCGGTCTCCGCTGTGAGTCGACATGCTCGAAGACGCGCCTTGTCGGTCGTAGTACAGCGACGCGTCCGCCGACGCAGCCGGTGGCGCGTGCGAGATATCCCGGAATGGGTCGTTATACAACGACGACATTGAAGGTGTCATACTGGCGTGCGCTGGGTCGGGCGCAGGGCCCATAACCTCGTCGACGATCTTTCCAAGACCGTCGCCAGTCCCAACCCCGACGAGCGGATCGACAAAGTGGCTGCCCGGCGGCGGCCAGACACCCTCCTCGCGGAACAGCGACCCCGTCTCGGCGCGTTGGCGGAAGAGCGACGGCGCGGGCGACTGCGGAGGGCCGAGGGTGGATGTGCTCATATTCATGTCGCGGGAATGGGAGGGCGAATGCGAGGCGGCGTTGTCCCGATACCGGCGCATCGGGACGCTGTCATCGTCGTCGAAGCCCTCGTCGTCCAGCAGCCCCACGCCGCCGGCGCCGTGGGCCTCGCGGCGCACGCGACCCAGGGCTTCAGAAAACTCGCGTTTCCGGCCTTTATGGCGTTTGACTACAAACAGAGCCCCGAGACCGAGAAGCACGACACCGACGCCCGCAGCTGTGGCGCCTGCTATGATTGCATTACGATGGGCTACACTGATCGAGGGGCTTGCAGTAGATAGCGAGGTCGGAAGAGCTGATGTAACCTGTGCGCGTGTAAGCAATCTATGAATCATTCCGGGAAACTCGTTGTTCGGGTGTCGGAAGACTAATGGGCAACGGTTTCTGGTGCCCGTGAAACCGGTGCGGGTTTTCGGGACGTAAGATACGGGTACTCCCGCTCGGTTGCGATGAATAACGAGTGAACAAGCAACGCACCGTTGTTAATTGGCCATTAATTTCGGTCGTGAAGGTCGTAAAGGATGTCGTAGAAGAGCCGGCAGAAACATTGTCAGAGGCCAAAGCAGTAACAGACGCATCGGAGGAACTTGTCGGGACGAAAGAGCTCGGTGGTAAGGAATCAGACGCGCTCGCCGAGCTCCCGCTTTGAGATTGAGGCTGAGATTGAGATTGGGATTGGGATTGGGATTGGGATTGAGATGCAGATGCAGATGAGACTGGTGGTGCACTGGAACTCGGTGGTGGCTGGGAGGCCGACTGTGAATCTGATGCGGGGTCGGACTGCTGCGGCTGGGACTGGGACTGCTGTACACTGTTAGAGGCGGAAGCATTGTCGTTCGGGGTGCTTGAGGGAGGAGGGACTGAAGCAGAGTCGGGTGCGGAGACGCTTCTAGAAAGAAACGGCTAGTCAGCAAGGACTATTATTGTGGGCCAAGACGGACATAGAAGCAGATGCATCATCAGCATTGGATGAATTAGCCGCTGGCACGATTGAAGCTCTTGGCTAGACAAAGAATGAACATTGTTCTGGAAGCGCGTTAGACGCGGGATTACCTTGCCGCTCTGCTGGAGCGCACTAGCGACACTACTAACGGCTGCTGAGGTGGGAGAAGCAGAAGAGGAATCTGCGGCGGAGGCGGAGGCGGAGGAGTCTAGAGGGGAGGAGGAGGCCGAGACTGTGGCGCTCGTAGAGGCAGTCTGCCTTGGAAAATTCATGGAATGGTTATAGGGAACAAGTGTCGAATGCATTTGGTGTGGCTGTGTGCTCCAAAGAGCGTGGGACCGGAGGCAATATCGAGCAGCTACGTCGCACCGATTCCACGCGTAAAAAATGACGAGCAGCACCCAAGAATATTCAACGAGATCCCGAATATTTCTAGGATTATTTTCTAGTCTGTGGACTGAGAGGGGAGTGTCAACCACGGGGCCCGGGCCGATGGCAGTGCGGTTGTCTAAAGCTGTTTGCTGCGGCTAACAACTCATCTCACTTCTTGTCATGAGCCAATATCCAGTTCCTCCGCCGTCCTACGGCTCTGCCCCAGCCAAGCCAACCTACCACGAAGACCAGGAGCCTCTTCTCGGGGGCCCGTCCCACCAAGCCGGCGGCATCTTCGACCAGCCGGACGACGATGTCCCGGACGATTTCAAGGTTGGTCTTGGTGCTCTCACCGCTTCGTCCAACTCATCCTTGCTCAAAGTACGGCACCACTGTCTCGGACAGCTCCCCTGAGGTCCGCAATGCCTTTGTGCGCAAGGTGTACACCATCCTTCGTGAGTGCTGTCGGAATACAGCTTTCAATATCCCCGCTAACATCTATGCCTAGTGTGCCAGATATTCGCCACCGTTTTCGTCGGAGGTGCCCTTCATTTTTCCCCTGGAGTCGTCGGTTGGGTTCAGACTCAGTCCGTGCATTCCATGTTGTTCGGGTCCGCGCTGAATAATTCACCCCAGCGTCTGGTCTTTCTACCTCCCTCTGTTCGGGACCCTTGTGAATCTCGGTCTCCTTTACTGGAAGCGCCACACCCACCCATGGAACTTTGTCTTGCTCTCCACATTCACGCTCTTGGAAGGTGCGCTTACATCTCACACTTTCCGTTCACCTCTTATTGTTCTGAACAGCATTCACCCTGGGTGTCGTGGTTGCATTCTACGACAATGTCATCGTCCTCCAGGCACTGTGCGTAGCCGTTCTCGGGAACCGAACCAAACTGACTTGAACCTAGTATCATTACCCTCGGCGTGTTCATCGGCTTGACCCTGTTCACCTTCCAGTCCAAAGTACGTCAGTCTCCTCCTTTTCGCACGCTTCTAACTCTGCCATAGTATGATTTCGAAGGAATGGGTGCGTTTTCCGAGCTATCAGTTGTTTCCTCTCTAATCCCACAAAGGCCCATGGCTGTTTGGCGGCCTCATCGCCCTTTGTGCGTGGCTTTCCTTCCCGTATTCTATACCACTGACCATTTGGTGCAGGCATGACTGGCTTCGTCGGGATGATCATTCCCTTCAACCAAACCATGGATCTTATTTATGCCATCGGCGGCTGTCTCCTCTTCTCCGGGTACATCGTATATGATACGTACCTCATCAACGCGAAGCTCAGCCCCGACGAATTCATCATGGGCGCAATCAGCCTTTATCTTGAGTAAGCACTTTGATTCAAAGCAGCTCTGGGACCGCATTTCTTACTGGATTGCGCGTGTAGCTTCATCAATCTGTTCCTCAGCATCCTGCGTCTGCTCAACAACTTGAACGACCGTTAAGCGGGCGGCGTTGGTGGTCTGATATGACTTTGGAATTTATGGCTCAAGGATTCGTAGCGACGGAATATATGCTGTTGAGAGTCTTGTAATACAGTGCTGGATAATTCAAGTGTGTAAAATACAATGCTCGAGCCTGACATCACTTCTTCGTCGACCCAAAACCCCCAAAACCCATCATGCGCGCCATCTCGTCGTCCGGCCCTCCTGCATCGTTGATTAGCTCTAGACGAATCTTCTCCTTCTCTGCCTTGCGCGCGGCCTTTTTTTCTTCGCGATTGGCCACCTCCCTGGCCTTGAGCTCCGCGAGCCGCTTGTCAAAGTCGTACGCCTTGGCGTTCGTCGCGTCCTTTGTCCGCTCGCGCAGTAACGCGATCCGCGCACGGACCTGCTCCAGCGTCGAGCGCTCCAGCTTTGTCGTTTGGCCGAGGGCGCGCAGGTCTGCGAACAATTCCATAAATAAATAACGAGCATCACTTCAGGACGGACGACGCAAAACGCACGCGCGCGACTGTTGATATGGTCCAGATACCCGATGCTGTCCTTGAACGTGCGGCTGCACGTCGCGCAGTGGAACCCCGGCTCCCCCGGGCCCCGCCCGCCCGGGTTCTGCACCACCATCGTCTTGCCCAGGTTTTTCTCCAGCTCGAGCGGGCCCTCGCGCGCCTTCATGAGCTCGGTCGGCTTCGGGAGGTCCTCCTTGCGGGGGCCCTTGCGGGGGCGCTTGCCTGCATGGAGAAGACTTAGTGCTGCATGCGTTGAAGAGAAGGCGGAGCGCACCCTGCTTCATGCGCTCCTCGTTGTCCTGCATGCGCTCCCGCTCCTCCAGGTCGCGCTTCTTGGCGCGCTCGGCGTACTCCTCCTTGTCCCATTTCTTGCGAAAGTCCGTGTCGGCCGCAGTGCTGGCGCTCGCTTTGTCCGCCATCGAGGACGAAGCCAAGCCGGTTAATGCCATCAAAGCAATGATCGTCTCTCCCACATCCCTGAAAGCATTAACCCGACGCCTGTATTCGACGCGGCGGCTGTCCCATCTGGAGACCCAAGCGCTCGACGACTGGATCGCGTCCCCAAGGCAGCTAGTTCTCAACGACTCGTTCTCTGTCGACCGGCTCTCCGATCTGTATATCACCCTCCCCACCCGCGACGGAACACGCAGCCCGTACAAGGCACCTCAACTGTCCGCGCCGCTGGGGTACGGGTCGCATCTCGCGTTCTTCCATCCCCGACACCCGGAGCGCGACTTGCGCGCCGATGGGACGGACGCGGACTTTTGCCCGCCCGCGCCGTTGACGCGGCGCATGTGGGCGGGGGGCCGCATGGCGTGGGACGCACAGAACCCGCTGCGCATCGGGGAGAGCGCGGTGTCGACGGCGACGGTGCGCTCTGTCGAGAAGAAGGGGTTCGACGCGGGGAGCCCGATGGTGTTTGTCAAGCAGAAAATCGAAATCACCGGCGCGGGCAGGAGCGTGCCGTCGGTGGTGGAGGAGCGGTCGCACGTCTACATTTCCGAAGCTGTGGCGGTTAATAAAGTTCCCCGCGACGGCGAGCCTTGTCTACCACTCATTCCGGCCGAAAGACCTGACCGGCGTCCGTCCAACAGTGAAGGGCATCCCTCCGGCTGCTGATTTCACATTTACGTTTACTCCGTCTTTGACCACGCTCTTCCGTTTTTCTGCGCTCACCTTCAATGGGCACCATATCCATCTCGACAAGGACTACGCGCAGCTCAAGGAAGGCTATCCAGGTCAGTTTCTTCTCAACTCCGAGCCTTGGTTGAACTCGAGCGCAGAGCGACTTGTCCACGGCCCCCTGACGGCGCTCATGCTCCTCGAAACCACCATGCTCCAGAAACCCGGCGCCCATTTCGCGCACTTCGAGTACCGGGCGAGAAACCCGATGGTCGTCGGCCGGGCGATGACCATCGCTGGGGTCTGGAACGACGAACGGAATGTCACTCTCTGGGTCGCCAACGACGAGGGTGTTGTAGGGATGACTGGGGAAATTCAGCTTGCTTGACGCTCTTCCGAAATCGCACAATCTGCAGGGATTCGCATCTCTCGGTGGAGTTTGAAACCAATTCGATCTTTTTGTTGCGGCCTACCCCGATTCCCCACTGAACACTCAACTTATTGCAGGTTGGGCGCGTCAGGTAATGTCCGGAAATATTCCGGGCGCGTCGCGTCTGCTTCCCAATATGCAGACGAGTCTCGTCATGTTTCGCGGAAAACAAAGACTCTGATGAGGTCATCTACCCAAAGCCCAACAAGTGTTTGTTTATTTTACATACATGGCATTTATTATATCGACGAGATCTATGGTTTAACGAGATAGAGGACGAATTTAACGTCTGAAACCTCCTGCTCTTCCTCGATGAGGAGCTCAGACCCTGGCTTTCTACTTGAGATATCGACCGGAACATTCCCAACCGTCCTGCGAATCATCTCGGGATACTCTCGTACGGCATCGAGTATCTCTGCTCCCGAGCCCTCCTCGAACCGGTAAAAGATATGCACGTCGTCCGTCGCCTGCAGCCCCGCCTTTTTGCGAAGTTTTTGGACACGGTTGGTCAGCTCTCGGGCCAGCCACTCGCCCATCAGCTCCGGGTGGATTTGGATGTCAAGCCGCACGACGACATCGTTGTCCGTATTGGTCGCAAACTGCTTTTGTGCCGCAGCGGGTATATCAAGGTAGCGTTGGACGGTGATATCGCCCGTCACCAGTTCGATGCCGTCGACGCTGATCTTCCCCGTGTCAAGGAATTTCTTGACGTCGTCGCTCGAAACATTCGGCAACGCGTTCCTGACCCGACCGACATCTTTCCGCAACTTCCGTCCGAGAACAGTCCAGTCTGCGACAGCCCGATACCGAACGCCAGAGGCAGACTCATCTGAGCTGAACACAACATTCCGCACGTTGAGTTCGGACTCGATGTACTTTCTCAGCGGCTCGACGTCCTCGATGTATTGCTTGTTCGTATTGAAGACCAATAATTCGAGCAATGGAGTCTAGGAACAAGATTTCAATGTAACGGATGGAAATCTCGAGCAGTGAACAAACCTTGAGAGAGATGTTGTTCGTCTCGCGGATATTTCTGGTGAGTTCTATGACGGTCTGCATTCGCAGTACTTGTCGTTCAATGTCCACGTCGAAATACTCTTCCTTTACTTCCGGGAAGCTCAGGAAATGGACCGACCGAACGTCACCGGCGTTTGGATCCTCGGGGATGAAGGTCTTGAGCGTCTGGTACAGATTTTCCGTCATAAAGGGAGTGTACGATGACTAAAAATAAAAATAAACAGAGAGATTCACGGTGGCCGCAGAAACAAACCATGGTTCGGCAAAGGGTGAACAACGCCTCGAAGAGAGTATTCAGAGCGACACGTGTATCCTCCTTCCCATCCTCGCCCTTGAGACGCTTGCGATTGAACCGGATGTACCAATTCGTGAGTTCATCCACAAGTTGCAATAAACGTGGGATGATGGTGTAAAGCCGGTACGCAGCCATTTCTTCTCGCACCAACTTGATGAGAGACTGGCAGCGCGCAAGCACCCACCGATCCATGACATTATTTGGGACCAGCGCATGGGCGTTGTATTGGAAGTCCGTGCCCGTACTTTTCTTGAACAGAGCAGCTTGCCCCAGGAAGAAGCGGAAAGAGTTGAGCCATGGCAGAAGAACCCTCGAAATAACTTCGCGGACGCCTTCTTCACGAAAGCGCAGGTTGTCCCCGCGGACGATGGGCGAGTTGACCAAGAACATTCTAAATATCGTGGTTAATGGCGGGTGGAGGGCATGATGCCGATTATGCCGATTACTGACCTCGTAGCGTCGGCACCCATCGTGTCAAGGATGAGGTTTGGATCAGGGAAGTTCTTCAAACTTTTGCTCATTTTCTTGCCGTCGCTGTAACGGTTATAGTGTAGATTGAGTTGTCCAAAAAAATGCTTACGCGGCCAAGACGAGACCGGTGACGATGAGATTCTTCCAGGGTGCCTTGCCGAACAAATGGGTGGACAATACGAGCAATGTGTAGAACCAGCCACGCGTTTGGTCAATACCCTCTGAGATGAAGTCTGCTGGGAACGAGTTCTCAAACAATTCCTTGTTTTCAAAGGGATAATGAAGTTGTGCGTATGGCATGCTGACAATAAATCAGCATTGTGCAGAGAGCCGGCGAAATGAAACCGAGGGCGAACCTTCCTGATTCAAACCAGCAGTCCATGACTTCTTCAACCCGTTTAAGAACGCCGTTTCCACTCGGCGATGGGATGGTAATGCCATCGACGCTTTCTCGGTGCAGGTCAGTGATACCCTTGACGCCTGATAACCGTTCTAGTTCCTCTATAGAGCCAACGCAAACGATCTAAACACTCTGTCAATAACCGGCGTCAAGCAACCTTTGAGCAGCATACCTCTTTATAGTCCTCGGAGGCCCATAGCGGTAATGGCGTTCCCCAGTATCGATTACGAGAGATGTTCCAGTCGCGGGCATTTGCGAGCCAGTTGCCAAACCTGTTGTCTCCCACATATTGCGGTACCCTGGTAGAATCGACCTTTTAGTACCGGAAAGATGTAATAAATATGTACATACCACCGAGTGTCTTTGTTGTTGCCAACGAGCTCCTCCTTGATGTTCGAGACGCGGATGAACCAGCCTGGGACCGCGCGGTAGATCAAAGGGGTCCCAGATCTTTTAAGAAGGTTGGGTAAAAGAAAAGGAATATAAACAGAACAATATATATTCACCTCCAGCAGAACGGATACGAATGGTTAGATGTGGATTGTACGATGAGCCGACCCTTAGCCTTGAGTACCTTTTGGATAGGGCTATCCGCAGCCTAGGTGAAGAAGGTGAATACTTGAGATCCTGACCTTTGAAATCTCTCAAGTGGCCGCACCTTGACATTTAAACCCTCAAAGTCGGGGACCTCGCCAGTGAAGCGACCCGCATCATCGATGGGACACGGAGGCATTTCATCTGCGCGCAGTATTCCACTGGCGAGAGCAATACGGTAATCGTCTTCTCCAAAGGCAGGAGCCTGGTGAACGATCCCTGTACCGTCCGTATCCGTCACATATGTGTCAACGACCACTCTAAAGGCCTTGTCCTCGAACTATGCCAAAAACAGTCAGGTTTACAGCACAGAGGAAGCATTAAAAAGCTCACAGCATCGGTAAAGTATTCAAACAAGGGAACATATCGCCATCCTTTCATATCCGCGCCTTGAAACTGTCCGACTTTCTTGAATTTCGCTTTTTTGGGATCCTTGTACAGTGTCCGCAAAAGACCCTCGTGTAAAATAAAATTTTGGTCCTTCTCCTGGTCGTGAATTTTGATGTAGGTGAAATCAGGATGAACGCAAAGCGCAAGATTGGATGGCAGTGTCCAGGGCGTCGTTGTCCAAGCCAGAAGCGACGTGCTAGGATCATCCACAAGAGGGAAACCCACAGTTACTATATGGCTTCCGGTCAGCCCCGCTGAAAATTGCGCCTCGTCTACGGCGCACCTGCGGGGTCGTTGACATCTCTAAAGTCCATGTTCGCCTCAAAGTTAGAAACCGGGGTCGTCAAGCCCATCGAATACGGCAGAACGCGCAGTCCGCGATATACAAGGCCCTTCTTGAAAAGCTCGTTAAACGCCCACCACACCGACTCCATAAACGTGGGGTTGAGTGTTTTGTAGTCATCGTCAAAGTCGATCCAACGGCCCATGCGCACGACGGTCTTACGCCATTCCGCGGCGTAGGTCATGACAATCGAGCGGCACTCTGCATTGTATTTATCGATACCGATCTTCATCACGTCCGCCTTGCCTGTAATACCCAGCTTCTTGTCGATAATTTGCTCGACGGGCATCCCGTGTGTGTCCCATCCGAAGCGCCGTCGGACGTGGAACCCACTGACGTGTGCGTGTCGGGTAACAATGTCCTGCAAGGTGTGTCGGATCGTCGACAATCGGGCATTTAGGTCTATGGTCCAAGCGGCGCACCTTTATAGTTCCGGCAAGCAGATGTCCGTAATGGGGCAGACCAGTGGCAAAGGGCGGTCCATCGTAAAACGTGAACTCAGGCCGTCCCTCCGAGAGTTTCAAGCTAGTCTTGAACGCGTCGATCTCTTCCCAGAACTTGATTACTTTTTCCTCTTCCCGAGGGAAGTCGAACTGGGCAGTGACTGATTGCGCAGAGGCCTGGATTGAGCAATGGGTGAGTGTGAGTTAAACAAACTTACTGTCGTGCGGGGGAAAGGACATCGCAGTGGTTAGATGGTGGATCAATCAAGTCGAAAGCGTTAAATACCAGTCTTGTGACTCGATCCTTTCATCGCCAAAAATACTGAGTCAACTGATTGACTCAGTAATTCTAAGATCAGACTTCAAAGTTTAAAGACAGCAGCAATACATTGGTTCTTCTGGTTCTGTGTTCGTGTATGAGAAACAAGGGGAAAACGATGCTATGCTAAAGTATTGTTGGATTGTAGGAAGTCGTACATGATTGGAGTACATTCAGAGCGGCAGAGATGGCGAGAATAACAATGGGAGCGCGGCGACAGGCACTCTTCGAGCGAGGCGCGTGCAGGTGAAACGGACCAGGTGGCCAGAGCCATTCGACCAGCGAATATACAAACGCATAAAAACGAAAAGGATTTCGAGATCCAATCGACGTCTAATCTATGCGGATCGGCGGTGCACCATTACTAGGTGGTCGTAGGTGAGTCCCGTGTAGGATGGATTGTGTTGTGATCAGGATTAGGTCCCCAGTCTCCAGTTGAGGGTCGCGTGCGGAGCAGGCGGAGGCGGGTGGGCGCATGATTAGGAGAATGCGGGTATCTGATTCGTGTTTATGCTACATGGAAGAATTTGCGGGGTATGCGGGGGGTGCGATGTCGTAGTCGTCAGCCTTCGTGAATTCGTGGTGTATTAGAGCAAGAAATCTTGGGGAACCAACGTCGTCACACTGAGGCAGGTTCGTTGGTTATACCCGATGTCTGTGCACGTAGTTGAGACTGTATTTCACGGCGGCCCAGAGCACCGGCAACCCATGCAACCATATTGACCTCTCGCTGGGCGTCAGCGATGAGGAATGGATGTTCCTGAGACGGGTGAGCTCGGACGGCCGAGTGAAAAGCGGAAGGAAACCTACAAGGAGCTCCGCATATGTAGCCCTCCGTGTTGGGTCCTTAATGAGGCAACATCGCACCCAGTCTCGTGCTTCTTCGCTGAAGTGGACCTCTAAAGGATCGCCGTCCGTTCTCGGCTTCACCTCAGGAAGCACAGGAGGGTCGCCGTGGACGATGGCCTGTAACTGCGCAAAGACGTTGCTGTAGGTCTCGGGAGGATACGGGTACCGTCCCATCGCAATTTCGATGATTGATAAGCCGAGAGACCAGACATCAGAAGACACGGTATACGTGTTGAAAGCTTCCTGGACATCCGTTCCAGTTGTCGTCCCTTGGATACGCTCCGGCTAAAAACACCGTTCAACCGACGAAGATCATGGTAGAATTGAATATTTACAGCGAAATAAGTTTGGCAGCCGATGTTGGTTTTGGCTATTGAATTGTCCAGTTGGCCGGAGACACCAAAGTCGCAGAGCTTGATCTCTCCCTTCCGATTGACCAGGACGTTGGTCGGTTTAACGTCTAGGGAAGCGCATTAGAGTCAAGGTGTGAGTTTGGGAAGAGGATCGGACCTCGGTGCATGATCTGCAGGTTGTCCTTAAGAAACTTGAGACCCCGAACCATCTTTGACGCGATGCGGCCCAAGACGTCCTCTGGAGCGCCTTCTCCGAGCTCACCCTCCCAACCGCCGCCCTGGGCTGTGGTTTTTATGCCGAGAACCTTATCCAAACTGCCGGCATCCATGTATTCCATGCAGTAATAGACGCAGGATTCAATGGTGAATGCGCCATAAAACTCGACAATTTCCGGGGCCACCGCTCGATGGAGGATATCGAGTTCCATGATGATTCCATCGAGTTTGGCGGGGGAGAGCTCAAGTTGTATTTCCTGAACGAAAATATGTAAACCAACGCGATGGTGGCCGCGATTGAGGCACAAACCTTCATCGCCATGTATACGTTGGTCGGTCGATGGAGGACCTTCTTGACTGTGCCGTAGTTGCCCTTGCCCAACTCCTCGTCGAGCTGGAGTTGGCCCATATTTATCTGGAAAGATGCGCCATTGGAAAAGTCGACACCGTCGGCATGTAGAACCGCCTTGCCGCTGAAGTTGAGGGCGCCGGACAGATCTCTGGACGATTATGAGGAGGCTGAGGTTACGTCATGGATGCATGACATACACGATTTTTGAGAAATTTGAAAAGGCGGGGGCGGCATCGTTTCTCAGCTGCATCGGGCGTCCTGCACCGAGACCGGCCCCGGAAGCACCGCCGGCGCCCTCAATGTCTTTAAGGGTGAAGTTTGGCTTGGTGCGGCGGCCCATCATACCACCACCTCTTGGACGAGAAACGGCCGGAGCCGGATAAGAGTGTGCGGGACGGAGAACAGGACTGTCGATGGGACTGGTGATGGAGGCACGTTGGAGGGCAGCGGTGGTCGCGTCAAGCGGGGGTACATTGCCCCGTTTTTGGTTTGCAAACTAGCAAGAAATGAGAGCTTGTGGAGGGCCAAGGTGAGACACGCTTACTGCTGCCATCTTCTCCTGCATGCCCGGGGGAATGGGAGTTGAATTCTGACGGGCCTGGAGGAGGCTTGTGAGGGCCTTGGGCTTAGACTGGGGCTTGAGGGCGGCGGTGGGGCTGTCTTGAGGCATTACGGCTCTGGCTAAGGGCAAGGCGCACAAGGCACATGACGTCTGCAATCTCTTTTTCTAATGGTTCATCTCAAATGGAATGCAGAAAGGTAGTTTATCCGTCTTTCCTCTTGTCTTCTCCCTCATCGTCCCAGATTCTCTTTCGATGTCCCCCCGCCCAATACCCCGCTTAGTGTGATCAGAACCTCCGTTGCAGAGTTCACCTCTCTGCCCCGCGATGCCTTCAAACTTATTCACAAGGGCGCCGTAATGAAGGACGACAATGCCCCCAGTGTGTTGCTCTTTTCCTCTCAGTTCATCCAGTTCACCTCAATAAGTATCCGCATACCACATCCGCAATTCTTCCACTATCGCCGTCGTCGAGATCGGCGCCCCACCACAACCTCAGCAGGCACCAAAGCAGCCTCCGAAGACTGCAGCACCCGTTCGTTCAGAGCAGGCAATCATATCCACAATCCAGTCTGAGCTTGCCAATGTGCGCGAACAACTTTCCCCTGCGGTAGATCACCTGCTCGCATCCGCAGCAGGTGAACCAAAAGAACATGTCCGACTGTCGGAGCTGTTGCTCCAATCCCTCCTTCGGTTAGACGCCATCCAAACTGATGGCGAATGGGACGCCGCCAGGCGAGAGAGGAAAGCTGCAGTAAAGGAGGTTCAGGCTTTACTAGACAGATGTTGATCTTTTTTTTTCCTTCGTGCGATTCCTTGCTGACAGTTCCCTTTCTAGTAGACAGCAACTGAAGCTGATACACATGCGTATGTCTTTTAGACTCTTGTTCTGACGACGCGAGGCGTCATAGTATTTACTCGGGGTCACCTGTCTGCGATAGCAGGCTGCTATTAATTATGGATTTCCTTCACACCGTGAAGTCTCTGCGCGTCGCGGTGGCGTGACCTGAGCATGCCAGTGACGTAAGTAATACTAATACTGTGTGAATGCTCTGAGGTATCGCGTCTAGATCTGTAAGTGTCCGGTATTGCTGTTGTTCTATAGTTTTGTGAGTTTATTAACCCAACCGCAGCTTTTTGAGTTCATACCCGACTGGGCCCAATTCCTACAGTTTTTGTAGGCTTGAGACCGCTAATTTTGATATTGATCATCAACCCCGGTCCGACCTTCTTATCCCAAGCCACTACACCATGAATCGCCAGGAATTGAGGAACCTTGCCATCGTAGTTGTGTCCCTTATTTGCACAATTTTGAAATCGCAAGACATGCTTCCGCGGTTACGACACAAGCCAGGTCGCATTGCACAGCTTGTTGGACAGTCCCTTTCTTCTTTCAGTCGCGGCATTCTGTACCTAGCAGTAGGACTCGGAATTCTCTGGATACTGCTTGTCGCGATGGCAGGTTATTCAGTGATGGACAAAGCCTCGCGCCGTAACCACGACCTCGAATCTGAGCCCCCGCCGTACACATTGCGCCGTCATTTCATGCAATTCCTACCTGCTGTGTTCATGACACTGGGCGCCGCCGCCTCCCTGGAGAAGAAAGGTCAACCGTTCATTTCCAGAATTCTGGGAACCCTCGGAAGAGTGTCCCTCTGCATCGCGGTGGCGTGTATCGTCTACCTCGTACCCACTGCCATTATGTGGTTGATCATCAAGAAACTGCATCTCGAGCCCTACAAAACAATCTGGCATCGCGTCACTACCGCTGCGCCATTCTTCATGATGCCTCCATTCACATTCCTTTTGTTAATCGAGGCCTTTTCGGTCTTCTCGCCCTCGTCCGCTGGCCCCCTTTGGTATTTCATCCAGCACGCGCCCCTCGTGGCTCGAGGTTTTAAATGGTTCGGAATGGGGACCTACACGCTCGTCGCGACCTGGCGCGCGACCGACGCGACCGCAGCATATTTCTACACCCGTGGAATCGCGAACACGAACCTCCCCCCCGGATTCATCCCACCGGAGTTGTTGAAATTCCTGCCAGAAGGCGCGAATTGGTTCTTCATCGCACCTTTGCTCCTCCCGGCGGCGATGATTGTCAATGGCTGCATGTACGCCGACGTGCCACCAACGTCGGCGGTAGCTGTCATCGGGTCGATCACTCTTGCGGTGGCCGCAGTCTGGGTCTACGTCCTCTTCGTATATGGAACGTTTGCCTTCATCGGATTGAGAGACCAGCCAATTGCGAGTGTCAGGGCGCCTCCGGCTGGAAATGGGAAGGATGTAGGATGGATAACTCGCATTCTTGATCAAATGGGGATATTTGCCTTCGCATTCGGTTCGGCCGACGCGCTGGATAAATGGCGAGATGACAAGAAACGGTGCGCCCGGTCAGAAATCATGAATTTCGATTCTTATAGCTTGTGTATAGGCGGTTATAAGGCCAACGCAGTCGATTGAGCTATTAGGCCACAGATAACAGCCGAGTTGGTTGAGACGGCAAAACGCGACAACGTGACTCCAACTTCAGTTGCGTTTCAAGCTCTGAGTCCATGTTGGCTGCTTCCAGTGAAATACAATAATGTACATACATACACATTCTTCTATTGCTCCCGTTTTATCCGGTCGGCCACCCGATCCTTCAAGAACTTCTCCATCTTATTAGCGTTCTTGACGTAGTTGGATCCTTCTGGATTGTACCGCCGGCAGTTATCGAACACCAGCTGCGCGTCGTCCAGAAACTGTTCGACCGTTTGGTACCTGTTTGCTTCGAGCTTCTCGCCCATTGTCCGGAAGTCTAAATGACAATAAAAATTGCCTTCACTGACAAGGAGTGGAGAATAGACGCACCCATGGGCTCTTTGATGAAATCGTAATAGTCTACCACTTCTTCCCCGTTGACGGGTACCAGGAACGCCCAAGCCGCAGAATGCTCCTTCAGTTCTTTCATGGTCTTTTGCATAAAGTACAGATCGGAGCTTCTCGAAATGATGCGAACAGGGCTGTGACCATCGTAAGGAATGCGTACAGAAGGCAGGGATAAGCACACACTTGGAGGTCATCGTCGGGGTCCACCCGCTCTCTTCTACATCGGTGACATCAGACAAGCAACCTCAAAAGAAGAAAATACCCTCACTGAGACCCGGGACATCTCGATAGTCCACTGTCATCGCTCCCTTCGCACCCTGGAACTGCGGGAGACCGGGATACACGACGTGCGACCGCGACATTTCGCGGATCTTCGTCATGATGGCTTCTTGCTGGGCGGCGATGAGGGCTGGTTTGTTCAGATAATCGACCTTGCGCAGCATCGTGCATTGCATGATCGTCCCGCCCTCATAGTCCTTGATATACCCAGCCCACACGGATCGATCGAGAGTGATGTCCTTGGAGAAGCCTTGCTTTTCAAAGTACCCGACGGCATAGTTGTCGGCATAGGTCAGAAAGTGCATCATGTCGGGATAAGTTGCGCGGATGTGGGCTTTGTAATGGTCCATGAGCATCGCACCGTAACCCTGCGCAGTGTAAGATCAGGGCCCAGCTGCCAAGTAGGCTACTCGCCTTGACTTGGTCCACGGACGCCGTCGCAAAGAACACAATCTCAGCAAATCCGCGGTGGGGAAACGGCCTGTAGCAGATGCCGCCCACCACTTTCAAACCGCGTTTGACAATCGCCAGGCACTTGGAGTTTGTGTCGTACACTAATCGCGCAATATACTCTCGGGGCATCTTGGGGAGCTGTTTTTGAAAGAGCGTCTTCAGACCGGTGAGGATAACAAGTGAGCGTGGCTGCTTGTCGTTTTCGACCGCGGTTATCTGTATTATTCCCCTGCGTAGTTCTCCTACAGCAGCCTTCTCCGTCTTGACGGGTGGCTGCAGATTGTCAGTTAGACAAAGAAATCAAGGTATGAGTAATTTACTGCAGTTGCGCCGGGGCCGGAATCAAGCGTAACACCAGTAGTGAGACGAGTGAGCTGCTCCTCGTCCATCTTGTCCTCCACCTTGATCTGCGGTCGAGGTGGCGCGACGCCATTCATCTCGTCTTGCTCTTGGCCGGTTGGAGGAGGCAAAGAGGCCGGCGCCGTTTGTCCTTTCGACTTTATTCCCGGACCTTTCTTGCCACTTCTTTGTGACTTTGAGGCAGGGGCACGTGAAGATTTTTCGGATCGAGCGCCAGTTTTTAGGCCCATACGGGAAGCAAGGGGCCGGTCTTCCTCGTCGTCCGAGGCGCTCAGCGACGAAGATGAGAATCTGCGCTTCTTTGAGGGAGGCGGCGATATGTCGCTCAAGACGGAGGACGCGGAGGAGGGGGGACTGGACGAGTGGTGTTCTACCGGGACGTCAGGACAGGCATCAACTATGTGGCCAGTTAGATAAATACCTGGAGAACTGTTTATGTTTGCAAGACCCATTAATGAAAGTGGGAGTTTCATCTGTTTCCGCAGCGACAAGATATCCTCGTCGACATAGCTAAAGTCGAGGAGTTTGTTCATGTCCTGCAAGGTCTGCGTTCAGCACGCGTCGTTCTAATAGAAAAGTGTGAATCGACCTGTCAAATTCGTTCAAGTTGAAGCTTGTACATAAGAGGAGCCCGAACCTGGAGAATTTCATCCAGTCGTATGGCGACACGCCCTCTCCGCAGAAATTCGTCGCGGCCAAGTTGCGGCTGATTCGCACCATGATCGTACATGTCGTGACCGCAGGCACAACCTTTGAGATAGTTTGGCTGCCCATCCTCGTCGTCTGAGCCGTACTGGTCCAGCTCCACCAAAGACGGTTCGGCGCTAAGATCGTCTAGAACGACCTCCCAAGAAGGATCTGGGTGAAGACCAGGACATGAATCGCAGGTTGTGCACGATGAGTGGCGTGCTATCTTGAGGGCCAAGAGTTGGTCGGTAAGGCTGTCCTGTTCATGAGACGCGGGGTAGGTGTACTTCATGCAGGCGCGAGTCAGTTCAGATTTCGCTTGAGAAGTGGTTGTCCGTTTGGGGCAATGCTTTTCGGCAACACCGGCAACAATGATTCGCACCACACTTAATTTATGCCTTGATGCTCGTCCTCACTCTGCTCTTATTCTGTGTATTCTATGTCCATGCCGCGGATTCTGGGGCTTGGATCGACTACCCTGCCGATGGAACGGCCACAATGACGCATTACACGATTCCAGATGGTAGCGGACTTGTACTTATGTTGGAGACAATCTTATTCACACTAAGTAAAGGAGATATCGCAGCATGTGGATGTGTAGGCGACAGTACTGTATGTGCCGTTCGTTTTACTTCTCTCCCCTCCCTCTACTCCGTTTGTCTCTCTCCATTCGTATAATTTAACACCCATGCCTCGTAGAAATACCCCACGGCCGCTCTTTCGCAGATGGCTTTTGGCTCGAGTCAGTGTTGCCTCACTCTTATTTCAATCCAAGTCATAACTTCTCTGCTCGCTCAGGTACTGCCTTTGGTGCGCGTTATCCTACCCTCCTCTGCTCCACATACGAAGTGGCGCGTAGGACCCTCGTGCGGAAAATGCTTTAACCTGACCCTGCTGAACACCTACACCTCCGACCCTCCGTTCTTTCCTAACGTCGTCAAGTCCATCGTGATCAAAGTAACCGATCTGTGTCCGCTCTCGGAAAACGGTTGGTAGTCTGTCGGAGACAGACACTTCAATACGAACTGATTCGTACCTCGGTAGGTTGGTGCTCTGGGACTCAGACGAAAAAGAATCCGTGCGATTTTGTTACTCTCCGTGCCTGGAAATGAATTTAACCCCGCAAACTCAGCGGCAATCAGTATCTCAACTTTGACCTTGCGTATCCCTCCCGCGCCATCCCGGACGACTTTTTCCCCAGCAACGAGTCGTACTACGGCTACACGGACTTTGGCGTCTGGAATGTATCGTATCAAACGGTATCTTGTATACCCAACTGGGCGGGCGCGAACAACAAGGCGGCCTTGGGCAGTGTGACGAATTTGGGCAACGAGTCCGTTTGCTGCCCTGCGAATCCTACTGTGGGTTTCTTTCTCATGTTGGAACTTGTTCGTTGACATGAGACCAGGGCAATCTCAACGACACATGCCCGTCGTATTCGGACGACAACAGGTTACCGTATGTGTTTGCTTGATTTTTTAATGGTGGTTAACTTGGATCTCAGGCCAGATACCATGACGAGCGTGGCCCGTATGCTTGTCATACCCTCTACACTTGTCGCGCTAGTCGCATCTGTTCATGTATTCGGACTCTGGTGAAGCTGTAACGGAATATTAAGTGTCAAATTATCGCTGAAAAAGTGTTGCTGAAGATTGTCGCTGCCCGCTCAATCGCACGAAAGTAAAAAGTCGAAAAAGAAAGAAATCGAATTCATAAAGTACAGTAAACTAGCAGTCATCGCCCTTCTTGCCCCCGTTCACCTTGCCCGCCTGCTTACCGCCCGCCATATCGTTGTTCCCAACAACGGTACCCTGCGAGCCCTCGATGGTGCCGACTTTCGTGTTGCCGTTGAGGACGCTGATGCCTGGGAGGGAGTCCCCGGCGGCGTTGTTACCCTGGGCGGGGGAGAGCCCGGCGGTGTGCTTCATGAAGGGGTGACCGGCTGCCGAATCCACAGAACCCTCCGCGACCTTGGTGTCGCTCTTGGCCTGCTCGCCCAGCTTTGGCGCAGCAGCTCCCTGCTGGTTGCCGATGGCGCTCCCCTGCGCGCCTTTGGCCTTCCCCTGCGCGCCGGCGGCTCCCTTGGTGGCGTTGTCGAGGGGGATGGTGGTGTCAGCCGTGGTGTGGTCGGAGGAAGTGCTGGGAGGGTTGGTGGAGGAAAGGAGTCTGCTGGCGTCGCCGGTGGAGGGCGGGAAGTCGTTGCCGGGAGTGCGGTTACCGGAGATCGATCCCGACGCGGCGGCTCCCTTCTCGCTCGACTGCTCGCCCGGTTTCTGCACGGTGACGCCGACAGTGTTCCCCTGCGTGCCGACCTTGGAACCGCTGCCCTCCGTGCCGAATCGGTTGGCGTTCGCGTCGCCCTTCGCGTCGATCTTGTTGTTGTCGCCGGTGAGGGGACGGAAAGAAGATTCGCCCTTGTTCAGCCCGACGGACTCGTTCGCCTCCTTGTTGTCCTTGCTGGCTTTTCCGGTCTGAGACAGAGCCGCGTTGTTCGAGTCGACGGGAGTGCGGTCGTCGGCGGTGGCGGGGGAAGCGGACCCGTTGACTTTGACAGCAAGAGGGTCGCGGTTGTCGGTGGAGGAGGACTGGGTGCCCTTGCCGGCGGAGGAGGAGGACTGGATGGCCTTGCCGTTATCGCCGGCGGAGGACAGTTTCTTGTCGCCGGAGGAACGCAATGAGTCGACCGTGTTGGTGGCGCCCTGGGCGACTTCCTTCTTCTTGTCGGTGGGGTCGACGACCGTGATACGATTGGCGTTGTTATTCGAAGAAGAGGATTTGCCGCCATTGGAGCCGACCGCGACAGAGCCATCCGCATTCTTGGTCTCCTCCTTGGCGTTGCCGTTCGCAGAGGCGGAAGAGGAAGCGAAGGAGCCGAGCCATTCCGGGATCCCGCCGTTGTTGCCGATGCTGGCGCCCTTGGTCGTGTCCGTCGCCTTCTGTTTAGCGCTGTTGGCGTTGTTGGTGTTGGCGAAGAGCTGGTTGGGGTCGAGCTTGGAGGCGGCCTTCTTGGCACCGTCCTTGGCAACGTCCTCGGCGCAAGGCATGTCCTGGAAAGGGTCAGAGTCGGAAGCAGCGGCGGGGAGACGCGAGGCGACGTACACGAACGACGATGGGGCCAGCGAGAGCGCCGCGAAGGACCATGAGGAGGGAGAGGATGCGGGCGAGGTGGGCGATAGAAGGCATGATATGAATGAATGTGTGGTAAGAGAGTGTGTGTGAGGGCGATGTGGGAGAAGCGGGCAAGAGACGATGCTTTCCCTCAGAACGCGCCCCCCATTATATACCTTTTGGACGTTTGCGCAGGTTTGCTTCCGCACTTCCATATATGGTATTTGAAGTTAGTGACCACAGCCACCTCGCTAACTCACGTCACCGCCATTACGCCATGAACGCGACCAAAGCATCCTACATTGAAAACCAGTTTGGGCCGCCGTCGGAGCTCGTTAATGTCGCGCAGTTCATTCGGTCGACCTCCCAGGTTCTTTCTCTGCACGACCACCCTCCTGAGATTGCAGACCAGTGCAGCATCGCCGACATCCGCGATTCCCTCACTGCCGTGGCCAACAACGCCCATTTAATGGCGCATCTCATAAAAAACCACGAACTCGCAGTTTCAAATCTTCACATGGCTGCAGGGAGAACCGCACGCAGTCGGAAACGTCCTCCTGCCCGCGACACTTCCAACGATACCCCGCAAATCGTCAAGTTCCAGGAAGAACTCGATGCCATTCCCTTGGAGAGCTGGAAGTAGGTTAGTTGCTCGTCCGAGTCCCTGCTCTCAACCGCAAGCAGACTCCAGCCCAACTCTGCTATATTCATTCGCCCGGTGAAGACCTCTGACCAAAACACTCTGAGCCATGAGGTATGCAGTTCGATTTTTCTCGCTTCATTTCCAACTCCCTCAAGAAAAAAACTAGAACCGACGATGGCCGTCTTTTACCCGACACTCCCCAGGCAGTCATTACTGTGACGGTTCACAACAAGCTCAGCTGGCGACAAACTCACGTTTCTCGCTCCTCAAGACACGTCATTCTCTCCTCTCAGACCCTCGGTGATCTTTTTGAATCCATACCATGCACCACAAATGAGATAACCGACGAAATTCTCGACGACGACCGCGTTACTGCGTACCGCAACGATGTCCCAACTCGGCCAGGTTGTGTCATATGCATTGAAGGCCTCGCATACGGAGACGGCGAAAGTGAACTCGATTACGCCGAGTACGTGATTTCGCGGACGCCCTCTCTTCTCTGACTTGGCTCCAGTAAACTCATTCAGCACCTGCAAACCATACCCAAAGAATCCGCTAATATCACAAAAGCACCGACATCCATGCATGATACCCCTCTTTCTTCGCTCTCTCTTCGCATCGGTGAACCGTATTGGCTGCTCCATCACGGCAACTGCGAGCACTTTATTGTCGTCGAACAGATCAGGTAAGAGCATACGCTTCGTAAACTTCAGTGTCTCACACCCTACAGGCTGCAACATCCATCCGATACGCCGTCTGGATACCCTTTGACCACCCAAATTACGCCTCCCATACTCGACCTTTGCCGCGGCTGCACCAAGGTCCCTGCTGTATTCTCTATCGTCAACGACGAACGCCTGGGAGAGACCCCGTGCCCTATGTGCGTCCCCTGCTGGACTGCTATGGGCGACCCCCAAAACGACAAGGTTGTCGTCGTGCCCTTTTCGAAATACGAATTAGGATGGTGATACACGACGCCCGTCCCAAGTGTGACTTCTCGGACCCCGTTTACCTTAATTTACGAACTAATATACTGTCGCAATACATCACAAGTGCTGTGGTTGATATCTAAATCTTGGACAATATGTATCTGTACTAATGCATGAACGGCTTTGAGAAATTTCCTGATATCAGTCTACTTTGCATCGTTACAAGTTCCTCAATTACAGGGACTCGGACTCGGACTCAGTCAGTGGTTGGCTCAGGCGTTATTCAATGAGGTCGGACGCGAATGTGCAATTAGTACTAGACACGTGGGCGCGTCTCGATTGAAACCACCACAAGCTCGTCTCTCTACCAGCTTGTGCCCGTACCTCGCTCGAACTCGAAGCTGCTGGTGGAATCTCGCGTATGTGTAGACCCAGCAGGCATTTCCTTCCAAGCTCAATGGCCGTTTACAGCAACCACCATGGCGCTTGTCCTGTCAACGAAAGACCTGATAAGTTCGCTGGAGGAGTCCCCTGACATCGTTTCTTGGATTAACGACACCCTCACTACATCTGACACCGCCGAACCTGAGCCTCTTGGGCTCACGGACCTCGACCAGCATGTGAATCACCTCGTTTCAACTCTTGATCTGGCATGCGAAGACACGTCGGCGCAACTGGAACGCATAATCGACGACGTGTCTCGCGGCGTCCCACGTCTCACATACGACCTCCACTTCATGAAAGACGGTGCCACCTCGCTCCAATCCGTTCTCTTTCAGGTTACCGAGCGTTCGAGGAATGCAGTACCGCTGTCCACGCGCACGGCCCTTGACAAGCTACAACTTTTGGACTCGATAAAAAGTAGAATGGAGGCGGCCAGAGAAGTGTTGCGGGAAGCCGAGAGCTGGAGTACGCTCGAACTCGAGGTGACCTCTCTTTTGGCAGAAAAAAGTTATGCCAAGGCGGCTGAACGATTATCGGAAGCCAGCCGAAGCATGGCCGTCTTCCAAAACACCCCCGAGTACGACCCTCGTAAAACGCTGATGGTCAATCTCCAAAACCAGCTAGAGGCGGCTCTCAGCTCGGCGCTGGTCGCAGCAATTAATATTCACGACCTCGCCGCCTGCCGAAATTACTTTTCCATCTTCTCCCATATCCAGCGAGAATCTGAATTCCGGAACTACTATAACGGTTCCCGACGATCTTCAGTTGTTGCAGTATGGCAGGACAACCATATTAGCGACTGCGACTCCACGCCATCTACGTCTGACAATAACTCTCAGACCCTGGCCGAATTCATACCCAAATTCTATTCCAGTTTCCTCGCACTTCTCAAGGTCGAACGGACCTCGATACCTTCCATTTTCCCCGACCCGGCGTTGACATTATCGACCCTAATCAGCTCGGTTCTCTCTGCCCTGCAGCCAACGTTTTCCCAGCGGCTCGCATCCATCTTTTCCCAGTATGGTGATTCCGCTCTCAAAGAGCTGATACCTATCTTTCGGTCGACTGAGGAATTTGCATCCGGTGTGGACAACGTGATGGAGAAAATCAAATACTCCGCCGCGTTTCCGACGGCTCTCGACAGCCCCAGCCTCTCCGACGGACCTCCAGGTCACTCTCGAAGACGGTCCACACGGTTGTCCATGTCATGGCGTACTGCGCCATCGCGATCGACGTCCAGCGGCCTCCTTGCTTCCAAATCAGCTCTCTCCATTGCGGACGATCTTGAATGGGAGCAGGAGCTGTTCCAGCCATTCCTAGACTTCCAAGTCGAGTACGGATCTCTCGAGCGCCGGTTACTGGATCACGCCCTCCGCGAGATCATCTCCAACGACACGAGAGACAGGATACCCGACACGGATCGGGCTCGTCTATTGCGAGAGCGAGCTGTAGACATATTCAGCGTTGCAGAAGAGAGCGTATCGCGCTGCACTGCATTTACACATGGCTACGGCGCTGTGGGGTTGGTACAAGCGTTAGACAGCTTTTTCCAATCGTTTATCGACATGTGGACTGCAGACGTCCGCATGGGCTCTTCGTCCACATCCACGTCATCCCAAATGGCCTCAGGCGAGGACCTTTCCGATTTGGATTACACCCCCGAGGACTGGGCCGACTTCCAACTATCTTTGCACCTTCTTTCCTCCGCTCGCGCTGTGTTTGAGCGTATGGTGGTCTTTGAGACCAAGCTGCGTTCAAACTTGGCTCAGATCGCCACCACATTTAGGCTCGCGCGGAATGATCCTTCAAACTTTGTTATCGCGAGCTCCAAAGGGGAAAGCCAGTTATTGGAGCAATCCTCTCTGAATTCGGCGGAACTCCATGCACTCCTAGATCGAGTTGACCACGAACCTGGGCATTCGGCTTTACAACCTTCTTCAACCACAGGACTACGTCATGCGTCGCAGCAGGGAGGAACTCCAGCGCCTCTTCTCGTCAACGCACGGGAAGGAGTGTCTTCGTTTGCTAAAGCTTGTCAAGTGTCTCTCCAAGGGACCATACTATCGCCGCTGCGAAAACACTTGGCCTCATACGCGTCCTCTCCTCTCTGGTCAGCAGCCGGCGACCCGAAAGCAAAGCGAACGGTTACTGCAAACGAGTTGCATGTTCCGAGCTTTTCACTATCGCCGAGCGAAACTGTTCACAAGATTTCCGAGGGCCTGCTGAACCTTCCCAGACTCTTCGATGTCTACGCAGACGACGATGCCCTTTCCTTTTCACTCCAAACGCTTCCCCACGTCGATCCAGAGATATTTAAATCATTGTCAGAGCAATCTGCTCCTGGCGTTGATCCAAATACCTCTTCAGGGCATAAACGCCGTCAATCAATAGCTGCGCCGCCGAAGCCAACTCCTACTCCTCTTGATCCCGAGTTGGTATCGTCAGCTTGGCTGTCCTCGCTCGGCCATACGCTACTCACCTACTTGACGACCTCGGTTCTCCCCAATATTGTCACGCTGTCCCCGGCGGGTGCTGCTCAGCTTGCGTCCGATCTCGGCTACTTGTCTACAATCGTCCGTGCACTGAACGTGGAGTTCGAGGACCTCGACAGATGGAAGGAGTATGCGGACCTAGATGACGAGGACGGTAAGAAACGGATAACTGAAAGAGATGGCGATGTTATATTTCAACACATAAGTAAGATGCGAGGGTGGGCCAAGTAGTACTAAATCCATTGAATTTTGAACGGCGAGAGCTTCCTAGTGTATGTAGTATGAAATGTGAGATCGGCAATGCCCGGATCCACGTCAGCATTGCTTACGGTAGGCGGTTAAGGTCGGTCAAGGTGGGACCCCACTATGTCCTAAACGTCCGAACCCTGTCCATCCAATCTATCTCTCCTCCTCCCCTCACAATGCCGGTTCCTGGACCCCCACTCGCAGGCAAATCACACTCCAATGTTCTTGTTTTCACTGGTTCTCATACCTGCTTGCCACCATTTAGATCCTTCAGCTTCTTCTCCCTCCCTCGCAATGGTGGTTCCGGGACTCGCGTTGGCAGGCAAATATTCGACGTTTCATACTCTTATGGGCTCTCATTTGCTCCAGATCCCTCGGCATCCTTCGGTAATGTTCTGGCGCAAACCTCTGCGGAAGCCGCTTCTCTCCATGGGTGCGAGAGCTTTCTTCTCTTATGCCGAATCAGCCTCAGCTTGCTACTTAGACAGAAAGCCAAAACGCCGATGTTAGCTGGCGCTATAGCCGGTAAAGACCCCCTGATCTGAGCGAGACGCTCCTGACCGCTACACAGGCTCGATAATGGGTGCCGCCTATGTTGTTGGATTTACCATTTACTTCTGGAAACGTTGCAAGCGGAAGAAACTCCACCGTCGCATCAAGGAAGGCAAAGCCGAACCAAAGGTGGAGCCAGAGCCTAAGGAGAAGATAGTCATACCCCCGGATCCTGCCGTACTATTGGGCCATAATCGCCCTGGGGATATTATTGTGGTCGATGAGGGACGCCACCACCGTTCAAAATCCGTACCGAAAGTGCACGGCGAGGGTTCTGGCTCAACCTCCCATCTCGTTCGCACTCAGACGGAGAGGGTATCAGAGGACGTCTCAGCAAATGTTTAACCCTTGTCAATTGCATCGTAACTGGCTCATATCTTCACCGATGTCACTCCGCTCACTCAAACCCAGTTTACTATACACATGACATGGCCTTCATCGTCTTTATTTACGACTATCGTACACCTACATTTACTGCAACTTGTATCAGTCGCAATATGCGCCTAGGCTGGCCGGCTACGAGACATTCAGTATGCATCGCGATATTCAGTGCTTTGGACTTACAGCTACGTCTCGCGCATATCGAAGGAGTATACCGCGTTTGACATTGAGTTTTCGCTTATCGGAAGCGTCCCACAGCTCTTTGCGTCTAGCCTGCTCTGCCTCATCCACAAGCCAATTGATAGTCAGGCTCTCCGAGTCAATGATGATCTTGTCCCCATCCTCCACCAGCGCAATAGGTCCTCCCAATCTTGCTTCAGGAACCACGTGGCCAATTATAAACCCTCTCGACGCCCCGCTGAACCGCCCATCGGTAATGAGCGCGGTAGAGTTTGCTAGTCCGGCCCCCGCGATTGTCCCCGTCGGACCTTGGATAAATGGTAAAAAAACTGTAATAGTGTCCGCGCTTTCGGTGAGATACCTAGCATCTCTGGCATTCCTGGAGCTCCCCTGGGTCCTTGGAGCGAGATGGTAGATATCAATTTTACTGACGCGAATACGACATAATTGGAACTACCTTGGTACCGGAAGATTAGGACAGTCCCAGGCTTGATTTCACCCGCTTCCATCGCAGGGAAGAATGCTTCGACGCTGCACCATGAATGAATCAACAAGACTTTCCTTTTTCCACATTCCTTACGTGTCGAGACACTTGGCCGTGCCCTGCAAATGGTCCAGTTTTAGGAAGTATAAAGAAAGTAAAGGTTTACCTCGAAGCGGCCTCCCTCCTTTCCCGTCAATTTTGCGACAGAAGACCCCGGAGCGAGATTCCCACGCAAAATGGTCAAATGTCCCGTTGGTTTAATCGGGTTGTCGAGCTTGCGTATCACATCTTGGGTGAAGTCGAGCTCGGGCACGTCCTCGAGGTTTTGTGCGAGAGTCTTGCCCGTGACTGTAAGCTGTGAGCCATCGATGAGGTCCGTGTGGTTGAGGAGGTATTTAAGGATTGCCGGGACACCTCCGATGCGGTGGATGTCTTCCATATAATACTTGCCCGATGGTCTGGGATGCGGTCAGACAGAGGTTGCGAGTGGGAAATCAGTGCAGGAGACTAGTCAGACAGTCGTTCAGAAACGATTCCATACGAACTTGAGATCAGCGAGAACAGGTGTCTTGTTTGAGATCATTTGGAAGTCATCGATATTGAGCTGGGTGAAAAGTTAATACAGCGGTACTCAGCGACTGAATGTATCACCTCGATTTCGGCCGCGCGCGCCATGGCGAGTAAATGTAGAACCTGGTGAATTGAATATTTTTCAACGATCGAGGACGCGGTACGACTGACAGCGTTGGTGGATCCCTGTAGGACGGTCACGACGACCAAAGCATTCAAGAATGATTGGCGCGTGAGTATGTCCCTGAGGTATGCGTTAAAACCTCGCTTCCGACTAATCAATGTACATAAATCACCTCGGTTTGATATCTTTCTCCAGCAAATGCTTGAGATACTTCGCGGCCTTGATACATTCTTGAGCTTTCGCTGCGTGCTAAGAGTTAGCGCAATTGGAGTTGCAGCCCAGAATGGACCGACCGGCGTTCAGCGCCGGTGTGCTCGAGGAGTACGGCAGGGACATCCCGAGGGCTTCGAGCGCCGAACTCATAGTGTTCGCGGTGTACATGCCCCCACATGCCCCTGCTCCGGGACACGCATGCCGCACGACGTCGAAGCGCTCCTCCTCAGTGATTTTCCCCATCATGTAGGCGCCTGAATCGCAATTGTGAGAAAGGTGAGGTTGGTAGGCAAACGAACGAACCGAAAGACTCGAAGCTGCGAGATTGTTAGCAGCTGCGCTAATTGCATGGACACATTATGGGCTTACGTATCAGATATGTTTACCGTATCTAAAGTATTTGAGTCCCCATTATGCAAAGGATGACCGTGTCAACGTACCGCCCTGCTTATATTCCATCGAGGGACAATCTCCGCAGTGTTAAAATCATGATCACTACTCGCATCTAGCTCGCAGACTCACCGACGTGACGCGTTCCAGCTTGAATCGTGCCTCCGTAGACAATAATGGTAGGACGGTTGTGGCGCGCCGCAGCCATGAAGCACCCAGGCATGTTCTTCCGTTTACTATTAGAGACATTATCTGGAAAATCTGTGTCATGCTTGCCTTGTCGCATCCAGGGATCGAGATGTTTCCGTCATAGTGCTGAGCCTGATAATACACGTTTGAATGCTTTCTGTAATTCCGAGAAAGAAAACCCACCATAACAACTGATTCAATCGAGTCGGCAATGATGTCGCGACTGGGCAATCTGAAAGCCAGGTAAACAATTCACGGGCCAAGTGGTCCAAAAAATACACACGAGTATCGCATGCCTACAGCAGAACTGAGTGAAATAAAATGAATATATGTAGAGTTACTGACCATCCGTTCCCATTGTAATAGCGTCGCTGACACCAATGGTATTGAAAATAAGACCGACCATATCCTCATCCTTACAACCGTCCTGGGAACGCTGTCAGGCACCGCCCTTAAGCACGGGCAGCGGGGTCACCTTGACGTGTTTCGCGAGGTCCATCTGTCCGAGAGGGTAAATGGAGCACTAATAGCTACATGATTTCTTACAAGATGGGAATTGCAGGGATTTCCTAGATCCAGGATAGATGAATAATTTGCCGTACACATCTGCGCTAGACACACCTTCCCACCAAATCGGAGAAATCCCGATCTGCTGGGGTTAGATCAAAGTGTCAGAACTACCGGAAACCAAACCTGAGGCTTGTCCATGTCTGTTTCGGTGAGGCCGACAGCATAAACTAACAATTTGTGTAAATATTTCGTTTACCGCCAGAGTTCTTTCAACTCACGCATAGCCTGGGCAGAGCCTCGCGCCTGGAGGGATTCAAAAACAATCACCTGTGAAGAAATCGCACTACCTTGTTCTGGGTAATTTGCGCTGAGATCTTATTCAATCTTGCATTGGTCGGTGCAGCAGTTGGGGTGGGTAAAGCATGGCTATTTCAGAGATCAAACCATCGGCCGATCGTGTCCACAGACACTCACATTTGAACGTCCGCCATTGTGGGTGGAGGAGGTGGAGAGAGAATTCCAGAGGACACGCGCATCTCATTGCTCAGGGGAGAATGTGGGGTACGGGCCGTCGGCCCGTCTCCCGACAGCCAATCGCACTGGATGTAACAGTCATTGAGATTCTGGAGCCAACATTACAGTGATCTATCAGTATTACATGCTAGAAATCGAAACCCTCTTTGCGGAAGGCGTCCAGCTTGCCCCGACTCTCCGGCTGTGTCATCGCCGCGAGGTCAGGCCGTTCCTGAAAGACGCGTTATTCACCAAAGTCGGACGTCGTGCAAGAAACTCACCATGGTCGAAAACGCACGGCGAAGAGTAAACCATAGCTGGTCGCTCGTCTCGCCTCCCCCGGAGGTCTCCTGCATGCTCAACGCACTCAAAAAGTGCTCTGCTGCTTCCTTGTGTGCGCCGATGTTGAGGCCTACAGAGCGTTAATTCACGCACAAAAGAAAATGGGTGCACGCACATGCAACGCCGACATTGTAGATCGCGCGCGTGTACGTCGGGCGCAGCTGGAGTGCCTCCCGATACGCGCCGAGTGCCTCCTCCGGATGGCTCCCATTCGAGAGCGAGGACCCCAAACGGTTCCACAAAACAAAGTCGGTTGGGCGGACAGAGAGCGCACTCTCGAAACAATCTTTTGCGCGATCGTACTCGCTGTTGGTGTAGAATAAGATTCCCAGCGCAATCTGCACGTCGGGATCCATCTCGCCGCGGCTGTGCTGCGTGCGGGCGAGATCGAGGAACACCTCGGTGAGCCGCTGGTGGGTGTCCCATACGGCGTTTGTGGCTACGGCCGCAATTGTGTCTGCGGGCACAGGGTGGTCCGGAAAACGGGATCGAAGCCACCGGAGGAGCATTGTATGTGAAGCCCGGTCCATAGATTCATTCGTGTACGATATTGCGAGGGACTGAGTGAAGAATTAGCAAAGAACTAGAGCGATGATAAAACCACATACCACCATCCCAACGCCAGGAGCACCAGCAGCTTCGCCACGCTTAACCCCCTCAGCGAGCGCGCGCATGCCAGCCTCCTCCCGCTCGTCCATGTTTCTCGTTTCACCCAGCAAGATCCAAGCCTCGTAACCGCCTTCACCCAACTCCCCCTTCTGAATAGCAGCTTCCAACAAGAGCGCGGCTTCAGAGAGGGATCCGTTTTGCTCGAGCAAGGCTTTTGCTTCAGCGAGATGTGAACGGGTTGACGCATCCTGCCCGAGATATTTGTTATTTTGCTCTAGTGCGGGCAGTTGAGTGAAAAAAAGGAGCACTAGTAGAATGACCGCACCAAAAACGTATTCACTGAGAACCGGAATACCCTCTGGGCCGTATTGCAGGGCCTTGGAATCCATATCCTCGGAAAAGGCACCTATCCCACCTTCCCATGCGCTCTGCATAGCGGCTCCGTAGTCGTGATCCAATTCGTCTCGTTGAGAGGACATGAGTTGGTTGAATTCCGTCTCCCATTTTGCAATATCTTCCTTTGGCGGAGGCAAGTCAGAATTTTGGAGCTGGTCCCAAACTCTGTTGAAGTAGAATGGTCAGTGGGGTTTTGTTGCCGAGGTGTTGCAACCTTTTGAACTCAGTCGTTGATCCATCTTTATCGTCCAGCTGAGTTTTTTCCAAGGTTTCTTCCAAACTTGTTGCGCCATCCTCAACCTCTTGTATTCGGGAAGTTTCGGGTTGCGTTTGTGCAGCAACAATCTGAGCGAAAGCAGCCTCGAAATCGGCCTCGCGGCTCTTGCCCTTTCCATTTATTTGGGCGGGGAATTGATTTGCCATCGTGGGACCATACATGCCCATGCTCATGCCCATTCCCATTGGATTCCCATATTGACCGATGGAGGACATGTAAGACGGCCGTTGCTGGTCTACCGACCCTGAGTTATCGATATTATGAGCAGTCGAGTGACTCACAATCGGGACGCGTCATCTGCTGTTGAGTCGCTGGAGTGACCATCGACGTTTGGGGTGCACCAAACTCAGCGGCCCATCCCGCCGGAGCAGCGCTGGCCTCGAATCCACGTAGGTGGTTCTGCTGCTCCAGAATCCATCGTTCATTTGGGTCCGATAAAGGTCGTCCACCCAAATCGTGAAGACGGGCGAGTTCAGCGGGATTCGGGGCGCCAAACGCGGGGCCAACGCCGTTGCCGGACTCGAAAAATTGCCGCGCTAATGCAAGATCCTGTTCGCTTGCACCCGCTGAGGATGTCCCGGGGAGTTGGTGGAGCTGGTCTGGTCAATAATGAGCCACACGGATGCAAGACCATCTCTCACCCGTGAAGAGGAAGGGCCAGCGATCCTATCCTACAGGCTGTTTAGATGCATTGAGAGAGATCGTGCTCAACCGACCTGTTGGAGACTTCGGTCGCCTTCGGTATGCTTAAGGACCTGGGAGAGTGGGTTGAAGGGTACCGCGCACTCGGCACCAGATATTAAGCCCTCGAAGGACATGGTAGGAGACAAGGAGAATGAGATGACCAAGTACTGTAGCGGAGGTAGCCGGTAGTGGTTCGGACCGGAAGATGCCGGCACAGACATTTGATTCCGACCAGACTGCGTTTACAAGAAACTACAAGCTCTTCATTCAATTTGACCCCAAGCCCATGGACTGCGGTCAGCCCCTGCTTCTCGGCCCAAGTGTTCAAACTCTACGGCGCGTCGATTGGTTGTATCCAGCACGTGGCCCATGCCACCGATGGCTGCGCCGCATTCAGGACAGATGGAACGCTCCATTGCACCTCCACACTGCAGCAAAAGATGAGCAGTTGTGCTGTGCACTAAATCACCCACTTACTTCGGTAATCACATAGACATGACCTTGCGACATGTGTAAAAGTGCGGTCCCCGTAAAGTTATCCGGGATCCAAGTTTGCTGATCGTTTGGTAACTTTGCAAGATGCTCCTGAATTGTGTTAGAAATTGTACGCTCTGAATTCTCCACTTCATCCGCAACGTAATTTTTTTCGTCCGCTGAGCGAGACCCGAGCCGTACAACTTTGTTCGTGATGCCAGCATCCAACACCGAGGTAAGCATATGGTCAAGAGCGTGGTTGGTGAACGCGATCATGAGGATTAGACGGACGTGATTTGCTAATAACACCTGCAAAATTTCAACTCCAGTATACGACTAAAACAACATAAAGTCAGCTTGGTTTCGAATTTTGTGGTCGTGAAAACCTACTTTTCCCGTTCCTGGAGGTCTGAAGGGAGAGGTTAGTGCTGACAATGAAAAGAGACATAAATTGGTACCCTTGAATCATGGCGAGCTCTCTAGTCAAGGTATCAACAACGGCTTCGCACTGGCTTTCATCTAGCCTGCTCGCCCTGAGTTGAGCGCGGGCTGAAACAACAGACATGGGATTTGAAACATCGAGCTTCAAGTCGTCGATGCCCGCCTCGGCAGGGAACAAAGACGCTAACTGGTACGTGAATCCCCGAACCCGCGCGTATCGCGGAGGAGCTACGGTTGTAGATGACAAGAATTCGCAAAACGAAGTGATTCTGGTTCTGTGCGCAGACACGGTTATCACCCTTTCTCGCGGATTCTGTCAACTCCTTCAAAGGAGTGGCAATGATGCCAAGGTGGACATCGACCCGACTGCCCGTCTGCCACACGAGCGCTACGAGGCCACCTTGGATCAGATGTTTTCTGCTCATCCCCTCTCAAAATGCAACACGTGCTCCCGCTTTGGATTTGAGCTCGCCCAGGTGGGGTATCAACAGTGATCTGGACAGAGAGGCCACGCCAATCGGGAACTAATGGCAAAAATTCGACATTGGTATACACATTGAAGAGAACCTGGTCTTGGCCCTCTGCCGAGTGACCTCGGTACTTCCCACCTCTCGATTTAATGAGCTGGGAAATAATCGTTCTCGGGGATGGGTGCATCAAATCCTGACAAACTTGTTCAAGTTGCACCGAAGTGCGGAGGGGGGCGGTCAGCTCCTCTCGGAGCAATCGAAACTGGATATCCAGCAACCTTTCCATACTTTCAGCCGGCAAATGGTGAGGGGCGCCATGGAAGTTGGAGGGTAGGAACTGGGGAGCCGGGAAGTGAGCTCGTCATGGGTGGGCGCAATTAGTGTTGTGTAATTAATGCAAGTGTTAATAACACTGCTATTAATGGCATGCTATTAACATGTTATTAGCTGCTACAGAGACCGTCCAAAATGGCCTGCTATTTATTGCTATTAATTCAAAAAAGTGAATATTTTATATTGCGACGGCCCAATTGTCGCAGTGGTATAAATTCGGTCTTACAGAAGGTAATTACACCCACAGCGCAACCGCCAATGTGAAGGTTTCAGCCGTCGGTTCACCCTCCACAATTCTCTCCACCCCTTCCCTCTTGGATCTCCTCAATGACGACAATGTTGCGCCCCAGGAGGGCGACCGTGAGGCGCTTGAACAGGCCTTATTTAATCAGCCCGACCCTTACGACCTTGGCGAGACCGATCGGGTAGAAAAGGCCATTTCTCCTGGCCTGGACACCATGCCCCGGGTCATCCGCTCGGCCACTCATTGGGCGGTTGAAGAATATGTCCGATTGGACAGCGCTTCCCTCGCTAAAATCATATCGGCAGGCAAAATAAAGGAAATGGTCCCGGTGGCAGCTGTAGTAGTAGTGTAGGGCTCTGTTTATAATTCCTGAGCGGATTATAAACAGTTTTTTATTCTGTGTCTCTAAACAGGGTGTTTATAAACCGGTTTATAAACACTCACTTAAATGGGCCCCAAAACTGGGTTTTGAGGGGTTTCTCGCAAGTTTCTGCAGTTCTTGGTGCCCCAGCGGTTGAAATTGAGTCCAATACGCTCGGAAAATCTCATCCATTCGCGTCTTCAAACCAGAATAATGTCGCAGAGGTCGACAGACGCCGAGCCTCGGCTATTTGGGGTCATATTTCCAAACGGTTTCAGGTCAGCCTGTTCACCCAAGGTCAGGCAACACTCAGGGAAATATATTTAGTCCAGCTGGTGCCCTGCTTTGAGTCAAAATTTGGACCTTGAAACCCTCCAAGGCACAGCCACAGTGAATTAAAAATCGGGGCTCTTGGCCCAACCATATAAAAACAGGTTTATAAACACGTGTTTATAAACATGTTTATAAACAGGCATTAAAAACAGAGCCCTAAGCTGTAGTAGTGTCGGAGCAGGCCGTGGTGACGATGGAGTCGGGAGATGAGAACTGGGACATCGAGGATTGAATTTTAGCATAGCTAGCATGCTATATACTCAATGCTACAATATAAATAGCAGTTATTTAGCTGAATGCTAAAAAGCTGTTATTAACACCCGCTATTTATTGTCCTTGGGGGCATTGAATAAATAGCATGGCATAGCGCTTGCTATTAATTTAATTACACAGCACTAGGCGCGATTCTAATGTCTGCTATGTCGGCGTGGTCATTGTCATGCCGGGGGCCAAGTGGTCGAAATTCTCCTGGGCCCTCATAGGTGATGTTAAGCGCGGCTATTACGCCTTCGTGTGTTCGGTCGGCGAGTGCGAAGGCAGGTGAAATGCGCTGCTGAGTCGCGCAATCGATTTTACTTTGCTCCCGGTCGACGATGGCAACGAGACGATGGACCTTGGCACGAAGATGGCTGATTATCTGGTCGCAAGTAGAAGAACCCGCCTCTTTGAACGGGTCTTCGAAAGTAGGAGTCGCAATCCAGGCTTCGGTCCATGTTTGAAGGTTATGGATCGTTGCAACGAGGTTGGGGTGTGTAACCGCAGCATTTTTAAATCGAGTCAGTATCTTTGATCTGAGGACATCCAAGCACTACGATCTATACAGCTTACTCGAAAAGCACGACTGCCAGAGAAGAGATTCCTTGGACACCCATCCATTTTTCAGATGCTCCATTGGGATCTCTGAAAGAATGAGCGGCCATAATTTCTTGCATACGTTTATCGAGGTTGGAATACCAGTTGTCGAAATTGTCGAGGATTCACATATATCGACCGTTGACCAAGTGATTAAGGGTGCTCTTTACGATGAAATCGGACGAATAGAACTGCCAGGACCATAATGAAAAGAGTGCACAGTTGTGAAGAGACCGCAAACCTTGAGCAAAGGAACATTACCCCGCTGAAAGGAGAGCTCCGATCGGCTCGATCCTGCACGACTGGAGACCGAAGGCCATTGGAAGATATCGCCGATTCGGATGATACCATTGCCCTGGGAAGATTGTTAATCGTTGAGCGATTAACAGCGCAAGAAATTAGTTACCGTCGCCAGCGAGGTAAGCAGAAGAGGGCCATCCTCTGGTGCCTACAGAAATATCAGGCGCCAGCACTTTCGGATGTAGACGTATCAAAAACTCACCCCAGTCGGACCCGAGGGATCAAGAGATGCTAGAGGAACCAGGAAGCCGTAGATATCGAAGGTTTTCTCGAATCTGAACTCGTCACGCAAAAATTTCCTCAGATTATTGTGGATCTCGTTCGGAGATAGCGGTTTCGTAGGAGGTGTAAAGAAAATGTCCGTGCCCGAAGCATTGAGCTTGGCAAGACCTGCTTCGGTCAAGAAGGGCGCTAAAGAGTTTGAAGCAGTTAGAGGCCGGGGGATAGATGCAGGGGGGAGAGATGGCCCAGGTGATAGCTGTTGAGTATGTCTGAAATTGCAGTCGAACTCTCGAAGACATTTTCCCGTGGACCAGTAGAATTTGCAAATGCCTGGCGGCGGTTTAGCAAGGGGCCCTTGTCGAGGCGCCGGGGAGGAGCCGGACGGTCGAGCGCCTGAGCTTGAGGATGAGCTGCCATGGGAGAAACCGCATTGGTTCCCTCGGCTGCAACCTCCAGATTTGTTGTAGAAATGACATGGACGACGAGACATGGGGATGAGCTGTTTGGTAGGGGAGACAAAGGAGAAGCAAAAGAGGCGCTCTAAGCCTCAAGGTCTTTATATATTTGGCGGTACAGTGGCTTTATTACCAGAGTGATTGGCACCGAGAAATGGAAGACCGGTTGCAGCGTAACCGCAAGAAAGCTTAAATGAGAGCTTGCCAAGAGATCGTGGAACATATGTGAATGTACCAGAGCTTTAGTCCCAGCCAGACTGGAGTTCATCAACGTTGGTCAAGGAATGTTCGGAACTTTCGACGTTATCGTTTCGATTTTGGCCAACGGCAACATCAGGGGAGCCAGTTTTACTACGGGCGTCGAATATCGCCTCAAACAGGGTATCCTGTTCAAAGGCCAGTACAGACGGGTTCAATGTAAGCCAGTACAAGAGCCTCCAAGTCAGCAACTGTTGAAGAGGACAAATGCCAGAAAGAGCGGTGACGTAAGCACGTGGTCGCGATCTCGCCATGTTTCTTCGACCACGAACGGCGGGCAGCTTGCAGGCTTTTGCTTTCCGTCGCGCTTATTCTACGGCGCCGTCTCCGCATGCCCTTGTATTTCTTGAGCACCGTCAGGGAGTCATTGATTCGGCTTCACTGTCGGCTTTGACGGCAGCAGAACAATTGGGTGGACAGGTCACCGGTCTCGTTGTGGGCGGGCCAGACCACGTCCCAGGCGTTGTAGAAAAGGCCAAAAAGTAACCTCCGTCCATCCGCCTTGGGACCGGCTAACCCGAGCCTACGCAGGTTGAAAGGCGTCACGTCGTTGCTTCACTCTACTTCGGCACAATATTCTGAACCGTCCGCAGAGACGCTCTCGCTTTTGCTGGAGAAGCTTCTCTCAGATTCATCTCCGTTCACACACGTTGTTTCCGCGCACACCGCTTCTGCAAAGTCGCTTTTACCTCGCGTTGCTGCGAGACTCGATCTCCCAGCAGTCTCTGACATCACTTCTTTGGAACACGATTCCGCTGCCAATAGCACCACTTTTACGCGACCAATATACGCGGGCAACGCTATTGCGACCGTTCGTGCGCCGTCGTCGATCCGAATCAAGTTTTTTACGGTCCGCTCCACCGCTTTTTCTGCTGCACCCTCGACCGAGACGGAAGCCGATGACAAGGCGGTCGATCCCGTCACAGTTGACGACCCACCAACGCAGCATGTGCAGACGCTTTTGACCAAGTCTGATCGCCCAGACCTCGGCGTTGCCAGCCGAGTGGTGTCGGGAGGACGAGCGTTAAAGAACGCGGAAACATTTGAATCGACCCTCTACCCACTGGCAGATGTATTGGGCGCGGCAGTTGGCGCGTCTCGTGCTGCGGTCGACGCTGGATATGCCGACAATTCGCTACAAGTGGGTCAGACAGGCAAAGTCGTCGCGCCCGAGTTGTATATGGCGTTCGGCATATCTGGAGCCATCCAACATCTTGCCGGAATGAAGGACTCCAAACTCATTGTTGCCGTGAACAAGGTAGTATTGAAATCGAAAGGACCGAAACCATGCTCAATTCAATCCGCAGGATCCGGACGCGCCCATATTCCAAGTGGCAGATGTTGGCCTTGTCGCAGATTTGTTTGACGTTGTCCCAGAATTGGTCAATAAACTCAAGGAGTAGCTGTATTGAAGCCGGACAGACTGTAGCCACACAACGCAAAGGAGAAGACAAATAATTAGATTTTGCCAATAAAGATATTTCTAATCATCTCTCTCGCGGTGATTCTGACTGTGTGATACATTGTTATAGGATCCAGGGTTGAGGTGAAGGTGTCAGCAAGCCCGAAGGGCATCATGAGCGGAATCCAGCCTGAGTCGCGTTTAAGATCAGCACACCAGCTGCGAAAATGACTCTCACCTCGAGCGTATTCAAGCGCGAAACATCCTGTGTGCATTTTGTATTGTTTCTGGTGGGGGCAATCAGAATTCTGTTCCGTAGAACTATTCGAACACTCACCGCTGTTCCGCGAGGCAAAAAATGGACCATTCCCGGGGTATACCGCTCCATTTCTAGGGAACCTGGAAGGAATGCCCACTGTTCTCCAACCAAAATGTTGAAGTAATCGTCTGCGGTGTGCAACCCAGTGTGGCCTTCTGTCCCGAGAGGCGTCCCAAAGATGATGAGATATTCGGTGATGCTCGCGTGGATAATATACATGGCGCCCATCGCACCCCCCGCGTTATTAAACACCCATTCGCTCGAGTCAACGTTGAGCTTAATCTTGTTGGAGGGGTGGGTGAGAGTGAGGTTGGTGACAATGTGCTGAATCATTCCGGCGGTATCGTTTGGCGAGGAGGCGATCGCGGCTTGCGCGAGTTCGTGCAACTCGGTCGGGTTGAAGACATACCACCGCGCCTATAGAAGAGAGTCGAGTTTTATTCGGTTGAAGCACCAAACGCGCGCACCTTGATACGGTCCAACCACGCACAGAGGGCAACGAAGAGCAGACCGATAGCGAGACGAGAAGCCCACAAGGTAAGCGGGTTCGCGCGTTGTTGGATTTCTGCGCGCGGCTTGCTTTTTTTGACAGTCATGGTGGAACGTAAAGAGGGTGGCTAGAATGAAAGTGGTCCCATTTTCAAAATTCTTGTGGTCAAAAGTCCGTGCACAGCCTTTCTATTTGTACACTAATCACAATTTAGTCACTCTCCGTCGGGTCCAAGTCGCGTCTCGCGTCTTGGAATGACACACCATGGCGCTGGATCATCAGCTTCTCAAATTTGACCGCAGCTTCAACGAGCTCTGTCAGCCGCGGGTCACGCATGCACCATTGCTCCTGGTCCCGGAACACAGGGCGAAAACGGCGACGGGGAGGCGGCTCATAGTCCTCTTCGTCCGACGTGTCGTTGGCGTCCAGGTCAACTGCACGGGAGGGGGTTGCAGTAGCCGATTGTTTGGTGGGGGATTTGGACGGCAGACGCAGTGCCTTGCGCGGTGTGGAGGGTGTAGGAGGAAGTTTGGTAGGGGAGGATGACATGCTACGTATCGACTCGAGGGTGACCAAGCCAGGGGCGACTTTTCGTCTCTTTGTTGGCGAGTCGGGGACATCCGCGTCTTCTTCGACATCGGGGAAGGCCACCTTGCGCTTCTGAGGCGAGTCTCGGGACGGCAGTGTCCTCAGTGCTGGCTTGGTGGGGGATTTTCGCGGGGAGACGGACGCGCTTTTAGTAAAGTGTGCCGCTGCATCGTAGTCCGCCCGAATCTTTTCCACATCGAGTGCGCAGGATGCGATGATGTTGTTAAGCTTCCGCATGTGCGCTGTGTCGGTTTCGTATCGGTCCTCAAAGGACTTGGGATGAAAAAGTCGTTGCTTCTATAAAGTCTTTAGATGAAAAACACAGTTTTGTAGATCGCAGGGGAACATACTTCGACGGTGTTGCAAAACCACATGAAAACTGCGCACGTTACCTCGTCAGCGGTCGGTCCTTCGTCCTCGTCCTCGTCTTCATCCTCCTCATCTTCATCGACCTTCTCCTTCACTCGATCTTCGACCTTTTGCATCCATGGGATAGAGGCTCGGATGAGTTTGGGATAGTGCTCGACGATGAGATCGCTGTATTTTAGGGGCTTTCGCCGTGCGGGTTTGGGAGTCTCGAGTGCTTTTGCGACCCGTTCATGCAGTTTTTTGAACTTGGGCTTCGTCTGGCACGACGCGACTTGAGCCGCCTCCAATGTTACATTGGTGTTGTTGAGTCTTGGGAACCATAAGTTATCGAAGATTCACAAAAAGAGCACGCACTTTTGAGACGCCAGATACGCGCAGACAGCGGCCAATCCTGTCCTGTCCTCGCCCAAATCGAAGCCTGAGCCAACGCCCGTGCTAGCTCGAGCGCGTGAAAAGAGGCTCGTTGCTTCTTCGATTGTTCTCTTGTCGCTGGTCAGTCTCTGTATGAATTGCGTGTGGAAGGACATGGTGGCACTCTCAAGTCTACGCGTGACGTCACGCGTCGAGTCACTTTCGGTCTCTCCCGAACCAAGTATGTATAACGCGTAGATACAGGTAGATCAGCATAGCTCATCGTTTCCCCACAATCCCCATTTTTTCTTTCCTCCCGTTGCTCTTTTTCGCCGCTTGGGACAAGGACATGTATGCGTACGGGTCCACCCCGCCCTTTTTAACGTCCCCGCCAGCTTTCTAAGGGAAAAAGTCAGCCAGCGTTCTATGCAACTCACGATAGCGTACTTTGGCCTTGAACTCATGCCCAAACTTCGGATCTGCTTTGCGTTTAGCCTTCTTGTTCTTGGTTCCCTCTCCATCACCCATCTCGACATCCCCGTCGGCATCCTCGTTTTCTCGTCGTCGTTTCTTGGTATCCTTGTTAAATTTGACACGCCCGTTTGGACCCCGAGTGAACCCGTCGACTGAAGTGATATTCTCGCGATATGCGGTGCCAGCGACGTCGACGGCGGCGTCTGATTGTCCAACATCTTCATCGTCCTGGTCATCAATGAGCATTTTGCCGGTGTCTTCATCGGTCTTGAACCGCGCAGCATCCTGCCCAGGCTTCCGCCGACGATTCGAATTTCCGTCTACAAAAGTCAGGGACCGAAAAAAAAAAAAAAGTATAGACGGCGCGTACGTGTGATGCGTGAAGCTGCTCCTTGTAGCAGATCCATAGGCTCGTCATCGTCTATGCGAATTCTGGCACCATGCTCTGCGCCCCTCTTCTTCCTAGGCGCTTGTGCACGCTGTTCGGGTTCATCATCGTCGCTGTCTTCCAGCTCACTCTCGCTCCCGTATAAGACATCCTCAAACGCGTCACCGGTAACGGGTTTCACGGCGGGCTTGCGGCTGGTCAGTCCGGGTGCCTGAAACCATAAATCAAACCTACCTCATCTTCGTCATCCTTGCCATTGGCTCTCTTCCTCTTTGCCCTGTCCTTCCGCTTCTTGATGTTCACGAGCACCTTCTTCGCCTCCTCTTCACCAGTGCAGCCATACACCTCATCCCATCCAAAGCGCCGCAGCATCCGCTCAAAGATATGCCGCACCTTCAGCTTGAAGTGGTTTTTGTGGTCGTGCGACCAGCCCAGCAGTGCAGGAACGAGGGTGGGGAGGTGTGGACGGAGGAGGTCTGCAGGAAGGGTGTGAATCGAGAGTTTGACAAAGCCGAGGATGGATTTGACGATCTCGCGATTTGCAGAGGAAATAAACACGAGCAGCGTGGTGAGAATCTCGGTGTGCATGCTTGGTGGGATCGTATCTGGGTATGCTTCAGTTAACCGGGCGGCGGTTCGAGCATGGGAGACCAACCTTTAAACTCAAAGACCAAGCGGGAAATAGCGGTTACTGTCGCGCTGATCATATGCGGGCTGGCGCCGGCCAGACCACCAGCGACCATGGTCACGAACTCTTGAATGTTTGCGGTGGCTGCCAGACATCGTAAATACTCTAGTACTCTGACTCAGATGTAATAGGAATGACGAACCGTCCTCAGCGCCATCTTCGTCCATGCCGTCTATGAGATTCCTCTTCACCACTCCGCCCTCGTTCATCTTCTTTCCCATGGCAACAATGACCTCAAACGCTGCAGTCCGCGCCTTTTCTGACGGCTCCTTCGTTCCGAGGACTGTTTCAGGTATTAACGACGGTATGACGTGCATGGCAGAGGATGGAAGTAGAGGAATCAAAAGTGTAAGTAGGTTGAATCGATCCTGAGTTGTTGTCAGCGCGCAATGTTGACAGTGGCAGCACACATACCTTCTTGGCAGCGGGAGTGAGTCCATCGGCCAACTCATCCAGCTGTTTCAATACCGCCTCCGCGTCGATCTCGACCTTCTGGGACTCGATTAATCGTGCTAGGATTTTGTATCCGCGTTTCTGGACACCGTTGTCTTTCGCGCTGAGGACCTGCGCTGAAAGACAGAGCTGGAAGAGCTGCTGAGCGTCTGCATGGGACAGATTCGGGAGGATTAGGATAACCAAATCCTGGGTCGTTGCAGCTTCGCTACCCCCCTCGATGCTGCTGTTGCGGTTCGGCTGTGCCGATTGGCTGGCCAGGTTCGCTCTCAAGAGTTGAACCACTTTGGCGTGCGCTTTCGCGATTTCCTTGACGGAAAATAAGTATGGACTTGGCTAAGGGACATAACACGTACCTGCTCTCCGGTGATGGCAGCCCAAGCGGAAATAACATCGCCCACGATCCCCCGATTATCCCGCCCCACGGTTCCAAAGACATTGAAGAGAACAGCAAGCCAGCTCTCCGCTTGCGTCCGAAGGTACGCGATGTTTTCCGCCGCTTCGGCGGGCGATAGATCACTGGGATTGGTCGGCGCCGGATCGAGCACGCCGGACGCAACGGCGACATTGGAGTCGATCATGACTTTAAGCGCTTTAAGTACCGCCGGCCTAAGCTCAGGCTGACCATAAAGTAATCCGGATAGCAAGGCGGAGAAAGTCGGGTTGAGGGATTCCTTCAAGTCCTTGGTCGCCCAACAGTAGCCCACCAATCCGGTCCATATTTGACCGATAAGGACGCTCCAGAGTTTCGCCTGCGACTGTCGGTCCTCCGATTCTGCTGTTTGCTGGAGTCCAAACATCCGCTCGCTCAGCGGCACAAAGTACGAAACAAAATGCGACAACGGCGACGGGTGAGGCTGAGCTAGCAAAGGTAGCAGGTACGCTCGGGGTTCGCGTCCCTCTTGCCTGGATAGCATGTAAGTGTCCGAATCAGTTTGAGTATCGGTCGCGCGCACCTATCGTCTGGCTCAAGATTAAGAGGCAAGGCAGACAGCAGCACCTGCGGGCCCAAAACACGCATGGCCGCAGAAAGCACGGCATCCGCGTCCTCTTTGAATTCAAACCCTTTCTGTACTCGCAAATCTGCGACGCGTTTGATCAGCGGTAGAAGAAGAGCCTCAGCGGCACTCTTCGTCCCATCCACCTTTCGGCGCAGATTCGTGATGAGCGAGGATATTACGGAAAGCACCTGCGGGATAGCCCCTGCATAGGCCAACGAATCAAGTGCCTTTGCTGTTTGGGCAATGATTTTGCCCAGTGTCGATCGCGCGTCCTTGTCCAAGAGCGCCGAATCGATGATGGAGGGCGTGATGCAGCGGGTTAGAAGATCGAGAGACTGTGCGACCATTTTTTTGGTTGCTCCATCGGTAGACTCGAGGAACGGCCAAATGACTTTCCATACTCGACCCAGTTCGGCGGTCGCGGCATCGCTGTCGGTGGAGTGGTATGAAAGCATTGCTGTCCCCAGCAATTGCACCCATGCAGGGGATAACGTCGCATCGGCCTTGGAGGGGGGAGAGGCTAGGACGGCCTTTAAGACTTCCGAAATCTGGTCGTTCACATCGATGGACTCGTCTTCAACGGGGAGGACGAATATTTCCGAGAGAATAGAGTACGACGATTCCGACAGATATGGATTTCCGAGGCGAGGAAGAGTGAGGAGGAGGTTCGTGATCGCTGGGAGAGACTAGAAAAGGTTTGAGAAAAATACAGCAACAGTAATAAAAAAAAAACCCCTCACGGAAGGGGGGATCGATGGGAGTACGGGTCGGAGGAGTGCGAGGATATGGATGGCGGAGTCGGCAGCTACGGGCTCGGAGCCCTTGGAGGACTTCGGTCGGGCAAATGGCCCGGCGCTCACTTCCGACAGCGCAGACTTGATCCACTCAGCCACTCTCTCGGCATATGGATGTCTTGAGAGGGGAGCCGGAGGATTCGAAATGACATCTCTGACAGTATCCGCCGCTTTCCTCCGGACTTTGGGTCGCGGGTCGAGACATAATTGCAGAATAGACGCAAAGGTTTGGCGTATGCCTTGCGTTTCGAGCTGGGAGCGGTCTAGGGACTGCAGAAAAACATGATAGAGGGACAACTGGGAGCGCAAGGCTGGTGCATGCTGGGTCAAGGAGGGAAAGAGCGGTGCGGTGAGGGTGAGGATTGTCTGCAGGTTTGTGCGAATCACTGGTGCAGCAACGAATGGGACAACAAGGGCCAGAAGGTAGATCTCTGCGGGTAGGATGTCTCCTTCATCGAGCCCGAGGTCCTGCTTTTGGATTGTACTATCGAGTGTGGTCAAGAGAGCCGCAAAGTAGGCGGTGGGAGTCCGCTCAGTGCGCTGGTCCCGGAAGGTGGATTCAAGAGCGATGAGGAGAGTTGCTGGAGTCTTTTGGTGGGCCAAAGCCGAGTTTGCGTGGGGCCGAATCTTTTCCAGAGCCTGTTCCATGTCCGTCCTCGTTCCAGTCAAAAAAAGCTGATCAATGATTGCGACCCGATTGGGACACCGGTCTTCATTGGATCCCCCATTTATTTTGGACCACACAAGCTATAAACGGGTACGAGTTAGGACGAATAGTGTCTAAGAGAGACTAACAGAATACAGGCCATCTCAGACAGGCCGGCAGGTCATGCCAACAGGAACCCCCACACCATGGTCTTATGTGCTCATCCGGTATTGGTGAACATTCCACTATGTTTCGTCCAGCTTATCCTCTAAAGCCTGTTGTTTCGGTTTGTTCTCAAAATATTCTACGGGTCAATTGTGGTCGAAGGCACGCACAACATACCCCTCACTGGCCGGCCATGTATCGTCTCAGCAAACCACTCCAACTCGTTGACCGACGCTCTGTAATTGTTTTGCTCAAGGATGCGCTGTAATTTGCCTCATTTCCACCCAGTCTTCTAGTCACAGCAATCCCCCCCAAGGTAGTTCATACCTCGACCAGTAGTTTGTTTATCGAGCCGCGCTCTAGGACCGCAACATGCTGCGTTTGACCGCGAAAGCCACGCAGTTTGGGCACAGAACCTTTACGTCTTGGCTCATCGAGTCGGCTGGAACTGTCCCCATTAAGCGGAGAAAAGACTACGTCGATTCGAGCACCGTGGACAATACTGAGGTCATGGGAAAACTCATGGAGGTCTGTTGTTCGTGTTTCTCAGTAATCAGTACTTATTTGGCACGTCAGGCGCTAGAGCTGGGAGATGCTGTCTGTCTATTCCCAGAAGGAATGAGCCGATACCATCCCGGCATAGCTCCATTCAAAACCGGAGGTCTTGTTTCTTTATTATCGTGATTTTCCCTCAGTCTCATGTATTTTGACAGTCGCCCGGTTAATATCAGACGTCTTGACACGAAACCGCAATAATCCCGAATTCGAGATATGCCTGTTGAACTGCTCTGTGACGTACATGTAGGTCTATTGAATGGCCATCTCGTGTTTTTCTCACATCTCTAGGCACCGGCAACATTTCCGTTCAGACGTATTAGTCACTTTCCACCCGCCTATGACATTTACGCCCAAGGTGGGTTTCCTGCGAACGTGTTATTCCCGGTCTAATGCGCGTTCACAGACTCATCCGGAACTCTTGGCGCCGATTGATTACAATAATATTCGGTCCCTGACGGCACAAATGCACGACCAGGTAATTTAACATCGCGGACCGTGTCCCTCGCTTAGATTGAGTACAGATCAGCTCTGGCACAATTGACTCCCCTTCATGGGATCTCGTACGAGTAGCTAAATTAGCTGCCCGCATATATGCGCCTTTGGGCACGCGGATGACTCTCGGAGATCACGTTCGCTTGGTGCGCACCTTCGTCGAGGCCTTTAACCTGAAAGCCGCGGATAATAATCCCGACGCACACTTGGGAGATGAAGAAACGACCGCGCCCGAAACTGCAGAGCTTGCACAGCTGCGTGTCGATTTAACGGTAGATTTATTGTGCTCACCCTTGCGTTTTCTGACCTCCGTAGACGTACCAGGACCAACTGGCGCGCTGGGGAATCAAAGATGACAGAATCCGACGTCAACCGCGATCCCGCATCTTTATCCTCTGGCGCATGTTTGTCCGGCTCACCTGGTCTTTATGTTTATTCTGTATATCCTTTCCGGGTCAGCTCCTCTGGCTGCCCATTTTCCTCACCACTTTCTACGCCGTGCATAATTTCAAGAAGGTCAGTGTCATCCCATTATGGAGTGTGCTCCCACTGACAACCCATCAGACTGGTCCAATCTGGGATACCTGGGACGAGATGTAAGATCTGACTTTGGCGCTCACTCGGGATTCTGATTTGACCGTCTGTACAGTGCGCAGTACAAGCTCATCTACGGCCTCATATCCGGGCTCTGCGTCTGGTTCGGTTCGGCGGCGCTCACGTTCCCCTTCTCCGTATTCACATTCTTCCTCGTGCCCGCGCTAATGTGGATGACGCTCCGCTGGTTCGAGGATGCGGTGTCGGCGTTCCGCGCCTTCACCTCGCTGATGCGCCTGCTGCTCGTGGGGAAGCCGGCGTTGCGGAGCATGCACGTACGACGGGAGGAATTACATGCGAGCATCATGCGACTCGCCGTACAGACGCTCGGGCTCCCGGAGGAACCGGAGGCTTATTTTGCGGGTCTTGGGGGGAAGGAGAAGGGGCGGGTGAGGGGCCGTTGGGAGTCTGGGTCGAGATATTTCTCGATCAAGCGCCGGCGAAAGAGAGACTGGAATGAAACTTTGCGGTTGTATGAGTTGCATGATATCGCAGACTAATTCTAAAGAGCGAGGTTAAATATGTCTTGTATGCCAGTTCCCGGCTACAGTAGGGGGAGCTCACGACAATCCCAGTTTTTGGTTTACGCCGCAGGGCCCTATTCCACTGCATTCCCGGGACTTTCTGTCTGAGGAGAAAAACAACTGCAAAAGGGAAGAAAAAGAAGGGATAGAGATGGTTTTGAACCTCTAGCGAGCATGTTCAAGGCAGGATGCTTGTGTACTCATACTTCCTATAAAAATTACCGCCGCGGGTGTCAATGGACATTCTGAAGTTCGATGTTCACTGATTTTAGTACTGTATGTTCAATTTGCCTTGAATGTCGTCCCTTGTTGGGGTGCTTGTCTTGGTTCCGTCCTCCACTGATTTCATCTACTGCAGGAATTCATTGGAAGTCACCCAATTTTCAACCTTAATTTACAGAGGTAAGTTTTCTTTAGCGTTTCGCTGCCACACTGTCTGCCTTCATTTGTCCACTTGAAGCTCGAAGCATGCCTTGTCTAACTAAAATACTCTGCAAAATTATAAATGGCATTTTCCCGGCGGGCGGAACTTTCTGAAAAATTTGAGCAGCAGCCCGGAATCAAAGGTTGATTACTTAACTGTTTGAACCATGAGTTGAACAGACTTGTTCGGACTTGTCTGAAATCACCATAAGTTCGGTGAATTAGAAGGGCTTCGGAATATTATATATCCACATTCTGAGTCTATGGAACTGTTTTGATTCGTTCCAAGAGTCCCTGAAATTAAAATCAGAATTTCTAAGGTACAGGAGAGCACTACGGACAGATTTCGGATTTCGCCGTCGGAGTTTGAACACCGGCTTCGCCGTGGACAAACACACCCAACTTTAAGGACAGATTCTCTCTGGGGACTGATCTTGCCCTTTGAGGACATGATTTCCTTCAGCCTTTCGTCACTATCCTTCTTCAAATGTGCTGGAAACATTCGCCAAAGATCAGCGGTAGATTCGGTCCAGCAAGTCGTCTGCAAGTCTTGTGAAATAGATCGAGGGGTGGTACAGATTTAAACTACCGATACATACGACGACAATCATCGACAGATTCATTTCAGAAACGTCGGGGTGTTTGTTGCGGTGTAGATGAATTCGAAGCCGACGAGGCATTTGCATAATACAAATGCGCCGATGAGGCACTCATAGGACTGTCTATAACGGCGGGATGATGTACTGGAGGCGGCACATTGATTCGCAGAGCGGGCACGGGCCAAGAAGGAGCAGGGACGGACAGAGGCGGAGACAGTGCCCTCATACCCGTCGGCGTGCTTGGAACAACCTGTGCAACGGGAATGCTAGCTGCAGGTTCGGTCGATTCGTCGTCCGTTTTCCACCGCACTTTGGCGTACGTTTCTGGTGCGAGCTCTTCCCGTATCTGCGAGGCGCGCTGGCGCTTTGGCCACACGTACGTCCCGGGAGATGAGGGCCATTTAGGCGTAATGGGGGACGCGGGGACAGTGGGGAGGCTGAAGGTGAGCGGCTGGTACGCGCGTTCTTGAGGGTCTCGGAGAGCGGACGCAACGGAATACTCTGACACCGTCGAGACCTCTGAGCGGAGCGAGAGCTCGCGCTTCAATTGCGCTGTGCCGAAGGGCGCAACGGGTGGCAGCACTGCGGCGGGCGGTGGAGGTGGGGGAGAGGTGGAAATAGGATACGCAGTCAATGGTGACCGTGATAGTGATCCGGCATCCCGTTGTACCATCCTTGAAGCGTGAAACGGCGATTCCCGAGGGGTCTGGTTCGGAAGCGTGGGGGTTCCTGCTCGAGACGAGGGCCTCTGGAGGTCGGACATCAACTGCATATAGGTTTCCTCCTGCTGTCGAACCTCACGACCAACCAAGTCATGCTGTTGGGCCTCGCGGTCGACCAGGGAGGACCGAGGAGACGATTGATAAAGACCCAGTGGGGGCCGGGGGTGCGTCAAGGCCACGACGGAAAATGCGGTTTTGTCGAACGCGCCGTCCATCATTTGTCGTTTGGATCGTCGGTGCACATAAATGACGGTGATAACGAGGAGAATGACGAAGACGAGACTCCCAGCAATGATGGCGATGAACACTGCCGGCGACATATTAATGCCCGCATTAACCAGAAACTGTGGGGAGGGTGAGCGACGGAAAGAAGACCAGAAGCATGTTGCGCACCTGGGCGAAAGTCATAGCAAAGAGAAAACGTTATATATCTAAGAACGAAAAGGTATTAAAGGGAACGAAAGTGAAAGGGTGCCCGACGCGACGTAAACCTGACGAAGCAGAGCTATAAGAAATTTAACGAGATTAGGACTCTGCACCGGTGCAAGACATGACGGGCGTCAAGAATCAAAAAGGAATAGGATACATGTGTGACAAGGCCGCATATAACTGGGACACAAGGAGAATCAAACAGTTGGCAAGTTGGTCGCGAGCTTTGGATGATAAGGAGTGTGATTTGCTGATGTCGGTGTGGACGCGGGCCATTGAGTCCGAAGGTGGCTGCAATGGTCCAGGGTCGGATTCTAAGCACCCAGTGTGTGTTTGACTAGGATATAAATGCATTATTGACCGCGTCCCGCCATTTGTGCCAAAAGAGGGTGCTGTGCTTGTGACCCGGGCCGATCGGCGTGACACTGGATTTCAAGTTTATTTTGGCCTGCATCGCTTACGACTTTTCGCTCCCCGCCATCTGGCCAGCTGCAAGCCCTGCAGCGTTGTTGTACACCGAGACCAACCCGATCGCCATCATCGCCTAGATCTATCTTCATATCCTGCTAATACTTGTATCGGCCTCAGCCTTTTGTATTGACAAACTTCTTGGTTTCTCTCTGCATCTGTATATTCATACCCACTAGATGTCCCCTGTTGCAATGCCTACCGTGGAGTCTACACACTTTTCCCAATTTATAGACGCCCTCCGTGCAGCCCCAACCGCTCCGGGTGAGCTCCGTTTCTTCAAACTCGATTTGCGCTGGCTGACTCGCGAATTCAGAGGCAAAGGGTGCCGCCGATCGGATCGCGCGCGAAGTCACAAAGACCGGCATACAGTCCCTCGAGTATGTACTTATCTCAGTTCACCGACGATTCCCGGCCGACTCGAATTTTCAGGGACCAAGGCCTCCTCAAAACACTGCATGCTTTTGCAACCAACAAAAAATCCGGATATGAACGGGAATCTGCCGCAATCGCATTCCAATCTCTCGCGAACATCCTCGGTGCACCTGTTGCACCACTTTTGCTTCCGTCTCTCCCGGTTCTTTTCGAACTCTACATGGACAAGGGCGATGTTGTCCGTATCGCCGCTTCAACCGCCGTCAAGGCCATCCTCAAACTATTCCCTCCCGAAGCCACTCGCATCGTCTTCCGTGCCCTTGAGACTATTCTCGATGACGGAAAGTGGCGAACAAAGGTTGGTGTACTAGACGCCTTCCGATCATTCGTAGCCCCCGCCAAAGACGCAGTAGCCGCCGAGTTGGTCGCCGTACTGCCGAAAATCGAGGGGGCCATGCACGACACGAAACAAGAGGCATGTCGATTTACTGTTGGATTCCTGGTAATTCGTTCCTGACTCTGCGTAGGTTTCGGTTGCAGCAATAAAATGCGCCACATCCCTATGCGCGACACTTGCCAATCCCGACCTTACTCCCCACATTCCGGTACTTGTAAAATGCATGGCTAGCCCAGACACGGTTCCAGCTTGCATCAAAGCTCTCTCATCTACCACATTCGTCGCCGAAGTTACAGCGCCAGCTCTAGCCGTCCTGGTTCCCCTCCTCATCCGTGCTCTCAATGACAGAAGCATGGAGGTTCAACGACGCACGGTGGTTGTTATCGACAATCTCGTGAAACTTGTGCGAAACCCCAAGGTTGCCGCTCTTTACCTGAGCCCTCTTGTCGAAGGAACGGAAAGAATCGCAAAGGGCGCTGCTTTCCCCGAGGTTCGTCCCTGCCGTTTTCTTTCTTTTGAATGCTCCTCACCATTTCATAGGTCCGAGCCTTCGGTGAAGCTGCCCTCGAGACTTTGCTCAAATCCGGTGCCTCTACCTCTGGTCCGCCAACAGAACACCGTGACGTAGAAGGACAAACAGCCGAGGCGCTCAACGCTCTGCTGACGCTCCTTCCTGAAGACGTTGCCTTCGCGTCGCCAACCTCTCCAAATGGTCCCCGCACTCCTAAATATTCATTGCTTGCGCGATCTCTCGCCTTTCAATCATCCTTGGTTGCCGATCTCGTTCACGAGCGCCAATTCGGCGATAAAAAGATCTGGCAGCGATGTGTCGGTATATACCTCGGGCCATGGACAAGCCCTGAACAAGGCTCCGCGTTCGGCGAGGCCGTACGTTCCCATTTCCATGCCATCGAGAAGGCGAGTTTCTAGCTTTCGGTCAATGAAGGCTATCACGTTCTTACCATTCTTCCAGGCAAAACATACTCAAGTCAAGAGCAACGACGAAGAGGGCGAAGTTCTCTGTGATACGCTCTTTTCTTTGGCGTATGGTGCTTTACTGCTGCTATCGCATACCACACTGCGCCTTATCCGCGGACGGCGATATGGTATCCTCGGAACGAATGGTTCTGGAAAGTCGACCTTAATGCGCCAACTGCGCGACAGCAAGGTTGAGAACTTCCCGCCGCAAGATCAACTTCGCGCTGTCATGGTAGAGCACTCATTGCAGGGCGAAGACGGATCTCTATCAGTCCTCGATTTTATTGCGGCCGGTAAGCGACGCGTTGCTGCGCACATCGTACACTTCTCATCAATTACCTTTCTCAGATCCCGCTCTTGCCGGCGTGAGCCGCTCAAAAATTCGGGACCAACTTGTAGAGGTCGGCTTCGATGATGAACGGCAAGCTGATATCGTCGGCGGTTTGTCCGGTGGTTGGAAGATGAAACTGGAGCTTGCAAGAGCGATGTTGTATAATGCTGATCTGCTCCTTCTCGATGAGGTGATTGTCATACTTTCGAGACTGCTGTTTGCTGATGACTTTTTTCACATCTTTAGCCGACTAATCATGTTGGTGTCTTCGATATATACATTTTCCCCCGGTTCCTAACATGTGTTTGTCCAGTTGGATCGCGCGTCGGTCAAATGGCTCGAGGAATATCTCTGTGCCCACACCAATGTCACCTGTCTAGTCATCAGTCACGATTCTGGGTGAGTTATTCGCATGTTCGGTTGCATTCGTCGTAACCCCTATGCTATCCAGCTTCCTCGACAACGTCACGACAGATATCATCCACTACGAGGAAAAGAAGGCAAGGCCGCCCGATATCTCGTCGTCGATATTGACTGACGGTGCTCCATTCAGCTTGTCTACTATCCTGGAAATCTGTCTCACTTTGTCTCCGAGCATCCCGAGGCCAAATCGTATTACACGCTTGCAGCCACCTCTGTCAAGTTTTCATTCCCGCCGCCGGGCTCGTTGATGGGTGTCCGTAGCAGCACCCGTGCAATTCTCAAGATGTCAAACTGCACTTTCACGTACCCCGGTAGAGAGAAGCCTAGTTTGTACAACGTCAGCTGTGCACTGTCGTTGTCGAGGTACGTTGTCTCGTTCCGTCGCGAAAATCCATCTTACAAATAAATTTGTTAGCCGTGTCGGAGTTGTTGGGCCCAATGGTGCTGGTAAATCGACGCTCATCAAACTGTTGACGGTTTGTCTCCCCTCTCGGATAACGGCGGCCGCTGAATATCTCCCTTCTAGGGCGAAACCGTACCTCAGGAAGGGTCTGTTTACAAGCACCCTGCTCTCCGAGTCGGCTACGTTTCCCAGCACGCTACGCATCACATCGGTATAGTTCTTTGATTCCGTGTCTACCGTTGCCTGACCGAATCCTAGAACATCACTTGGAAAAAACACCTATCCAGTACATACAGTGGCGTTTCCAAGATGGGCACGATCGTGCGTTTTCACACCTTTCGAGGCTCTTATGCTGAACGGAACATAGGCGAACTGCTGGAGAAGGCCACTCGTGTTTTGACTGCAGAAGAAAAGGTTGTGTTGGATCAAGAGTGGGTCGGCAAGGATGGATCAAAACGCAAACTTGAGGTTGGTCTTAATCGTCGTTCAGAACAAAGGGGATCGTGCCAACTACTTTATGACAGATGGTCATGGGCCGCCAAAAGCTGAAGAAGACGTTCCAGTATGAAGTCAAATGGCGGGGATTGGACCACAAGTTCAACACCTGGGTGGCGCGGGACGACCTAATCACTAAGGGGTTTACCAAGCTCGTCCAGCAATTCGATGATCTAGAGTCGTCGCGGGAAGGTGCCGGCTCTCGCGACACCGCTGGCCACCTGGTTCGCAAGCATTTAGAGGATATCGGGCTCGACGGAGATATCGCGCAATACAACGAGATCTCTGGGCTGTCGGGCGGTACTTCACCTTTATTTATTTTTACGCCAACCCACTTAAAACACTTTTCATTAGGCCAGAAAATCAAGCTGGTTCTCGCAGCATGTTTGTGGAACAACCCTCAAGTAATTGACTCGCTTGTGCCTTCCAAGTGTTTTCCTGATCCCCCCCGCGCAGATATGTGTCCTCGACGAGCCCAGTAATTTCCTGGACCGAGAAGCTCTTGGCGGTCTTGCTGTGGCTATTAAGGAGTGGGCTGGTGCTGTGGTAAGATTTCCCCGCTTCATTAATATCCGCCGTTCGCTGATTTTCACGCCAGGTTATCATTTCCCACAATAATGAATTTGTCTCGGCGTTATGTACGTCTCGATTAGATTGTTCTCGCTCATTCCTCACTTTCTTTTCAACCCAGGTCCTGAAATTTGGAACGTCGATGCCGGTCGAATGACACATCAGGGCAAGGCCGCAATTGTAGAAGACGCCTTCCTAGACTCCAAATCACCGAAGGGAAGCGGCACGAATACTCCTGCACGGTCCAGACTTGGTACCCCCGCCGCATCGGTGAATCCGACTCCAGTCGGTAGTGGAGCTGAAGACACTGGTTCACCCAAGCCGATCAGTAAAAAGAAGAAGGTGACTCGTAACCAAATGAAGGCGCAGGAGGAACGCCGGAGATTGAGAAAATTGGCGTGGTTGACCCACGGAGGTCCCAAGCCCGAGGACACGGACAGTGACTGATTCTCACCCGTCCTCGCCTACATACATTACTAGCATTCTTTCCATATTGATAGAGTTGGATTAGAGTTCATCTATTTATCTGAGAGTGCCTTGCCAAACACCGCCGCCGAGTAAGTACCCAAATCGGGAAAAAGCTGTACCTCGATTGGGAAGGAGTCGTACTTTCAATCCAGCTTTTGCGCGGTTTTTACTTGACAGAAGCTGCATTGAAAGCTGTCGCGCTAGCCGCGATTCAATTGAACCGGTCTGCGCTATCGATATTGAGTCCCATGGACACCGAGATGAATTAATTCTTGCAATGATAGCCGGAAGCAGTCCAGTTTCTGATGAGTTGGATGAGTTTAGCATCGGAGACACGGGGTTAGTTGAGAAAGACTCCATAGTTGCATCTTCCCACCTTCATGACTTTCATGATCAGGTCGGTAATCTCGAGACGCCTTAGGTACAGAGACATAGGGGGACGGCTGTTTCATCGTTTAACCCATCCGCACAGCGTGCCATTCGCGACGTCGATGTCGTTGATAATCCTCCAGGCGTTACCGCTTTTACTTAATCGACGTTTCCTGCGTGATCCCTAGAGCTCGGCCTAGGCGCTCGATCCTTCTCAGAGCCTGGCTCGGAGGCACAACTTTTCCCCGCAGAAACTTTGTTCGGGCGCAGTGCAACTCAAATCTTCTCGCGAAGAGGATAGCGGTTCATAACGAGTCGTTCGATTTATCTATGTATCTAGTGGCATAAGGTCATGATGAGCTATAAGTAAAGCAGAAAGTAGTCCAAGGTCAATCACTAGTGGATCAATGTACTGTATGTAATTATTATAATAAGAAGCGCGCGAACGTCCATAGCAATAGTATATAATAGCAAGATCTGGCCAATAAAATGATATTAAGGCACGTAAGCTAGAGAAGTCAAGAATAATCCAGGATATGAAACCATCTACATGGGCCAAGAAGCCACACATCACTGCTAGCAACCGAAAGCGCCGTGTCAGTATCCGCGAGGCCATTTGCGGGGATCAATGACGTTTTCTTCCTGACTTCGCCCGCGGCGATGCGAGGATGAAGGCATTTGGGAGGTCGGGGGGCGCGATGGACCGGCCTCGTAGTCTAGGTCGTCGAGGATGGCTTCGTCGGGGGAAAGTGAAAACGATTGGTGGGTAGAGACGGATTGTCGATTTGTCTGCCTCATCGACTGCCGTTTATTTTGGAACCTTGAAGCCGTCGTCAATTTCAGTCTAAGGTCAAGAAGAAAATACACGCTCACCAAATTTGTACGCTCCTCGGCGACATGTCGAGAGCTTTGGCCAAAGCAAGTCGTTCCTCTGTCGAAGGGAATGCCGTTCGCGCATAAGTTTCATTGAGCACCCGGAGTTGGGCGGCGTCCGCTCGTTTCCGTTTCTTTTTAACGGTGGGCTCGTCGCTGCCGATGGGGGAGACTGGGGGAGGTGTCGGAGGGGAGACATGCGCATGCGCAGAGCTCCGGCCATAGGGCGAGACGGAGCGAGGATCATTTGCCATCATCTGGGGGTTGAGGCCTGATACGCATCGCGGGTCGTTCACATATCCGTATGCGTTGGTGGGGGGATAGGCTGTCGTATAGGATGCTGGGTAGGATGCAGTGGGGGAGCGAATATGGTTATTACTGGTAGGAGCGCCATTGAAGGCGGGGGCCGGATAAGACGACGCCCATCTTTCGTCTCGGCCCGGGGAAGGAGTGGTGCTCAAAGGCGGTAGTTTTCGTAAATCGGATTGGTGCCCGGGTGCTGCTGTAGCGGGTCGCTGGTTATACACAGCAGGATAGGCCGGCTGGGCAGAGTATCGAGCGTCATCATAGTAGAACTGGGGAGAGGCCATCGCTTGGAGCAGGCGGAGTTAGTGATTCAAAGCGTTCGCAAACATCCCGGACTCACGAGCATTGTTGGGCTGCCACTGATTATTATATGACTGGTTATAGTCGTATCGCCCGGGGGAAGAACGCGGTTGCGAATACTGGCTAGAATGAGAGGGCACTGTACATTGTCTAGCAAATTGAGTGTTGCGGTTTAAAAAACTAGGCAGAGAAACAGACCTGGAAAATGTGAGATTGGAAACGCTGAAGCAATAGGCGGTAGAAGAGTCCGCCCACCCTGTCCCGTCTGAAAAAAAACACCACTCTGGTCCGCAGCAGGAGTCCGTGCTCGATGAGTACTGTAATAACGATCGTCCCGGTTCGACATAGTTAGGCACGGAGATAGTAGTTAAATGGAAGAAGAGGAAGGGAATATTATGTGGGGAAATGCAAGTTGGCGTATGGATTTAAGTATTAAGAAACACGCGGAATTCGCTCGACGTAGGTGACTCGGGCGCTTGCGACGGAACGATGGTAAATCAGGAACAGGTGCCAGTGAGAAACGAGAAAGGCATGTAGAGCCACGAGGTGGCTGGCTGTTGGAGGTAGGGCAAAGGGTCGGCGAACGCGTAAAGACACAGGTTGGTGCGCAGCAGGGAGCAGAGGAGAGGCTGGTTTATGGCTGGCTTGTTAACCAAAAAGCTTAATATACTTATTGTTGGTTTGGCCGAAGGAGGTAACCTAGAACAAGCTTCGTGCGGGGGTTATGGGAGCCATCTGGCCGGACCTTGTTGAACAACAAAAAAAACTTCTTTCGAAAAAAACAGTGCCGGCGGACACGAGTCCATTACACTTGTCATTAATGACTTGAGCGGACGCCTCGTGCATGCCGGACGCATGTCCCGGCATCAGATATTTTATTATCAGAGAAATCGGGAGACAAACGGGTCAGGGTTGGAAAGCTATGCAGGACGGACCCCCTACACGCCCCACCTTCACTTCTCCGTCGTGATGGGAGAATGGCCCCGAATCTGCAACCGCCAAGATGAAATCTGAGTTTTTCCGTGGCTTTTGAGGTGAATTAAAACGTGCAAGTTAATCTACATGCACCGGAAAAGCGCTGAAGAGAGAACTGAACCGGTACGCCATTTTCGGAGGCCAATTCAGAATGTGACTATGCTGATTTGAGCTGGAATAAGATTACACGAGGCGCGAAGATACGTACGATTGGTGATAATCAGATCCCGAGGGAGAGGGGGTAAGGGTCGGCTACAGTGGGCGATGACGACGCAGATCATGAACGGCGTTTTGGGAGAAATGAACCTGAGCAAAGGTCCAGTTGACAGAACGAACATTTCAAACAAGCGGCTGTTTGTCCGCGCTTGCAATATCATGCCCGATTAGGCGATCTCTCCCTTAGGCAGCGATCAACTCTTTCCCCCTGCGGTCTGGCCATACCCGTTGACCAGGAAAGGTGACAGTCTGCTCGGTCCATCCCAGAGAGGGTCTCCCTGGGTACCTTACCCCGCAAGATTGCATTTGAGCTACTTGAAGCCAACTCAAATACTCGTCATGGCAAACTCCCGCAGACCTCTCCCGACCCCCCCAACTGGGCCTCGCGCGAGTCCGTACGATTCGTACAGAGGCCAGGCCGACATTAGGCCCGATGGTTATCCCTTCTCGGGCCCCTATTTTGCGCCATACTCTTATCCTCAAGCCCCTCAGCTTCCGACCACCTTACCCGGAGGAACTCTTCTTCACAAGGGCTTCTACGATCTGCTTTCGATGATTCCAACTCCGTCTCCTTCTCGTTTAATTTGGGGAGCTCCGGCTGCAGAGGAACCTGGTCTAGCAGGCCCTAGGTACGAGGAGATCAGGTCTGGGGCTCCCCCGGCTAGCGGACCAGCAGCCAGGCAAGTATCGCCGCTGTCCAGCCCCCCTCCGGTTCGGAAGGCTCGGCGAATCAGCAAAGACATGGTCTCACGTCCCACCGGATTTGTGTTTGTCGTTTTGTGCACCACATTAATTTGACTTCCTAATACGTACCAGGCACCTCGTCCATGCTTCAGATGCCGACCAGTTTGTAGCCCTTCTTAGTCGTTGGGGCCCGGATGGAATGGGTAAATTAGGAGGTTAGCTTCGCCTACCGTGCTATCGTCCGTTTCTCATTCCACTCCTAGATCCTCGATGGGCAAACCCCATTAAGGATCGCGTGCGCCAAGTGAACCAGGCCAAAGCGGTAAACGAGGTCGTGAATGCCCTGAAACCTTCGCAAGGAAGCAACCTGTACGATGGCCGGAATGCAGGCCCCCTTCGCGTGGTCAATGGCCTGAGTACCACTACGACGTCTTCAACGCTGACGACAGCCGCCCGAGAAAACTTTCTGACGTCTTCCCCTTCCCCTGACGGTTTCCCTGGTCGACCGGGAAACTCCACCATTCGATGGGGCGGCGGTCTTCAGGTACATGCCGAGGACGAGGAACATTTGTTGGACGACGGCTCAGAGGAGCCTGTGAATGAGTTGCCGTTGCCTCCGCCCAGGAAACCTATAACGCCGTCGCTCGCGACACTGGAGAAGGCAGTTTCTGCGCGAATTTATTTTGAGAACCTCTATTTCCCTCTGTTTCGCCATCCTCCGTCTCGCGAGCAGCGCAGACTTGCCATGGAACGGGACATGGCAGAAATGCAGCTCGGCCACATGCAGAAAGAGAACCTTCGAGCTCGCTGGCGACAGAATGAAACTGATTATCTACGTGACCGAAGACGGAGAATTGATGTGACTGCGTTCCGAAAGCTCAAGACAATTGGACATGGTCAGTCCGCATTCTCCTCGTGCTCCGCTCGCTCTCACCATCCCCATGATCCCCAGGCGCCTTCGGCGTTGTCTCCCTCGTCAAGGAGCAATCGACCGGCCAGCTGTACGCCATGAAACAAGTGAAGATCATGCAACCTCTCACGTCATGACTAACTAATTTTATTTTTTATAGTTGCGAAAGACCGACATGCTTCGCAAAGGGCAGGAAGGTCATGTTCGCGCCGAGCGTGATATTCTGAAATCCGCCTCGCTCGTCAACTCTGCCAGTGGGGCCGAGTGGATTGTCCGTTTATATTACAGCTTCCAGGATCGCGACAACTTGTACCTGGTAACAATACTACCGTCCATATTATTATTTTTTCGTCTCATGCAATCTAGGTCTTGGAATATATGGGCGGCGGCGACCTACTCAATCTTTTGATAGAACGGGATGTCTTCGACGAGGGCTTCACACGTTTCTATGTGGCTGAGGTGTGGAGTTTTTTTTGTCTCTCGTCCACGACTGACATGCCCTTAGATGATACTCGCCATCGAATCATGCCACAAACACGGGTTTATTCACCGCGACATCAAGCCTGACGTCTGCCAACTTTTCATATATCTTGACCTCCCTGCTGATAGTAATTCTTCTAGAATTTCCTATTCGATCCCTCTGGTCACATCAAACTGAGCGATTTCGGTTTAGCGTGAGTTTTGTTCCATCTTCGTCTACTTTATCATTCAAGCCATTTTGAACAGGACTGACTTACACTGGGCTCACGACACCTCATGTTTGGATACATAATTTTCGTGGTGTTGTCTGAAGCTGACATGGAATCGTTCAGATTACGAACAACAGCGCCTCCACCTGCTGCATAAGCATGGTATCGATCTCGAGGATTCCAACGGCATTGCAGACGGCCGCAAGACGAAACGGATGGACCGCCGAGAGGTCGAACTACTGATGGGCGGCGGAGATGGCGAGGGAGGCGTCTTCACCTGGAGAGAGAAGAATCGCCGGAAGGTAATAACAGTTTTTCTATCTCCCTGAACCCAAACTCAATCACTTCTCTTTCGTAGCTCGCATATTCAGTGTTAGTATTCGAATTTTCGGAAGTACCATTTTATGCTGATAATTCTGCAGATGTGGAACTAACTCGTACAGTACGTATTGCGGCCAATTCGCAAGATTCAAATCTGACCGTTCTCGTATCAGTGTCTCCCGAGGTAATCCGAGGCCACGGTTATTCTTACTCTTGTGACTGGTGGAGTTTGGGAGTGATCATGTATGAATGCTTATACGGGTTTGTATCCACATGCTACCGGGCTTCTCCCCCCACTCACCATTGTATTGGCAGATTCCCGCCCTTCGTTAGCAACTCCGTGAGTACGCCACCGTCAGTTGCTCCCATTGCTCACCCTTTTCGAATTTAGCGACATGTAACGCGTCAGAAGATTTTGAATTGGAAGCAATCCTTGCGATTCCCTGCCCGTCCGCAGGTCTCGCACGACGGAGTCAACCTGATGCAACAGCTCCTTTGTGAACCGGAGGATCGCCTCGGTTCCCAAGCCTCCGCGTCTGTCTCGCGGCCGAACTCTATGGTCATGCAAGCGCGCAGGAGCGGTTTCATGGCACCGAGCGGCACTGTGGATGGTGCAAACTTTATCAAAGTAACTTTCTCTAATCTCGAGCACCACACGCTCTAATCCTTGTCCCCAAAGGCGCACCCCTTCTTCAGAGGCATTGATTGGCTGAACATCCACCGCTATCCTGCCCCGTATCATCCCGAGCTTCGTGCACCCGAAGATACGAGGCACTTTGACCCCGACATTCCTGCGGAGGTGCGTGTGAACTCCTCTTGGCTGCCTCGCCTCGCGGCAATAATTTGACTTGGTATGTTTCAGCCCCTCGCACCTGCGAACGGCGCACCTGCGGACGCGACCAGGGATCCTTTGCTTCGCCACGAAGTTCACGGTGCTGAGATCATGGACGTGCGCAAGGCCTTGGCGTTCGCAGGGTTCACGCACAAGAGTCCTCGAGTTATCAGCTACGTGAGAGCGGACAAGGCGTTTGACTCCCAACCGGACAGCTATGGACGGTCCCCGCCCGAGCCATCATATGGCCAGGAGACCGTTCGGGGACGCTCGCAACTGCGCGAACCCCACGACATCGGCAAAGGCCGAGCGATTTCCATGTAATTTAATGCATATATATACGACCATAGTACGACGATCTCACTTCATCATGCTCACTGTATACCCTCATTTCACTCATCTCGTGTGCCACTAGGCCAACTAGTATTAACTAGTACGGCTATAATACTATTATTATCTGGAAAGTGGATCGAGGTTGTATCTTGGGAACAGTAATAAACATTCTTTCAATTGCTTTAAAAGAATCGCATTTGTCTCCCTGTTCTTATTAGACGACTATGATACCGCAGGTCTAAAAGTGTATCAAGGTTGTCTGTTGGGAACAGAGCAGCGACTTCAATTGCTTTATAAAATTACACTAGGATTACAACAAGCGGGGTACAAGTACAGCATTGATACATAGGGTACATTTCTATCTTCAATAACTTAGAGAAATAAATAGCAAGCAGCGAGCAGCAGTAGCGAATAACTTATTGAGTCGTCGATTGCGAGCGGGATAAATATGAATGCTTGGTCCGTGGGGATGCGAGAAAGAATGTAATGACGTGTCGTGTTGTCTATAGTCCAAAATGAGGGGCGGGCGAGGAGCTCTATTTGTGGTAGTGGCGTGTTCGTTTGTCGGGACGGTCGTAGTCCTCCTCTTCGTCCGATGATACGCTGTGGCTCCGGCGCGAGCTCGAGCTCGAGGCTGACGCACTGCTGTTCCGGCGGTGTTTCCATTTGCCTGAGAAGGCCGTGGCGTTATCCGGGTAGGAAGACCCGGCCAGAGGCGAGGCACCGGCTGTCCCGTCATCACCATCCCGCATCATGGGAGTTGTGTGGACTCTGGCATGTCGGCGCATGTTGCTAAGGACGCTGAAGCTACGGCCGCACCCGTCTACAGGGCAGACGAACGCTGGAGACGCGTTAGATATCCATCGCGTTTGGTGAGAATCATGAACCTACGTTTCTCCCCCGTATGACTGTTGAGATGTATCTGAACGAAAGCAATGGTTAGATGCTGATTTGATAACCGGCAGTGTAAGAACGCGAACCTTGAGACTACTTGGCCGGCTGAAGCCTTTGCCACAGTAGGTACATTCATACTTTGAAGGACCACTTGCCGACGCGTCGGGAGGCGCGAATCCCGCCAGTCCAGAGGGTTGATAGCGTGCAACGGGAGTTCTGTCATCGTCTTCCCCCCGGCGATGCCCATATATACCGGTTGAGATCACCGGAGGCATGATCACATTGCTTGGGGGCTGCGTACGAGTGTAATAAGGGGGGGCCGGCTGTGAAGGGGGCTGGCTCATTACGGCGGGATGAGGCTCAAAGGGCGGGCGGGGAACTCGGGGGTCATATGCTGGGACACTGTTTCGGTGGACCGGATAGGATGTGGAGGGAGGATATGCAGCACGGTCGTACGACATAGTGCGAGGGGGAGCATTCTGGAAGTCAGGCATCGGATACGGTCCTCTGGGCCCCCGAGGGTCGTGTGAAGAGGGCCTTGACGATAGGGTCGTATTGAACCGAGAAGGCTGGGGGTAAACGGGGTCTGCATTCGCTCGCGATGGAGGCTACAATCGACTAACATCAGTTTGTGAGATAGAACGTTCAAAAAGATCTACCTACACGAGTGCTACTGGGCCGTGACTGAGAGGCATATACCTGGCGAGAGTCTTCTTCGTCGCTTACACGTAGACGGGCGAGGGTCAGTGAAGGAGATTCGGGAGGAACTCGAGAAGATGAAAGTTCTTGGCGAGACAATCAACGACTGTGGCTGAGGACAGGTAGCGGTTGGCTGACCTCTGAACAAATCACGGATCGGTGGGAGGACTGGGCGGTCGTGCGACCCCCAACGACCACTGTCCGAAGAAGAAGACATCACGAGGGGAGGAAACGGAGGAGGGGCGATGGAGCAAGTGGCAATCATCGGAAGGCTATATTTGAGGGCGAGCTTGAATCAAAGTCTCTGGAAAGGACGGGCCGCATTTGGGGTGAACGGGTTTAAAGAGTAGGATTTCGGTCTCCAGGCCAGGTAGGCAGTGCAAGATTGGACGGAAACAACCATAGAGCAACGGACAAGCAGCACAACCGCGTAATTAGGTAACCGCTTGCAGCTCAGTCACGCAGATCTTGTAGATTCACGGAACGGGATTTGACCGGTATCCATCTGGGCAGAGGCAAGCAGAAAGTCGCAATTGAACAGACAAGCAGAGCGAGAATGTCAGAACATGATCGTAAATACCAAGAACACATTCAAACTCCGCACAACCCAATTAGGTTCTCGCCAGCAGCTCCTCCTCCTCCGTCTTTGTCTGCAACGATAAGGAATGCAGGCCAGCATCAAGCTCCTCCTTCAACGCGGCGTAGATCAGCCGATGTCGTTGCATTGTCGTCTGCGGGGACATCGGTCGGTGAAAATCTGCAAATCACGGACAAGTGGAGATCAGATTCACCTTCGACTGAAATGTTGGTGAAACGATTTGAACCGAGAAATCTGGCCGGGACATATGTCAACAGCAACCTCGACGTCGGGTAGTCAGCTCAAATACGAGTTTCGCCGGTCCCGTCACTTCCTTGGGCCCGCATGGGCGCATGGTGACGGTGCTGCCACGAATCATTCGAGATTTTCAGAACCGTCGGGTTGAACTGCGCAGTCAACTTGGGCCGCGTCGATGAGCGGGGGTGTGCGCATAGCGTCTGAAGCTGCTACCTTTTCACGAATAGAATTCTCCAACGGGCCAGGCGGTGACACGGGTGTCGTGGTAGTCATACGGGACGGAGCGCGGACGGTGTTGTGTAAAAGTCGGACGGCGGTTCGGTATATCCGCATCCGTGTGGTTGAGTAGGACAGAGTTGGTTGCGTGTCCGACGCTGATCAGTGCAAATGTCGAGTAGTCGGTGATCTTGTTGGCGCACGTCGTTCCTGGAGATTCCCAACCGTGTCGGGTAAGAGCGGCCAGCTCGACACTCGGCTGTCGACTTGTAAATTACCGTGGATCTGTTCCGTCTGATCCGTTGCTCCTTGCCTTACGCCACGACGCGTCGACAAGTACAACGCGCGCGATGAACGCGACCCAACCGGTAGACGATCCCCCGCGCGTCGAATCAGAGATGAGCCAACATCAACGCAACCTGGTCGATCTCTGTCTCGAAGAGGGTCAGTACGAGCAGGCTATTGACGTTCTCGGCCAGCTGCGCGCCCCTCATCTCAAGCCCTCGGCGTAGGTCCCAGCCGCCTTCAGCGCTCCTCTGACTCACGCTTCAAAGTGCTCATGTTCGCCAGCTGCTCTTCATGGCACTCTACGACAGGCCGCCGGACAAGCATCTCGAGCTGTCTTCGTCACCAAGCAAGAAGCCAAAAAAATCACATCTTCTTCCGTCTCCCGCTGCAGCCCTTGCCTCGCAGCAGCTTCTCGTTTCATTCGCAAATACAAACTCTCCTGCCGCTGTCATCAGGGCCCTGCGCCCGAGTGATGTAGAGCCCGAGGACGACAACGAGTGTTTCGTTGCCACCGAGTCGTTGTGCATCAGCCGATGCAAAAACTGTTGGCAAATCTTGGCCCAAGGCTTTTTGGACCACAATCAGTTGATGTTCTCCAGTCCAAAGGGAAAGGGCAAGCGTACCAGTCTGTCCGTCGACCTCGAAAGCCAGGCGGCCGTCGGAGAAACTGCTTGGCCGGTTTTGGGCTGGCTATTGCTGATATTCGAACGCGATGAACAAGAAAATCCCATTTTGCGTAAGATACAACGTGGCGATCTTACGGCATTGTTATTCATATCGGGCTCATAGCTCGCCACTCTCCTCTCCTGTTGGAGCAGCTCGGGTCGCCATCCAGACGTGACATCGACGCGCCTTTAGCTATTGTGATGCATTGTCTCCAACAACCTGACCAACGGCGTCGCGTGATGGGCTCGCGTCTGATGAACTTGGTATAAACTCGCTCTTTTTCTCGCGTCTTTTTCTGAACGTATTGTATTGTCCCAGTTGATACATTTGTCCTCCACGACACATCTAGACTTTCCCATACTGGTCGTCTCGGTATTCAACCGACTGTCGGCGTCATCTATGGACGTCATTTCGTCGCTCATGTCGAATCTCAGTCCTTCGCCAGCAGTGTTCAAGTTCAAGATTGCGCTTTACCAAAAATATTTCAACGACACTGACGCGGTCAAGATTGCCGCGCGCCCTAGGCCGCAAGCCCGTGCCCAGCCGAAAGGGTCCCCGGTCAAAGTTCGCGAACTCGCACAGCCCGTATCGCTTGTGAACAAGTATCGTGCCCCTGGATCTGCGGAAATCTTGCGCCTCATGGAGGCCAAGACCTCCGAATCATCAGCCGCGTCGCCGCTTAGGCTCAAGTTCGAATTGCTAGTCTCGTATAACGCATACCAGACCGATGCCGCGACGACGGACAGAGATCCCGAGTGGCCTAATCTCCAGCGGAACGGTACCATGGCGAAAACGCTAGACTCTACTTTTGGGAGCAAAGGTGCGGCGGTGGGAGAGGGTGCAGCTTACAGAAATTTACTGGAAACTATATTGAACGTGTACTAATTCGCGGAAAGAAACGGGTATGATCATCAGGCTATGCAGACTTTCTTTCGCAGATCACTGTCATAATGCAAATCAAGAGTGAATCCCGCTGCGCCAGACGCGACGACTAACTGGACTAAATCAATGTTTGCTGATTTACTGAGCGCTCAAGGAAACGGGAGTAGTACGAGCTCCGCGAGTTGATATAGATAGTACCAGTACTTGGGTTACGTATACATTTCAAACTTGCGCTCGACGACAGAACTTGCAAGTCTTGATACGGTTCGTACCCCAATTTGCGTTCTCTCTGATGTCGCTGATCATCGATCATCGGGCTGTGTGCTTACACTCGCGTTCTGTCTCTTTTCGCAGATCAATGAGGTTAATAACTATGCCCGACAACGCCGGTGATAGTTGGTTGGTTGGGAGAGAGATTGGTATGTGTCTTTCGTTTACTGCAAGCCATGGCCTACCGCGCTCTTTCCAAGGTTACCACCAAACTTCTACCAATATTTGTAGATGCGATGTGACGTTCGCGCGACCTTGACAATATCCGCAGCAGCCGTGCAAATCCATCCTCGAGAATCCCACAATTTACATACTATGTTCTGGGTTGTTCCCGGTAGGCCGGTGCTGGCAACGTCCTTCAAATGGTCCTGCGAAAAGAGATAGAGCTCTATCTCTTTTCGCAGATCAATGAGGTTAATAACTAAGTATGCCCGATAACGCCGGTGATAGTTGGTTGGGAGAGAGATTGGTATATGTCTTTCGTTTACTGCAAGCCATGGTCTACCGCGCTCTTTCCAAGGTTACCACCAAACTTCTACCAATATTGTACATGTGATGCGACGTTCAACGCGTGCGACCTTGACAATGTCCGCAGCAGCCGTACGTGCAAATCCATCCTCGAGAATCCCACAATCTACATACTATGTTCTGGGTTGTTCCCGGTAGGCCGGTGCTGGCAACGTCCTTCAAACGTCCTTGAACCAAGTGTTCGGTTACATTTCACTGTCTAATGACTTGACGTCCAAGTGAGACCACTCTTATATACACTGGTCAATAATTGGATGTTGTATCATTTCTGGATCGGACGAAACGGCTCGGGCTCTTGTAACCCGAGCAGGGTCAAAGTTTCCGTCGAATATTTGCAAGAAGACTAGGTCTCTTCGTTTGAATCGAAAATGCCTAGTGGCGTGTATATACGATGTTGGACTTACGTGAAAAGACAGTTTGATAGCCGACTTGAGATCGAACACCGCCACCCAGAAAGGTACCGCACCGTCTTTGGACCTGATTTGCATGTCGCAGTTGGCTGTGATTGAAAATTACAAGTTGACAGCGCAAGACAGCGGCAGGTGGATTATAGATGGCTTATCAGAAGAGCGTGTTTATCTACCACTCGGCCCCTACTCATTTTGACAATCCCGGACTCAGTGTCACTTACTCCAACGTTCGGCGGCAGCCCACTAGTCTAGAGATTTTAGTAAATTGCGATCTCGCCGCCGGAAGTTAGCACGCTAATGCCAGAAGTCAATGGCTCCATCCACTGATCGTCATTCAAGGTCGTATGCAAGTCAGAGGATGGTGAGACCGAACAAGCGTGGGTCGACTCTTTTTGGTCTTATTATATTCACAACAAAGCCGAGTACGGCGGATATCAGCGAGTTTGTGGGCCCAAGATATAATCCCGGGGCAGATTATGGCAGGCCTAGGACGATTATGACTACTTCAAACTCAATGAAAACTTGCTATACAATCGACGACACCCAAGGGCCCATCCGCGCATCCACATAATTTACAGCCCCTTCCTTGATTCTCTCGGCCGCACGCTGCAGCATGTCACAAACTCTGATGGGTTTATCTTCCGGCAGCCAGAATTTGGAGACTTGTGGACAGCATTTCGGGTAATTATTTTTACGCCCACAAAATCATTTGTGCCCGCCGCCCTTTCGCAAAACTTTTCATTTGAACCGTTTTCATGACAACTGTGTTCCGATAGTTTTGAGCCGAAGCTTGACCGGATGGAGGAATTTGGCAGATGTCGACGCATCACCAGAAAGGTGCGAGCGGAAACCTTCTGAGGTAAAGTGAACCGCATATGCCAGCATTGTGAACGACTATCCAAGTATATCAAGTGAGGCCGACACGAAAGGACTGCCGACATACCCTTCAGAGGTTTCGCCTTTTCTGGTGACTGATCGAGCGCTTAATGAGCTCGATGATCTCAGATTTGGTGTCACAGATACTTGTTGTTCCGCAAGACTGAGGCTAGCACCTTTTGGGATTTATGCTGACCCAAATGATCTATTTATCACGGCGCGTATCAATTGGGAATACCAGGAACACCAAGATGTCGTTTTTCTGGGCTAACTTAAACTTCCACAAATATGGCACTGATATTCCTCCTTGTAGTCTCCTTCCGATTCGGTTTGTAGATCGCCTGGTATAAGAGTCACTCCCAAGTGAACTGAGCGGCAGTCCCGTGAGTCTTCTCTCCTCGATGCCGGACCGTCGTCGAATGTCGCTGCAGAGCACTCCATATTCCTCCGATCAGTGGAACACTCAGCCACATACCGCAATGAACAACTATTCCTCACCGTATTCTGCGTCCGCTCAGCCACCAATGACGTCGTATCGCGGAAATGCTCACCCAGCGAACCCGTCATATTCACCGGACGGATATTATGCAGCCACACCGTCGTCCGTGCCCTCCCTGTACGCGTCGGGAAGCGGTTCCGGCCGTCCTCCTTACCGCCAAGATTCGTATCCTTCATACGGGCAGCAGCACCCGTCGCAGTCCCATTCCCACTCCTCGGCATACGCCCAACCATATGGCGGCCGTCCTCCGTCTTCCCCGACCGCCTCGTCGCGACCACGGTCACATTCTGTATATGTACCTCAGCAAGCAGCACCGATAATGGCACCGCACCCGCAGTATCCGCAACAGGTGCCGCTCGCCCAGCCTTCGGGCTACGACGAATATCCCTCATCACCACCCCGACCATTTTCGTGCGATATGTGCGCGCTGTCGTTTAACCGACAGCACGATTTGAAACGTCATAGGGAGACACACACTGGGGAGAAGCCGTACCTGTGTAATGGGGGATGTGGAAAGACATTCACGCGTAAGGACGCGCTCAAGCGGCATCAGGTATGTTGTTATACCTAAATTCTGACGCGTCCAGCTCAACGTTCTTAGCTTGTGAAGGGTTGCGGAAAAGTCGACGAGTCATGGCAGTAGTTTCCTGCCCACTTCTCCACAGTTTCGACGTGTTCTGCGACGAGATTCTTCAGTCCACTATGTTTCGAACATCGGAATCATCAACAGAAATAATGTGTACATTGCCGCGGCCTAGAATCGCTCAGTTTGCTAATAACTCTTGGATAATATGTCTCATACCTTGCCAACACTAAATGTACAAACGCCAATCTACTCTGACTTTGTCTCTGTAAATCGCTTCTCCAGAATCCACGCGTCGTGGGGCACAATTTTCTTGTAGTAGTTTTCGTGAACGCCAACCTCGACGAAGCCGTGTCTTTCGTAGAATTTCTTGGCATCCGCATTCGATACTTGCACATGCAGGTATATACGATCGATTTTGGGTTTGGTGTGAGCCGCTGCCGCATCCAAGACAAGTTTGAGGCTAGTTGATCCTAACTGTCTGGAACGATATGGCTATGGCCGAATTAATTCAAGCTCAAACTGAGTTGGAAGAACGCCGACTTACGGCCAGTATTCCCATCGTCATCAAGTATAACGACACCTGACCGTCCTTGGTCTCCAGTCTACAGCAAACTGTTCCCACTGCACCGAATGTTGCCGCATGAGTCAAGGTCCGAGAACCACTTTGACGACGAACCAGGGATATCGTTGTAGTATACTATGCGCGGCGCGTCAGTGTGTACAAATGGGTGGATATATAGACCAGTAGTTATACCAAGCTTGCAGAAGTCCTCAACCTCAGGCAGAAGAATGTCTGTGTAGAATTTCTCGCTATACTTGATTGGGAAGAGGACAGAATTCAATTTCCTGACTGTTCCAAGATTATTGGGCGTTAAAGACGCGAACGAGGGGTCCCGAGCGGAAGCAGTAGACATGAGAGGCCAAAGAGAGTAGGTATTAGTCTAAGAGTAACCCGGCCCGTCACTGCACGTCACACTGGTGCAGCTTACTTCTGATCTCGACACCTCGCAACTTGTGAACTTTCAGAAGAATCCTCCTCCTATGTGCTTTACCGCAATGACCATTAAAACGTCCCTGAATGAACTCACTGAGACCGTACAGATACCGGCTGACGGGCGACATCCCGCATTTCACTCTGGCGTCTTCGATGGAGATATCTGCACGGTTGCTTCCTCCGTGGCCGCCTGTGAACCCGGTTTGACCGCAGGAATTTCTCCGAAAGACGACGGACTTGTTATTAATATTTTTGCTGCTGCCGCAGCTTTTGTCCCAGCCATCAAACAAATCCGCATCCCGCAATTCAATCCGTGCGCTTGAATTAGATTCGAGCAGATGTATACCCGGTCTATCTCACTTCTTACTCACTTGCACTTTACTAGGCCTATTCAATCACTCGCTCTCTCACACGGCTCTTCAGCGCTATTGGTTGCAGCCAAGTTGCAGCACTTGATAAGGTTAGAGTGGTCCATCCTCTACTTCTATGTGTTTTTGCTCTAATAGCATACGAATGTACCGGCAGAAATGTAGGATCCACCCTCGGTAACTTGCTCGAAAGGGGCATCCGGGGAGCATGTGTTGGGATCCCCTGCGCGTTGCTGTGCTGGGCTCCAATCTTCTCACCTCACCGGAATACCCTAACCTACCTACCCACTCCCGGATCCGTCTCTGGAACTCCCGCCGGTAATTCTCTTGAAAGTGTTGGTCGCGTGCTAGCCCCCGTAGAAATCTATCTGCTTTCTGCAAATACTCAATTCGCACTAAAATTTACCACTGTCAACTCAACTGACGATCTTGTTCCGACGGCTTTTTGGTGTCCGGGTATTTCCGCGCGGGATTTCAGCACACGGTCAATATGTTCCTCTGCGGCAGAAACTCGTTTCCGTCCCCGAAGTAAAGCAATCTCTCCCTCGAAACCAGCGCTGTTCGGCCAAACTTCTCTCTGCCTGATTGCCCAACGGTCTGCGCCGTTCCTCCGACTCCCGCTTGCTTGGCCCAAATCTGTCTCCCAACCAATGGCGGGCTTCTGGAGAGGCCATATACGTACCTTGTTACGAGTGCATCTCTGACTCACTCACCCCATATACACCCACTGCGGAAAGAATTGATGCATCTCTCCCGGGCCCTTTTCCATCTCTAACTTGTCGCTTATCGTGGTACGTTTCCGAAATGGTGCCCAAGATCTTGAACGAGGATCACCATACATCGGCCCCAGTTTACTTTTCTTTCCTGCCTGCATATTGGCAACTCACCGAGGCTCTCTATTGCCACCTGCTGAATGTTGGAAAATAATTTCCTGATTTGGCTACGCTCATCATCGAAGCTTCTTCTCCTCTGCGGCAACTGCAAGAAGCACAGCATACGGTAGAAGTTCCCCGCAATCTGCTGATTCTGTCGAGGAAGCTGGTTTGACGCTCCTTCTCTATATCCGAGGCCGCTCGGAGATCTCCATAGTCTACGCACTCACTTCCCTGGCGTCTATCCTCGTCTATCCTAGAGAACCTCCTCTGAATCATGGCGATTCTGTTGGTGCAGGTGGTCCCGATTTTCGTGGACTCTTGTCTATACTAGATCATTCCCCTTGTCCTTGTGCCCACAATACATGGGTGATGCGACACAAACCTGCTAACCTTGAAATCGGAATATCCACCCTGACGTTCGTCCTGTTCGCATTTCTACATTGATGCATTTATTTAATTTATCTATTGCAGATCATTTTCCGGAATTGAGAAAGAAACGCGAGCTCTCACGATGTTTCGGCGACACACGATGTCAAGCTACCCGAAGGCAGGCCTCCTCCCAATCTCTAGACTCTCGCAATGCCTTGGACTTGATCTCTCAATCAAATGCTTTATCCTCAGGGAAACAAGAAGAAAACCCACAGCAACCCGAAGATTCGCGATATCATCCCACCCGCCGGGCAAAATCTCAGAGAATCTCCCTTCTCTCAATGTCATGACGATTTTTCCTCAACCTGGCGTAGGATCTGCATTGATTTATGTGATGGGTCTGGGCGCTAGGGCTGCCATTGCGAGCTTCTGGCTTCTCGAGTTCCAGGTACGCCAGATACTGATCTGTACTGATGTTGTTGCGCCGCGGAAGCAGATCCGTATGAATTCGATGCGCAAGAGGGCAACGAAGATCTGGGAAACTCAAACAACCTCTTTTCGGCGCTGAAACCCGGTTCTTGACTCTTGAGCTCAAAACTGGCCGCATGGCACATTGATGATTTCTCGGGCGCCGGCGAAATCGGCCTTTAAGGGAACACCTGAAAATTTTCAAAGCTGGACCCACCCCCCGAACGAGCGAACAAAATTGTACATTGCAACCCAGGAGCAGGTGGACACGGAGTGCGTGTCAGTGCATGGGAATTGCATCGTTCGCATCAATCCTGAAGCACAGGTAGACCACGTCAATTTTCCCTTCGCCTAGTAAGTACATTCGGACCAATGTGGGTCTTGAGATTCGATCCCCGCTGCGAAATCAAGGCACCCCAGAAATATTGATGTTCCCCCTGCTGCATATACTTACCAGATCCAACCTATTTCATGTCGCCATGTCGCGGGGCATTGGTCCTTATAGTACGAATTAAATGGGATTTCTGGGGACATCCGTCCCCGCTGGAGGATATTAAAAATACTCTGTGATTCAGTACACTCACGAATGGAAAATTTTGACCGTTGGGCATGCGCTAGCATGGCACGACGTGTTGACTTGTTGAGTGACATTGATCGCATTCAGTCCTACTTAGTTTATTCAATACCTGTCAGCAGAATCTACCGATTGTGTGGCCACTGTCCGGAGCATTTCCTTCCGCATTGCGCATCCGCCGAGGCGGAGGCTTATGCAAAAGCGGAGGCTCTCCGTGCGCCGTGTCGCGGCAGTGGGCACCGCACTACACGAATTAATATTGCATGTGCTGTGCACATCATGAATTAAGCTTAGGGAGTAAAGCTAGCTGCATTGAGCAGCGCGGTCGGGGGATAATCACGGAAGTACAACTATCCGATGTTTTATAAGTTAATTTAATTTTTTTATTACAACACGACGCATGGATGAATCATGGATGAGTGAGTATGTATGAGGATGAGGACGGCAGGGTCCAGTGCCATGGAAGTACAGGTGGTGGATGGATGCGGGATGCGGGATGCGGGATTCATATATGTGGATGGAGGTCCGGGAATCCGATGATAGCGTGGGATGATAGTATCGATAGCGGGTAGATAAGCAGAAAGGTTCAGAGCGGTTGATGATGGTACGAGAGCAAGACACATGCGAAAACAGCAAGGACAGCGGATGGATGGTGGATACAGAAGGCGGCGGGGCGGCGGGGCTTAGCGCGTGAGGAGCGGACGCGAGTTACAATTGCTCGGTAACTTAAGGCACAGGGGAAGCGGTTAGTCCGCTCTTCCTGCGCGCGTGGTGCCTCGGCTTGCGGGGGGAGCGCTGGAGATGCTCGAGGTAGACGTCGTCGTACGTGCGGAATACGCACTCGCCCGTCGCCTCGTCGTGGTCCTGCAGGATAGCCCAGACGCAGTGCCAGCCAGACTGGCTGACACCGGAGGCGTCGTTGGGGCCAGCAAATTTGAACGCGACGCCGAGGTGATTTTGGTCCCACTGGTCATTCGTGGGGCGTGCAAAGGCCTTGTCGGAGAGGGTGATGAGGGCACAGTCGGTCACGGTGAGATTGACCGCTCCCTCGCCGGCGAAGAGGTCGGACAAAGATGGGTCCATCTCGAGCTCTTTGGGGACACCCTTGTGGACTGGGTCGTACCCGTCGACCATTATCTGGACGCGGGTGCCGTCCGCAAAAGCTAGGGTCAGGGATGGATGCTTTTCCGAGCGGCGAACCGACTTCAAAACCTTGCCGACGAGGTCCGCCGGGTTGATTCTGGTTGAAGATAAGACCACGAGTGTTGTAGGCGCGTATGACCCACCCTAGATGGTCCAACCGCAAGGGTGGAGGGCGGGGGCGACTAGGCGAGCCCGCCATGGAACAAGGTACTATTCAAAGTACTTTGTAAATCGGTTGAACCGATATGGAGGGATGATGGCAAGCTTATTATGCCAAGTTTGTTGCTACTTCATCACGCGTCGGGCGCAGCGCGCGCGGACTTGTGTTGGGTAATATTGCGGAATTTGCTGCGGCGCTACATAGAATGGCAACGGCACAGCGACGATCAGTATTTCTGGCGCGCTGCAACTCTTCTCTTCTCCCACATATATTAATAATAAGATAACATATAATCCACTCTTATTTAACGCCCAAGTAGATGTTTCCCAACGGTGGTGCTGCCGGGCGCGTCTTAGTAGTTGGTTGTATGATATGTGCTTGTTGCGGTATAAATCAATTCTTAAGTCACGGGCTATCACTGGCTTTGCACACTTGCGTTTCTACTCTTCTCCCACCAATCATGCAGGCGGCACAACGCCCTATGGGGCCCCGCGGCCCGTCCTCCTCTTCCCTGCCTTCTGCTGCTGCTGCCCCCACCCCGCCCCTCGTTATCCGCAAGCAGCCCCAGCGCCCGACTCTCCCCACCCTCGCCCCCCCGGGTCCGCCCCCCGCCAGATCTCCCTCTCCCTCTTTGTCTCTCTCCATCCCCGGCGCCAGCTCTCGCTCAACGACTCCCAAGCCAAAGCTCCCTAAAATTTCCCTCGCCATCAACGGCCATTCCGCAGAGGGTGGATACTATGGCGGCCCGACTGGTACTGCCGTCGCGCTACAGACCCCGGACACACAGGTCGAGGAGCTCACCATCCGCCCCGATTCCTCTTCTCTCGCCCCCGCAAAGGAGCCCAACATCCAAGATGTCATATCCAACATCCAGAACCGCCCTCCGTCCTCCCGATCCGCCCCTTCCAGCGACCCAGAGGAGGATGCTGTCCCGCTCGGGAACTCCCCCAATCTTACCTGGGGTGACGATGTACTCGAGGAGGTCTCTCGTCTCGGCGAGGGCGCCGGGGGTGCAGTCCACAAGGTCAAGGATAAGCGCACCGGCAAGCTTATGGCCAGAAAGACCATCACCACCCGCGAGGCCCCCATGAAACAGCTCCTGCGCGAGCTCTCCATCATCTCCTCCACCGAGCACATAAATATCATTTTATTCTATGGCGCTTACATGTCGCCGTCATCCAGCGAGGTCAAAATCGTCATGGAGTTTTGCGAGGGGGGCAGCTTGGAGGCTGTCGGCAAGCGTATCAAAGAGCGCAACGCCATCGTGGGGGAGAAGATCGCTGGCCGTTTGGCAGAGGGTGTACGTCCCCTCGCCCATTTCAGCAACGTCTTGTATAATTGACGATGGCCACAGATCTTACAAGGCCTCGCATATCTTCACACAAAGAAGACTATTCACCGCGACATTAAACCGTCCAACGTGCTGTTATCGCGCGAGGGCATTGTCAAGCTCTGCGATTTCGGTGTCTCGGGCGAGCTGATCGAGTCCATAGCGGGCACCTTCACGGGCACGAGCTTTTATATGGCTGTCGGTGTCTCCTTCTTACCTCTGTTCTTGTGCTGATAGTTTTCCGACACAGCCCGAGAGGATAGTTGGCCAAAAATACACAATTCGATCAGACGTGTGGTCAACAGGCATATCCCTATTGGAGCTGGTTCAAAACCGCTTCCCCTTCCCCAATGACCTACCGCCGATCGAATTGATGATGTACATCACAGCGGGCGAGGTAAGCGTCGTCCACTAGCGACGAAACTGTGCTAATTGCGCATTCTAGCCTCCCCGGCTGGAAGATGAACCTAGTCTGGGTCTGCAGTGGAGTGATGATATGAAGGACTTTATCAAGCAGACGTGCGTGCATTCTTGTCCCGATCTTGCTGCTATTTATGACTCTACTTCAGGTTGACGGTTGACGCTTTAACGCGGCCGACACCCAAGGACATGCTGGCACATCCTTGGGTGGTCAACGCCATGAAGCAAGAAGTCCATATGGCACGGTGGATTCGGCAAGTCTGGGGCTGGCCGAAAACCAGCCGGAGATCGCGAGACAAGTGAGTTGTTCCCCCTTAGACTCTCCCGCGCATATTTTAAACACTTCCCCCCGTTGCCGTAGCTCCAGCCTGTCCCGCTCTGATTCTCCGCCATCCTCGGGCACGCATACGGAATCCCCGCACGCGGCCTCCGACTCGCCCCCTCAAACGTGAAACCAAACCAAATCTCCTTCCATTCGTTATGGTTTTGAATTGTATTCGACAAACACTCGTTTCGCTTTCGTTCCCCTCGTTCCACAGACTGACTGGCATGCAAGGAGCTGAGATACACATGCATCATATACACAATACATTTTTCCGTTCTGTTGTGCGGACTCCACATTTCTACGTTGTCTACCACTGTGTCATACTTAGTTTGCTGCCCAAGTAATACCAACCTGTTTTCTGAGATCGGAGTTTCGGACACGGAGGTCACCTTCCGACGATGTGACTGGCCCTGACTTGAATCGCACGCCGGTGCCATCATGACGAAGACCATTCGAAGAGGTTCTTTGATGAGATTGCCACCTCGACAGCTGGTGTGATCGTAATTTTAAATGCAAAGAAACAAAAATCAAATAACATAAAAGACCACGCAGCTGGTGCGTGCGCGGGTGCGCTTCTGCAATACAATTCTGCGAGCGTCTACTGAATGAATTCTGCATATCGCTGTAGGCGAACCGCCACACGCCTAAGTACGCGGCGGGCTTCACCGCCACCGCCGCGAAACCTTTCAGATCTGCGTTAGGCGTGGATAGGCGGCGCGATCATGTTTCTGCCGATAATTTCAAATCGCTAGTTTGCCTCCGTTCCTCGTGCCGTACGCGAAAATTGAACCCGACCCGAGAGCTGCCGAATCGCGTACTACGCGCCTGTTTGTGTACGCGTAGAGGCGCCTGCGTCGGTGGATTGTGTACATAGTTTGTGGTGGAACCATCCGGAATAACAGCTCGGTTTTTCGGTCTGCGGCCGCCGAGCAACGTTACACGTATTTGATGGGCGTGGGCGCATCATCGGGAGACTGGCAGGGCACCACGTACAGTCTGTGTCCGAGGAGACACCAAGGAGACAATGCCAACGAGGTATCGACATTCTGATTCTGATCTCCATAAAGTCTAACAGCTTCGCGCGGTCGGAACGACGTGCACCAAACATTCCCATGCCTGTCGGAAACCACATTCATGTCTTCGAATTCTGGTTCAGCTCATCTCCGCATAGTCGCATGGTACGACTATGGTACGAAACATGTTGGAGCGACGCCGTTTTCTTGTATTTTAGGCATCCACGCGGGATTCAGGATATTCACGATTGGTCGCTGCGGCATACCAAAAGTAAGAAAGCAACATTCCTGCATCTGTATATCCTGCAACCGCTGACGCCGAACGCGCGGATCTACGGACCTAGAGCCCCCTAGAGCGAACAGCGTTATCTCGCGGCATTCTCTCAGCAGCGTCCTGCAGTGTCCAGCATTGTGTCATTTCCTGTTATTTCCTCGGATTGTTATGTCCCGCAGACAAGTCCGCCGGTCGTCCCTGGCTGATGTGCCTAAGTACTTACTTCATTTTTCAGGGTTGGACAGTGAAGGGTGCACGTAAAGAGGAAATGCGGACCGGAAGACAATAGGTAGTTCTGCGTAGAACACGCTTGTTTTGAGTGTGGGAAAGTCACATATGGGTCCCCCGAGCTGTGTTGTTGGAGGTCCAGGTTGAATATGCTTCGGTGCCGTCAGCCACCCGAACGCGACGGAACATCAGCGTCATGCATGTGAGCGACTGCGAGTTGTCACGATCTGTCTTGAAGGCGTTTTGGCATAGATGATAGAATATTCTGAGCCCAGACTGGTGCAGCTCACACAGTGTGCGTTTCACTCATAACAAGAGATCAGCCCGATATTTGATCATGCAGCATGGCGCATCAAAATAGCAAATCTGCCATCAGAGTCAAACTGGAGCTAGTACGATCTCTCTTTTTCTGCAGCAAGGGAAATAGCGATTCTCTGGTGTTCTGCTGCCTATAGGGGGTGGTATTCGGGCATCGAGGCCAGTCGTGTGGTAAGAACGTTTGTTTGCAGCGTTGCGCGAGTGTTAACAAGTCTTTAGAACAAGTTACCCACAAAGACGCGACCCTAGATCCATCTGATATTCTTGATTCGTCCCGATTACGGCCGAGCCCCAATTATATCCAACCGGCCTTTATACCCCTTCGCAAATCACTTATAAGCTAGACATGTCCACCATAGAAATTCCTCCTCCGCCACGTTACCCGACTCCCCAGATGTCCGACGGCATGGCCTAGTACGCGTTCCGCCCCTCTTCTTTTTTGTCCTTGCTCACCTATCTCTTTCTAACAGCTCGTCCGGCAGCTACATGCCCCAGAATTCTTATTACCCGTCCCCACCATTGCACCACGGGCCCCACTCGCACGAGGTCTCGCCTCAACCGCGCCAGGAGCCCACGACGCGCAAACGTCCAAAATACACCCGCAGCAAGACAGGATGCCTTACTTGTCGCGTAAAGAAAATAAAGGTCGGCCCGTTTCCCTATCATTTGTGGTGGCACGCGTCTAAATGTCGTGTTTAGTGCGACGAGGCAAAGCCCAACTGTATGCGGTGTACCCACGGGCAGCGCGACGTATGTCCTTTGTCTCGAGGTGTTTTTTGCCACCCTGATTTTCCGATCAGTGTACGTGGCCTGAGGGCGTCCCGGCTCGTAAAAGAGCGCCGTCTGTGAAAGAGTCACCCGACGGCAGCGTTAGACCTTCTGCCTCGTCGTCGACTGCATCCCCGGGAACCTCTTCGCCGTCCTCGACACGCGGACACTCCCCGCCGCAGCGCAGTCCCGTTGAGTTGGCCCTGCCGCGCGATTTGAACCTCCCGCCACTCTTGTCCTCCCGCCGCCAGTAAGTTTCTGGTGCAGTCTTCTCCACTTTCATCTCACCTTTCCGGCAGGGACCATAGCTACCTGCCTCGCATGCACCACCCCTCAGAACTCGACCCTCCACGCCGCGAATAGTTCGTCATTTGTTCGCTCTCCGCGTTCTTTCTTTTACTTATATCTTACGCGCAGCTCCCGCGACCGCGGCCGCTATTCTCCTCCCGAATCCAACTTATCTCTGGTTCCCGAAATCCAGTCATACCCTGCGCAATCCCGCTACGAATCTTATACCAGCACCGCCCACCACCACCAGCAAAATGTACAATCGTCTCGTCACACGATAGCCGCGTCCAGCGTCCGCACCACCATGAACCACCCGGGCATGCAGCAGTGGAGCCCACCGCCAATCATGTCCCCAGAACCCTATGTGCGTGCGCTTCCTCTAAGTCTCCATTCCATAATATCTTTCTGATCGCAAGATCCGCACTCTAGTATCACCCAGGCCCGGAACGTCAACTGGTCCACTCCGGCGAACAAATGCCCCGATACCATTGAACATAAAGTCGTTGGTGTCGTTTATTCAAACAAAATGCAGTTTAAAGCTGTTATAATGACCTCGTATCGTATTCTTGTCTGTCGCTTTAGCACTCTCAGTACTGTCGTTCTTTATTGTCAATGCATTAACCTTCCCGCGGATTATCAACCTTCTGTGCCTTGTGGTTGGAAATCAAAACCCTGCAATATTTGACTTCGGAGACAAATGAGCAGCGACTCCTATCAACCTGACACGCGATGTTAACTTCCTTTTTGGCACCGAAAGATCAAATCAACTGGTCCGGTGACAGCTTTTGGAAGGTTCGAAAGTCGTCCCACCCTATTTCGGGATGGCTTCGTTCGGCCTTGTTCCCCGCTTTAGGTTACCGTAGGTAAGGAGTAACTTCGTTGAACATACTACAAGTGGTATAGCTTCGTTCTTTCGGGGGCCGTCCCGGGTGTTGCGTACTACCGTCGTCGATGGGCGCGGGGAGGCGGGGACACCTGACTGCAACGTGGAACGGAGCCAAGGAAATCGTTGGCAATGACAATATTCCTGATGCAAATGTAGACAAAAGATGATAGTATTTAAATTGGTGCAAATCCCATTCGTTGATTTCCCACATCCCACACGCTGTAGAAATAAAATCAGCCAGCGACCATACCAGTAAGATTAAACCAACCTATAGTAGTGTTTCAGAACGCTGCGAAAAGGTCAGCGATTTTGGACGACAGGATAATACGGCGATCGGTACCTTCCACCGACAAGGCTAAGGCCGTCAAATGCATTGATGAGGGTTTGGCAGATGGCAGGGTTATCCGCGAACGGCCCCACATTCAGTTCGCTGGACGGAATTGTGAGATTGAAAGGTGCTCCACTCTGTGAGATGAACCCGATGTCGATGACTGCCGGAAGGGTGTTGATCAAATTGCAGGCAATGCCGTAGGTTCCAGGCTCCGCAGTATGAGGGACAATGTTCGGGGAGATGAGCGCATATAGCGCGTTTCTGGGGAGGTATCAGGCTCGGCAAAATTAAGATATAAGTAAAGTAGCTCACGCCGTAGCGGTAGGGAAAAGTCTGAGAAATTTTCTTTAGTTACTTGGTGTGTTGAGACACCCCCGACTTACATGTTACTGGTTCCTGAGTCAAAGATAATGTTTCGGCTGGCCTTCAAAACAGTTGTGGATTTGCCATTGACGAACAGTTGAGGGGAGTTCAGACTGCGCGATATGACTCAGTATCCAAGATGAGCGAACTGAAAAAAATGAAAACGAACACCCAAGTGGACGAAGAACCTGCCGGCAAAGAGGCAAACGTGAGGTTACCAGTGAATTTGGTGGTGTCGATCCCGCCGATAGTTATCTCCGCGTGCCCAACCGCGTTAGGAGTAACGAAGAGACTGAAGAGAGCTGTTATATGTTCAGTTGCGAGAAAGGATGAAGAATTGAACAAGCTAACATGGCAACCCCTGAGAGATCTGTTAGACAGCTGTTCAGTATCCAAAGAATCAATAATTGAAGAATTAAATGTTCACCAGGCTGGCGAAGAAGCCCTGCGCGCGAGCACTCATTCCTGTTCAGGATTCAAAAACACAAACGGGACAGTGCTCGAATTATCCGACCTTGAATGCCACTGCGCAAAGAGGAGAACAAGTCAAACATAAGCCACCCAGATAGAGAATCAGAGAATCGCTGCGAACCTGAAGGGGTCGATCCCGAATTTCGCCGTTTGGTTCGTGATGAGGAAGAGGCTGGTGGCCGGTGCACTGAGGTTTCCTACGGACACCGTGTCTCTGCCGGCGCGAAGAGTAAGACTACGCAGCGTTAGCCGAAAGTTTATGACCAAACGCCTGCTCAGACTTACCGGTAATTGGCCCCAATGACGGGATCAACGCCGACACCTGAAAATATTGAGTTCTTGCAACGGATCACGAATAAAAGTGGCAACGAACCCGTCGAAAATGTAATGGAACTGGTGGTGCCAACATCGACAAACGTCGATGATTTGCTCGAATCAAACTTGACCTGGTTGTTGCAAGCCGTTCCGCAGAGCGTCGAGGCGAATTCCAAAGAGCTGCTTCCGGTATCGAACACAACGCTGACCGACTGGGGCGGCGTTCCCACACTGATATTTCCAAACCACCTGAAGAGAAACAGTCAACATAAATTACCCAGGTAGAGCATTGTACGAACTGGAGATCGGTCCCTAAAAAGAAGTCTGCCAGAGGAACGGTGACCGGATTAAGTGCTCTCCTCCGCAAGGTAGCTTGAACAGGTGCAACACGCGATTGAAGGTGTATCGTCTGTGGTACAGCCTGTGCGGCGACCAAGGTTTGGGCCGACACCAGGAGCAGGCAGAAGCTCAGTAGGCGCTTGAAGCAGAACATCTCTGAAGGAGCGACTGCGTGTCGCGTGCAACGAATGAGGTCTTATAAGGCAGAGTGCCAAGGATCCTCGAGGGTGCTCAACATATGAATATTATGAGAAGCAGCGACGGCCATGCACTCGGAGACAACAACCACATGGACGGATACAAAATTACACCAATAGCGAAAGATGGGGGTTGTTGGCTCCCAAGCTTGAGACTTCAAGGTGATCCGGCCCCGTATATGCCGGTTGAGGAAGCCATAGGAAGCCGTATAGAAGACTGGAGGGAGATCGCAGAAAGACACGCCCAGATTGGAACGGGCCCTGCCGACCCGTAACGGGCTGGAAGCTCCGAGGGTTGACCCGTGGTCAACCGGGACTAGCCGAATCAGAAATGTACCAAGCCTCAGGTCAGGCAGACTCAGCAAGCGTTTGAAGCAACCTTCCGGAGCGACTGGGTGCAACGAATCCAAGGATCATCAGTCGAGGTAGGCAACTCAGGCAGCAAGGCCTTGCAGAATTGCAAAAGAAGCTTCAGTATCCAATCTCCATCGTCGAGCAAACAGTCCTTTAATCCCGTACGTAATACTACAGTAATACAAATTCGTTTTTTCTTCTAAAGTACTGGGTGACTTCCCGTAAGACAAAAGTGTGTAAAATCACATACTTTCGTCGGTTTGCCGAGATGCCGGCGCTCCCATCAGGACCCCATCGGCCTCAGATCTCGCTTACACTCCATCATACCCTCGTATACTCGAGTACAGTTCGCGTCACCACCTCCCGACTACCGCTTTTGGTGTAGATTGATGGCAAATTTGTAAGTGATTCACAGGTCAGAAAAAAACCTATTTTTTGCTCAAAACAGTGGGAAACGACTTGGTTTGATCGCAGCTATCTGAATCATAAACGGCTAAGATGTAGCGTAAGTTTTCATTTTTCGGACCCAAAAAAAGTGACCGATGCACAGCCACTGGCCAGCTAACCGACACCTAGAGGCTCGGGCCAGCCCAAAACAGAGATATTTCACAGTTTGGCATAGATTTGAGCACTGTCTGATCCACCAGATGTTGAGAAAAGGTCGAAAAACTGATGAAAAAGTGCTTTCCAGAGCGAAAAAAGTGACCGATTACGTAAGAAATATTGTTCTATACGCCATTCACATTCTTTTCATTGCTTTCATGGCTAAAAATTTGGTTTCAAGGTCTAATTCCTACCCGATCAGTCTCGGCAAGGGTCGCAAGGAAGTGATGACGCGAACTGTATCTGTTCGGGGGGTCAGGACCCCCCGAACAGAACAAATTTTGTTGAAACAAACCGAAATAGGCAATGTCGGATCACGACTCGAGCGCCTCGGGGCTCACATCTTCCTCCCATCCTCTTCTTCCTCCTCGTACACCAACCAATACATTGCACCAACTCTCATGTCGTTCATCACCACCACTTGACCACCACCCTCAGGCACCGCAGCATGCTTATTTCACTGCCCAAATTCACATGGCGGCGCTGCGCTGTCGCGTACCTGCAGAATGCTGCCTTGGTGTGTTTTTTTTGAGCACCCCTCCGACTGAGACTGACCTGCAGGTCCCTGCCAAGTGAGTGCAAGTGAGTGCTGCGCGAGCGACGCATTGTTTGACGATATTGATTGACGGAGCTTTTTATATACATAGAAAGTGTTGGAGTGTCTTACGGGTAGTCGAGATGAATACAGATAGGTTTTTCTTTTCATACTTCCCATCATTGGCACCGCGGAGTATCTGAAAAATACAGATTTGTCTTATGGGAAGTCACCCACTATCGACTATTCCACAGTCCCCAGCGACGACTCTGAGATTGCCAAACCGATGACTAGGTCTGCCTTGTCCAAGCCAAAGAAGCCTGCGTGCCAGTGGTGATCAACCACAACATCGTACCCACTGCCCAAACTCGAACAGCTCGAAAGCTTCCGCGCATCCAGTGCCACCCCAATTTTGCTGTCGAGGACATCGAAACTGAGTTCGGCCGTCGAATGTCCGTCAGTCGTGCTGTCGACGTCTGTAGCAGATGACTCGTCCTCGCTAGCGTCCTGGGAAATGAACGAATCGGTGTATTCAGACCTGATATCGCTGAGAACCTCCGAAGACGCTAACTGGCTCCGCTTTTCTGAAGAGTCCTCGTCGATTCGGGGTTCCTGCTCTGCTTCCGTCTCGGCCACGGCTCCCTCCGTGCTCTCCTCTTCCTCCGCCTCTTCGATGATGGCGTCCTCGTAGCCCATCAAGCCCACGTTGACGGCCTGTTCTATCGATGGGTCCCACGAGCACATACTCGGCGTCGCCTCGCTTATCAAACTCGTCCTCTTGCTGCTTCCTGCGGTCCCGCCTTCCTCCTCGGTTCCCACACTCGTTCTTTGGCTAGCTTCGCTTCCTGCGCTTGACCCGCTGGATCTTTTACTCGTAGTCGCAGTTGTGGTCGAAGCGGTGTCGATCCATTGCGCCCCTCCTCTGCGACTCATCTTCTTTGCCCTCAACTTCTTCAAAACCTTCCGGCGCCGCTCCATCCATTTCGACTCCTCTTCCGACGACATCCCCAAAAAGGAACCCCCGGTTGTGCTGGCGACCCGGTGCAAGGGACTGTACATATCCACCCCGGCCGCCTCGACGACTTGTAGGATCGGAACATGATTGCGCGTGTATCTCATCCTGTGGACCCAAGAACATGTCATTCTGAAAATAGAATGAGATTGTGTTCTTGATTCTGATGGAAAGACATACCCAGGCCCGAGAATAAATTCGCCGCCCAATTGTGAGATTTCGCCTCCGTCCTTCCACACTGGAACGCCGTTTTTCACCGCGTTCGCAACAACCATGCCGATACCGCTCATCAGTCCGTGTCGGACGTAGCTCCCTCTTGGACCTTTCTCCAGCGTTTGAAGCGTCATCCCGAGCGCATTGTACACCTGATGTGTAGGATCTGTGTACAGGGCAAACGGCGTGCGGAATATTCCTGACGAGAATAATTCCTTAGCCCCATCCTCATTGAACACGCTGGATAACTCACGACGGTAGGACTTGATCATCTCGTAAGAACCATTGCTGATGATGACCAGTTCGACGCCTACGTTCTGAAGGACCTCGGCCGAGACGTTACGCGATATCTCAAACATGTAGTCCTGGCAGAGCGGACACCTAATATGCAATGAACTCAGAAATGAAATCGTCGAAGAAATGATAAAAGCTCACCAGAAATGTCGGATAAAGCAGACGATTGTTTTCTGGTTCTGCCATAGAGTTCCGAAAGGGACGCGCACACCGCTTTCCGAAATGACAGACAACGTCGCGGCCGTCTCCAACTGTCGCCGGGTCGGTAGCCTGTCCTGGTCGAACCCATCGAAGTCTGGCGGATCCCCGAAATCGAAATGGGGCTCTTGGGGTACTCTTCGTTCCGATATGACGGGGATGGGTGACTTGCCCTTCGCGCTGGCGAAGCTCACTGTCCTTGGAGGAGGAGTCGATGGCCGCGGCGCATCCACATACAGAGGAGATGAATTCTCTGCTCCATCGGTCGTGGCCCGTTCGTCCCGTCCTCTAGCGACATCTGGAGACAGATGCGGCGGGTCCACGTGCAGAATGTAAGAGTGCAACGAGCGCATATCTGGCCTCGGCGCGTTGAAAGGGAGCGACGGCAGAGCAGGGACAGGCGGTGGAGGGGTCCCGGGTGGTCTGGGGAAAGCAGAGAGCGAGATCATGGACGCGTTGGTCGAGGCCATCGATACAACAGAATACTTCCGTCCTGAGGAAGAGGGCTGGATAACCGGACCGGATATGGAGGCGACGGAGAGTCGACCACTACGGGGGTCCTTCCGCCTCTGTATGAAGCTCACGGCGCTCTTTCTAAATGACTTCTTCGACTTGGGTAGCGGTTCTGACGAAGGAGCAGGAGGAATATCGGCTCCACTCTCTACTCCATCATCGGGCCCGCGTTGGGTTGCCTGCGAGGTCATGGCATCCACGCCATGTGAAACACTGTTCTCCCTCGGATCCGCACCGTGGTCAATGGTCTGGTGAGGTAGACTGGCCGGCCGCAATGCGCCTGAACTTCGCGCTTGTGTCAACAAGTCCAGATCTACGACAGGCGGGGGGATGCGAACGAGATTGGTGAATCTCCTGGACGGAACGGTATGGGCTCGTGGACGCGAATAAACAACTCTGGTCGGGGGCAACTTCTCCTCTGTCTCTGAATCAGAGTTGTTCAAGCGCATGTCGTCGGAGGGGGTTGGGGGACGCAAGGTGATACGATCCACAGGCGAAATATTCTTTCCACTCGGAAAACCGCCTCGTAATTCCCAGACTGACGCCAGTGGGTCCTCGAGCTCTGCAGCAGAGTATCGAAATGATGGCGGAAGCTTTCGTTTTATCTGACTGAAACGACGGAGGAATGAATCGAAGGACTGGGGGCTGACGTCGACTACGTCGGAGACTGAAGCACAGGTAGGAAGGTAGGGATCGGTCAATGGCGAGTTCATGGTGGAGTTGAGTGAGGTTGGACTAGGGGCGAAGTGGGGTAGGATATATAGTTGATGTCTCAGGAGTAGCTGAGCGGAAGTAAATGTCTTACATCGTCCAATGTCTCAGTGATTCTGTGCACGGAGGCTGACTTAAAGGAAGAACAATTTCCTAAATAGGTCGGAGGCTGTGGCGGCCAATGTTGTAATTACTTGAACCGATCGTCCACAATGGGTGAGCGCTTCGACTTGGAACTCGCCAACAAGGACCAACGACACTGCCCATAGCCAGCATTGACCAGCTCGACATCACCCCGCCGCACGCGCCCAAGGAACACGCCATACAAGCCTTTGAGCACCTCGAACACGAAATTAAGCGTGCAATCGTCGACTCCCGCCGCGATTGGGACAAGCATGAGCCCAAGATGTGGGCCTCGGCCAATCAGACCTCAGACCATGACCTCGTCAACTTCACTATCAAGGTAGAGTCGCTTCATCCAAAGTTCTTGGCGCTGGCGCTCACCTGTCATCGCTGTCAAGGACGACCTGGTCGTCGTCCGCAGGTCTCGTCCCTCTCACCCCTTGCATCTCTTCTGTCCTCCTCACGTTCGCCGATCCTCAATAGTGCTGTAACCTCGTACGGTCCCATCATCCTCGGAAAGATCAGAATTAGAGCAATTAAGCTCGATTCCGCCGGCGAACTTGTTCCCGGCGAAGTGGACAAAGATGCCCATGGTAAAATTCAAGTCGAGACAAAGCACGGCAAGATCGACGACGATAAACTTGGGTTCATTTTCGTCAGGTCTGTTAGGATTCGGATTATTGTTTGTTGCGCTTGACACTTTCTGCAGGATTCATGATCCTCCCGGCGATGTGAGTGTTTTCAACATTGGTGATTATCACGCTTTGACCCAGATTGTCTCAGGGCATTGAAAATGTCAAGTTTCATTCGCTCTTCACTGATGAGGGAAAGGACAAGGAGGGAAACAATAATGGTTATTATCGTGCCATTCAAACCAACTCGAAACCGTTGGAATTCTTCAACGAGTGAAACGTAATGTGTCAAGTTGTACCTTTTCTCTGTACTACATTTTTGTTGCGGAAATAATCTGTGCTACAAGTCTCTGATTTAGTCAAGTTCCGACTTTATGAGCCGCCTGGAATGATCCATCCTGAACTTCGCCCCGTTGTCTTTGCTGAACTAAATTGAAAATTCCGACAGGCGATCAAATACCTTCTGGAGAGAGGTCAAGTGGCTGGCTTCCAATCTTATGCTCCTCGTGCAGTCAAACAAATTTATATCACAGAGTTGTACAATGCTTCGTGGAGCCTGAGTTTATTGATCTTTCTCCTTTCCGCTCAGCAGGCTCCAGTGTTGGGGTCAAGCGTGAGCTGGAAGACTCCGTCCGCGCGGATGCCGCCATGGCCATTGCAACCGTTATTGGTAGCCGTCATGTCATCGATGCACTCTTGCTGTCCGATCTGGGCGCCGCCACCGCCAGTGTTGACGACGGCCATGCTGGATAAAATATTTCAGCAACTAGCTGTAAAATCAAGAGCTCAGACCCACTTGCAACGGATACCATTGGTGTCGACACAAGTCGAAACGGTTTGGCCATTCGCAAACTGATGGTGTAAGTATGGTTCAGGACTGTTTTTTGCTACACTGTCTTGTTTTGAAATACTTACGGAAACACCGTTGACCATGTTACAGATAGGACCAATCGCAGCGGAGCAGTCACCAGCTTGGCTAATGGTTGCGTCAGGTACATCAAAGAGATCGCAGAATCGGACCCTACCCTCCACTGAAGCAGCCGACGGCTGCAACCGAAGGGGCGAGAGTGGCAGCCAGCGCCATGACGATAATCGCTTTCTGTGGAAACAGAGAACGAACGTTTAGGCGGTAAAAATTGAGGAAAATGAAGGTGGACTGACAAAAGAAGGGTTCATTGTATGTTGTGAATGTAGAATGTTCTGGGATGAGAGTTACTGTGCTCTCTTGTCCCTACTTATACGATTTCAATCCTGTGTCGGCTGTCATTTCAACAGCCGTTGGAGCTAGGCTGGGAGTCTTTCGTGGACGATTATATTCAACTGAATTGTTGCTCCGTCCACAGGTTTTATAAAATAGACAGGAAACGATATCCTCAACGTTCCGTAAAGAACTCACTTTGTTTTTAGAGTACCGAATAATAATCGCAACGTGACAGAAAGTATCTTCATCTTTGCTGAGCACGAGGTATCAGGTTCATCGGAGGATGTTCTACGGTCTATACCTCTGGCGTGAAATATTTCAGTCGATCTATTTGCGATTTATTCCGCTTGAGTCCAGTCGGCGACTGTTGGCTAAGTTTGTATTCACCGCTCTCAGGATAGCCGTAGATGTAAGAAGGCTCAGAGGGCATAAAATTCATCAAGCGATGGAGTGGAGCAGGCGGAACCTAAACCAACAAGTAGCGGAAAACCAGGAGTCCAATCGAACTAACTTACCATTTTTGGACGCCGCGCATAGCTTACGCATGTCCGGCGGCGTACAACCTAGCGGGTAACTGGGTGACCACGGATGTTGCTCTGGCCATCCGATACAACCCTGGTGCTATAAATCCAGGTTAATTCAATTCAGGTACCAAGAAACAGTCTTCAGCTCCGACTTCCTTTCATTGCATTTCTACAAACTCACTGTTTCTCCCCCGTTTCAGCCCTTCTGTCCGATTCTAAGCGGATAACTGGCGGATGTTGCGCTGTACATCCGAGTATGATTCAAGATCGAAGAAAGAGAGTTCAGCTCCACCTGCCTATAGTACTTGTGTTTCTAAAAATTCGTCGGACTCGTTGCCATCAACCCCTCTCCTCGTAGTCATAGGACTGCATAAGACTGCAAACAGCCACTTCGCCCGCAAAGCCTGCCATTGACATGAGGGTAATTGAGAATACACAACAGGCTGCAAACTTAGCTGTTGTTGGACTCGGCACGACCGGTCGAGACGACGCAGCAATTCACGATCAAACACAACTTCGTTGTGCCATTGGAGCAATGGCTGTGGGTGGCGTGCCCGGGGGAAGGTGCCTCCGTTTCTGCAGTCCTTGTCCACAATCTGGCCAGCCTGAGATTTCCAGCACCATCGACAAGCAACATGGAGCGAGCGCCACCACGAAGACTTACTGACGTCGTCCTGCTGGAGGAGGTATATTAGCTGGTAAAGCCAGGCGCCGTCCAATTTTTTTGCAGTCGCGCACACGCCATCGGATTCGGAAGGCGAGTCCGTTGCTACAACGATCCGTTTCTTGTTTCCGCGTCGACACTGCGTCAGTATAAGTAGAACCCGGCCACAGGATCTATTGTTGGGGTATATACAAATGAGCAGCCCACTACCAGTACAAAAACCGCCAAAACGACGAGGCAGCAGAGAAACATACATGAGAGGAGGGGCATGGCAATGGCATAACACAGACCGCAGGATCCGGGAGAGGTGGGCATGAGTGTAACAGTATGTATATAATAAACAGAACAGGGATGGTGGGTACGCAGGTGGTTTGTTTGTGGTTTTATCATTGTAAATTCGAGAAAAGAAGAGAGGAAGAGAGAGAGGAAAACGAGGAGAAGGAAAAGAAAAGGAGAAAAATATGTGTCGTATACAGTAGGAGGCGGCAGCCAATAAAACGGCCACAAAGTAGAAATCGTCAATGAGTCAATGTATATGACTGTGGTAGTTACTCGTGAAGGTCCCATCCGCAGCAAACACCGCCCCCGGGTACCCAAGGCCGACGTCGACCCCACGAAATGCTGGCATCGCCGGCATTGTCGGGAACTTTCCAGGGACCGCAGCGGCACCGAGCACGGCGTACTCAAGAGGCGCGGGAGTGTAATCGTCGGATGCGACAGCATCCGACCACGGCCATGGACTCGCGTCGACCGACACGTGTCCAAGGCTGGGCTGTGCAGTCTTGGACGGAACGCCAAGGAATGCCGACGGCATACCAGCGAAACTAGTGAAAGTCATGGGGTTAGGTCCGAGAGCGGCCTCAAAGGCAATGCCGGACAGCGTGGGGGAGGAGTGCGTCGCCCAGTTGGAAGACGTCTCGTTACCGCAGGAGACCACAACGACGTCGTGAGACAGCGGAACCATGTTGTCGTCCATGAATGTTGACATCTGGATGGTCCGGTCGCCGGACGAAGATTCGGTGGACGAAGGCGAGTAGCTGAGGCTTGGCGTCGAGGGGACGGGACTGGGGTACTGCTGGGAGTAGGAGGAGCTCGGCGACGGAGGTGAACTTGTCTGGTGGAGACAAGACCATTAGAAAAAAACACAAAATAGGAACGATATTGCACACCACAGGCGAGCCCATCAACTGGTCTTGTTGAGCGATGTTGGAGAACGACAGCTGGTGCCCTTCACCATTCGAAGTCGACCCGTAGTAAATTGGTCCGCTTCCAGAACTGGAGGCGGAGTTAAGATCGCTCGAGCTGGAGCTCGAGCGATCCTTGTCTACAAAGGCATCCGCCGGCAGCGTAGAACATCTCCGCAGCCCGCGCGTTCGCGCAGGCCTGGAAGAAACTGGCGAGGAAGCGGCCACGGTGTTCGTACTTTCTCTCTGCTCGTTGCGCACCAGGAAGGCTCCCTTGCCGCCTGGCAGGGTGCCCTCGCTGCGACAGCGGACCACGGGTCTGCCAGTCGCAACAGGCGCAGGAGTATTTGTATTCGAAGCAGATGAGGCGGAGTGGGAGGCCACGGGCGTTTTGCCAACCCAGAGACGCCAATCTAAGGCGTCTCCGAGGGCACGCTCACAGCGGCCTATCTCTCTAGCCGGGAGACCCGACAGTTTCGCCCAAGCGCGATTCGAGTAGCATTTGTCCTGTGTGAACTTGGAAGCAAGGATGAGGGATGCAAGGAACGCCCGCCTGGGGCAGAGGAGGGGAGACGGGAGGGGGGTCGATGGGGTGTCGGATTTCTGCTGTTTGTTCTGGTCCTCCACCACGTTTGTGGCCGACGATGGGGTAGCCGTGCTGGCTATATCTTCATTGTCGTAGACACGGACTGTATCCATGACATCTTCTTCGTTACGGCAAGTTGCTGCGATGTCCAGGTTAGACGAAAGCTGGGCCTCGAACTCTAGTTCGGCCGCGGTGGCGGGAGTTACCCTAGACTCCGAGTCATACTCGCTCCGGCTTCCCTCGCCAGATTGCTCCTTGCGAACGAGCTCTGGCACTTTAGGGCGGACTGCCTCTAGATAGCACAGAGCTGTTTGCAGCACGGAACCGGAGGTTCTCGAGCGCCTAAGAACCTCGTGTACGAATCCCTTGATCGGAACGAGATTGCTTCGGTTACCGAAGCCGGCCGCGAGATCCTGGTCGCACTGGAGAGTGGTTGAGCCCGTACGGGCGCATTCTGGAGAGGTTGCCGGTATCGGCGAGGGAGGGGAGGGGCGGGTGAGGGGTGAGACCGGAGACGGCAACTGAGTGTTGCGCCTGCGGGATTTAGGTGGTGGTGGGGGTGGTTGGTCACAAGAACCGACTGTAGCCCGTGAGGAAGTCAAAAATACAGTTGGGATATCCTGCGGGCGCCATATTTCGCATAGCGACTTTACGGCTTGATCTGGAGAAACCGGATTGGGCGACGGCTGAAAAGATGAGAGGTGGGGACATACCGACTAAGCCGGTTGCATATTTGTTCTTTGGGGTCTCCCGAAGCAAGTTCGAAGGATCCCGAGGGGTTTGCGGCATAGAAGGGTGGGCTTTAAGACGTTCTGTTTCGCATAGTGGAGTAGCCTTTGGAGGGGGAGATGATGATACAGAAGTGGCCGGGGTGCTGAGATAAGAAATGGAGGGAGAACGAGACGAGATGGAAGAGGTCGAGGCAGAGGCCAGAGCATTGTAGGGCTGCCACCGGACCCTAGACCGGGTAGCCGGCGGGGCCCTGTGGGCGAGGGAGTGGATTGACGAGTGCATGTCAAGTAAAGCAATTGAGTTGGGAGTGTAAAATGGTGCTGGAGGCGATTATAAACGGTCTAGGTTATAAGAGTTCAAATAGGCCGCGCATCGAAGGACTTGGGGGTGATGATAGTGTACTGAGAAATGGAAACAGAGAAAGAAAAGGGGGACGACAGCTGGAGGAGTGGGAGGTTCGGGTGGGGGTAGCGTTGTTGTATGGAGAGGCACATTGCGACTATTGAGTGCGCTTCGGACGACTCAAGTCAGCGACCTGAGTGCGATCCGATTACAGGGAGCTTTGTCGAGCGACAAAGGCCTGTAAAAAAGAGTTGTGGGGGCGACAAGCGAGAGGGGTACTGTGGGCTGGCCGGAGTGAGGAGAGAGTAAAATGGGCGGGTTTGCTGAGCTTAAGACACTGACTGGAGGCGGTGGTGTAGGCGTGACGAGTCACTGTGACAACCTTCTGACTCGCTCGCATCGAATCAATATACCCCGCTTTGAGTCGCACGAATTTGACTCGAGAAATGAACACGCAATGCACAGAGGCCGCGCGTCTATTGTATTCCATCCCGCTCCATTTTCCCTCCGTTTTTCCTCCATTTTCTGCCTCTTTTTTCCTCTACAGGACGCGTCGCCCCGGAAGGCTGTACTTGCGATCGCCCGGCTCTCTCTCGTCCGCAGCGGCTCCCACCAGAGTGCGTGCGTCCTGTGCATGGATAGGCAGCTTCTTTCCCTGTCAAGTCCGCGTTTATGATCCGAGAGGGAAGTAGAGTAACCCGGACTCCACCTTGCGCCGGCAACTATCCTATCCTATCCCAGCCTCGCCTCATCGCCCGACGTTGTCCCGCCCCTGTTCCGGGTCTCCATGACTCGTCTGCTCACGCCATTGTTGCATGTCTCCATTGTGGTCTCCGACTGACTCCATCGATCATTCCACTTGTTAAGGACAAGTTGCCTCGCACGCCACACTAGTCTTCTCCGGCTCAAGCCGAGTCCAACGCCTACAACATAAGTTAGGCGCCTGCGCAAGAGAAATTGGCGCGCCATGCCGTTGCACAGCATTTCGATTACGATCGAGCGGAACTGGACTTCGGAGAAGGATCGACGCGTTGTACATAAATTTTACGCAGCTTTACGCAGTTATGTGGTCTTGAATGCTCTTGAATGCATACATACCAGTACGCGATTTACTAGCGGATTCCACATCATGAATATTTTAGAGTGCTCGGCAAGTAACCGCAACTAACGTAATTGACGCGTTTTACAGGAGCTTTATGTACTAAGAGGGCACCTCTGGTGTATTCCGTCTCGCTGGTTTGCGCGCCGAGATCTGCGACACAGCTGGTCGGGTGCTACGGACGCCCAGACATTTTCTTGATGGTCATTCTGTTCTCACATGTAACAAGAGATGCGGCCCAGCATGACCGTCGCCCCTTAAACAGAGTGGATACTCGCCAGCTCTGATCGCCTGTCCCGCTCACTTCAGTCTTTCTTTTCTGCCCGCCATGCTCCTAGGCTTTCCTGTCGTTATTCTCTCTCTGGTCCTCGCCGCCCAGGCCAACATCGCCCACGGCGATCGCGCCGTTGCTCGCCATCACGCGCGAGTTTCTCTTCCTCGCGCGCCGCTTGAATCTTCAACTCTAAGAAGGCGAAAGTCCTGCAACGTTCACGTATGCTACGCCCCACTCGCGCCTCTCCACTCGCTCAATTTAATCGCAGACCAAATCTATATCCGCGGTCAAGACCACTAGCACACACACAACCACGAAGAAGACTACCACAGCGGCCAAGAAGACGACCGTCGCCGCCCAAGTCAAGGCGACCCCTGTCAGCAACCAAGCGCAAGCTGGCACCATCAAGGTTAGCGACACCCACTGCGGTAGCAGCGGTGCGACTAGTGAGTTTACTTCTCGTTATCCGTCTTCGTGGGTCTTCGCTAACAACTGAGACCAGCGCAAACCAGTGAGCTTACTTCTCGTTTTTGTGGGTCTTGCGCTAACAACTGAGGTCAGCCAGCACCACCGGTCCCAACGGCGCGCTGTCGTGGATGAATTGCGGGATTGAGAGTAAAGATAACACACATCGCTTCCTTCGTCTGTTCTAATCGTTCTCCAGGCGGCGGATGGAACCCACCCCACGTCGAAGTCAAAAACCTCGTATCTGTGGACCTGAAAACCTCGCTCAAAGACCCCAACTCACCCTTCGCGGCCTGCGCAAAGTGCGTATGCTTGTGCATCCTTTTGATTCGAACCGTCTCATTGTGCGCGCAGGTACGTCGCCTATTTCTACCAGTACGCGGACGAGTATGGTCTTGAGGCCATTATGTTGGCTGCCTTTGCTCTGCAAGAGTCCAGCTGCAATCCTGTAAGTAGATCTCCTTTGACGAAACTGGCCGACAATAACGATCATTATTTTCAGGAAACCGTCGGCGGCGGCGGAGAGCAAGGGCTCATGCAGATAACCAAGGATAAATGCGGCGGAGCTCCAGGTGGCAATTGTCGGGACCCTAGTTTCAACATTAAAACGGGCGCGGCATACTTTGCTGGCGTTCTGCGAGGTTCATAACAAGTTTCATTCATTTTCTGTTTGGCTGACCGCACCTCAAAGACAATGGCGGCAATGTCCTTGCGGCTGTCGGAGAGTACAACGGCTGGGCTCCTGGGTTGACGAAGGTGAGTTTCCGAATCCCTGCGTTTCAAATACACTTAACAATGCAACCAGGCGAAAGCTACTGCCGCACGCTATTCAGAATGCTGCACTTGCCAGAACAACTTGGACTAGTGCGCTACCTTTTCCGCATTGCACTGCTCACGCTGACGATTCGTTTCTCCAGCTTGCACCAGTACTTCAACGGCTGGCTTCAGGGTAAAAACGCATACGCTTTGCACCTCGGCAAGTACTTCAATCTCGACGTGTGCCCCGACAAGAACTAGTCGTGCGAGTGCGAGTGCCTATTTATTTGAACGACTCCGTGACGCCCACTGCCCCGACACAACGCTGGACCTTTTGTATAGCCTGGCGCACCATACCCATTTATCGTCTACGTGGCTTGTAGCTCGTGGCGCATTTCTATCTCCAGGCGAACCGTAGTATACAGTTGTACACTCCTAGTTTTTGGTCGCGGAATGAATACTCCCGCAAAGACACAAAATCGTGGGAAGAGAAAGAGATCGGCTGTGAAATTTCTGGATTGATCTATCGGACGCGCCTCGACCATGTCGGACGCTTCTTCGCCTCTCAGCTCCCCGGCGCTCTCTGCTTCTACCCCTCCCTCGTCTGTGCCTTCTCCCCAGCTCCAGGCCCTCTCCATCGAGGTCTCGGCTGACGACAAGGCCGCCGCCGCCGCACTTAAAGCTGAAGCCAACAAAGCATTCGCCGGTACGCGCTCCGTGTCAGCCCAAATTTAGGCTCAGGCAGCTAACGTGCGGCGCCAGCGCATGACTTCCCCACCGCTGTACGATTGTACAGCGAGGCGATCGAGAAGAATCCGACCGACGCGACAATATGGTGTAATCGGGCTTATACGCGCACGAAGCTCGAGGAGTATGGCTCCGCGCTCGCCGACGCCGGTGAGCAGTCTGTCTTCTCGGACTCGTGCATGTGCGTGCGGCTCACGGGCGAATGCATCGACTGCGTGCAGGCCAGGCGATCCAGCTGGACTCTAAATACGCCAAGGCGTACTACCGGTGCGTATTCAAACGGCGCTCTTGCGCGAACAGGTGCAGAAACTCATGCTATCGATGTGCTTGTTTTATGTGCTGGATTGCAGACGCGCGACGTGCTACATGCAGCTGCTCAAGCCGCAGGCGGCGGTTGCGGACTTTCGCAAGGTGCTCGTGATCGAGCCGAAGAATGAAACCGTGCGCGGGCAGCTCGTCGCGACGCAGAAGCTCATCCGCAAGATTCAGTTTGAGCAGGTACGTCCGCGCGTGCCGGGTGTGATGATTTTCACTGAGCGCGCACGGCACACGACAGGCCATCGAGGTCGAGGGCGAGAAGAGTGCGGTTCTGCGGTGCCAGGAAATAATAGCAGACGGTACGCCGCTCTCATAGGAAATCCTCTGCGGACACTGCAATTTTTGGGTCGTGATACAGGTGGGTGCGAAGTCGAAAAGACCTATGCGGGTCCAAAACTGCCATTCGCGGACGGGAAATACAGCATCACGCACGAGTTCGTGAAGGAGATGATCCAGTGGTTCAAGGACGGCAAGGCGCTGCCCAAACGATACGTCTGGGAGATCGTCCTCGGCGCACACGAGCACTTTTCCAAAGAAGAGAGCTTGGTGAAAGTGGATCTGGAGGAAGGGGTGACGTGCGATGTTATTGGCGATGTTCACGGTAGGCATCCTCGCCTTCCTATGCGTATTTTTGCCGCTACTCATTACGCACGTTTACAGGGCAATACTATGACATGCTACACCTGTTCTCGCTCACGGGCGAGCCGAGCGAGAAGCACTATTTGCTGATGAACGGTGACCTTGTAGATCGAGGGTCATGGTCGATAGAGGTCATCCTCACTGCCTTTGCGTTCAAATGCAAGCGCGCCTTTTATGATCCTGGTATTTTCATTTCTGACTCATTTGCGTCTACAGGGCTGTATCCGCGGTTCATGTACATTAACCGCGGCAACCACGAGGCAAAGGACATGAACCGATCGTATGGGTTTGAGGGTGAGGCCAAGCACAAACATGGCGAACAGGCGTACAAGCTTTTCGCACATGTGTTTACCACCCTCCCTCTATCCACTCTCATAAGCGCAACAAAACCACCGCCAAGCAAAACTGATAATCCCATCCTGTCGCCGCAAGGCCTGAAGCGGTTCTTTGTCGTCCACGGTGGTCTTTTCAGCAAAGATGGTGTCACGCTAGAAGACATCCGGAAAATTGACCGTATAGGGCGACAGCCCGGCCAAGAGGGGCTTATGTGTGAAGTACGCAGTACCATTGGGGGCCACGGCTACATGTGCTGATATGACTCAATGTAGCTCCTCTGGACAGACCCGCAAATGCTGCCCGGCCGAGGGCCGAGCAAACGGGTAAGGAGATTCAGATTCCATTTTCCCGTCCGACCCCGCCGGGTGCTGAGGTCATGTTGCAGGGCGTCGGGATCGCTTTCGGACCCGACGTAACACGGAAATGGTGTACCCTCAACGGAGTAACAGGCATCATCCGCAGCCATGAAGTCCGACAAGGCTAGTTCTGTCTTGATGCGACTATTGGTTTGTATTGAATCTTTTTCAGACGGGTACGAAATTGAACATGATGGTTTGTGCACAACGGTACGTATTTATTTAGTCTCAAGTTCCACATGCATTCCTGATTATCCCGATCTGGTGCAGGTATTCTCCGCGCCGAACTATGTGGACCAGGGCCGTAACAAGGGCGCCTTTGTGAGCGCACCTCTCGGTCCCGCCCGGCGTGTCTGACTCCATTTTCGCCAGATTCGAATCGACTCAGAGGGGTCCCGAAAGTACACACAGTTCGATGCACAACCGCACCCTCCCATGAAGCCCATGGCTTATCTACAGGGCGGATTGAACAGCATGATGATGTAACGGCACTCACTGTATAATGGAAGATACATAGCTTGTGCATTAATCCTGGGTAGACATATACCTATCACTTGGCTTGGAAAACGCAAAGTACATGTGACTGGTTCTCTGCAGCATTTCGGCCAATGATACATAATGCGGGGACGATACTCCTGACGTGTTATTGGGCCGGCGTTATAACAGGCGCAATATTCTTTTCCTAGGTACATACTGCTACGACCGGCAGACTCGTTCGGGCTTTTGGCTTCATAATGTTCGGGAACTCAAAGTTGCATTGACTACTACGTGGAAACTTCGCTGAGCAGTGAGCCGCAATACCTCTAAAAGTTACTGGTGTTGAGACAATATTCGACAAACCTTCATGCACCGCCGTCAAGCGCTCCCGCCATGAGGTCTCTCAATGCTGCGGCAGCACGAGCAGCTGAATCGCCCTCCGAGATGAAGGGATTCAAGCTGAACCCTCCTTCTTCTTCGGCCCAGGCACGGCTCTGCATTTGGTCCTCGAATCCCTTGATAGCCTTTTGCCACGAATCTGCGTTCGCGGACAAACTGTCCGCAATCACAGTAGCAAGTTCTGCGCCGTCCCTACAAATAGGAGGCATCAGAAGAGGGATGGGAAATGAATCGGCAGATGGACCTACAGCATTGCAGTATTGGCCCCTTCGCTGAAAGGGACATGAGCCGCATCGCCCAGTATGGTTATGTGCGGGTTTGTGTCCCAGCCATGTTGGTTCAACGTATACAACGGTCGGATGTCGAGGGAAACGCAGGGTAGTTGGAGGAAGCCGGTCGCCTCAGGACACCACCCTTCAAACTGCTTCAGCAGGAGCTCCCTCGCTTCTGTGTGCCTCTCTGCCTCGACGAGTGACTTTAACCCGACCTCGTCGAACCAGGCGAGGGGTTTACGAAAGGCAGCATAGACACGAACGACATCATTGCTGTTGCGCTGGGCGATGATCCCTTTGTTGTCGCCCAATACCATGACCAGGCCACCTTTCACGAAAGCGGCGAGATTGGGGTGGTCCTTCTCCACGCCCCTCAGGAAAATATCGACGTAGGCGACTCCCGAGTATTCTGGAACAGCGGAAGAAACAGTGGGTCGAACGCGAGACCATGTGCCGTCTGCACCGACAACAAAATCATGAACAGCAGGCTCGAGGGTGGATTCGAGGAAGTGGACTGTAGCTTTGTTGTTGCCATCCTGGACAACCTTGGAAACGCCATGGTTCCATCTGTAAGTAAGTCAGAGATGTATTCATTGAGACACGGGGAGACACCCACTTGACTGTGCCGGGTTTCAGCGAGTCCAAGAAAAGTTGACGCAGCTGAACCCTATCCACCTCGGGACGCTCTCCCGCCGTCTCCTCCAGTCTTTCAAGGTCCCCGAAGTGAACAGTGCCGTCGATCCCGACGATTTTGATATTCTGGTCATCGTAGCGAGCCACCTTCTTGAATTCGTCGACCAGTTGGGCCATTTCGAGCACCTTGAAGCCAGAGTCAGAGTGCATGTCGAGCGACCCTCCTTGCTGGCGGGACGACACGGTTGGTTCGCGTTCATAGACAGTGACTGAGATGTTCTGCAATTGTAAAATGCGTGCACAAGCGAGGCCTGGGTAGAATAGATGAGAGGAGAATCGAAAGGTGCATGGAGCACCTACCGCCAATACCGGCGCCGACAATGGCAATTGAGCGTTGAGAAGAAGACATGGTGGTAAGTAGCTACTTAGAGGCGTTGGGTGGTTGGGTTCAGCTATACATCCTTAAGCTCTTTATAAACTTCCGAGCTCGAAGTGCGCGTCAAAGCGGCGTAAAAGAACGGTGGCTTTCTGTCTGAGTTCAGAATGCGCGTCCGATCGGCAACGAACTCGCTGGCAGCGCTGCCGCAGTGACGCTTCTGTGATGTTGAAAGAGAAGCGACCAATTGAATAGACCTGAGTTCAAAGTGCGCGTCCGACCGGCGCGAAAAGCCAGCAACTAAGCTGCGCTGCGCAGTGATGTTCAAGAAAGTGCACCGTCGGAGGGCCGCGGGTTGAGTGCAAGTGTATATGTTATGTGCCAACATGGCTCACAGTGAGATTCAAGAAGAGGATGATTTGGACATTTTATTATTGCAATTGTTTCTTGCTCGTACCTCGCTCGATAGTTGGAAACGGATGAAGGAATTCGGCAAACTGGTTACGAGGTATCTATGACAAATCAATATTTGTCCGCCGTGCAGGTGTAGACACGAAAGATCATGTATTCGGCTTGAGTCCTTTTCAGTGCAGCCAGGCTTTGTATCGTGCTCGTCATGTAGATTTGAATGATGTTTATCATCTACCGAACAGAAATACATCGGCGATCCTGGGCCCGATAGAACAAGATCTGAATCCAAGTCCACAAAACGAGGAACTTGTCGGAGACTCGGAGTTTGGGCGACAGGATCGAGGACAATGAGCATGGCATGTTGTGTAGATCCAAGTGGGTGACTAACACCTGGAATCGCCAACGAGCCCGGAAAGAGAGGTCGAGTGACGCGTAGACGAATGGCGGTAAGCCGAGGATAGAGAATCTAGAGGCACATACTAGACCGTGGACGAGGGAGGGGCGTGTGGCCACAGACGAGATGGAGGCCCATCGGCTATCGGCGTAAAGCTCGCTTCGAATTCCAGACAGCAGGATGATTAGGCCATGGTGGACTGGAGCCCCGGTAGAAAGAAGACAATGCGACGTTACAGCCGTCGCGACAGACATCTCTGGGCGGAGTGAGCTGTAAATGTAATACATTGTGTGCAAGGTTGTTGGCACGCGTTTCCAGTGCAGGATGCAGGAACGGCGTGAATGAGCCGAAGAAAAGACTAGAGGCGATTCGATCCGTTGAGATAGCATGCGAAACATAAATAAGCGGCGAAATTGTTTCTGGGAACGGCGAGGTTCGGCAAGTCGCAGGATGGTGTCAAAGAGCAGGAAGTGTCACAAGTTTTCAGCGAGGACTTTGCAACTGGTGCGCTTTAGACTAATAAGGAGGTCCACTTGAGGTCCACTGTTGTACGCCAAGTCGACGCGATCATGTGGTGGCGCCGGATGGAGCAAGCAAACGGTTTTGTCTATGTTTGGCTGGCCTTCAACAAGACTCACTTGAGTCTTGGCGCGAACCCTCTTGTCACCCTTGTGGACGAACCCCTTGTCACTCTCGTGCCCGACACTCGGTTCGGGCGTTTACCAAAATTTGCGGCGACTTTGCACCACCTGATATTCTGCATCAGACTGCATGCCATTTCAAACGATGGGTTTCCTTATCTTGGACTCGAATGGCCAGAATGGACCTGCAAATGAAGTCTAACTGCAAAATCTTGATCCCTTGCCATCTTGAACGCTCAATACATTTGCCCACGACATGCCACTCCATTCCAAAATCCCTCGACCAAAATCTCGGAAACTTAGTTCCGCCTCGCGAGGTGTCGCGTTTCTCCATTGACCCTGGACGATGCATATGGTAACTTATTCCTAAGCCCTTTGCCGGCCCGCATTGGCTTCTCAGATGGTGGTGCTGCTGGCCGTTCACTTCTTTGATTCTGATATGTTCAAATCCGACCCCCGTGGTGCTTTAATTGCTACAATGCTACTGGCCGAGGTGGTCTTCGTCTCCTTCATAACGCGGAAATGATGCCGTTATCCGCAGTCATGAGTTAAAACAAGCCGCGTTGTAGGGGTTCAACCCCAGCTCATCGTTTTGGACGTGCAAAAAAAGTCTTCCCTTTTTGCGGTTGCCCGTTCTCAGGGTAGATTTTTTTCTGCGCAACCAGGGCGGCGACAAGAGCACACTCGTGGAGTACCCTTAACTATAGGCCAAGTATTCTATGATTGCCGTTCTGCTGGAATACTAATCAGACGGCGCTCACCTATGAAAAGAAATTCTGTTCTGTGATGTAATGACTCACAGTGCCTGGATAAATACGCGAATGTTAGAATTGCGTTCGTATAATCCCCATGATTTCCATGCGACTCTTAATTTCCTTCGCGGTTTCGATGATTCTGCAGGTGGCATCCGCTCGGCGGTGGAATGACACTGGAAAGGGCACAATAATCTTTGAAGAGGCTTGGAGTACGCCAGCACTCATCAACCAAACGATGTAGGTATTTTCTTGACGATACCTCTTTATCGGAGACTGATATTGCAACAGTAAAAATCTCCCTTTCGGTACGTCGTCGTCATTATTCAGAACAGGATTGTTGATCGGATGCAGGTATAACGAGCACCGGGATAGCAGCACGTTTGCTCGATATCCACAACGAACGTCTTGCGAGGATGGATGCCAATGGGGTCGATTATGTGAGAACCCACGGAGCGCCTGGATAAAATGGCTGATGCTCTCCAGATGGTGATCTCCTGCGCGTCACCTGGTATACAGGTAAAGTTTATTTGATTGTAAGGACGTCAAATATTTTGTCACAACTCACATCGAAGTATTAGGGCATTTCCGACGAAGCCACCGCCGATGACTTGGCCCGGAAAACCAATGACCAGCTTGCAGCTGCGATAGCCAACAATACTGCTCGTTTCGGGGGATTCGCGTCTCTGTCCATGCACAATGCAACCACGGCGGCACATGAGCTTAAACGAGCCGTCGTAGAGCTCGGATTTCTTGGCGCTTTGATCAATGATTATCGTGGGTATTGTCATGTTCGCAGTGATTTTTCACCGGCTTAGTATTTTTGCAGAGCAGTCAGGTCCTGATAATGGTCGCACCGTTCAATCTCCTGGCATATTTTCGAACTCACTTCATTGAATGCAGCCACGCTTCTGTATTACGACCAGCCTGAGTATGACGTCTTCTGGGAAATGGTTACCGAACTGGATGTACCCGTCTACCTCCATCCACGGGCAAATATTCCGCAGATTCAAAATCTTCTGTACGGTCATGCTCCGTGGCTCAAAGGAGCGCCCCAGGTTAGCTGCGCTCCAGTCGACGCGGATTCAAACGCTGAAAACGGCTTCAGGAGTTTGCAGACACCCTCTCAACCCATATCATGGGACTCTGCACGAACGGAGTTTTTGAGTAGGTTCAATTCAAGCTACAGTTCATATACATTTAACGGGTGCTTGCAGTCGGTTTCCCAATCTTACCATCATCGTTGGACACCTCGGTACGAGCTGTTTTTTTCCTACTGGTCAACGGGACGCTGAATGCAAGTCTAGGTGAACGCATTCCGTCGGACTTGTGGCGTATCGACGATGGTGAGTTCCTCATTTCCTGAAATTTGTTCATTTTATCGTCAATTTTCCGCAGAATTGGCTCGGGCGGCTCCGGTGGGTCTGCCTATGCTCAGGAACTTGTCCTCCTATTGGAAAACCAACTTGTTGGAAACCGTGTCTGGAAACTTTGCAACGGACCTTTTCAATCTTCACGCCAAACAGATAGGCTTGAATCGCATATTGTATTCCGTAAATGTTTCGGTTCCATGCTGTGTGGTTTTCTGACTTGACATAGGTCGATTACCCTTTCGTATCCATGGAACAAGGCGCGGCGTGGTTGGAGGAGCTATCAAAGACTATGAAGAGGAAGGATGCACAGGCCTTGAAGCGGGAACTGGCAGTGGAGGTACTGCATCTCGACCGCTAAGTGACGATGGATCCATGTCTAAATCTTGGTCTGTGCTTGAAAAGTTCCTAAAAGTAATTTTTATACGCAAAAACAATCGGAACAAGCCGGCGCCGTTCGGGCGCGGACGGGCGCGAGCTGCAAGTTCTCCCTTTCACACGCTTATCATCAGCAACGTCGTTCGACTGAATCCAGGTTAGGATGATTGGCTTTCTTCGGTTGGATTCCACTCGCAAATCTAGGGCGCGATTTGGATCTTCGGCAATCCCGAATCTCTGGACCTCTTTAATAACTGTCAGGGGAAGTCAGAGTACGGAATTCCGAGTCGATTCTGTTGTTGATTCTGATTTCGATTCTGGTCTACTTCGGAGTCCGGCCGCCATCGAGCCGCAGTCGGTTTTTGGTGGGACTGAGAATCGAAATCATCGATTCTGGAGTCAATTCTGACGTTGTTCCTCCTGGAGGAACGATCTGTTTCGATTCTCAGTCGATTCTGGCATCAGAATTGGTTCAGAATTGATTTCAGAATCGCCTCAGAATCGACACTGAATCGACAACTCTGACTCCCCCTAATAACCTCTTACAACAGTATTTTCACTGGCTATCTCCCGAACAGTGAACTCTTTGGTTTCAATATGCGGAATACCGTGCAATTTGCTGGTTCTACTGGCTTGCAAACGCTATTTATAGATTGACTGCAACAACCAAGCAAGTACTATGACCACAATTTTCGGCACTCCGTGCCCATTTTATTTGTCGTTTAACCTCATAGATCTGTCAGATGCTCTGTTTCGGGAATACATTCCTCCTCCGCCAATCGCGAATACACCGATAATCACTTGTTTCTCTCGGCATTCCCTGCTTGGTCTTCGAAGAACCTTGACGCCGCCCTGGCTAGGGCCTCGAGGACTGATTCTCTGATGTTCCGAGTATTAATATATTTAATCGACGGTATATGAACTGCCTAAGCAGATAAATGGCCCAGTCCAACCAGACAATGATCTCGTTTCGACTCTGTCTTTGCTTTGGAATTTCGACAATTCTGCCCGTGGCATACGCTCGGCTATGGAATGATACGGGAAAGGGCTCAATAATCTTCGAAGAGGCTTGGACTCCTCCGGCTTTGTTCGAAAGTAACGGTACGGCGCTGTTATTTTGCCGGCAGTATCGATTTTATTGACATTGATGCATAGGGCAACCAATCTCAGTGTTGCAGGCTAATCTGCTAGACATTCACAATCAACGTCTTGCTCGCATGGATGCCACCGGCGTAGACTACGTGGATTGATACATGAGTCTTTTCGGATACTTATACTCACTTAATCTCTAGATGGTCGTATCTTGCGCACAACCTTGTATACAAGTGAATTTTATTTGAGCCTATCAAAGCGTTGAGTATTTTGTCGAAGCTCACCTCAAACCATTAGGGGATTTCCGACCAAGCCGACGCTGAGAACATGGCCCGAATTGTCAATGACCAGCTTGCAGCCACCATAGCCAACAACACGCTTCGTTTTGGAGGATTCGCATCTCTGTCCATGCACAATGCAACAGCGGCGGCGCAAGAGCTGCAACGAGCCGTTGTAGAGCTCGGATTTCTAGGCGCTATGATCAACGACTATCGTCAGTGCTTGACACTTGTGGTTGGTGCGGGTTGTATTGACCGTGTTCATTTCTCGTTGCAGAGCAGTCAGGACCGGACAATGGTAATGGCGAAGCTCTTTGACCCCCCGACTAATAGCTTACTGTTTGACTTCAGCGACGCTCCTGTTTTATGATCAGCCCGAGTATGACGTTTTCTGGGAAATGGTGACGGAGCTGGATGTACCTCTCTACTTTCACCCTCGGAACAATATCCCGCACATCCAAAATCTTCTATACGGGCATGCTCCCTGGCTCGAAGGGCCGGGACAGGTTAGCTTCAGTTAAAGCGACATCGATCTGAATGCAAAACCCGCCAGGAATTCGCGGACACCCTCTCAACTCATGTGATGGGCCTTTGCACGAATGGAGTTTTTGAGTAGGTTGGCTCATCAAGTTACAAACTTATTCGACTTCCACTTCTAGCCGATTCCCTAACCTCACAATTATCGCTGGACATCTTGGTTTGATTCATTTGTCGTATCGATGAACGGGAATCTAAGTTGAGGTCTAAATGAACGCATTCCGTCGGACTTGTGGCGTATCGACGATCGTGAGTTTCGACCAATTCCTCCCCATAAATTCATCGTTCATCGTCTCCAGAATTAGCTCGGCAGCTTCCGGCGGGTATGCCTATGCTCAGAAACCTGTCGTCCTATTGGCGGACCAATCTGCTCGAAACTGTATCCGGAAACTTTGCGACGGACCTCTTCAACTTCCATATCGATCAAATTGGCTTGGATCGCATATTGTACTCGGCAAGTGCTTCAGTTTTATACTTCGTATGTTGCTGAATTGATCAGGTTGATTACCCTTTCGTACCCATGGAACAAGGCGCTACGTGGTTGGAGGGACTCTCGCAGACTATGAAGAGAAATGAGTTCCTGGCCTTGAAACGGGGGCTGGCGGTGGAGGTGTTGCATCTGAATCGTTAACTTCATAGCCAAAACAGAGTTTATTTACTGAACGAAATTATGCGTGTAATACTTACTGTTCGATTTCCAATCGATTTCCTTCAATTCGTATGGTCACACAAGTACAAAAATCTACGAAATATTTCGTAGGTCACAGGGTCACAAGGGCTCAATACGAAAGGTTCTCACCAATTTAACACCAAAAGTTCGCTCCGGGTGAGGCCCTGCGGGGCAGTTTTATACGAAAATTTTCGTAAGTCACACAAGTCGCAAGCCTGCATACGAAGAGTCGGAAAGGATCATTTCGTATTTGATGGCACACGCCAAAGTGCTGTACGAATTGAACAGTATACGGAGGGTGTAAGTTGTCGAAGACTTCAGCGCGAGTTGATGTGGCGGTGCACCATCAAATCTCGCGGTGCCCACTCACAGAGAAAGAATGGACCCAACCAAAGCCAAGCTGGCGTCCACGAAACTGGCTGCTTTCTTTGACAATGACGACGACGATTCTTCGTTTCCAGTGCGATGGATAGAGCCATTTTCTCCCTTCACACTTACCGATATCAATTAGCAAAAGACGGTGGATGATGCTAAACTGTCCCAATATCTTACTGCTGGGACCGTCCGCAAATCGCGCAGAGAGAAGGAACAGGAAGCTGCTGAAGCAAAAAAGCGGGAGGAAGAAGCTAGTGCTGCAAAGGCTTATGCAGAGTTTCTCGACACGTTCGACGCCGACCACAGTGCCAGAAAGTCTGCTTCAAATTTCGTCAAGGCCGACTCAAAATCGGCATATGTCCCCGCATCGAGAGATTTTGCGCCGGGGCTCTCTCGGAGCAGTGGAAAGGCTAGGGTGAGCATAACTCCTCCGTGGTGTGTCTATCTTGCATCAAAGTCTGTTGCGTCCCCAGTCCCCTTCTCCTGTAGAAAGTGCGCCAAAGCCAAAGGGAAAGCGCGCGATGGATGCTTTCCTTGAGGAAATTAAAAGGTGGCAATTTTTCTTCTCCGAAATTTCCAGGTTGCTAATACTTCCTCGAAGAGACCAAGCTGAGCGAGAAGCCAAGTATTCCCGACATGGTATGTATTGTATTCCTAGTTCTTCTTGTTGTCTCATCTCGTAGCTTCTGGCCATGGCCGGTCTGTGACAGCACTGGCAGGTTCGTCCTGCACTTCGTATACGAGCGGATTTCTAAACGAGCAAAAGCGTACGAAGGTCAAAGCGGAAGCAAGGATCGAGGAGATCCTCAAGTGCGTTTATCCCTAATATTTCGCCTATGACTAAGGACAAATCTAGACATCGAATGTTTTTGTGGCCAATCTACCTCCCCATGTAACAGAACAGAGCCTGGGTGTTTTCTTTGCCCGTTGTGGCCCTGTCGGATCAGTAAGCCTTTTCCTTTAAGGCCATGATGCGTCTCACGAATTGGTCCAGGTTAAAATAATGTGGCCTCGCACAGATGCTTCTGTTGGCCCTGGTGCAGACATGACCAATTCTCGAAGGACAAAGAGCACGGGCCTAAGTGGCTTCGTATCATACATGAGACGAAAAGATGCTGAGCAAGCTCTTCGTGAATTGGACGGTTTTGATTGGGGAGGGTCAATTCTCCGCGTCGGATGGAGTAAGGCTGTCCCCATTGCTCAGAAGCCAATGTATAGTAAGAAATTCCCTCTGCGGCATTTCCCTCTTTTTCATATTTGCAGCATCGGGTTTGGCCAAAAACTTGGATCCTGTACAGCAACAGCGCCGCAGTCGTTCCCGGTCTCCTGCGCGCGAAAGACATTATGGACATTCTTCCCGACGCTCTCCCAGTCCATGGGGCCGAAGCCGCTCCGCGTCCCCTGGCAGGCGATCTCACTCTCGACGTGACGATTCCAGGAGCCCATCACCTCGTCGGAGCCATATTCGCGACGAAGAAGAGGAATTCGTTACAGATACTTTCATTCGAGCTGTAGCGGCCGAAATTAAAGGCCATGGCTCCAAATACGAGCAAAATTTGCGGGAACGGGAGCGTAATAATCCCAAGTTTGCGTTCTTGCTCAAGAAGGATGTAGGTTTGTGAATGGTATCATTATTCCAATGCTCATTCCCTCTGTAGCACCGGCGCCACGCGTTCTACCGCGGTCTGATCGAATCTGATCGATCCCTCGGGCCAGAGTTTGACGACGATGTATGATTTCCCCAAATTATTTCAACAGCAACTAATGACGACGCCAGGGCTACAATTCCGTATATTCTAGTGATTCTGCAGAGGATTCGGAGCGAGAACGAGTTCGCAAGAACGTTCTCGGGAAGCTGGCGCGAAAGCGATTTGAGGCCATGCTTCGTGCGTTGTCAGGTAAAAGAGGAGAAATGGCTCGATGCATGGCATTCAGTCTCGAACACGCAGAGGCAGCTCATGAAGTGAAACTTGCTCTTCCATCCCTTCCTTTTGGCTAAAAATTATTTATTCAGGTGGCTGAGATAATTGTTGCATCCCTGCTCGTCGATGGCACACCGGTTCCTCGAAAGGTCGCCCGGCTCCATCTCATCTGCGATATCTTGCACAACTCTGCGGCTTCAGTGCCCAGTGCATGGAAGTTCCGGCAGGAATTTCAAGCTCGCCTCGGAGTGGTCTTCGACCACCTTGCCAACATCTATCACTCTTTCCCTGGCCGAATCACGGCCGAGACTTTCAAGAAACAGATCACGGCTGTAGTCGACATTTGGGAGGACTGGATTGTTTTCCCTCCCGATTTCACTGCAGAACTGCGGATGAGGTTGGAAGGGATGACACCAGATGATGATGAACACAAGGCGGAGGAGAAAGCCGAGCCCGCAAAAGTAGACACGGCCGCTGTTCCATCCCGTTTCAAGACCAGTACATTCCAGCTGGCCACTGCTCCGGTCGAACCAGCTCCATCCGATGCCGATTTGGACGGCGAAGTCATAGACGACGTTGATAGGCAGCCCGTAGACGACCTCGATGGGATGCCGATGGAGGATATCGACGGTGATCCTGTCGACGTCGACGGAGAGCCAATGGACGATGTCGACGGACTTCCGCTCGAAGACGACGTGGATGGCGCTCCAATAGCAGAGGATGTAGACGGCTTGCCTTTGGACGATGATGTCGATGGGGCGCCTATGGAAATCGAATGACTGCACTCAGGTTTTTTGGGCACACTTTCCAATAGGGCAAATGAACCTCTGTCTCTGTTCAAACGATGTGATAGCGATTTATATACCAAGCACGAATAATCCCCATGTATTAGTAGCAGGTTAACTTTTAATCCTGAGCACCGTTACGGCGCTGGGGACGTCCTCCAGGAGAAGAAGTCATCCGTGTAATGGCCTCTTTAGCGGCCAGGATGTCCTTCTCGGTTCCTGTGTTCTGGTCAACACTGGCTTTGTTGCTGAAAAAAAGAACATACCGATAATAACAATAGTGCTATTTTCCCGACTGACGGTAATGTCCGCTCCAGTCTCGTTGCGGAGACGAGCAACATTCGCGCCTTTTGAGCCGACGATCCGGGGGAACAAAGTGCGGTCGGGCAGGGTCAAGAAACCGACATGGGACATGCGCTCCGCATGCTCAATGGCGTCCTTGATCTGCTTCTCCGCGCGGTCCAAACCAGCTTGGTCCTTCGCCTTCAAAGTCCAAGTTGATTCGCCCTCCTCGGCGTCCTGATAGTTGGTCGTAATCTCCCATTTGACGGCGGTGGGGTCCTCCTCCTCGTCAATGCGAGCAGCAGAGCCGTTGGCCGGGGGCTGAGGAGGCACAGCGGACTTCTTGGGCTGCGCTGACTGATCGACATGCACACCGTAGGTCCTGAGGGTCCGGAAGAAGCCTGCCCCAATCATCAGTGCGGTTCGACACATTGTAAAGAAACATATTTACCGCCTTGCTGGGAGATGACGTGGTGGTACTTGAGAGGCACGGTGACAGTGCTCGACGGGCCATCGACGACCGCAGGTTTGACCTTCGTCTAGAAGAACGTTAACAGTCCACACGGATTTGGGGTAGCTAAAATCTACCTTGAGCTCCTCGATGGCCTTCTCGCACGAGGCGCGCGGGCCAGAGACCTTGACGATGTTGGCGGCGTCCACCTCCTTCAAGTCCGCCACGTTCTCCGCCTCGCCGACCTGGTTGTACGACCGCGAGCCGGGGAACTGCACCTGCACACCGGTGCGGTCCTGTAGCTCGTTCAGGTGCTGCCCGCCACGCCCGATGAGCGCACGGTGCTGCCCCGCGGGGATCTCGACAGCAAGGACGACGCGGTCGCGCAGAATGGCGACGGTCTTCTCTAGCTCGGCCTTGAGCTTCGCGACCAGCTTGGGCTCGCCGCGGAGGCGAACCTCGTCCATGGCAGCATCGCCTTGGCGGGGGCTAGAAAAAGAATGCATAAATACTTTGCACAAAAGCGTCAGGGCAATGCACATACAATCTGATCAAGCCTGCCTGTGCCTTGGGGTCAGCGGGCCCTCCGCACTTCTGAACAAGGTCCTTGAGGCCCTGCCCACCCGCACCAATCAAGGTGCGGTGGAACTTGCTCTCAACGGCGACCGTTGCAGTGGTCTCCTCCGTCACCTGGTCCGCGATGGCGATGATGGCAGCCTTGGCAGCAGCTATAGCCTTCTTCGTCCCGCGCACGCTGATGTTAGTCAGCGACGCGTCGTCCGTAGCCTTGTCCACGTCGATCTGCGCGCCCGTGTCATCCTTGATCTCATTGATCGACGCGCCACCGCGCCCGAGAATACGGGCAACCGCGCGGTTGGGGACCGTGAACTTGAGAATGTTGTTTGACTCCTTCTCAAACTCGACAGCGTCGAGCAGCTCAGACTTGGCGCCGGCGACGCCCTTCTTGCCACCCTTGACGAGGACCTCGTCGGCCTTGAGAGCCTCGCGGGTCTTGCCCTCGCCGTTCTCGGCCGACTGGCGCGGGAACGTAATTTTGACCGAGTACTTGTCCTCTAGACGAATGGCATACTTGCCGCTTTGTCCGATGAGCGAGGAGTGGTACTGTGCGGGGATCTTGAGCACCTCGGAGGTCTCGTCCGCGAGCCTCTCGATTTGTGCCAGAATCCGTTTTTTGGCTTCCTCGACGTTCTCTTTCCTGCCGGTAATCTACAATATAGGATGAGAACTGCGACGTGGGGGTGCAGAGAAGGAGCACTTACTGTGACCTTTGATTTCTGGTTGACCGCCTTCTTCTTCCTCCCGCCGGTCTCCTTCTCCTTCTCGTCCACCTCGTCCGAGACGTCGACCTTGACCCCAAGCTGGTCCCGAAGCTTGTTCACACCCGCGCCCTGGGCACCAACGATCCGGCCCACAAACTCGCGATCAATGTCGAACTCCGTGGCCTGCGCGCGGAATCAGCTGGTGTCCACAATTGAAAAGAGGCCAACTCACGAAGCTATTGACAATCTCGTCGTTTTTGGCGTTCTCGACGATGCTAAGGATCTCCTTGACAGCGCGATCGACGTCCCCGCTCGCACCGCGCAGCACAATGACGTCCTCGCCCTCCGGTGCACCGGCATCCCCGCCGACCTTGACCGAGAGCGTCTTGTCCTCACCGATGATCGCATTGAGGGTGGTGTTGTTCTTGCCAACAACAGCGTCGTGCCAGCGCTTCTCGACCGCGATCGTCTGGCTCTTCACGTCAGCGGCGTCCTTTGCGAGTTTCAGGATCTCCTTCGCGACCTCTTCGAGGTGGCGCTTCTTCTCGTCGGGCGAAGGCGATGCGTTCGCGGAGAGGGGATCGTAGACGAGTAAAACCGTGGACTGCTCAGCCGATTCGGGCGGGAAGAACGTCTGGACGTTGTGCGTCTCGTGGAATTGCTTCAGCCTATGAACGCGGATTAGTATATGTTTCCCTCTTTTCGAGAGAGAACGCACTTCTTAGCGTTCTTGCCCGTAATGAAGCGGTGCACAAGCCAGTCGACCGAGATCTCCTGGGTAGCGCCGATGAGCTTTCCGATGAGTTCCGAGACCTGGCGCACGACGCCGTCCACGTCTGCCTTGTTGCCAATAATGTCGATATTCAGGATCGACGCCTTCTCCACAACGCTGGGCTCAGGCGTATAGACGGCCACACCGGGGTGAGCGGCACTGAGGGTCTTGGGGTACTGGATACGCGTAATGTAGGTGAGCAGCTGCTTCGAGAGGGTGATCGGCCCGGGGAGTGGGAACTCGTGGATGTACTGCGAGTTGGCCTTCTCCATGACCGCCGTGAGACCGCCAGCCAGGTCGCCGCCCGCACCCCAGACGGTGACCTCGTCGCTGGGCTCATCTGCCTTGGCGACGACGACGACGCAGCGAGCCTTGGCGACGATCTCGTCGACGGTCTTGCCGACGAGCAGGCGGTGCTGGCGCTTCGGGAGCTGGATCTTGAGCGACGTGAGGTTGTTCGTGTAGTGCTCAATGGTGCTCTTGATCGATTCGACCACGCGACCGACGGCCTCGCGATCGCCGGTGACGGTGACCTCACGCTCAGCCGCATTGAGCGCGAGCCCAACAGTCTCGGGCTCGGCTGCGGCCTGGAAGATAGCTCTGCGAGCGAGGACAAACGGTAAGATATGCGCAGGGATGTCGCGCACACGCTGGGTGGTCTTGGAGGTCTTGGACGAGATGATCTGGTTGAGCAGGGCTTGGGCCTCGTATGCGAGAGGCCCCGGGCCAGTGAGGGTGACGGGGACGGTGATCTCGTCCTCCTCGTCGTCACCTTGGGCCTTGCCATTGACGTGACCATTGCCGTTGGGAGCGACAGAGGTCCTGGGAGGAATATCAATCTGCACGCTGGTCTGGTCGCGAATCTGCTTGAGCGTAGCACCTAAATTGAATGGCTATAGCAAGAGCACCAGCAATGAGAAAGCGGACGAACCTTTAGGCCCAATAATGGTTGCAATCGTTGAGGCCGGGGCGTTGATGGTGAGAGTGATCTAGAGGAGGAAATCAGAGACAAGGTGGATGTCTGAGCGGGGACTGCGCACCACCGGACTGAGAAGAGCCAGGAGACTGCGCTTAGCCTTCTCGAGTTCCTTCTGGGTTTCGCTCTTGATGTGGAAGGTCGTCTGCTTCTGGTTGGCGGAAGCCTCGAGCTTGACCTTGTACTTGGCGAGAACCTGCTTGATGACCTCGCCGAGAGTAGCGGTCTTTTTACCGCTAGTGGGGAGTTCCAAGGAGCTGAGAGTGATCGTATCGGTGAAAACCGGGGCCTGTTTGACGGGAGCCTTGCGAGCGGGCGCCCAGGCTGTCTTGGGTGCAGTGGTCGGAGGAGCGGAAGAGGCGAGACTGGGAAAGGCCGATTGGGAGTCCGTGTCGAGTTCCTGGGCCTGCTTAGGAGCATTGCGAGGCTTTTGGGGAGACTCTGTGAGACTGGGGAAAGGGTCGGGGGCACCCTCGAGATTGTGCCTCCGTTGGAGGTCTGCGGCGTTAAGAGCCATTGGGGGTGTCCGAGAAGCGATGAGCCTTTGACGAGAGAAAGACCTATTCGATTGCGATGAATCGACCAGCGAGAGAGACCGGGTGGTGGATGTAGGAAAGAGAGAGCTGTGTGTCACACATCACGGTTGCATCTAATTTCTAAGTACCCTCAGGGGGGATACAAGCCACGTATGTAGCCATATCAAAGTATATACACCATATATCCTCCTAAACTGCACGGGACACATACATAGAACCACTATACCCAGCTCAGAAGCCCCGAAAGCCTCCGTCGACGTGTAACTTGTAGGACCATGTTTGCATGGAGATGTCAATTGATCGGAACACACGGAGAAGAATTATATTGTACAGAATCCTGGAGAAAAACAGCTAGCCTGGCACCTTCTTCGTGAAGAACGTAGATAATTTGGCCATCCCACCGGTATTTGCCCTTTTTAATTTCTCGACCCCTTGAGAGGTTCCCGCTTTCCGCTTCTTGTCCGCTGCAGCCGGCGCAGCCTTTGTCGCTTTTGTCTTTGTGGGTTTTTCGACAGCAAGAGAAGCCTTTTCGTCTTCAAGGTACTTGAAATGCGCATCCAGAGGCGCGAAACTGGACAAATGTTAGTAAATCAATGAAGACGAACAATTTCACGCACTCATACGATGCAATTAATGAATCGCGTATGCCAGACGGAATGTACTGGGCAACTAAATCGCATGCTCCCCGAACGCGGCCGACTGCACATATTTTCAGCACTGCCATGTATCACACCGAGACTCACTCACGTTTGAGCAATTCCTCCTTTCCATCGTCCATCAGTCCGTCTCTGGCAAGGTTACGGACCATTGTCCGAGAAACTTCGACAGTTTCTGCAGTAGATAATCGCTCGACCTTGGATCGGAGGTATTCGACAACCCTTTGGGGAGAAAACCGGAATACTGTGATGTCCTCCGTAATTTCTGGACATTCACGATTCAACTCGAGTAACAAAAGTAAGAACAAATCGCGCACCCTTCACATCGCACACCCGTCGGAGCGCACTTGTACAGCACTCCATTGATGTGAACTGGAGAATATCATCTTTTGAAATTATCAGGGAGACATCCTTGTCCGCGGCAGAAGTAGACGACTCCTGCAAGTTGGCAGCAGCATCGTCGAATATTTCGTCTGCTGGACGGAACTTTCCGAGTTCGCCGTTCTCCTGCAGCGAGCTTAGCCATTGCTAACCCTGGGCAATTTTTGTGGGCTCACGGGATAAACGGATTGCAGAATGGGTATGAGAAGGAATGCAGGATCGATTGGGGTCATGACCAGGAGTTTTCCATCTGCTTGGAACTCAGACCTTCTGCTGACATGAAAACTTTTGGGAACCTACCGGCCACCACCTCTTGACCAACGAACCACGACCGAGCATTTACGGGAGCCACAGACTGGACTTCAAGTATTGCATCCCGCCTTGACCCGTCCTTGCCTCGAGGCCGATAGGGCAGAAACAGAGAAGCAAGCCCTAGCATATGAAGCATTCAAGATTGGGCTTCCCCGGTCGCGGCGCCGTGCTCACCCGTTCTTGGATGCGGAAGTCGCAGAAACCGAGACGAGTCGGATGAAATGTCTATTGGGACGTCCAACGCGTCTATGCACATGTTAGCCACCAAACTATGTCAAAAGCAGAGAAATATACCCGAGGGCAGAACAGCGACATGAGTGGCCATGGTGAGCGGGCTTGTTGACGCGTCGTATACACTTGTGGACGCGTGTATATCCAACCTGCCATCGGCTACCTCCTCCTTAACTTCTACAATTAAACCGCTATGGCAGAACTCGAACGACTCGTTCTCTCTGGGGAGCTCTTCCAGACATCCGCCTCCTCCTCCCCACCCCGCTCGCCCTCTCCCGACGCCGGATGGCACGACGATGAGCTGAATCTGTCCGACGACGGGAAGGATTACGACTCGGACACGGCGAGGCGGGCGGCCTTTGACAAGCGCCTCAAGGAGCAAGAGAGGCGAGCAGAGTCCATCGGGATGGGCCCCGGGCGGACGGGCGTCAAGGGTGTCATTCGGGATCGCGACGAGGCAGAGGGCTTAGAACGACAGAAGCGGGCTAGGGATCTGGCATCTGCCATGGACAAGCTGGAGAAGACGCATCTCGGGGGCAAGACATATCTGGAGGAGGAGAGAGAGAAGGGTGTGGATGCCGATGAGTTGGTTCTGAAGGAGCGAGAAACAGCGGGGCGGAGGAATGTGTTTGGTGAAACACGCAAGGGCCGGTTCGGTCATTTGCGCGAGGTCGGCGTCAAGGGGTTCTTGCATGCCGTAGAAGACGAGCTGAGAGGAACATGGGTCGTTGTTCACTTATACGAACCAGTGAGTGCTGCGTCCTCGACGGACCCCTGATATTTTGTGGCTGATATTTCGCTCCAGTCTCTGGAACGCTGTTACCTGCTAGATGAGACTCTCGCTCGTCTCGCTCGTATACACACCGATACCAAATTCCTCCGAGCCAGAGCGTCTGCCTTGGGCTTCGCTTCCACCGCTTCATCATCATCCTCGTCGCGCGGCGCACCCCAATTCAAGCGCGCAACTCGTGAGGTTCAAGATGACGATGATCCTTACGACGAAAAGGATTACGAAGACGACGAGGAGGAAGAGGAAATCTCCGACGACGATGTGGACCTCGATGTGCTTCCCACTATGCTTGTCTATCGTGATGGGGAACTCGTCCACAACTGGGTCCGGGTGGACTGGGAAGCTGGGGAAGCAGGCATAGAGGAGCTTCTCGACCGGTACGTCTGCCTTGTATCCCTAAACTGTTTTGCTGACCACATCGACAGCTATCACATCCTTCCGCAAAGTACGTCGCATTCGCGGAATCTAGGTCTTCCCAGCGACGATGAAGACGATTTAATTTGGAGTGATGAAGACGTCTAGACGTTCATTTAGCTTGATATATCTTCTTTACATGTACTGTATATCGCTTAGTTATGGTAGACCGCAGGAATATGTACAGGATCGCAAATTCATTCTCGATACAGCGTGGACGGCAGCAGCGACTTGATACAAAAAAATAACCAAGAAATGGAGCACGACACATCGTGGACTACATATCAAAAGATCGCCCATTCTTCAAAGGCGCCCTGCCCAAATCTGAAGAAACCGGTGCTGCCGGCATCGACAACCGCGACTATAACGGTTTTCTTGCCTGCCTTAATGGCCATGAATGGATGGGGGCGTCGCGCCGGTGGGGTGTTCTCAGGAGGTGGAGGACGGAACCAGTGTAGAATGCGGCGCGGTAACGAGAGGGGCGGAGGCGGAGGCGACTGCACAGGTGTAGCGTTAGCAGGACGCGCATTGGGAGGGGCAGCGCCATTGAGCGGTCGGCGCTGTCGAGGCAATGGCGGGGGCATCTCCGGCGATATGTCGAACAAATCTGTCAACTCCCGAAGTGAGGGCATTGGTGTCGTTCGAGCACTATTCCGTAGTTATTGAGGGGGTGTAAGTGGTTTGAGATCACTTACTTTATCACAACAATTTGATAGTCTGGGAGGCACGGCTCAGATTTGCGGAAAGGTGTTACCGGCTTATAGACGTTATAAAAGATGTGGTATGGCGACGGTTTGACCGGAGGTTCCGCCTTGATGGGAAGGAGGGGCACACCGTGTCCGGTGGGTATAAATCGCAGAGCACGAAATACAGCGCCTTGGGCGGGCTGAGTAGGAGGAGGAGAACGGAGTCGGTTGACCAACCATAGTTTTTATCCCGCAGAAACCACCGACTGTGCTGAAATGGCCTCCACCAGTCGAATCCACCAGTGAAAATACGGAGGACTCTCGAAATCCACGAGGAGAAGACAGAACAGATTCTGCCGAATATGGATAGAGTTTTCTGATTGAGTGGTGAGAGGTCGAAAGGCGGAGGCATGGGGTACAGAGAGTTGGGTGCGGCTGCACGAGTAACCACATATCCCAAGCGCTTTAGATATGCGTAAACCTTGACTCGAAGAGTAAGTCGACTGAAGTCGCAAAACCTGGAGGACAGACCTGGTACCGCTCCAGAGTCAAATCCTCGGTCCCAATCATTTCACTGAAGGCCTGCTGCACACTCATGGGCGGGCCAAGAACTCCTTCCAAGTCATCGACGCCAGACAAATCCAAAGTAGTTGCTTTCCAGCAGAATAATGAACCTCTTTCAGTGAGATACAGAGCTTCCTCTGGAAGGAGTTCCAGCCGCTTATGCTGCTTTTGAGCACCATCGGCAGTAATCACAGGCCGTGGAACCGAATGGCCAATAGATGTGAACAAGACTCCACGGGCGACAGTGGCATGAGCTCTTGCGATTTCAGGGTGCCAGATGGCATAACTAACAGCCTTGCTGTTGAAGAGTAAAATGCCGATGCTCAGACACGGAAAGCAACCCAAGACGAGTTATCAGCACCTAGAGATGGTACGCGTCGCTCTTAGAGCCTCGAACATGGCGTTTCTTGATCTATCGAGGACATGCAGTTGTAAACCTGATCCGCCTCCGGGCTGCGGTTCAAACTCCTTTTCGCCACGTCGCGGAATTACAGGACGCGCAGCGCTCGGACTAATAATTTGAACACAAGGAAACCCCCGAAAAAAGGCTCGAACATACACAAGTTTCGTCCAGTCAAGAACGACATCTCCTTCATCGTCGGAGGCCTGGTCAACATCTTCTGGCGCATTTCCTTCTGATGTAACGGTCGGCGGCTTTGCGTCTGGCTGTTCCAGAGAGTCGTCCATACTCTTTTTGACTCGCGATGTTTGGATGAACCAAGACAATGATGGATTGATTTGATGGCACTAAATGCAACCGTGACGAATGCGACAGGATTTACTGCGCGTGTCTTTCCCAGTCTTTCCCCATGTCTGACTCCCCGCCCGTCCCAGGGTCCAAAAAGCGACGGCTCCAGGTAAATCGTCCGTGCTCCCGACGCGTCTTGAACTCACGCAGCTCGAAAGGGCGCGTGCGACATATGCAGGTAGGTGCATCTAATTAAGGAGCAGTTCTATTGCAAACACACGCGCCACGAATCAAGGAGCAAAAAGAGTAAACGGGCCCTCATTCACACTTCCTGTCAGTGCTCTGATCGTCCTATTGCACAGTAAGATGCGACAGCGCAAAGATGCCGAATAATATATGTTCCAATTGCATTGCATGTTGGTTTCTTTGCACTCTCTCATGGTCCAACCTAACCCAAACACGAAACAGTCGGATCCGAGTGCCAGCATTTGGCATCAGCAGCGAATGTATGCCGCATGTATTATTTCCCGTGTTGTGTTGTTTATCTTGGTTAGAGACGCGCAGCATCCAAGGCGGAGCAAATCCAACTGCCGCCAGATGAAATACCCCACATTGCAATTCCCACTCCCATCCAAAGCCAGATTGCGGCCATCCTCTCGCAAACAACACCATATTCTCTGCCCAAAGATCCCTCTTCCCTTATGAGCACCTTGGTGGACCTAGCGGCGTATGCGAGGAACCTGGAGGAAGAACTAGCAATCCTCAAGGGTACTGTGCTTCCTGAGTTACCCATCGTCGACCCCGGCATCGGTTTCACCAGACCGCCGACGCCGACCGACCTATCTCTTACTGCCACGGACGGATGTGTTCTTACAGGTAAATTCGGCCATACCCTTTGGTAAATTCGCCGATAATTATTTCAGAACTCAACGAGCGGATGAAAGGGTTGATGGTCGATTCCAGCCATAATCGTTTCTATGGGCAATCCAGCGATATAATGCTTGTCAAGACAGCCATGGACATAAAGCGTGAAACTGGCGAAGATCAAAAACTGGCGGATCATCTCCTCGCGATTAAGCGACCTGAGTACTGGAATTCCCATCCTGTTAGTGTGGTTTTGCCCTTTTTTCTCCACCCTTAACTCAACACCGTCAAAAAGTGGCACCAACCACCCCCAGAGCCTCAAGATATATACATATTCCCCGAGAAGGATCTTATGGACAGCCTCATGAGCTGTGGGTCATTATACATTTATCCGCGTTTCTTATTTCAGCTTTCTTATTCAAGTATACTGGCTGAATTGCCATCCCTTTATACCTCTACTTCACCGCCAAACCTTCGAAAGATCGGTCGACGAGGGCTTACACTTGCGAAACAGTCGCTTTGGGGCGACATTACTACTCGTCTGTGCCTTGGCTGCTCGGGTACGAAGCTAGTTTACATTGATCACCATTGCAAATTGACAGAAAAATATTAGTACTCGAGTGACCCGCGAGTTTATCTTGAGGGAACGAACAACTCGGAGCATAGCTGTGGGTGGAAATGGGCTGGACAGATTCGGCTGGTGAAGCAATCCTTCACCACTACACCGTCTCTGTACGATGTACAAATCTGCTGTGTAAGCGCTCTTCCCTTCCGAGTTTGTTTGGTGCTTTTTTAAATTTCCTCTTCAGCTTGCAGTCGTGTTTCTACAGGGCACCGGCTGTCCTGAATTATGCTGGGTACACAATGTCACTTACCTTCCCACAATCGCAAGCTGATTTCTCGCAAGGTATTGACGTCGATCGGTATTCGGTTAGCGCAAGATGTGGGAGCTCATCGGAGAAGGAGGTACACCGGAGACAGACCAGCCGAAGACCAGCTTTGGACCAGGGCTTTCTGTAGGTCAACATCTGCGTTTTAGCGATTGCAGCTGCTAACTCGATGATCAAGGGGTACTGGTGTGCATAGATATCCTCCTTAGCGCCTCATTTGGCCGTCCTCGCGCGACTACCGCAGATGAGTGAGTGGCGGTATTCATGCAGTGTGTTATATATCAATCGTTAGCAAAGCTTCGATTTGGACCTGCCAATGGAGTGCGACGACATATACTGGGAGGGTCCTGAACCATTCAAACAACCACCTGGAATACCTTCTCAACTGGCGTACTTGAACTGCTATATCAAGCTGCTCGATATCCTTGGCTTTGCGCAAAGAACCCTGGTCCGTCTGGGCCTCCTTTGCAGACGATAACTGAACTTCGCCATGTAGTACACTCTCAAGCGGTCGAAGAAACGAGGTGCAGAAGCTGAGCAGTGGAACCGACAAGTGGTAGCCGAATTAGAGCAAGTTGACTCCTCGTCGTTTGCATATTAGACTGACCATGTGGCGTTCATCAGCTCTGCAATGGTTGGCTTCCCTCTAAGATATATTCCGCATCATGTTAATAGGATCCTTCAGAACAACTGGATTGATAGCCTACCGGGCCATTTGACCTGGGACCCCCACCGGGAGAATTTCATATTCTTTCAGCAATCTGCATCACTCTATGCCTCGTATTATCACGTTCAAATCCAGATCCATAGGCCGTTCATCCCAACGCCAGGTCGTTCATCGCCCTTGTAAGTATCCATCAACTTCGTGTGATCAACACTGAATCGCTAACAGAGCGTATCCCTCTCTGGCTGTTTGTGCCAACTCTGCAAGAGCCGCAAGCCATATTATGGCTGTACAGTCGCGCCGGGGTATATTGCCTCTTGCACATGTCAAGGTAGAGTCCCGATAAATTATCGGAACCGCTGAATGTTTGAATCTGGCAGATGGCCCTCTTCGATTCATCGGTCATCCTGCTCCTAATTATTTGGTCTGGGAAGAATAACGGGCTCACGCTGGATACAAGCAAGGAAATACGAGACGTACACTCAAATCTGAATATTCTACAGACCTTCGAGCGACGGTGAGCATGATTGTCATAAATAAAGCCGACATACTGAGAAACAACAGGTGGCAAATTGCTGGAAGATTATGGTAATACATTGGCCACGCAGCTAATGGTCTGTCTGATCGTCCCACTCCGTAGGGATACCATATACGCTATGCTCAGCGCCGGTGATCTACTGGAATCCAGATCGCCGCCCCCGCCGTCGCTGAAACGGGATAGGGATTCAGATACTGCGTCCGCAAGTGGATCCCAGTTTACCCCCGGCCGGCATGAGAGCTTCACAGGCTCGCACGACGTGTACGCAAGCCCAGCTTACTCCAGTCCAGGCGCTGCATCCACCAGTGGATCCGACTTCTCCTCTGTTCATCCCCGCAGCATCGCCGGCTCGCGGCGCTGTTCCCCTCTAGAGCCAGCGCACCGAGGTGTGGCGCCTCAAGCCGAACCACACCACTTTTTGCCAGTTCATTCCGCCGAACTGGGCCGCCTCCCGGTGCAACATTTCGAAATCGCGAACCCCTTCGTGCCGAATACCCATTTGTCTGCATGCGATTTCGTATCTGAGGGTATGGACGGGTGGTCGGCTTCGTTCCTACCACAGCCAGATCACGATCCATTGTCTCGGAAGGTCTTGCCCTCCGATTTTTTTTCGTCCGTACTGGACAACACTCTGGGCGCCACCGAGGGCGGAAACCCCGAGTGGGCGTACGCTCCTGCCACAGATGCAACGTGTGTCATCTCCACTCTGTTCCCTTGGCGTATGCATTTATTCTATTCGCAGCTGGTCAAATTGGGATCAATACATGCACGGCGGGATCCACGGCACACCACACCTTTGATACTGAACTACACATAACTCTGAGATTTATATTTTTATGTATGTACCCTGCATTTCTGTCTATAACAGTCCGTTGGCTTCCAAAAGCAAGACGATGCCTGTAGATGAGTCAATAAATCGCCCTTTGCAATTAAAGCGTGGGCTTGACTCACTGTGTACAATCTCCGGAATACTTTGCGCGGACGTATCCACCGTCAAGTCTGCCTTCTTCGGGACCTCATACGGATCGTCGACACCGGTGAACCCCTTGATCTCCCCGCGACGCGCCTTGGCATAGACGCCCTTGCGGTCCTTCTTCTCGCAGTGCTCAAGCGGCGTTGCGACGTGGATCAGGAAGAAGTTTCCGCCTGCCCCGCCGGACGACACCACCGTTTCACGGGCTGCCTCACGTGAGCCCTCGTACGGCGCAATCGGCGCTGCGATGACGCCCGCGCCAGCACGCGTTAGCTCAGCGGCGACGAAGGCGATTCGCTGCGTGTTCTTGTGGCGATCTTCTCTGGAGAACCCGAGTTCTGTGACGAAGTGAATATAAAATGAAGTCAAGATCACAACAGTCACGCACCTGCAGAGAGCTCCTGCCGGACGGTTTCCCCAAGCAGCAAGGTAACACTTCGGCCTCCCTGCTCATTGAGAGCGGTCTGAAGCGCTTTTCCAATGATATCTTTGCCGGAGTTGTACAGGCCTGTCAGGAACAGCACGAACCCTTGCTTGTTACGCGGGGGGTAGCTTTCGCGTAACGTCTTGACCACAGCGCTGTAGAAAAAGACGGTCAGAACACTTTGCTCATTACCATATCTTCCGGAGACTCACTCGTAGCTGAACCAATCCGGAATCGGCGCACCCGTCTTGAGCCGGCGGCGCAGCTCAGTGCCTGAAATGTCGAGAGTCTCCACACCCTTTGCGATCTCGTCCGCGGGCTGGTACTCGTCCGTCGCCGGGATGTAGCTCATCTGCTGAAACGGTACCATCTCGATCTGCAGCTCCCCGTGGTACTTGGTGACGAGCTCCTGCGCGTCGTACGGTCCGTAGAAGTCCTTCCCCTGCGAATTCTTGCCAGGCCCGGCGTGGTCGCGCCCAACAATAAAGTGCGTAGCGCCAAAGTTCTTGCGGATGATCGCGTGCCAGACGGCTTCACGGGGGCCCGCCATGCGCATCGCCAGAGGGAGGAGGGCAAGGCAGCCCATGCCGTTGGGGTATTTCTCCATGATGCTTTGGTATACGCGCACACGCGTGAAGGCGTCGACGTCGCCAGGCTTGGTGAGCCCTACCACCGGGTGGATGAGGACATTCTGAATCGACTCTGATCAAACATATACATCGTGGAAGAGCACAATACCCACCGCGTGACGCTGACGGGCGGCGCGCACAGTAAGCTCCCGGTGCGCGCGGTGCATAGGGTTGCGTGTCTGGAACGCGACAACTTTGCGCCAGGCGAGCTTCTTGAAGTGCGAGCGCAGCTCGGCGGGAGTATCTACAGGTTCGGATGAATTCTCCCTTCATTTTTAAATTGGAGGGTGGCAGCGTACATCGAAGGGCGACATAGTCAAAGTGCGTCGGCGCTTGGATCGCCTGCAGCTTCCCGCCGAGGTAGAATGGGTGGATTTTGTTGCGGAGGTATGCGACGGCGGGGTGGGCAGGGTCGTCCGCGCCGAAAACCTGGACTGCCTCCTTCACCTGGTCAGGTTTGTAGATGTCCTCGACTGCGAATCACTTCAATCCAGCGCGACGGGAACGAGAAACGAAGCAACAAACCGGTGAGGATGGCGAGTGGCTCGTCATCGCGGGGATCGCGCAGCGCGATGCGGGAGCCGGCCTTGATCGCCAATGCGTCAATACTCTCCTGCGAGACGTCGAAGGTGATGGGCATCGGGAATAGCACGCCGTTCGCGAGCCGCAGGTTGTCGACGACGCTGAAAGGGGTTCAGCACACCCTCAGAATTTTTACGGCTTGCATAAAACGCACCTGTTGTAATCCACTTCGTTTAAAAACCCCTCCAATGGGCTGAAACCGCCATTGGTGAGCAGTTCGAGGTCACATAGTTGACGCTGGTGCCCGGTCAGCGTTGCGAGTTTTTCGAGGGTAATTCCTGCGTACCTCGGTCAATACAATGTCGGGGAGCGTCTCTGCTTCCTCCCGCAGCGATTCCACGATGAACTCGTCGCGTGCAAGCAGATCCTACAGAAACGTTCACATCGCGCTAAATCGCGCCGAGAAAAACAGACCTTGAGGATACCGCCATGCGGGGGGTTGCCTGGATAGCGCCGGAGCTGGTATGGTGAGCGCGAGGAGACGCTTCAGCGGAGGAAGAACTTACCTCGAGCGCAGCGGCCTGAGGATAGGGGCTTTTTGATGACGTAGTTGCTTCACCGCTCATTGCTTATTTTCTTTGGTCAAGTCTGGTTCCGGCGAGAGAGCCTTTGGACGGAATTGAATTCATGGCCTGGCCTTTATAACGACATTTCTAACGACGATGGGCCACAATCACGCAAGATGTGCGTATCGATGCTGAGCTAAGCGGAAGCAAAGTTCTTTTCAGCAGGCAACTTCGGAGAAGACAAAGTGCCAGAATCGCTCCATTGTCAGAAAAAAAATACATAGTATACAGTAGGCTCTCTACCAATTAGTATGCACCAATAAAAGTAAATGAATGTCACGGCACGATCCGCAGCGATACGGGTTTCAATGAAGACCCTACGGTCAGTTTCCCGTCCGTCGCTGGGTTCCAAACCTTCGGCCGCGTCCCAGTCCCAACCCATCCGCGTGTGTATGACGTGGAATTCGAGTCCCCCAGGAATTGCCACTTGGCGGTGTTGCCCGCGGACTTTGAATGGACTAATACTCGCGAGTAGTCTATCCCGGCTGACGCGAGCTTCGTGTGCAGGTCGTATGGGCCTGTGAACTTCTTGTCCACTGTAATATTCACCGGGCCTTGGTTATTCTGAGCCAGCAGCATCAGCGCTGCGGGCACTGTGGCCGCATCGTGCCCGACGTTCAACCACAGCGAACCATTGAACGTCTGCGCGTTGACGTTGAATTTAGGGCGCTGGCTGGGCTCGGTGGAGACCATAGTGACGTCGGCGGCAATGTCGCTAGATTTGGTCAGCGCTTTCCAAGAACGAACCTGGGGACATACCTGTTACCCGTGTCGACTATGAGATATGTTGCCAATTGTGTACTGGGGGTATTGTACAGCGTAGCATTGAGGTTAATAGAACTGCGGAACCAAAATGAATAAAAGTGGGACCCGAAGCGAGCAATGCACTCACCCTTGGATATTGTCCAGCTTGAGCGACTGTCTTGCAGCAAACTTCCCAGAGAGGTTAGCAAAAGAGGTCTTGACACCAATCTGGTCCGCTAGTAGACTCTAAATAAAAGGCGGGATATTTGGAACCCAGGAAACCGTAATGAATTATCATGTACGCACGTCGCATATGATGTCTAGACCGGCACCAGTAATACTGATGTTGTTGAAAGATATTTGGTGAAGGTCCGCAAATGTTTGCTGAAACATGGGGAGATAGGTTATAAGGGAGGTGGGGCGAACTGTTAGAGGCGAGTTTTGCGGGAAGAGAAGATGAATGTCGAACGCTTGAACGTCCGTGGGGGCCAAATCTTGCGGCACCTGCAAAAGCGGAATGTAAATTAAAAGACCAGTCTAGGAAGAGTCAAGTAAGGGGTGCGAGGAGGTGGGGACGCACGTAAACGGATAACCCTCGCCCATCGCCGACAGAGGCAAAGCAGATATGTGCCTGGTCGCGGAGCTCCTCGGACGACGTCGTGAGGGACACAGTGATCACGACGTCCGGCTCGGAGGCATCGCTGTTTATGGCGACGGTGAGGTTGTGCATCCCGCCAGGGCGCGGAACTACCTCGTCCGTTGCATTTGAGCGTACCGCGAATACACCTTCGGAGAAGGGCAGTGTGTGTTCGGCGCTGCATTCCGAATTAATTCAGCATAGCCCTAACAACAGAAGGAAAATATGACATACATGGCGATGAATTGGCCCCCAGGCAAGGCACGCTTCGAGTCCCACAGGTCGCACACCGTCGAGGACGCAGCCATGATCGCACCGCTGCCGACTACGGCTAACGGAAGGGCGGCCTGGTCGGTTTCGTCCAGGAATAAACTCGCAATGTCGGGGGGAGGAGGGGGATGGGCCTGCCGAAACTTTATTCGCTGCAGTCCCCGTCTCAGTTCAAACATTCGAGGTCCATCAAGCAATGAAACACCAACCGTGACGATTAAAGGGATCCCGATGACTACTGAGAGAAAGACATAGAGAGCGAGCGCAAAGAAGGTGATCCTCCAGAAGCGAGAATCGAAGCGGTGGGGAAGGGAGGGTTTGCGAAAAGAGATGAGACTGGTTGTTGAATCGTTTCTGGGGTTCTGTTGCCCAACCTGGGCCTGAGAAGTTTCGTAGTCGGGGAGGACGACGGAAGAGCGGCCTGCCACAGGGTCGGGGAGTCGCAGGGGCGGTGCCGGAGCCGCTGCGAGCTTGGACGATCCTTGCTCAGTTTCGTCAAGAATGATCATGCTCGAGCATCGAGCGGGAACATGGGGGTACAAGGAGAAGGGAAAACGGTATTGCCCAATAGGGGTTAATATGGTTTAGCAAAATTATTTATTTCCAAAATAAATTACAACTCGAAACCCAGCCCACGATCCTTGCCCGACAGCGTGAACAGCGACGCCACGGCCTTCATACCTCGCTGCCACATCGCAACCACCAGACCCATGCACCCGATCGTGCTCTCTTTGCACACCCGCAACCACCGCGCCAGCACCACGTCCAGCCGCTTCTCATCCTGCTCCCTTCCAGCGGCAGGCGACGGTCGTGGCTAATTCCAGTCAACACAAGCGCAACGAAATAATAATAATATCCTACCCGGCTGGTGGCCGCGGCCGCCCTCTCCGCCTCGACAATCAGCTTCTCCCTCTCGCCATCGTCCGCGCTGGTGGCCTTCCACATCTCCCGGAAATCCTCCACCGCCTCCAGACTTTCGCTGAACCGATGCAGCGTGTTGATTAAAGCAACGACCTCGGAGCGCTGCAGCAGGTTGTGGTTCGCTTCCGGGTCGAGCGCCTTTTCGTCAAGCTCGAAAAGGATCTTCAGCGCGGTCGCGACGCCCGTGGTCTGGATTTTGCCCCACAGACGGCACTTATCGCACCCGACGCAGTCCATGATTCGCGTCACATTGCGGAAGTGTACCTTAAACTCTTCTTTAAGAACCTGTTCGCTCCTTCAGATCAGTATCCACAAAATAAAGAGTGACCCTACATTAGCGTTCTCTCCGCGGAACAGCACTGTCTCGTCGAACCGACCCGCGTTCTGCGCGATGGAAATGACGTTGGAGAGCTTTGCGCGCGTCTCCGCGTCATCCTCATGGTTTCCCGTTGAGCAATAATCAAATGCCTGCAAGTAGGGCCCAATCCTCGCCACCGCTCTCAGCAGCAGCACGGTATTAAAGTAAATGTATTGCAGTCGCTCGGGGTGCGACGCGACGCGGTTAATAAAGCACTGCAAGTTGGGCCCCCACTCGCCCGTGCTCTGGTTGAGGTATTCAGCGCAGATGTGCGTCGAGATGGACGCGTGCAGGCCGGAGATAACCTTGTAGTAGACGCGCTTCTCGAGGCACTGTCCGCCGTCGGCACCGTCGAGGCGGAAGGCCTCAGTCATCGTATCCGGCAGGCTCACGAGTGCGGGGTTCGGCCCGCTCAGAAGATTAACTTCAGAGACACCGAAGCAATTCTCCTCGTATATTGAGCGCCATATACGTGCGGTATCGGGGCCTGCGTACCCCGTGTAGCGCTCCGGGATGAGTGATAAGTCAAAGTAGTCTCCCTCTGAATAATGCGTGAGAATGGGTCTGGGGAATAATAATAAACTTGCCAGTGTGATCATCGAGGAAACAAAAGTCTGAATCGCGATAGTAGCACCCAGGCAATTCGTGTCTCTACGCCCATGAGTGATCACCAATTATTACAACAAAAGGGACGCACATCGTCTAAGTTTGACCCTGGGAGTCGACTGAGGGCTGACGCCCGCCATTTCTCGGGTATCTCGCTCTGAGTTTGTTGCCGGTTAAGGGTGGGCAGGAAGCAGCACCGGGAAACAGACGAACCTCGTCCACGGTTGTTATTGCGCACCCTGGGTCGCTACACGACCCATCGTCAGACCAAAACGGGCACTCTCGGTAAAGGTCGACCTGGAAACATAAGTATCGAATCGTCGCCCCCAACCCAAGGGCTTACTTGAAAGTACTTGAAGAACGGCATCTGCACGAGCTCGTGCAGGTTGGCGAACAGCCTATCATTGACACTCTCGACAGTCTCATAGTCGCAGAGTGTTGTGTCGATTGGTCCCGTTGGCTTCATAGCGGGATTATTAGTTCAACTTACAGGGCCTACGAGGGGACGCACGATAGAGTTCTTGCAGTCGACGTTGCGGGCTGGTTGATGGTCGAGGACATTTTGGACCGGGTTCTTGCTTCGCAGGGGGTTGTCAGTAAGGAATAAGGAGTCTGCGAGCGCTGCAGGGGCCCAGCAGAGCTGGAGAATTAGAGCCGCTCTGCACAGCGGAGAAGGACGCATTGAGGTTAGGGTGTAGAACAAGAGTGAGTCGGGGAATTATAGGATCTAAATGTAAGCAAGAAATAAAGCATCACCAAGAAATGAAACGTGGAGGCTCCTCTCGGCCATCCCCGTTTCAGAGGTTTTCCGATCATCTCTAGGCTTAAGCTTGTTCTGCTGCCACGTACTACATCGGTCGAGTTTCGGCGAGTTCAGCGGCGAGAACATTCTTAGGCCTTGGTGTTGAGCACCGACAAAGCGCCTCCGTAATCTTACCTTATTATTGCGCGGCGGGTTCTTGAGATCTCCGGGTCTAGCTTCTCAAGAGTTTCAAGACTACTTACAGTTTAGGCAAAACTCGATATGCAGGTATCAAATTCTGCCATTCAAGTCTTCGCACCTTTCTCGTTGGCATACCATTCCCCCAAAAATGGACTCAGTATTCCTCTGCCGATCAAGCCTTGCAGTCAGAGAGCGCACAAGCCACGCCATTTTTCTCTCGCACACATAGCCTTCGTCTCTGGTTCCTTCTTGGGAGCTGTTGGAAAATTTCAGGTCCAGGTTTTACTATTCATGGCCAGAACCTCAGATGGCAATGCCTCAGCTTCCTCCTTTGATGTTTATCTCAGGTCCAGACTATTCTGTTGTTGAAGTCTTATTGCCGCCAGTCTTAGAATTACATACGCGTCCAAGCGGTCGGCTACTTGATTTTGCAGTCTCTTGGGTCAAATCTTCTCCGATTCACGGCCAGAAACTCCAAACACCAGTTCATTCAACGATAACAGGCCAATATCATCTCACAGGTTTCGGTAGACTTCTTTCCCACATCTGCAAAAATCGGAATGTTGTAACTGCACTTCTGCGAAAAACAAGCTACATGGGAAATGGGTTTGACCTCAATTAGATTTGAAGTACGGAGCTATGGGACGCCCTGGACTGCCTCAGACAGCGGAGAATAGACCCGCGTAACACAAACGAAGGCATTCGGTTGATTAATCTAGCCTGCAGAATTTTGCCAAGCCCGGGACGGAAATAAGTACACCTTGGCACGGTTGGTGGATGGTGGATAGCCGGATGTATACTTTTTGGAGCAAAACCTACAAAAAGCTTACAGCTAACTGCAAAACCCTAGAGCGCTTTCGAAAAAACTTCCCCACCTCCACCTGTCAATCAATACCTTTTGCAGTAGTTCTGCTCCACTTTCTACGGCTGTCCGCTGCAGGCTACGCCCAAGCGACGTCAGGTGGAGCTTGTGAGATTTTTTCAAAAGTGCTCTAGGGTTTTGCAGTTAGCTGTAAGAAAAAGTCGCAGATATATTCATTCGGATCACGATTTGATCCGAACAAACACCATTTAAGGCAAACAAAACCCTAATTGTCTCTCTCGTTCTTCCTCCGCAGTTCCACGCATTCTACGCGTCAGCGCGCTCTCTCAGAGCCTCTAGGCGATCTACAGCATGATTCGCGCGACAGTAACAACTGAACAAAAGGACTATGTCGACCGTGGTGTCCAGACAGATTTACCTCGACGATTGTCGCGTCCAACCGAATCTTCCACCTCAAATCCCGCAATTCCTCGAGTTTTTCCCGCCCCTAGTACTCCCCCAGCCACAAGCTCCCGTCGTTCTTCATATTCCCCTCGTTCTGATGTCGCACACAGCCACTCCCCAGCGCCTGGCGACCATCCTATGTCTGCTCATGCAGCAGGTCCCACTCGTTCTCCATTTACTTCCCGCAAACATGCACAACTACCTTATAGTCGACCCTCCCATGTGAATAGCACCATCCAGCGTATTCTGTCCCTCCCCGAGACTTGTCCTCCCTTTGTAACTCAGGTTCCTCGCGAAAATCGCGGAGTTTCCCTTTCCGAACGGCCAAGAGTCTCGCTGTCTTTCTCAGATAATACCGTAGAATCCTCTGCCTCGGCTGAGACCTCGTTTGTCTCCGAAAATAGATCTGGATCGTCTCGCGCTCGCCGCTCTTTGCCTTCTTCTGATATGCCTCATACTCCATCGCCTCCTTCGTCCCCGGAGTCTGTGATGATTATCGGTAACGATATGCAGGTCACGGTTCTCTACGCATGCGCTTGACCGATTCTGACGCTCCCCGCTATAATACAGGTTCCCATCTCTTTCCTTCGACAGAAAGTGAAATCCAGCCGAGTCTACGAAGATGATGGTGGTGCGTTTATGTTTTTGGATAATTAAAAGTGCCAACCGTTTTCTCTAGGCTGGATCTCTTGGGCTAGCTCTCCACCGAAGCCAATTCCTGCTCTTCATGGTCCTTTGTCCCTTCCTTACGCTCGCTGCCCGTCGTAAGTGACTGATGCCATGCTAGTCCCGTACTCAATGTCGTTTCAGCGGTGCCGAAGGAACTATTGTCGAGGGCGAGGACCTGTCTCGCATGATCTGGGGTCTCGGAATAGAAGATACTAGCGGCCAGCCAGCACACTCGCGAGTGAACTCTGCCCATCCTTCCCACAAGTCAACCCCTCAGCCCGCCTTTCCACCTCGTCTCCAAGCCCAGGCCCAGCGCAATTCTACGCATAATACCGCGTCTTACCTACATCATAATGCATCGACTCGTCACCAACTCCAGTCCTCGCAGGATCGTCTTCGTCCACCACCCGGTGGTAGTATCGCTACCGTTAACGAAGCCAGGAACCAAATCCTCCTGCATCAGCGCGCCTTGGAGTCCCTTGGCCCTCGTCATTCCAATTCGGACTCGTGGATCGAGTACGGCGCGCACGACGACTTGGTGGATCAGCTTGGCACATACGATGGGCGGCGCGGATTAGGATTTGATTGGCAGGAAACTTTAAGACACCAACACGAAATCGCGAACGACGGCGCCAGAAGCAAACCTTCGAATTCTCTGAAGCCGTCAGCACCCGTTTTTGTGCCTGCACGCCAACAAGCAACGCAGCAGTATCCCCGCATCTTCGTCGAACCCAGAATCCCACATACTATCAATCCCCCTCAACGTCTGACAGCAATTGAGATTGCTCAACAATTCCGCGCCCAACATCGTTCCCAGAATTCTTTGCCTACCCCGCCGGGATCTTCATCACCGCAGTGGACTCCCTTTATGCCCCACTACACGGATCCTTTCCCGCCCTTAGACATCCACAACTTGCTTCCCGCTAAACAACAGCCGAATTTCACCCACCAGCCGCTTCTGCGGGAACTCCTGGAATGCCCTCCTGATCCATCCGAGGAACTGCGCAAATTTGTGTATGATCAGATGTGGAATCCAGATTTGAACCGTGATTATACGAGCATCAACTTCGGCGACCCTGGCTTAATGCACCAGACTCCACCTCTCACTCCGCACGTCCCTTCCTCCCCTTCTCAATATCGCAACCCAATAATTGACATGTCGCCGTCGTATCCTGGACCACCTCCGAACAGCCCTTTGCCCCCGATTCCTTCGGCTCGTTCCACCCGCGTGCGCAATTTTGTCGCAGCCCCGCCGTCGCCTACTTCCCCGGACCCTCGTATTCAGAGCCGCAACCTCACTCGGCAGCCACGATCTGTCCCCTTTGCACGCATGCTTCAGCGCCGTCTATCCTCCGTTCCTGAAGAAGAGTCGGGCCATTATATGGAGCCTTGCTCTCCCCCACACTCGCCGCCGCCCCAAGCAGCTGCTACGACCCGTCCGCCCCGTCCGCCTTCGCATTCGCTTGCTGATTCGTTCCAATCCCGATCGCACCCCGGGCCCAGCCAGTGGCATGCCGGGCTGCCGAGTCCGGGTCGCAGCAACGGCTTTGCTCCGCAGACGAAAACGGCCGCTGCTGAGCTGGAGTCGGAGGAGGCGAGGTGGGGGGTACCGCGCGCTGGCGGCGGGGCAAAGGCTACCGTCAAGCTGCCTCTGAAGACGGCCAACTCGGATATGGCGTCGGATAGTCGCGGAGAAGGATCCGCAAAAACCGACGGGAGCGCCAGTGACGCTGCATGGGAGAAGGAAAACGGGAAACCGAGAAGAAAGGTCCGAAGCAAAAAGACGAAGGGCGGACGCGACTCGGACCGCGCTGTCGAGGATAACGTCTCTCCATGGTTGGCGGCGAGCCAGGGGATAGAGGCATGGCTATGAATCCCGCTTTGGAAGCATCACTCGTCCGTTTTCTCTCGCAATTGCCCTGGCAACTTTGTTCATCATCGATCGTCCATTCTCTCTCTCGCACACAATTCATCCACACGCAATTGTCCAGGAATCACTTGTAATGTAATAGACAACTCGTAGCTTTTTGTACCTCAGCCATATATAGAATAATCCAGCCACTTTGGCGTTTCGTTTTATTTTTTCTTTCCACTACAAGTACAAATAGAATTTGTGCGATACTGCGCTGTTGATATCGACCCGCACTTAACCGTACAACGTTTGGTCCGGGGGCGCCCCAAAGAGACCCTGCTTCCAGCTTCGGGGCTCCTTGAATCCGGAGATACTAAGACCAAACACCGCGATGACGGCGCTGGCCAACATAGCAGCGTCTGCCCTGTTGTCGCCTTCGAGAACGAATTGGAGGACAGCAGCCGTCGGCACTGATGACGGAGATTTCGAGAGAGTCTGTAGGATTCGGCGTGTGAGGCTTCCGCCCGGGATGAATGGTACGCCGCCGTCTGCTTTCGATTCGTCCGTGTCTTGAAGGGGGTGCTGGGGTACTGGCGACGAGTACTCTGGGATGGGGAGCTGGGCGAGACGTGCCAGTGGTGTGGATGACAGAGATCCAGCAGTGGGGCGGATTTGATACGTCGGTGTTCTGTATGACGACTTCATATCTCGCTCCCCAAAAAATATTGGGCCTTACAGCATTTGAGAGTCGGTGCGGTTGGATAGGTCCACTCCGGAAAGGAAGAGAGCTGAGGCCACGCCAGACGTTTCGATAAACTCAAGGAGAGTCCTGATGAACTCCTGCTTTTGAGACTAGGATGGGTTAGTGAGACCAAGGCAGATGCATATGAGGCAGAAGGAACCTTGAGAGCAGGAGATCTTTGCTGGACCACGACTATATCCAAGCCGGCCTTACCATACACTACGCCCATGCATAATCAAGAAAGATCGAGAGAAGCGGCCGGCACTCACGCTCAAGCGGCGTGCTCACGCCTACGCCGTCCTCAGAGGCGCCCACTACAGGTACCAGGCATGTAGAATCAAAAATTCCAATTCTCGCAAGAGACAAGGACGCTATGAGTAAATCCGCTGCTAATTGCGAGACATTGGCGGTAGAGACGACTGGCTAAGAGGGCCTTGTTAAATGGGCGGGATATGGAGCGACTTGGATTGACGGACGACTATGAGGGTCTTCCCTGTGAGCGGAACCGAGCTGTCTTTGGGATTGAAGAATACCATAGCCGAGATCGAGAACGCGTAAGGAGGACGCGTTTGTTATGCTTCACCGGCTGCGATAAATAAAGGAACCTTGAACTCAGCTTTGTGCCATTTCCGATGGATTCTGTGGGGGCAACATTTGACTAGCACCTGGCAACCCTGCTCGGATTGAGGGAAATACAAGATCACGCAATCTAATTATCTGAATCACAAATGCTTTTGACTCGACCAGACTGAGCTATAACTACTATGGTGACTCTTCCAGAAATCTCACCAGTGGACTGCCATGTCTGTGCAACAACCCCCGTGGACTCCTCCTCCGAGGCAACGTGACGACTCTGTTCTCAAAGTCTACAATTCTTTGACAAAATCCAAAGTCAGTGCTCTCCCGTCGCAATGCAATGACCTTATGGTTCAGCGTAGACTGAGTTTACTCCCCGCGATGGACGACGCGTCAAGTGGTACAACTGTGGACCGACGGTTTATGACGCTTCGCATATGGGACATGCTAGGTAGTCCCTCTAGAATACCTTGATGCGAACTACGGTGTTCATGCGCAGCACACAGAAACTATGTTACACAGGACATCCTGCGGCGCATCATGACCGACTACTTTGGCTATGATGTACATTTCGTGATGAATATAACGGACGTCGACGATAAGGTTACTACAGCTCTCGCCATTTCAGGCATGGTCTCCTCACCATCCTGTCTAGATCATTAAGCGCGCGCGCCAGAATCATCTCCTCGACAAATTTACAGGGGAAACGAAAGAAGTTTCAGCCGAGTTAATTACCCAAGTACATATCGCATGGCGGAAACATGTCCGAGAACAACTCCGGAAAGGTTTGCTGGAAGGCGACGTACCCAAGGAGGGCAATGAAGACGACGCTTGGTATCACCTTGTCGAGCTAGCGCAGAACAATGATTGGAGGCAGCAATGCATAAGAAGAGACGAAAAATTCGATATGCATTTTTCTTCCGCGGTATGGAGTTGCAATTGATAAATGCCTCTAACCCACTGACGCACACACTCAGAGTCAAACGTTCACAGCCCTTGAATTTGCTCGCGCTCAGTTGACTTCCGGTAACCATTCGCAGGAAGCCGCGCACAAACTCATCGCCGATTCCAAAGACATCCTTTCCCAGGCACTAGATGACCAGGTCTGTTCTGATCTCCAAACTGAGCCGCTCTTTTCTCATACCTTCGGAAAGTATAAATCAACGGTGACAGATCCTAGCATCTCCCGATCACTTGCAGCCTATTGGGAGGACAAATTCTTCGAGGACATGGCTCAGCTGAAAGTGCGCGAGCCCGACACCGTGACTCGAGTAACGGAGTATGTTCCCGAGCTTGTCTCCTGGTTGGAGAGACTCGTTAAAACAGGCTTTGCCTATGAGTCCGAGGGAAGCGTCTACTTCGACACCGATGAGTTCGACAACCGCCCTGGGCACGATTAAGCCAAGCTGGAACCCTGGAGCAAAGGTAACAGACAGTTACTTGAAGATGGCGAAGGTCAATCTGCATGGGTAGATACTTAGACCTTCCATGCATGCTAACATTTGACAGGTGTGTTGTCACAAAAAGCAGGTCGTCGCTCCTCAGACTTTGCGTTGTGGAAAGCTTCAAGAGCGGGCAAACCCTCTTGGCCATCGCCCTGGGGCCCCGGTTGCCCGGGATGGCATATTGAGTGCTCAGTAATGGCTAGTGCCGTCCTTGGAGACAACATGGACATCCACTCCGGCGGGATCGACCTTGCATTTCCGCACCATGACAATGAGATGGCGTTGTCCGAGGTGAATTTCGTAACCGTCAGTGGGTCTGATCAATTCTGATTTTACCAGGCGTACCACGGATGTGGTGCATGGGTCAACTACTTCATTCACACTGGCCATCTCCACATAGAGGGACTGAAAATGAGCAAGTCGTTGAAGAATTTCATAACCATCGATCCAAGTAATTCTCTCTCGTCCCTTGGTGGATGCTGAACGGAAACAACAGGAAATCCTCAAAAAATACTCGGCTCGACAACTCCGTCTCGCTTTCTTGACACAATTATGGAGCGCCAAGGTTGATTTTACAGACTCCTCGATGACGGGAGAAGTACGCAGCCTTGAGACGACCATAAATGTGACCTTTCAACGTTATATGTGCTTGGCCTCACGCTGAATGCTTTTTCTGCAGAACTTTTTCACGAATGTGAGCGCTCTTCTCAGCCAAGCCAGTGCAGACGGCACCAGGTCGGACGGATACCACCATTACGAAGAGCCAGAACGGGAGCTACGTACAGCGCAAGTACCGCACACTCAAACTTGTTCAACAGAATATTGAACAACCATCTCATGTAGACTGTATGAAGGCCAATCCGCCTTTCGCGCCGCCCTCTGCGACTCATTCAACACTCCCGCCGCGCTCGGTGTCATCAGAGACCTGATCACACGCACGAATGTGTATATCACGACCCGCAGCAAGGCGCTGAACGTCCAGCTTCTCGAAAACACGGCACGCTGGACCGGGCGGATGCTCCGCATGTTCGGCCTCGGTGCAGGCCCCGCCGCCGTGGAGGAGCTCGGATGGGGCGTGGAGGACGCGTCGGGGACTGGCGCCACTAACGTTTGTGTCTCTCCTCTAATACGCTTTCTTCTGCGGCTGATTAATTGGGCGATGATAGCGTGAAGTGGTGATAATGCCCTACGCCCGCGCGCTTTCCACCTTCCGAGACGGCGTACGCCGGTTGGCCGTGGGCAAGGGGGACAGCGCCGCTGCGCTGCAGGATTTTTTGGCGCTTTGCGATAGACTGCGAGACGTGGACCTGGTCCCGCTAGGCGTGGCGCTGGACGATCAAGCAGATGGGAGAGCTCTCGTCAAGCTCGTTCCCCCCACAGATCTCATCCGCGCACGGGAAGAGAAACGCGCACAGGCGGAGGCGAAGATGCTCAAGAACCAGCAGCAGCAGCAGCAACGGCAACACGCTCAACGGGCGGCGAAACTAGCAGAGGCGCGCATCGCCCCGCAAGATATGTTCAAACCACCGCATGTTCCTGAGGGGACGTACGGCTCCTGGGACGAAAATGGTGTCCCATTGACGGATGGAGAGGGCAAGGTGCTGAGCAAGAATCAGGGGAAGAGAGTCGCGAAGGAGTGGGCGGAGCAGAAGAAGGCACACGACGGAATTAAATAGCCTGGCATTTAGTTTTATGCCAAACCATAGCCGGCATGTCGTTCCTTTCGTTCTGTGTTAGTGAATTCTATAGGAAAAAGTGCAAAAGTGAGGCTCGGTCAGTAGTAGACCGTATCAAAGTGGGCTCGGCTCTGTCAGTAGTTGAAACAAGCCCTCGGTCAGTGGTTGAATTGGGCTCGGTCAGTGGTTGGGTTTGGGCTCAGTCAGTGGTTGGGTTTGGGCTCGGTCAGTAGTTCCGATGCGGGCTTGGTCAGTGGTTGGTTTGGGGCGCAATCATATTTTGGAACAAACGGAGCCTGTCGAGTCTGACGCGACGCGACGCGTATAGCTATCACATCACGCTACCGTGATCCAGTTCGCTAAGCACTCGCCCTCAACGCCCTGCCATGGCCCCAATGTCACTCGATTCTCTAGCTTTCCCATTCCCCGCTGAACCTCTGTGGCTTTCTCTAGACGCGACAAATACACCATCCACTCCAAGGCCGTCGTGTGCCAGGACGTCGAGCTGAAAGGCGACATCACCATCGGCTCAGGTCACCGCTCACTCATTCTACATAGGACTACCGCACACCGCTGACCGCGAGTATCCCGAACAAACAGGCTCAATAGTCCACCCGAAGGCGACCATCTTCGCGATTGCGGGGCCCATCGTCATCGGCTCGGGGTGCATCATCGAGGAGGGCGCGATTATCGTGAACAGGTGGGCGAAAGCTTCCCGGCGCAGCTACACAGCCCCTCAACGCCCCGCAGGAGGAAAGAAGTGATGCGCATCGGGGACGACAACCTCTTTGAGATCGGCTGCCGTACGCTTGCCCGTCCACCCGCCCCAAGAACACCCGGCTGACTGACTGAAATCCACACCGCAGGCGTCGAGTCTCCGACGGTCGGCGACTTCAACACCGTCTCGACCCGCGCGCGCGTGCACCACACCGTGCGCATCGGCTCGTACTGCGTCGTCGGCGCGGGCTGCCTCGTCGTCCCCACCGAGGACGAGTTTCTCGACGACTACACCGTGATATACGGCCCTGCCGCCGAGCGCCGGACGTGGAGCGGGCGGGGCAAAGTGCAGGAGGCGGATTTGCGCAGAAAGCACGCGGAGTACCTGCGTGAGATGCTGCCCAAGTTCAACAGGCTAAGGCGCGGGGAGGGGTCTTGAGCGCGGTTTTGGTTCAGTATATATAATCTAATGTCATTAATAATACGAGGATTCGCAGGGCACAGGTACAGTATATGTCGTGTCAAATGTGAGGTATATGTCCGTGTACATATGTGTCCGCGGCAACCCAGTCGTACCTCTCATGCGCCCATTAGGAGGACGGCACCACCCACAACACCGACTAGCGCGCTGACACAAGGTCCCCACCAGACCCCGGTCCGGGACAAGGCGCCGTTTTGCTGCTGCTGTGCTGCTTGGGCGGCTTGTCCGGTGACGTAGCTGGCGGTATATGCAGAGTAGTCGAGGACGGTGGCTTGGAACGTCTGTGCGGGGATGACGGTTGTTGCGAATGAGGGGGTGAAGGTTGCGATAACGGCCGTGGTCTCGCCGTTGGCGTCAGTAGTTGTGTATGTGAAAGGCGTGGGCGCCCCCGGAGTGCCCGTTGCCCCTGGCTGGCCGACGGGGCCCTGACCGCCGCCTGCGTCTGCCGCGGGAATTGTTTGACTGGTTCGTCCATGTTAGGTGTGGGTGTGTGCAGGAGAACAAGGGAACCAACATTGTTTGGGTTGTACTGTCGCCCTGGCCGTCTCCGGTGACGACCTCGACCAGAGTGTTCCCCGCCCTGGAAAGAAAGGCGCGGTGTAAATAGATAGACCAGAGTGCGAGCGAGGGCACTCACCTATCGGTTGTCGTTAATGTGGAAGCGATGGTCAGTAAGCTTAAGCGCATAGGGTAAGAAGACAGAATCGGTGCAAGAGTGGGTTACACGGACGTGACAGTGGTAGGAAGCCCATTCTCGTCGACGGTAACGTTCTCAACGATGACTTCGCCAACCCTAGAAAAGATTGAATTGGACAAGGCTGAGGGACGGAAAGCACAAGGCGCACGCGTCTGTGACAGTGACGGTCTGTGCGGCGGCAAAGGGCAGCAGGGCGATGGCGGCGAGCGCAAGGACTCTCATGGAAAACCGATGCATCGAGGACTGTGGTTGACGGCGAGTGGTGGAGCGGACTCGTGTTTGTTTCGCTTTGTCTCTTTGCCGTTCCAAGCCGTTCTCCAAAAATATCACAACTAAATATATCTCGGTGTTAACTGCTACCCAGTACTCAGACATTGGAGAACGCTGGGACCAGCTTGAGCCTCGGTCAACTACCCAACGTTATACGCCACGCTGGAACGGGTTTGCAGGGCTGGACACGCGTCAACTCTCAAACCTGCGGGGTTTTGAACCCGACATGTGGTGGGTACGGGTACCGATACGGGCTGGAAGCCCGCGTGTTGGCCGTATCTAACATTCCAAGTTGGACATTCCATAAATGTAACTAGGGCAAATGAATTGTTTTAAACAAACGCGCGTGTTTAGTGGCACATAATGTAGTTGGTGGGTTTCTTTGCGGTTATATATACATTGCTGAGGACTTGCTGACGAAACCATCGCGGAACGAACGACGATGGTGTATTATATCTTTTATAGGTCAAGCTAGGCGCCTATAAGGAGATTCAACCGACCGCACGGTTAAACAGCGCACAAGGCATGCCTCACTTCTCCAAATCTTCATCCTCGACTTTCCTGTACCCCGCATGTGATGATGACCCGCCAAGCACCCGGCGCAGCCAGCGCATACCCCCGAGCCACGCGAATATCCCCCCGCTTGCGGCGAGGAACACCAGGACGAGGAAGAGCAGGCGGTAGACCGAGGGCTCCGGGTCCTCTTCGTCCTCCTCTGTGACGCTCGCAGCAGGAGGAATAACAGGGGAACCAGCATGGGTGGTCGTGGGGAGGATTTTCTCCGCTGGGGTGGCTGCTCCTGTTGCCGAAGTCGTCGGTGCAACCGAAGCCTTGGGCGTCTCGGAGGTCTGGGCCGTCTCGGTGGTCTGGGGTGTCTCGACGGGGTAGTGTACGATATCCTGTAAGCAAGCACCACAATTTTATTTGTATGGGAATTTTATGGACAAGTAAGCTGATTAGAGCTCAGCGTGGATAGGGACCTCTTTTCCATCAGCATCGGTCTCGGTATCAACGGGGAGCTAAAAAAAATCGAGGTTAGGAAAGACATGGGATGTAGATATATGGCCTACCTCGCCCGAGTCTGCAATGATGACATCCTCCTTGGGCTTGTCTCCTGAGCCTTTGGGGACCTCCTCTGTTCATCATAGATTAGAATAATCCGAGGGCAGCCGTGGAGAACGTACCAATAGCCTTGACGACATCCATGCCATCAATGACCTTGCCGAAAACGACCTGGAACGAATGTCAGATACGAGCTACCAAAAAATGTACCAATCTCACATGCTTTCCATCTAACCAGCTTGTAACGACGGTGCAGATGAACTAGAGCCGGAAGCTAAAGCATAACATGGAAATGTCAAAGCACTCTGAACGTACGAATTGGGAGCCTGAAGAAATCTATGTCAACAAATGCGTAACGAAGGAATAGATATGTGTACCGTTGGTGTCCTTTCCAGCGTTAGCCATTGACAGGGTTCCAGCGCCGGTATGGCGAAGTTTGCTGAGTTAGTCCGTCAGAGCGAGAGACACTCTCGATATACAACGACGTACAAGTTCTCGTCCGCAAACCGGTCACCGTAGATCGACTACAGGAGATAAGATAATGCTTGCCAACCCCAGCTTGAACGTACCTTTCCGCCAGTGCCGTCGCCCCGAGCTTTTAGCAGTTAGTCCCGAATTCCGTCTTGTACATCTCCAACTTACTGAAGTCACCACCCTGGATCCTGTTTCATTGTATTAGCCGGCGACACAACAGCAGCAGCAATAGACCAACATAAAGTCCTTGATAATACGGTGGAACTTCGAGCCCTTGTAGCCGTACCCGAGCTCAGTGCCGTCCTTCTTGAATCCAGTCGTCAAGGCGCGGAAGTTCTCGACGGTCTTCGGAACGGTCTGGTACACAGGAGTGAGCTGCGGTAAATAACGAGTGGGAGGGTTCGCACTCCTCCGTAGAGACCCATGGTGACTGGGGCATGTAAGCAAACGAGTTAAACGCAGCAGGTTCTAGCACTGACTGCGGCCGAGGTCCTTGTCACCATGCTTGATGTCGAAGTAGACCTTGTGGGTGATTTTCGGGCCCTTTGCGCCCTCTGCGGCGCAGAAGAATGCGGCGAGCGAAACGAGCACGAAGGCAAAAGATAGCCGGGCGAACATAGTGAAGGTTGGGAAGAAGGAGAGTTTGCTAACGTGGCGTATTTCGATCGCGTAACCGTCGTCTCGTGATATTATTTATTTTTTGGCGCTTAGCGGGAACCATGGACGACCTTGTGCTGAACCTCGCCACGGACGACCATGTCGTTTCAAAACATTCTGGCGGAAACAAGGGAGGCAGATGGACGGATAGGTTCCTGGCTCATATGTTATTTGCAGCCTATTCGGGCTAATTTTTGTTACAGACTGAAAGCTAAACGGGTAGAAAAACGCAAGGCCAGGCCGACCGAAAAACAGTCTAATAAACCTGCCGACGAGTCTGATTCTCGTCCCACCAAGCGGCCGCGGATAGAGTCATCTGCGCCGAAGCCAAAAGCTGCACCTACTACCAAACCAAACCGCCCTCCGACCCAGGTCATCTCATCGCTGTTCTCTTACAATCCTAAAATAGAGGCACCAGTCAATGCCCCTGCACCCAAAGTTGCCTCGCGTCCCAGCAACGCCCCACTCGCAGACTCATCCAGTTTTTCTGGCCTGGGCCTCGATTCCTTAATAGCTGCCCACCTCGTCAACAAGATGAACATTGACAAACCCACCTCTATACAACGCGCAGTATTACCTGCTGTACTCTCTACCGCTTCTCAGGAAGCTGCAGCGCGGGACGTATTCATCCAGTCCCAAACTGGTTCCGGAAAGACGCTTTCCTTCCTGCTCCCCATAATTCAGGACCTCCTCCCCCTCAGCTCCCTCTCATACATTGACCGGTCCATCGGTACACTCGCCATCATCATCGCACCGACGCGCGAACTCGCGAAACAGATTTCGGACGTATTGGAGGCGCTTCTGCAGATGCGTCTGCGTCCAAACGAGGAATCCGCCGACGACCCGGGCGGCTCCTCCGCGCGTTTGACGCGCTGGCTCGTCTCCGGCCTGCTCACCGGCGGAGCCACCCGCACGCACGAAAAAGCCCGCATACGCAAGGGCCTGCCTATCATCGTGTCGACCCCGGGTCGTCTCTTAGACCATCTGCAAAACACATCGACGTTCAATGTTGCGAAATGCCGGTGGCTGGTACTCGATGAGGCGGATCGTCTTATGGAACTCGGTTTCGAGGAGACGATCACCGGTATCATTCAGGGTTTGGATGGGCGGAAGAAACTGGCGCTGCAGGCTATAGAGGAGGGAAGCAGTATGGAGGTCGGCGGATGGGACTGGGAGCGGCGGCGACGGACCATCCTTTGTTCTGCGACTATTCGCGAGGACGTCCAAAAGCTGGCAGGGAAAGCATTGATTAATCCCATGATGATCAAAGCCACAGCGGCCGAGCCCCTCACCGAGAAAACTGCGGCTGCCACCAGCGACCTTCCTAGCGTCACTCCGACAGAAAAATTCACCCCGCCCTCACAGTTGTCCCAGAAATACGTCGTGGTACCTCTGAAGCTTCGATTGGTGGCGCTTGTTGCGCTGCTGCGCTCTCTGATCGCCCAATCTCAGGCCCGCCGCGGTACGAAAATCATCGTCTTTCTCAGCTGTACGGATTCCGTCGACTTCCACTTTAATCTCCTCGGAGGCTCGAGCATGGGCGGAGAAGAGGAACCTGCGGCGGCTGCCAACGAAGATTCGGACGCCGACAGCGACGATGAGGCAGAGGCGTCTCAGCCCATCAGCGACAAAGTAGAAGTCAAGTCGTCCCTCCTCCCCGATACGTCGATATTCCGCTTGCACGGTTCTCTGCCCACCCCAACGCGTCTGGCATCGCTGCGCGGATTTTCGGGGTCGTCCTCGAAGGGCAAAGGGCCCACGCCGTCGAGCTCTGCTGTTATGCTGTGCACGTCCGTCGCCTCGCGTGGACTCGACATGCCCCTCGTGCGCGCCGTCATCCAATACGACCTTCCGACCGAGGGTGGGGCGACTGAGTACGTGCATCGCGTGGGGCGGACGGCGCGTGCCGGAAAAGGCGGTGAGGCGTGGAGCATGGTGTCGCCGAGCGAGTCGGAGTGGGTCAAGTGGGTCGAGGGCAAGATGCGCGGGGACGAGAGCGCCGCCGGCGACGAGGGCCGGAATATCACGCTCGCGGGCGTATCGGTCGATAACGTCCTGCGGAGCGGGTTCGGCGGCAAAGGGGGTGAGTTTGAGGCGCGCGCGACGGAGGTGCAGCTGGCGTTCGAGCGGTGGGTGCTGCGCAACAAAGAGGTCCGTGAATTGCACTTGTCTTGTAATTAATTCAACTAAAGCTATGGACGTAGAACGCGGGGGCCGCGCGCAAAGCGTTCCTTTCGCACATGCGTGCGTACGCCACGCATCCGTCGAGCGAAAAACACATCTTCCACGTCCGTCACCTGCACCTCGGCCATCTGGCCAAGTCGTTTGCGCTCCGGGATGCCCCCAAGGCGGTTTCCGGTGCAGGCGGGAATAGTAAGGCTCCGCCGCGGAAAGAGAAGGAGCGGGAGCGCAAGCCGAAGAAAGTGGCGGTTGCCGACGGCGCCGAGGGCGTGCCCGCGACGAAGAAGCGCGCGAGGGAGTGGGAGGTTGACCACAGCGGCGAGGCGGAGAGGCGCATGCAGGAGGTGGTGCGGTCGCAAGGACGGCTGACGAAGAAGGGTGGCGTGATGATGAGCAGCGGGGCGTCCGAGTTCCAAATCGCCGGCGGAGCAGCGCTTGAGCGATTGGTGGGATCGCGATAATGAATGGGGTGGTGTGATTATGTGCATGTATCTTCTCCCTGAGAAATGTGATGGTCCGCTCCTAGATCGCTGCTGTCGCTTTGCCTTACACTCTATGTCTGCACCCAAGCTACGCGTGGCTATATGGTCGGTCGGTCTTGTTTTATTTGCGGTATGTTGACCGCCACTCAGTGGCGGGGGAATTGGCGGTCTCTGTCTCGCTGTCGCTCTCTCCCGGTATGCTCACATTCAAGTCGATGTCTATGAGGGTGCGGGGCGCTTCAGAGAAATCGGTGCGTGGTCTCAGTATTTCTATCTCTTCCAAGAACCCCCAAACTCTAAAACTAAATTAAGGCGCGGGAGTAATGATCTGGGCGCGGACCTGGCGGATTCTGGAACTACTCGGTCTCGCGGAGCAGTTTATCAAAGTCACAGACATACCACCGAGCCCCGACGTGGGTGCGTATCTATACGATTTTTGTAGACGTTCAGCTTGGAATTTCATCTTATGCTAGCGACAGGGTTCGAATACCGGCGCTCCGACCGGAAGGATGGGTTCAAATGGAACTGGGTAGGGATGCCATACGGCTGCATTCGGTTCCACCGCGCGCACTTTCTGGACGTGTTTGTGGACAATCTTCCACAGGGTCTCGCGCATTTCGGGAAGCGGCTCGTCTCGTACGACAAGCGGGCCGGCGGCGAGATTGGATTGGCGTTTGCCGACGGAACGAGCGCGGTGTGCGACCTGCTTGTAGGCTGCGACGGGATTAAGTCGGTTGTGCGTGCCCAGATGTTGCGTGCCAAGGCGGCAGAAGACGGGCAGCCCGGCCTCCTGGCGCTCATTGAACCCAAGTGGACGGGCAGTATTGCGTACCGCGGACTCATTCCCTCCAAGGACCTCCCGAGTGCGGATGGAGTGAAGCACAGAACGCTAGTGACTCCAATGATGGTGGTTTCCTTCTCTTTGCTTTGTTTTCAGCGTTTCTGACGCCTAATAGTATTGCGGGCAGAACAAGGTGAGGATTCAGAGTGGGATGGAGAATATCTGCTGACGCAGATGACCAGCATATTGTCGCTTATTCGATATCGCAGGGCAACATCATCAATGTTGTTGCCTTTGCATCGGAATTGGACAAAGAGGACCAGGACTACGGAGAAGAATGGGTCACTGACTGCACCAAAGACGAAATGCTCCAGGTTGGTTGTTTTCCTCTTCGGCTTTGGGCGGTGAAAGATATCCACAGTGTTTCAGGGGCTGGGAAACTGAGGCGTTGGCGCTGCTCGAGGTTGGCCTTTTAAAATTGAACTTGGAAAAATTGTTGACCAGGTCTACATAGCCCGTGGAGAACCCGACAAAGTGGGGAATTCACCATCTTAAAGAGTTGCCGTTCTACGTGGCGGATACAGTAGTGTTGTTGGGTGATGCGGTAAGAGTCTATGGTCGTGTGCACATCCCTGTGCTGATAATGCTCCGCAGGCCCATGGGATGTCCCCGCATCTGGGATCTGGCGCAGGTCAAGCAATTGAGGTAAGGCTTCGGCGACCATATGTTGAGGAAATCTCAAGCATCCGCAGGACGCATACGTCCTTGCCAGTGTTCTTGGCGCCGCCGCAACAAATAATCTTGATCAGGCGCTCGAAGCATACCAGCGGACGCGACTCCCCGTCGCAAACCACGTCGTCAAGGCGTCGTTCGAGTCTGGTAAGATGTTCGAATTCAATAGCCCTTTCGCAGAAGAGTACAGCACGCTAGGGCCCGCCATTGGACGACAGTGGGCATTTCTGACAGAGAGCACGCCGGAGGGAGAAGCGGAAAAAGTGGTGGGAATTCTCCGGAGCCTCGAGAAGGACAAGGATATTTAGGATCCCAGGCAGTCGGAAATAGACAGTTTGCCTCATGTCCAGGTTGGACGCGTTTTGCGGGGTATGCGGGGCTGAAGGGGAGCCTAAGTCCATAAGGAACCAAGACCGGGCAGATGAAGGCAGGTGATCGCGGAGAGCAAAGACGCGTCGCTTCCTGTATTACATGTGACAGCGCCCGCCCCGATAGAACCGTGAAGCCATTCAGGATTATAACAGGCGTACTGACGCTGCGATACGGCCTTTACCCACGATGCTCTCTCTCCTCGCTCTCGCTGGGGCTGCCGCCGGGCTGATCCATAGCAACAACACGATTTCCCAACCGAACACCGATTCCTCGCAAGCCAGCCTATTTGCATATGGGTGTGTAATCTTTGGCTGTGTGGCTTTATACTCACGGACACACTGTCTAGGTTCCCAGACTGTGTGAACGGGCCGCTGAAGGTCTCTCTAGACGCTGGCAGACGCTTTCGATACTAAGCTAAACGCAGGATAATCTGGTGTGCGATACGTCCTCGGATCCTGTTGCCCGCGCGAAAGCCGTTATTGCGCTTTTCACCGATGAGGAGCTTATCCACAACAGCGTCCACGAGTCTGACGGCGTCCCTCGTCTCGGATTACCACCTTATAACTGGTGGTCAGAGGCTTCGCATGGCGTGGCCTGGACGGTTGGTTTTTGCTCGCTGCTCTCGCAATTCTTGATTAACACGCACGTACAGGGTCCTGGTGTTAGCTTTGCCGAAAGTGGACCATTCAGCTATGCGACCTCAGTCAGTACTTATTCACGACCTTTCATTCGCTCATCGTTCCCAGTTCCCCCAACCCATTATCTTGGGTGCTACATTCGATAACGACGTGGGTAACAGAATACTGTGTCCTTCACATCACACTGATCCAAGTCATAGCTTACCAAAGCCGTCGCAACAGTAATCAGCACAGAGGCCCGCGCGTTTAACAACGTCCAACGCGCCGGACTTGACTACTTCACCCCCAACATCAATCCCTGGAGAGACCCTCGTTGGGGACGTGGCCAGGAGACTCCAGGTGAAGATGCATTGCACACTGCCACATACGTCTACCACCTGGTCGACGGCTTCCAAGGCGGAATCGACCCAGAGCCGTACGTCAAAGTCATTGCCGACTGCAAGCACTTTGCCGCGTGAGTCTAATTCTAGTTGTAATTTTACAAGGTATTCAATCGTTTTTATAGGTACGACATGGACGACTGGGATGTAAGTCCCGTTTAGTTTTAACTTCACAAGGTATTCAATCGTTTCTACAGGGCATCATCCAGCGCCAGTTTGACGCGATTGTCACGACGCAAGAACTCAGCGAATATTACCTCCAGCCATTCCAGAGCTGCGTGCGCGACGCGAAAGTAATGAGTGTCATGTGCTCGTACAATTCGGTCAACGGCGTTCCCGCGTGTGCCGACAGCTATCTCTTGACAACGGTCCTGCGCGACTACTGGAAGTTCGGCGAGGACCGATGGGTCGTGTCTGACTGTGATGCAGTACAAAGTATTGCAGACGAGCACAACTTTACTTCGACGTATCAGGAGGCTGCCGCTGTCGCAATCAAGGCCGGCACTGACATCAACTGTGGGAGCATTTATTACTTTTACCTCCAGGACGCACTGGATCAGGGCTTGGTCGTACGAGCCGATATCGAGAAGACGCTCGTCCGGCAGTATGCCTCCCTTGTAAAGTAAGCCCTTGGTTTACCTTTTGCACGCGCTGGATACTATTAATGCGCTGCAGGCTCGGATACTTTGATTCTGCCGACAAGCAGCCTTACCGGAAGCTCAGCTGGGACGATGTGAGCACGCCCGCGTCGGAGAAACTCGCATACACGGTCGCAGCCAATGGCTTCGTGCTACTCAAGAATGATGGGACGCTCCCGCTCAAGAAATCCCTCAAAAAACTGGCTATCATCGGGCCCTGGGCCAACGCCACCGAGGGGATGCAAGGGAACTACTACGGGACCGCGCCTTTCCTTATCAGTCCGCTCATGGGTGCCATTGCTGCCGGATACGACGTAACATTTGTGGCGGGCACCTCGAGTGTCTTGGATACTTCGACGAACGGCTTTGCCGACGCAGTCGCGGCGGCGAAAGCTGCTGATGTTGTTGTCTTCGCAGGCGGGATCGATGAGTCAGTCGAGGCAGAGGGTCTTGACCGCACCACCATCGTGTGGCCTGGATCGCAACTCGACCTCATCAAGGCGCTCGCCGGCGTTGGAAAGCCGTTTATCGTCTTACAGTTTGGCGCTGGGCAAGTAGACGATAGCTGGCTGTTATCCAGCAAAGCGGTATGGAATCAACAAAGCAGTGCTTTCAACTCCTCACAATTGCCTCTAGGTTAATGCGATCCTTTGGACGGGGTATCCCGGACAGAGCGGCGGAACGGCGATATTTGACGTCCTTCTCGGCAATGTCGCCCCTGCAGGTCGTCTCCCGCTCACGCAGTACCCCGCCGAATATGTCGCGCAGGTTCCTATGACGGATATGAACCTCCGTCCTAACAAGGCCACTGGAAACCCCGGCCGAACCTACCAATGGTACACCGGAAAGCCGGTGATCGAATATGGCTTCGGGCTGCACTACACAAAGTTCGCGCTTCAATGGCAGACGCAACCCGCGGTCGTATACGACATCGGAAAACTCGTCGCAAACGCGCGCCGCGCCGCGCACCTCGATGTCGGCGCGTTCGACACGTTCGGCGTGACGGTCCGCAATATAGGTCATACCACGTCTGACTTCGTGGCGTTACTTTTCGTCAAGACCACCGCCGGGCCCGCGCCCCACCCGAATAAGGCGCTTATCGGGTATACGCGTGTGCACCGTGTGGGCGCTGGTTCGGCGGCGACCGCGCGGATCAGCGTTCAGTTGAACCAGATTGCGCGCACGGACAAGGGTGGGAGCGCGTGGCTCTACCCGGGTGAGTATACGCTGAGCCTTGACGTGCCTGAGCAGCTCACGCACCGCTTCGTGCTCGTCGGCAAACCTGCGCAGCTGACAGACTTCCCCGCGCCGCCCCCGGCGACGGCGCCCCCCTCGTGAATACCTTTTATTTCGGGCTTGCGGAAGAATGATTGATATATGTGAATCAGTTTTGGGCAGTCAGACGACGCTGAGCATGAGCTTCTTCCGGCTGCAGAACAAGACATGGTGCAGGATGATACGCGTCCTGCGCAAAAAGTCCTCGATCAAGGCGGTGAGTGCGCATGCGGGCCTTGCTTCGGCTTCTTGACTTCTGGACAGATGCTCCTGGCCGACTGGCGCATGACCTCCTTCGAAGGCAGCAGAGATAAGCGCATCCTTCGAGCTCCTTCAAGCGCGATGAGCAAATCGGCAAACGGTGATCTCCATGTGGTGCTGGAGCTTGACGGCTTTAATTTTTGCATTCGCCGAGGTTGTTACGATGTTGAGAGGTTGGAGGTATCATTATTGTATTTTATGTATGTGTTCAGAGCTGTGAATTGTGTAGGAAGAAATAAAACAGTGGAGAGGTTAGAGGGAGACACCGGGGTAAGTCTCCACGAAAGCAACGAGGTGCTACGTATTTCCCCTGAGCAGAAGAGACGTATACATACAGCCAACTGTTTTGTCGAGTTTCTACCGCACCAACGGACTACATGGTTCCTCCGTCGGACTATTGACGAAAATAGAAAGTATTGTCCCGCCATTGGAATGCCTCGGGAGCATGTTGGAAAGGGGGAAGGGAGTAGAGACGATGAGTGTTGAGGAAGAAAAAAGAATGACAGGAAGCAGGGAGTACTACGATTGACAGGAAGTAGAAAGGAGTACGGCAGTAATTAATGCTCGCGCGCATTTCCCCATGGGCAACCCATACCATGAGAAAGACTTCGCCTTCGCCGACCCTGTTGGTTGACAAAATTCTTTCGAGCGGGAAACACGTTTTAAATTTTAGTGGATGCTAAATACAATAACATTACAAGAATAATATTATCTCCTCACCGTCCTTGCGATGCGGCGGTGGGTGTCATTTGCGGATCATAATTAGTTGACCAGTTGAATCCGGGCCCGGTCTTTTTCTCTATATATGCATCCCAATCGGCCAGATTCCTGTGGATGTTTGTTGAGGACAGTTTCTCCGGACAAAAAATAATATTGTGCTTACCCGAAAGTCGCAGGCGCCGCTCCCCACATCGACACAAGTGCATCGTCGACCATCATATTTGCGAGTCCAGTCGTGTCGCTCCAGTGGTCAACAGATTGAGCGAGACCGGTGGCATTATCGTACTTGGCTGTAGCCGCGAGTAGTTGCTCTATCGACATTCCAGCTTGTTCAGCAGTAATGGGGTCGCTGGATAGAGGCATGCCGCTCCAAAGGTCCATAGTGGGCTGCGGCTGTTGTGATTGCCGTGGGAGAAGGGATAATTCGTCGAGGATGGGGGAGAACACAGTGGAAGAGGTATCTGATATTTGGGGAGTGTTTTTGGGCTCTGCTGTGAACATTGAAGCTTCCTTTGCCCTTGCTTCTTCCATGGCTTTTTTTTGAATCGGACACATGTCAATGGGAGTGAAATCGGCATGCACTACAGGGTCTGCCGGTTTCTTGGGCACGTATTTGGCGGGCGGTGGACCATCCCACGACTGCAACTCTTGAAGCAGTTCCCACAATCGACCAGCTGATTGCCATCTGAAATCGCTGAGCGGCTGTCTTAGTGGAAACGACAAGAAATGTACCTTGTTTCCTGGAACTTGAGAATCCTCATGGATGAACTCACGTGAGCTAACTCTTTGCCCACATCGATCGGCAGGCCAGCTCGCTTGACCCCAAAGAGATTGAGGAGAAGGACGACACCGGCTACGAAAACGCCAGTCTCACGGTAGAAAGTTGGTACATTCCTTTTTAATTTAAAAGAAAGCTGAGGCGTACCTGCACGTACGGAAGAGCTACACGCTGCAACCTGGTGACCCACACATCTACGACGTGAATAACCGAGCGCGCGGCGCTAGTGCAAATTGCTAAGGAAGGGAAGGCGAGTATAGTGGGCTGGTGAATGTATGGCCGATGAATCTAACAAGCAAGTCAGTAATCTTACACCCAGGGTCGCGAGAATCCTACCGTTATCTGAAGGTTGTAATACATTGCATGAAGCACCGCAGATTGATCGAAAAAGACTCCAGTTCGGTTAGGATCCCACCGCACTACAAGCGTAAGCCAAAAAAAATGAGAATCGAGCAATTGTCCCTCACGATGGTCCGGGAGACCGCCTAGAAATTCGTTCATTGCGCTGTCGAGCTCGGCAACAGCACGCTGCTCCCAATCGGAGCCGACCAGACCCATGAGAACCCGAGACTTATTCGACGCATAAAGGCGGCGAAGAGTTGAGCCCAGGATTTCGCAGAGCCGGATGTGGCAGACGAAAAAAGTGATGAGAGAAGGCTTCCCCGGAGGTTGCTTGAAAGCCTGTTCCGGATCTGGATTATCCCAGTATTCGTCGTCGACCTGGTCGACGTTTCAACACCATAACGAAGAAATATCAAGGTTGGATTAATTTACCTCGAGCGGTAGTTCAACATCGTAACTAGATAACATAAGTGAGAGCATAACAAAGAAGGGTGACGACAACATACTCTTCAACGTGAACCGCGGACGGTCGTCCGAGGAAGGAACAGACCGTTCTGTCCAAAGAAAGCAGACACCTACACCCAAAGTGTCATGAGATATCAAAAACTGTGATCCAGCAACAAACCAGAATGCCCGTTTCCACAGCTCATCGTCGGCGGTGAACTTGTGCCCGTCACGCTTTCGTCGATGCTCACCACGCTCTTGGATAAAACGGATACCCAGACCCTACACCATCAAAACTTCCATAAACCCTTTGTAGCAAATTACTGTGCTTACGAGGTATAGCCACGACGCCTGAGGCGAAGATGTTCCCAGAGTGAACAAAGTTATGAGCTAAGAAGAGAATAAACAAAAGAGGGTGGCGAATCAGGTTTTGAGACGCACGCAGTAAAGCTGGACCTCATATATTGACGGTTCGTCAAAAAGTGATTTTCGGATCATCTGAATTTGGTTAAAAAATGTCCAACCAGATGAAAGGGTGGAGTTGGATCCTGGGACGAAAACACGAGGGTCCTCGGAGTACTGGGAAGATCGTAAGCCTCAAAGATAGCCAATCGAGATGAAAATCGCTTGCTCGAGATGCCACAGCTAGAACGGCGAGTACCGTGGCCCCGAACCGACAATCAGTCAAGTGACGGCCTTCCACCACAGAGCGCTCAAATGAAGGCCGATGCAAAAGTGGAAAAGTGGGATGCAAAACGGTGAAGTAGATACTGATGAGAGAATTCATCTGTGGTGAGGATGTTAATGAATAGCAGCAACTACACTGTAGATAAAACGCACCAGGTCTTGGTCTGGGAAAACATATTGAGGGGTTTCGCTCGCGGGTGCCTCTTCCCACTAAGAAATATCAGATGCCATTTATGCCGGTATACACGAACTGACCGGCCGGATGTTCCAGAATTCGGGACGCCTGAACTGCGCCACTACGGATCGGCCCATGTAGTCTTCCTGGACAGGGATTCAGACGCAGCGAGGAATTGATCACTTTGACTCACCTTCACCAGGATCGCGTTCTTCATAAGCATGAAGCCACTAGAAGAACCAAAGAACCTGTGCTTCAGGGATCCCAACTCAAACTGTCGAAAACGTTCCGCCAGCTCGTCATGTGAGAGATCCTCCTCAGGAAGGGATGGAGGTGTAGGGGAAGCATCATTGGGTGGACTGGGATACTTGATCACAGATGTCGATGGTAACGCCGTGGAGGCGGTCGCAGTGTCAGGCTGCACCTGTAGGAAGACGGTTAACCAAGACCAATGCACCAGCGAGAAACAATACAGTGCGCAATTTGGCTTCTAAGACGGAAAGTTGCTGCTGTAACTCCTCAACATGTCTTGAGTATGTGTTAATGAATAACAGGGTGTATACATTAAATAGGACACACTTGTTTTTGGGGCCACGCTTCCTGACTGGTTCAGTGTGCAGGCATTCGGCGTTGAAGGAAATGCACGAGCTGCATCGCCCATTGGGCATGTTGGCGCTATCGCCTGAAATTAACAAAACTTGAATTTATATACATTCCGACGTGAAATGACCGTCCTTACATCGGACTGCAGTGCGAAGATTAGCAAGATTCAAGTGAAGTTGTGAAAAACTGACTCTTCCTCTTTCGACAGGTATCGCAAGACCTTTGGAGTCTCCGTTTTTTCTGGGGGCCAGCGTCAGGCTGCTTGTCCCAAGATTCAGAGTGGTCTTCGTCGGACATTGTAAATTCAAAGCAGCACAGAGTATATGTGGATTGACACGGAAGTCCTAGTAATGCGTGGAAGAGTAGTACTAGTCTAGCAAGCAGTGTAAAGAGGAAAAGAGACCAGAGCCGAAAGATTCGCGGTCTCGGCTGGATATGTGTCAATCGAACTTACAAACACCCCGCCGCAGCTCGCCACCAACTTCTTCTAAGTATTCTTATCGAATCGAATTGGATCCCTGGGTGCGTTCTCTCGGCCATGTCGCCGCCAATTTTCTCATCGAGTAACTCGATTTTGCTCACTCTGTGGTCAACGACTCAATGGCCCTGACCCGTCGCTCTCCTCAAGACCGTATGCTGTTGGTTATTCTTCGCGATGTTGATTCCTTACTGGTGACTTTGTCTGGCCTATGAATGAATATGGGGTGTGCTCAGTTGATTCAGTTGGACTGTGTACCGTGGCGCAACTGTCTACCGACGCAATTTTCCTAGATCCGGGCCCTTTTCCCTAAGCACACAGTTTCGGCGGAAAATGGTCTCCTTCAGCGTGCGCATCTTAGTTTAGAACTGACGAAACAACGATCGATTGGATGATCGTGATAATTATGAGGTCGACTTCTCTGTACGCTCATTCCAAATGTATACCTTACCAGAGGTCATTATGACTTCTTCTGCGTGAAATAAGTAAATGTGTGGGTTGATTCGGCCCTACGCGAACCGGACCCCGGTGCGCACAATCCGAGCGCGTTGATCGACCACACCCTTCTTTTCCTCATGCTCTTTCCTCGAGCGTTGAGAGCTCTGACCCCGCGCCAGCGCCTCGCTCTTCCTCGACTCCCCTCGCACAAATTCGCCCCGGTATTTGTCCCCAGGTCCATCCGTGCCATGTCCCACCACGCTGGCGAATCGACTTTGCGCCCGGAGCCCGACAAGGTCCTGCAGGACATCGCAGACTATGTCCATAGCTACAAGATCGAGTCTGACCTCGCGTATGAGACAGCGCGTCTCTGCCTCATCGACACAATCGGCTGTGGTCTCGAGGGTTTACGGTTTCCCGACTGTGCAAAACTTCTGGGACCGGTTGTTGAAGGCACCGTCGTTCCGAACGGTAGGTAGCTCATAATATTCTCATCTACGCGACATCTGACTCTAGCTTGCAGGAACAAAGGTTCCGGGCACGAATTACCAGCTGGATCCCATTCGCGGAGCATTCAACATCGGCACCATCATCCGCTGGCTCGACTTTAACGATTGCTTCTTGGCTGCAGAATGTACGTCGGCAATTCAGACTCAATCTTGTCACTCATACAATGTCTCAAAGGGGGGCACCCGTCCGACAATCTGGGAGCAATTCTCGCCGTCGCCGACCATCTGGCACGTCAAGGGCAGCCTCTGACCGTCCGCGACATTCTCGAAGGCATGATCAAAGCCCACGAAATCCAGGGCTCCCTCGCACTCCTCAACTCCTTCAACCGCGTCGGTCTAGACCATGTGGTTCTCGTGAAAGTGGCCTCCACCGCTGTTGTGTCCAAATTGCTCGGCTTGAATCGCGACCAAACCATCGACGCCGTTTCCCAAGCTTGGGTAGATGGCCAGTCACTCCGCACCTACCGGCACGCTCCCAACACCGGTCCCCGCAAGTCTTGGGCTGCAGGCGACGCGTGCTCCCGTGCGGTCAACCTCGCGCTCCTCGTCAAGAAAGGCGAGAAGGGCCTCCCGTCCGTGCTCACAGCAAAGACTTGGGGTTTCTACGATGTCTTGTTCAAGGTGAACCAAAATTTGCCAGCTTGGTACACGACCTGAACTTGCGCGCAGGGCAAACCTTTCGAGTTCCAAATTCCTTACTCTTCGTACATCATGGAAAACGTCCTGTTCAAAATCTCTTACCCGGCCGAATTCCACGCCCAAACCGCCGTCGAAGCTGCTCATATCGTCCACGACAAACTCAAGGCACTGGGAAAAACCGCCGAGGACATCAAGAGCGTCAGAATCCGCACCCAGGAGGCTGCCGTGCGCATTATCGACAAGCAGGGCCCGCTGGACAACTTTGCGGACCGAGAGTGCGATTTTTTTTAGCTATGCTCCTGTCAATATGCTCACATGCACATTACAGCCATGCCATCAACTACATGGTCGCGTACCCGCTCATCTTCGGTGAACTCACGTCCGACAGCTAGTATGTTTTTTTTCTCTCAGTGTCCCGCGCCGACTCACCATTAAAAGCACTGACGCGTCCGCGGCGGACCCCCGCATCGACGCTCTCCGTGCCAAGATCTACTGCGTGGAGGAGAAGCGGTTCAGCGTTGATTACCACGACCCCGAGAAGCGTTCCATCGGAAATGCGCTCTTGGTTGAATTGAATGACGGAACGGTCCTTGACGAGGTAGAGGTGGAATACCCTGTCGGGCACAAGCGGAGGAGAGCGGAGGGCACCCCGCTCTTGATGAACAAGTTCAAGAGGTGCTTTTCAAGCCTTTTCTACTTGACATTTCTAACGCCCTTACAGACACATTTCGCACCACTTCGACGAGTCGCACCAGAAGAAGTACGCTGAAAATCTAATTGCCAGTCGGCTTCTCATTTCTTTTGCAGGATCCTCGACACCGTATCCGATGCGCCTTCGTTTGCCAAGTTGCCCGTTGACAAGTTTACGGATCTGTTTGTTAAGCCGTGATTTGTTCAACGATGAATATGAAAATATGCTTCGCGCTGCGTTCAAATTTCCGAAAAGCAAAAGATTGCATTTATGCGCCAAACAAAATACAGATTGATACAATAACAAGGTGCGTAACATATGGAGTATAAGATAATACACGGTGGGTGGGGTATATGGTGGGGATCGTGATCATGTACCGTGGCGACCAAGGCCTGCGGCACTCCTGCTGACGTCGTTCGCCACAGCTTGTTTCGCCTTGGCGCGTTTATGTCTAGATTATCTGGTCAGCAACACGATCGTTAATAACCACCTCGGACGACTCACTCTTCAGCTGCTTCTCGCTCCAGGAAACGAACATGCTCCTTTGCCTCCTTCACCATGGCGCGCGCCTGAAGCAGCGCGGCGTCAGCGGCGGCTTCAGCTTTCTCAGCGATGCCCAATTTCTCGCGTGCAGCTAGGACTGTAGGGTCTTTGTGGACATTAAAGTTATTGCCGCCGAAGAGCCCTCCTCCTGCTGCCCGGCCGCTCGTTCCGCTGCGCACGCTGTTGCCAGAGCTGGGGTGACCAAGACTAGACTCATCGGATGAGCGACGACGGCCGAAGAAGCCTCGGTTGTGGTTTGTGTTTTGGACCGGTTCGGGAGACACGGAGCGGTTGTTCCGCGCGAAGATGCTGCCCTTGCGTGCAGGAGGCTGAGCGACGGGCTCAGGCTCGGGGTGGGACTTGAAAAGGGGCATTGGCACTGCTTGGAGTCAGCTGGAGTTTATGTGGCTGGTGAGGGAACTAACGAGGATTTACGAAAGGTGGAAGGTTTGTAGGTGGAGACGTGTTGTAAGGTGAAGTCGACCCCACCTTACTTTTATAGCGTTCGGAGTAGTTGCTAAAAGCACGCGGAATGACGTCCTCTGTGGTGCTTTTTTATGAAGTCATTGGGGCGGACGCACGAGTTGTGATTGAATCCCAGTCTAGATGGGGAATGGAGAATAAGTACCGTATAAAGCAGCAGAAACTTGTGGAAAGGTCGCGCAAGACTTGGTTTTTGTTTAAACATGCCTTCCAAAGGCGTTCGGCATCTTCGGGCCGGCAAGTATTCGTGGTCTGTGCGTGGGGTATCGGAGTTTGAAACGGCTGGGTGATCGTAGTCAGCCGGTATTTAAGGAGTTTACGGCTCTTTCCTGACCCCCACCACGGCCCCGCCCACCAGTGCCCGCCGTCGGTTTACAGCACAATGTCCAATAAGATTGTGGTGAGCTGCTTAGCGATATCATCTGGCAGTAGCTCGGTCAGGTAACGCATTTTCAATGAGCCCACCATATATCGCTCTGTCATAGACGATGTTATGGCGTCTATTAAGCACGAATTTGAAGAGTATGGTGTGGCAGAGGACGTCCTCGCAGAACTCCAGCATGTCCGTAGCCTTTCTCTTCGTCTCTCAATTTTCCTTGACTCAGCTGGGTATTTTATGGGATAGAAATGGGAACACAAGGTCATTGCCTCCCGTGTCGCAGAGTTCGAGCCTCCAAACCCTCCTGCTCCTCATTTCCCGCCTCATGCCATGCAAATGATGCCTCAATATGCCCCGGTCCACCACCCATATGCCCCGCCGCCGCCGCCGCAGATTGCTCAGCCGTCCCAGTCCCAGTCCCAGTCCCAGTCCCAGGTCAAGTCAGAACCGGTCGATAACCGATACATGTTGAACAACGCAAGCTACACGCTGCCACCCCTTCCTGGCCCAAAGCTTAACGGTGCCGGTGCTAGACCGAACCCCGGTGGCCAAACAAGCGTCCTCTCTTTCCCTCCAGGCCCTCCTCAAGGGCGCGCGCCAGCCATTCCTCAGGTGGATGGGCCCTCGGACGATTCTGACGACTCGGCAACCCCTCCTCCACCGTCATATGCGCCGCGGACGGCGCACCCGTCGTTGCCCCAGCCACAGGCTTCGTCTTCGGCAGTTCCGGCTGACTCGGAAGCGATAAACAGTGATTTGGATGACTCGGACACCGAGGACGAAGACATCGAGGACGGGGCTGGAGCCAATACTGACATTGTATTCTGCACCTACGACAAGGTCTGTCCCGGAAAGCTGGACGGGTCGATTGTTGATTCATTTCCCCAGGTTGCGCGGGTAAAGAGCAAATGGAAATGTATCCTCAAGGACGGGATGATACACGCGAACGGAAAGGACTACCTCTTCTCGAGGTGTACAGGGTGAGTGGTTCTTCGTTCTGTCAGTTGGACAACTGCCGATCACCCGCGAGCAGTGAATTCGACTGGGTTTAGAGGTTTTGTGGTTCTAGAATAGTCTGATGGATTTTATGTCCGGACTCTCTGCTTTACCTCACCCGTTTCTGCTCCCTTCCTCATCGCACTCAAAATAATCACATAACTAGCAAAAAAGTTTTTCGTCTACACTAACTTGCATATTTTTTCTTATAAATGTGTGAATAAGCCTCATAATCTGATCGAGTCCGAAGATCTACGGTTTGAGGATACAAATACAGCGTTAGCTTTAGGTGGGCGGCCAGTGCCCGACATGAGAAGTATCGTACATGCGAGTCCGGGGCCGATTTGATTTTCTTCTGGCGGGGTGGCTGAGCTGGTTCAAATTCACGAACGATTCAAATTCCTTGGAGATCCCGACCCGAGCCTTCCAAAAGACGTCGATATTCCGATTTCCTTTTATGTCGCATTGGCGTTGAGTCTGACTCATCGTCTCCGACTCAGCTTTCCGGATACCCGGTCAGGTGACTCACATTTCTCGCGTCGCATGGGCGTCAATGGGCGACAGTCAGGAAATGGTTCGACCGCAAAATCCTACTTATATGCTTTTGATTCCGCCCGATGAGTGCATTTTACCTGCAATATGCAGTCCACAACCTCGACGGACCATTCCCGCTGGCGCCTCAAGCTGGGACCTGGAGGGAGCCATGCCTGGCAGTATCTAGCGTCCGACGAAGAGTGCGCGAAGTGGCCGCAAACCGACATTGACCGTTATTGGTTGGGTATCTCGCTCGTAAATGTTTCGCGCGACGCGATTTCCTTTTCTGCTCACTGATTTGCGCAGAATTTACCAGCATTGCCGGTCTCTGACAATGCACTGGATGCTGCCCGCAACGGTTACACGTTTCTGAGAAACCTGCAGGCTCCCGATGGTCATTTCGCCGGAGATTTCAGTGGTCCTTTGTTCCTGCTGCCTGGCGTGGTCATTGGCTCCTACATCACTGGCGCGGCGTTCACGACAGAACAGCGCCGAGAAATGATTCGCTACATACTAAACACCGCGAATCCATATGACGGTGGTTGGGGCGTGTATGTTTACCCTGTTAATTAACGCGTTTTTTTATTATTAACTGGGCTCAAGGCACGTCGAAGGAGGGACTACTGTTCTGGGAACTGTCCTCAATTATGCGTCTCTGCGTTTATTGGGTGTGGATGCAGATCATCCTGCGGCCGCAAAGGCTAGAAACACACTGTTGAGGCTAGGTACTCATAGATTCATTTCTACAACAGCCAGAATTTCATGCTCCATTTGTTTCTAGGCGGCGCAGCAGCTTCGCCGACATGGGGTAAGTTTTGGATGACCGTGCTGGGATGTTATGAATGGGAGGGCGTGAACCCAATGCCGCCTGAGTTGTGGTAATGAAGAATTTTCAACAGTAGTTTTCGAGGTTTAACTTTCGTCGAGACAGGCTCCTACCCTACTGGTTACCCTTCCACCCTGGACGGTGGTGGATCCACACCCGTGTGGTTTATCTACCAATGAGCTATCTCTACCGAGTGCGCTTTCAGGCTGAACCGACACCTCTCACTCTCGCACTTCGTAAAGTTGGAATTCAGTAATTTTGCTTTCAGCAGGCTTGAAATCTTCTTTTGCTTCCAGGAAATTTATAGCACCCCTTACGACTCCATTGATTGGCCTGCCCAATGCAATAACATTGCAGTCGGCGATATTTACGCGCCCCACAGCCGTCTCCTTGATTGTATGAATTTCGTCTTCAAAGGGACAGTTGAAGCTTGCCCTTTCCCGCCTCTCCAGCGGTACGCTATAGATCATGCTTATGAGTTGATTTGTATGGAAGATGAGAATACTGTGCGTCGGATGTATTTTTGCACGACCACTTGCTCACTCCCTTCCACAGAACTTTCAAGATCTGGCGCCCGTGTCGAAGATGATGAACATGATTTGCCGGATGCATAGGGAGGGCCGCGACAGCGAGGCTGTTGCTCGGCACGCCGCTGGACGAGAGGACGTGCTGTGGCTTACGCGCGATGGGATGCTGGTGACGGGAACGAATGGCAGTCAGCTATGGGACACGGCATTCGCTGCCCAGGCGTTGGTGGAGACGGGACTCGCCGACATTGAAGAAAACAAGGCGTCGACTTTGAAAATGTTGGGATGGCTGGACCAGGCACAGATCCGAGAAAATCCCAAACATTTCCATACTGCTTACCGACAAGCAACGAAAGGAGCTTGGTATGCCGCTATTTCTCGATCCAGTTATGGCGCTCTCAACGGGTGTTTGGAAATTACAGGGCCTTCAGCACAAAGGAGCAAAGCTATACCCTCACGGACTGTACCGGAGAAGCTCTCAAGGCCGTTCTTTACCTCCAAAATCGGTGGCAGTAAGCCATGGTTTTCCTTTAACTGCCCTCGTTCTCGTTCTCATACCTGCACAGCGACTCCCCAAAACTGATTTCAGATGCCCGTATATTCGATTCGGTGGATCTGCTGATATCAATGCAATACACCAATGGTGGCTATGGCAGCTACGAGATCCCCCGAGCGCCAAAGATCCTGGAGTCTTTGAACGCGGCCGAAGTATTCGGTTGGTCTCTCTCTTGCTCCTGTTGAAAAATAACTAAAGAAACGCAGGAAACACGATGGCCGAAATCCCGTACACCGAATGCACAACCTCAGGTACGTAAAGCTCGTTGGCCTGGTAATTCCCCGTATAAATCTTGGGATCCCTCTAGTTATCACTGCCTTGCGGATCTTCCAACAATATTATCCAGAATATCGCAAGCAGGAAATCAAGTATGTCCGATATTTTCATCAAGTTCATTCGGTTCACCTAGTTTATCTCAGTCGAACGGTTGCAAAAGCCATCAAATTCCTTCACGGTCAGCAACGTCCAGACGGCTCTTGGTATGGAACATGGGCGATATGCTTTACATATGCCACAATGTTCGCGCTTGAAAGCCTGGCGCTTGCGGGAGAGACGTATGCCAACAGTCCGCACGTTAAACGGGCATGCCAATTCTTACTAAGTAAACAAATGCCTGACGGTGGATGGGGAGAGAGCTGGAGGGTCTGTGCTTTCTTGCCTTCCATGACTCATATGTTTATGTCTGGAACAGTCGTGCGAAGAGGAGACATATATTCACCATGAGAAATCGCAGGTGGTCCAGACGAGCTGGGCCGCCATGGCGCTCATGTACGCGCGATATCCTGATACCACACCGATCAAACGCGCCGTGTCGCTTGTGCGGTCGCGTCAATCACCTGTGAGTTTCCGTATGGTCCTGGTTCTGTCCCCTCCTCCTAACTGTGGCATAGGACGGTCAATGGCCCCAAGAAGCTGTCGAAGGGATCTTCAACAAGACATGCACGATCTTTTATCCCAACTTTAAGCTGATTTTTACGGTATGGATGCTGGGGTTGGCGCACAAATACGTAGAAGGGACGGCTGAGTGGGTCGGGGACGACGCATAGAATACTTTGTTAGATTTAGATCTGCACAAACCAAAAGGACCACACCGAGCATTTGACTCTCGCCCTGGATCCAGCGTAAGTGACCACTGATGCTGCTAGGGTTGGCGCCATTTGTAGCACAAACTCGAGTTAGTCTGAGCTGAACCGGGAATGCAGAATGCCGCGCGCCCTGGCCAAAGGCATGGCTGCCCTCGCCTCTTCATCCAACAGCGAAACATTCCTTTTAAAATTCGCCCAATAGTCCTCCACCGCGAAGCGCTGGAGCGTCTCAAACTTTGGGTGCGACAGCGCCTCATCCATCGGGCCCCAAGGGAACTCGGCCTCCTCATCCTCCTCGAAGACGATAGTGAGCGCGGTCAACTTCGATGATGGAAGGAACCCAAGAATCCTGGGCACGGCCCATGCATCGTCTGAGGGCGCGAATGTGAGCGCGCTGAGCCTGCTCGCGGATTCGAGCAGCCGGCGCTCGAGGTTCAAGTGTTCTACGGTCGAATAGTCTGATTCGTCTGTGACGGGGTGTGCATTAACATATGGGCCGTTCAATGCCAAAGTGATAAATAAGGACACCTACCCAGATAATTTCTCGACAACGCCAGCGAGAGCGAGTCTAGTTGGCTACCGGCACGGCGGAAGTACTCGTCGATTGGCCGGAGAGACGCCTCAAGCGGGAAGTCTCTGTCCTTGAGATGTAAAGAGAGTGCGAGGGACCGTGGGATAGGGAGCTCAGCAAAAGTAAGCAGCCAAGCGAAGAACAGGCCCGCCCCACAAGAGAGATGGAGCTCCAGCGTCAGAAGGCGCTTAGGAAATGTCCCGTGTTGGGGCACTGTAGAATCCGGATTCACAATATCGTAGTTCTCGCCGAGAGGCTTGCCTATTGTTAAAGATTGTAGTGACGGGAGGTTGAATAAGAGGTGTATGAGAAATGGGAGCGGAAGATCCGTGTTGAGGTCCAGATGGAAACATGACAGCCGCGGGCTGTTGGTGGCGAGGAGACGGATGTGCGGTGTTAGACCAGAGAAAAACTCGTCAATGCTTGGAGCTTTATCGTCTGGGGTTCTAATCCGCAGAGAGGTGAGCATGGGGAGATTGAGCACCCTCCCCGTATCCCCCCCGTTGAGCGGCCCACCAAGGAGATCCAAGTCTAGAGATTGAACGAAGGATAGGGGAGAAATAGGTCCACTGCGGACCAAAAGCCGGAGGAACGCGTTGATATTGTCCGCTCCAGACTCATAGTCGTTCGATAACCTTGTGGTAGAAAACAGGTGAGTCCTGGAGCGCGGCAGCCATGTTTTGCAGACAAGACCGCATTGTGCGACAGAGACGAGTTCTCGACCCTCGCCTTCTTCATACTCTTTCCAGTCGCTATATAACTCTTCTCTGTACTTTTCGACGATTTCTGAGGCCACCTGATCGATGATACGGTCAACAAGCTCTTGTGGGAGATTCGGCATTGATGTCAGGCAGCTGGATGTATTTCAGGATCCTGCGGGGGGAGCGACTCAGGTTGAGATGCGTACCAGCTGAGCAAAGCAAATGGAGGCAAATGGTACAAAGCAGCTGCAGATCGACAAGAACCGCTGTCAATCACATGAAATTGAAACGGCGGCAAACTTAGCGAACACGACGACTCGGAGAACTGGAATCAATCAGACCTGTCTGGGTGCGAGCTGCTGAGTGTCTGGCGGCGCGAGTAGGCTCGGTCTCGGGAATCCACACCAGCTGAAGATGAATTCTGCCTCATGGGCAGATCGGGAGTGCACAGCACTCACGAGTCGCGCTTGAGCTCAAGATTCCTGTGGATGATCATGGCCACCCAGAAGAGTACTACTTTGCTGTCGGGTCGCATCATCAAAGGCATCGTCCAGCTGGGTACGATTTCACACATAGTCTGATTTTCGCGCAATTTTCATGTATGGCTCATTTGTAGAAACAATCCCTCAATCTCTGTGTCTGATTGTACTCTGAATTCCATCCGAATGAATTACAAGTATTCATTCAATTGCGGCAGGCGCCGTGTTGTGCAAAAGCGAGAGAAAGAAAATAAATCAACAGACAGCCCACACATTCTTTATACACAAAACCAGGCGAGCGGGGCCGGGTACCCAGCTCCTCCTCCTCCGAACTCGACACATGATATATCGATTAAACGAGAGGAAACAATTGGGAAACAACATGCGGCTGCTCCAACTTGGACCGAGCTGCTACGGATATACGCGCATAGTTGTGCCCCCATGCGCGTTCGAACTCAGTAGGTTTGGCCGCTCCCAAACGACTAATGCTAAGCATTACCAACTGAGCCATGAAGACAATGAAGACCTAGCCCACTTCGTCTAAGTACATATGCCATCATCGGGCACACCGGATCTTGGCTGAGCCATGACTCGCTGTTTTCAAGAAGATCGGTGGGTCAGAAAAGTTTTTTTTTGTTTGCGTATTTCTGCGCGCCCTGAGCTGTTTCTCACCTTGGGTTTGGCAAAATTACTACTTTGGGGTCGATATCGTTGATCCATTGGTAAACGGGGATACTCAAGCGCTTCGATGCGCGTCTCACGCTGTCCCGGCGTCTTCGTGGGTGAGGCTTTGTTGCGAGTGGACAGACGCACCAGCAGGGCTCGTGGTATTCGCGCTCAAGGACGTCGCTTGAAAATAGGTTGAACTCGAGGAATAAGATACATGAGTAGTACAATGGCGATAGTTCATGTTGTCGGACTAATTATACAAACATATCATTCTCCTTTCCTTTCCCTCCGGCAGGCTCCAGGACCTTCGGACTCTTCTTCTCCACAGTTTGGTGATCCACAGTTGTGTTCGCGCACAAGGCTGGGAGTAATGCAGGTTTGTCTGCAGCGGGTATGGCCACGTTGGGGCGGAGAGTGGGAGGGGACTGAGGGGTAGCCGGGATATTGTGGGGTCCTTCATCTTTAGTGTCCGAGTCCCGACGCGCGTTCAAGGACATTTGATCGAGTTTGATGTCTTCTGGAATCGCGAGAGGCACACTAGCTTTGGGAGCGTGTCGAATAGAGTCCCTGGGGGTGTTTCGAATGGAGTTTCGGTAGCGGATGACGAGCTGCAATCGGGCTGCTATGCGGCGTTCTTTGAGGACAACTTCCGCGCAATTAGGAGTGGGCTTGAGTTCGCTGGGGAGATCCCGGATAGGAATTGCGCTGCCGCCAGCCAGGGCGTGACCGAGCGCTTCAAACGCACGAGAGTCGAGAGAGTACCCGGAGCCAGATGGATGAGGTTTGGGACAAATAGTAGAGTCTGAGAGTAGGTGGGACTTCATGATCTGGCCTGTCTGCATGCGAGGTCGGGATGAATGAAACCAGAACACGAACAGAAGACTTGCGACGAAAGAGGTGCACGCGAGATTGGGGAAGTACAGGACCTGAACAGCGTTTTGCTCGATCAACGCGTCTACCTCCGAGTCTATTGCGTGTTCGTCCGGTATGGAAGCTCGCCTTGCAGGAAGAGGGTAGAAGATGACGCCGCTCAGTCCAGCATGGTTTAGCCTGATGAAACGCGTTGTGTTTGTGTCCTTCTCGTCGTCTGTAGCCACCTCCAAGTCGTGGATGATGCTGAGACCCAGAATACATTTCCAGAGGTCGCCGGAAGGATATTTGGAGCTTCGGGTATTAGATAAACAGTGTGGTAGTTGGGCGAGCATGATAGTGCGATGGAGAGCACCGGTCCAGTTCAGCGTGCCGTTGTCGGTCATGGTGGTTGAGTTGCAAGATCGTGAGTCACAGTCACACACATCGACATGGCTTCCACCATTGGCAAGCTCTCGCGAGAGGAATTCCGACGCCAAAAAGACCTCGACGCAGCGCGGAAAGCTGGCACAGCACCTGCCGCATTAGATGAGGAGGGAAGACCCATAAATCCTCATATTCCCCGTGCGCAACTTTCACTTAGTTCATGCAATCGGTACTAAACTCTGTCTAGAATACATCTCTCAGGCGCCATGGTATCTCGACACCGGAGCACCGTCTCTCAACCATCAGCGGAAAAACGAGGAAGACAAGAAAGCCGATGCATGGTACGACCGAGGCGCCAAAGCCGGGCCCGCTGCCAAAAAGTATCGGAAAGGCGCTTGCGAGAACTGCGGCGCCATGACGCACAAGAAACAGGACTGCCTCGAGCGACCGCGGCGGCGGGGTGCCAAGTTCACCAATAAAGATATCCAGGCGGACGAGGTTGTACAGGAGATCGCTGCCGGCTACGACGCCAAGCGTGATCGCTGGAATGGGTACGACGTCGCCGAGCACAAGAAGGTGTATGAGGAATATGCAGCTATAGACGCTGCGCGGCAGAAGCTGCGGGAGGAGGAGATTGACAACCAAACGACGACGGATCTCGCAGCCGTTCGCAAGGTCGCAAAGGCCAGCAAGGCCGAGGGGAAAGAAGGGGACGCAGATTTCGGCTCGAGTGACGAGGAGGATGCGGACGAAGACAAATATGCCGACGCAGCCGATGCGGTTGGCCAGAAAATGGACACCAAAACACGAATCACCGTACGAAATCTGCGTATTCGCGAAGATACAGCGAAATACTTGATCAACTTGGACCCAGAGAGCGCCTACTACGATCCGAAGACTCGTTCCATGCGAGACGCTCCTAACAAAAATATTCCGGCGGAAGAGGTACGGACAGATTCATTTTTCCCGTGCAAAAGACTGAACGAATCGCAGGCTGTCTTTGCTGGGGACAACTTTTTCCGCTATTCCGGTGAAGCCCAGGACGTGCAACAACTCCAGTTGTTTGCCTGGCAAGCTGCTGCGCGGGGCAATGACGTCCACTTGAACGCCAATCCGACACAGGGCGAATTACTGCACCACGAATTCAAGCAGAAAAAGGAGGAGCTGAAGGACACATCGAAGATCAGTATATTGGCCAAATACGGCGGTGCGAAGTACCTGCAGACAGCTCCGAAAGAGTTGCTGCAGGGGCAGACAGAGGATTACATCGAGTACTCTCGGACCGGACAGGTCATCAAGGGGCGCGAAAAAGCAAAGGCCAAGTCCAAATACCCGGAAGATGGTACGTTCTCTGTTTTGTTTTGACCGTCTTCCTCGTTGGCTGAACATCGTCTAGTGTACGTCAACAACCACACCGACGTCTGGGGCTCATGGTACGATCCATCAACCGGCACCTGGGGCTACGCGTGCTGTCATTCCACAATCCACGTCTCGTACTGCTCCGGCAAAGAGGGTATCGAAGCCGCCAAGGCCTCGAGCGCTCAAAACTTACTGGCGTCAACATCCGCGTCTGCGCACGCAGAACCGCCACGGTCGCTAGCTGAGACGGCAGGTGCGCGGGACGTGTTGGAGCGTGTGGAGCAGAATTACTCCAAAAAGAGAGTGGGCGAGGGCGACGTCCGGTTAGACGACGAGCGGCTATCTCGCGCTTTGCAGGAAGAAAAGAAGAGGAAAGCTCGGGGAGAGGAGGACGATGACGACAGGTCGGGCAAGAAGCGGAAAAATGCTGGCGGTAGCCACGACGTTACGGAGGAGGAGATGGGTAAGCTCCCATTCTTCCATATGGGTTCTTTTATAGCTAACGATTTCGACAGAGGCGTACCGGATGAGTCGGCGCATGATGGAAGATCCAATGGCAAACTACGTGGACGAGGAGCTGTAGGTTTGGCATCGCAACATTGTATTCATAGTCTGGCGTCTACGTGTGTAGTGTGTATCATTAATGTTTGAACTCGTGCGGGAAAACAAAATCTAAAAGATGTCGCTCGCTAAGACGTGGTAGTGCCGCCGCGATTGCACGCTGCAGGTGGGGAAAAGTAGTGACGGTTACTTTTCGCAGGCAAGCATGGGCGGGTAACGAAAGTTGGGTGTCTAACTGTGCCCATGCAGGCCGCCTGTGGTTGACTGCGATGGGACAAGTAAAAGAGATTTCTTCAAGATGGGAGGGGCGGAGGTGCGAAAGAAGATGAACAATCAAGGTAACATCGTCGCTGAGGCGACCCTCGACGCCAAGTGCTCGTAGTTCCGGTGTATCGACAGTATCAAAGGTGGATCCTAGGAATTCTTCTGTGACTAGGCAATGAGAATGAGACGAGAAACGGCACGGTTTGACCTACTTTCGCTGCGGTTGTCGAGAAAGCTGAGTTGAAACGTCATCAACGTGGCTGCCACGAATTTCAGGTATTCGAATACGATCCCAAATTCGTGGTGCGCCACATCCCGGAGCTGGATAGACGCTATGGCTGGGCTCGGAGGGCATGAGAGCAGCCAGGCCAATACATCTTCCAAGAAGCCGCCGAGAGCCAGAGTATGCAAGGCGGGTGGCAAACTCGAGGGAGGTGGTGGTGACGAGCCGATCCAGCGACCCTGTAACCGCAGAGTCTCCAACAATGGAAAGGAGCAGATAAGGGCCACAGCATCCGCACAGGTGGCGAAAGTTATACACAGGAACAAGTGCCGAATGGACCTGAAATGCGTTCGGAATAAGACGTAAGAGTCGTCCGAAATCAACGAATATTCAGCGACGATTTCGAGGGACGTGAGATTTGGCAGCCCAACGAGGACTGGAATAATGGGATTGAGCCAGGACGCGCTCAAACTAGATTGGCGAAGGGAAAGGGATGAGATGTAAGCGTGTAGGGTGCACAGCGGATGCCGAAGCGTGGCCATGAATTCTTTTGCGCGGGGAACACCTGGGATATCGACCACGGACACCGGCCCCGAAAAAAGACGGAATCTGGCACGAGTGTGCCAAGCTTTGCAGACTAGACTGCAGCTCGCCAAGGTAGGTTTGTGCTGACATAGATCGATGAAGAGCTCCGCAACTTCAGCTGGTAGCGGTGAAGCCATGATGATTGTGAGAGCGCGGTGGTTGCACAAGACAACGGTCATGTATTCACCGCCCCATCGATTGGCGCCATCTATAATGGCGCCTCATCGCACATTAACGCGCATCGAACGCCTTCGTTCTTCTCTTGAGTCTGGAGTGTCAATACGACGAATGTGTTGGTCTGAGTTGGCTTCGGGTCGCTCAGTTCGCTGAGTAGTACGGGCGCCTGAAGACGCTGAAGTTCGAGAATTAGCATGTTTCCTTCGTATGAGCCTTGGTCCTACCTTCCAATATTTTATCATCGGCTTCCCGATGGAAGCTCTTCATCAGCGCAGAGTAGCGTTTAACCTGCCAGCTCATCTTTGAAATAATGTTAGTGCCGCGAAGCACTCCACAGAGTAGCTTTCGTACCTCTTTTGCCCGTGCTGCATCGCCCGTCTCAATGGCCCACTTTCGCTCCTCCTTGTATCGCCGGCGCTCACTATCCGCCAGTGATGCGCGCGCGCGCAAAGCCGCCACCTCCCGATCCAACGGCGTCATTGTCGGATCCCGTCCAAAAAGCAGTGAGTTCGTATCGACCGAGGTGATATCCGAAACTGCACGGCGTAAATTATCGCGCCGAGGTCGTCGCTCCCGTTCATCCCCTTCACTCCTCCGAGCGTGGATTGAACGCGACCGCTGACGGGGTGGCGCAGGTTGGGGCACAGGTCGTTGTTTTCGACTCTTTCGCCCATAATCGCTGCTGTCCATGAAGCGGGACGACAGGTCGGCGACACAGAATCCCAGCGCTATCCCCAGTAGTGTGACCATGGCTCTACTTGCATCCTGGCCGATCGCAAAGTCGAAGAAGAGCTTTGCAACCACAACTGCGGCGGCAGGCGTGAGCAGCTCCTTGCTGGCGGTAGTCACATAATGCAGGCCGCATCCCTGCCAAAGCCCGAGAACAATGAAGTTTTGTGCAGACACCTCTCCGGAGCGCGTATACTGATCCAGCAGTATACGCCCTCCGAGGCCTATGAGCAACGCAAGGGTGGTAATGGACATGGTTAGAGCGGCATCGTGGTGCAGAGGGAGGGATAGATTGTCGTGGCGGAGAACAAGAACAACACGTGTTTTACACCCAGATTCACAATTTCTATACAGGACAATGGACAAAACGTATATAATACAGTTGCAAAGTAAGATAGCGTGAAACGACGAGAGGTCAACAATTATACGATTTGTTCTGTTACACGCTGCACAAAGGTCACCGATGCGATTTTCCGTTGGTCTTGGGCACACCATTGCCGGGGGGCGCAGATCCATTGGTCTTGGGCCCGCCCACTCGAGGCTTTTTCGCAGCACTTTCTGAACCTGCTCGTGGCGCGGCCGAGTTGAGCTCCTTTACAACCATTTTTGCGTGTATTTCTTCTAGTTTTGAGGCTTTCACCTTTTTCGGCCAGAACAATGTGACGAAACTGCATAACGTAAGAAATCGAAAATCCCGTCTGTGGAAACAACTCACGTCCACAGATGCCGTCTCCATCGTTCTCGGTCTTCACCGGCAGCCTCTTTGGCGTTCAGAACATGTTCGATTCGCCGGCCGATGGCAGCCAGCGAGTCTTTCAAAATGGCAACTTTGTCGTCTCGGGGCATATCTTCGCCAGATAGTTTGAGTTGTTTCTGAATGCACCGTTAGCGGCAGCACTGTATGATGAGTTCTAAAACTTACTAGCTGCTTCTTCACCGGTCGCAACTCCTCCTTCGTTGCAACCTCGTCCATCGACGGGCTACTACATTGTCAGTAAACAATGAAACCCACAAAAGAAGAGAGTATCGTACCATTCCTCCGACGATTCAGAATCAGTAAAGGTGGGCGTAGGTCTACGTTTGCGCTTGCGGGAGCTCCCATCATCGACCGAGGCCACCGCTTCGCTTTCCGCACGGCGCTGCTTCATGTTCATATTGTAGGCGGAAGACGAGGTGGAGGCTATCGGGGGAGGAGAAGCCGAAACCTTTAGGCCCTTGATGCGAAGGGAACTCTCATACGAACGTAGCTTCTCATCATGCTCGCGCAAAATGCCCAACAAAAAATCGCCTCGCCGCACGAGGTGGATCGCGTTAGGAATAGGCTTATTCGCCGAGTCTTCGCCCTTCTTGCCCTCTTCCAGGAAGAACTTGCCATCCAACCCTAGCTTCGGGTCCTTCGCCATAGCCTCCCAGTTCCCAAACCCATACAGGTACGCCCCGACAAGGAGCATTGAGTCGTCCTGCGGGCCCCACCGCCCGGACCAGTTGAGCGTTGGCCGGATGTTCTCGAGGGGTATCTGCCAGGTGTATGGGTTATCCACTTCGCTGAGGATGTTGAACAGAATGCGCAGATCGCGGTGGCGCGAGATGACTGTCTCCGCGTTAATGTTGGAGACGTTGCGGCAAGTAACGAGCACGGCTTTGCTCTTTTGCGCGTTCGTCAACGCCTCGCCAGAAGCAGCCCGACTGCGTTTCTGGTCCTCGTTGTCCTTGAGCGCCTTGTTGCAGACGTCAATAATGTCGTCCGCAACGTCGAAGATCATGCCCTTGTTCTTGTCCTGCAGCTTGGACTCGGCCACCTAAACCGACAGTTAACCGTAACCAACAGAATAAACAATGAGAAAACTCACAATGACCTCGTACCGCTGCCGTATGTCGCCCCACCGCTGGAGACTCCGGATCAGAACACGCACATCCCGCTCTTTCAGCTCCATCGCCTTCTGGCTCGCCGACTTGCGCATCGGGCCAGGGACCTTGGGCTTCTTCGGCGCGGACGTCGACGGCGGCTGGTCCACATCCATACCCTCATACGACACCTGCGCGTGTGTCCGCTTGCGTGAATCCCCCGTGACTAGCTCATCCTTCTTGTCCTCATCCTCCTCGAACTTCTGCCGCTGCTCCAGCGGGATGATATCCTCCCAGCTCATGTCATTCTTCACGTCCGTCACGCCGGCAAACTGCGCCAAGAAACCCTCGCCACCGAGGGACGTTCCGCCGTCTCCGTTCACGGCCATGGTCTCGTGGTCCTCCGCGCGGTTCAGGATGTCGTCGAGGTCCATCTCGTCGAGCTTCTGGCTCTGCTGCGTGTCGTCCTTGTCGAACCTATAGCAAAAAACACATTAGTAAAAACATCGGGCCGCCATAGCCGCATCGTCACTCACATCTTCTGTGCGCCGTACTTGAGCACCGCCGTCAACTCGTCCTTGCTCAAGTTATCCGGCTTGTGTGGGTCTTTCGTCGCCGCCGCATTCGCCTTGGAGCTCAGGTGCGCCTGCGAGGTGTCCATCTGGTTTATGACTGGTGCCGTGGGATCAGCGGCGAGAACACAAACGGCAGCAAAGAGGCAACATACTAGCATACTCGAGCACCATCTTCTTCTTCGCACGTTCCAGCACGTCCTCCTCCATCGTGTCCTTGCTCACAAAGCGGTACACGCTGACATGAGACTTTTGACCGATCCGGTGTGCGCGCGCCATCGCCTGCAAGTCATTCTGGGGGTTCCAGTCGCTCTAGACAACCGCGTAGGTACGTTAGCCACGGTCCATCACAATTGAAAGCTTGCGTTAGCACCGGCCGGCCGCGCCCAACCGAGCGTGCAACGCAACGGCCGCGGGCAAGCCGTAAACGAAATGAAAGCAAGACTCACATCAAAGATAATGACAGTGTCCGCAGTCTCCAAGTTGATGCCGAGCCCTCCCGCGCGTGTGGACAGCAAAAACGCAAAGTCCGGGCTCCCCGGTGCGTTAAAGTGCGCGATGCTCTTCTTGCGCGCATCGCTCGCGACCATCCCGTCGAGCCGCTGGTGGATGTACCCACGGAGGTTCATGTAGTCGGAGAGGATGTCGAGCATGCGCACCATCTGGCTGAAGATGAGGACGCGGTGCCCGTCCGCCTTCAGCCGCGCGAGGAGCTTGTCGAGGAGAACCATCTTGCCGCTGTTCATGACGAGTCCCTTGAGCGTATCGTCTTTGCTGTCCGTGCGGACCTCCGCGCCGTCGAACAGATACGGGTGGTTTGCTGCCTTCTTCAGCTCCATCGCGATGTTGAGCAGGCTGATGTTGTTGTTCCCGTTTGCGCTCTTTATCAGGCCTTGGAAGTTCTGCATAACATGTCAACGATACGTTGTGTTTACGCGGAAGAATAAAAACCTTTGTGAGGATGTTCTTGTAAAAGTGCGTCTGGAGCGCACTCATCTCTACTCTCAGTATACGCTCGCTCTTGGTCGGCAGTGACGTCAGCACATCCTTCTTTAGTCGTCTAAGCATCAGCGACTCGAGCTGCTCGTGCAGCTCTTTGATCTTTGTCTCGTGGTCGGCATCGTTCAGGTCGAACTCGTTTGTCAGAGCGACTACAGTAACTTGTTAGCTATTGTTCGATAAAAAGTAGCAAGCAATACAAACATTTTTCAGGCATCAAGAAGTGCATCAAGGAAAGTAACTCTGTTGCAAGTGTGGTTGGTCAAAAGAAGGGAAACGCAAGTCGGCGGACGCACCCTTAACATTATTCTGTAACGGCGTCCCCGTAATCAACAGCTTCGACGCCGCCGAAAACGACCTCAGGGCCTCATACAGCTGGCTCTCGCTATTCTTCAGCCGATGCGCCTCATCCACTGCAAGCGCCTGCCACTTGATGTCCCCCAGCTCCTTCGCGTCCCGCAGCGTCAACTCGTACGTCGTCAGCAGCACATTCATCTTGAGCTTCTTGTTCGAGGGCCCAAACTCGTACTTGCGGATGACCTCGCGCGCGTGGGCGGTGCCGATGTAGGTGATGACGTTGATATCAGGCGCCCATGCGGTGAACTGCGTCGCCCAGGCGGTAATGGTGCTGAGGGGCACAATGACCAGGAAAGGGCCGTATTGGTCCAGCTCGTGGAAGAGGTACGAGAGGAAGGCGACGGTTTGCACGGTCTGGTGGAGTCGTGTCAGTTTTTGGACGAGGGGAAAAATAACCAAGACCAACCTTTCCGAGCCCCATCTCGTCTGCGAGAATGCCGTTCTCGCCCTTGCTCCAGAGGTACGCGAGCCAATTGAGCCCCGTGAGCTGAAAGTCCTTGAGCTCGCCGCCCGTCTGGACGATATAGTCCGGGTCCGTCTTGATCTTCTGGAACGTCGGCCGGCCATGGCGCGCATAGTTCGCGCTCTTGTACGGGAACTTGCCCTCCGCCTCGCGGCGGCGATACGCCTCGAGCGCCTCCTGCGATATGGGCTTGACGTCTTTCTGCAGTTCCCACGTGCAGTGCTCGTAGCTGAGCGCGGCCCACTTGATAAAGTACTCCATCTCGCCGTCAACACCCTCACGGTGCGCGACGACGCGCTCGACGGTTCGGAACGTCTCGAGCTCCTCTTTCTCGCGCTCCTTGTCGATCTGCAGCGCCTCGACGTCCTCACGGCTGATGCCTGGCGCGTTGACGCGCGCCTGCCATTGCTTGTACGCCTTGATGTAGTTGTCGACGCGCTTCAGCCCCTTGAAGCGCTTGAGGAAGTCGTATGTCTCGTCCGTGTTGTGCAGATGCGAAAAGTTTTTCCATTTGATGTGGAAGCGCTATTGAAACACGGTCAGGGACGCGACGCGACGCGATAGCTTCGTACGCACGACGTTGTCGAACCAGAGGTCCTCGGGATCGGACTCGCGGCCCTCGTCGCGGCTGTGCGCGAGAACGGCCTCGATCTCGTCTTCCTCCTGGTACTGGATGGCAGGGCCGGTGTAGTAACCGGGTTCGGGCTCCTCCTCGTACTTTTCAAAGTCCTGGACGTCGTCGACGTAGTTGGGCACCTTTGTGCCGCGACTGGAGACGCGGACCTCGTCACCGGTGCTGCGCCCCTTTTTCTTCTTCTTTGGACGCGAGCCGTACTCCGAGTCCGAGTCCGAGTCGTTAGAGGGCCGCACTGCAGCTGGGGAGCGTGTTAAAGGTGAGGGGCACGAAGTGGTATCAGTACCTTTGGGTCGGGGGACGGTGGACGACATGCGTTTCTTCTTCGGCGCGCGTTTCTTTGTCGCGTAGCCCCCGTCGGCATAGGTGGTGTCTTCCTCGTCGTCGTCAGCCTCGTCTTCGCCCTGGTCGTCCTCGTAGCCCTAGAGAAATGAGTAAAGGGGGGTCAAAGGGTGGCACTCGCGACGACGTACCGACTCGTCGGCCTTGACGGTGACGGTGAGCGACGACGACGACGACGAGGACAGAGGACATACGGATTCCAGGGCAGGAGGTGCCACCGCCGGGAGGGGCTCGTCGACGTCGATGGAGGAGCCGTCTGCGTCGCCGTCTGCGTCTTTGTTGTCGTTGTCAGAGTCGACGGACATGTCGTCGCTGTCGTAGTTTATGCCGAGGGGCGGGTAGGGGGCAGCCATGGTGGTGGACGGGGGAAGCAAGGAGGAGCGATGGCGCCGCTCCCACGATTGCGTTGTCGCACCCGTCCGTCGCTCGGCGTTGGCCGATAGAGCCGAGCCTCAGCATCGAATCCAGATCAGCGTCAAAGTATTGTAATTTTTGTGTCCTGGTATCTATCCCGCAGTAATACTTGGCCATCCCAGCAATACCCGGCCATTCCCAGCAATGCCTGCCCATCGTCCTCCACTGCCTTCCATATGCTTTTGAGCCCATCACCCCCCTGACACCACACTGCAGCTGATTTCGCCGTCGATGCCCCCTTGTCATCGCACCCTAATCGGCCACGTTGTCCTTCCTCGGCGCCGCTCGAGAACCCCCCCGGCCGTCGCCATCATTCCTGCCGTCATTACCCACCTCGCTCACCATTCGCTCGCGGTCATCACTGCGAAAGGCTGTGACGTTGCTAGTCGCGATGCGCTATCTCGCCCCGTTCGCCACAGCCCCTCCCACGCCGCCATTGGCCCCTAAGACTGCACCTGACTGCACCCGGGGTCGTCCATTTGCGTTCCCCGTCGCCGTCGCCGTCGCCAGAAGGGGCCGCGCGGCGTTGAGCCGCTGCAGGGTTTTTATCGGGAATTTCGTCCTGCCCCTTCGCGTAAGTACCGTTCTCCGCGGCTCTTAGCACACGCACCGGCAAGTAGTACACACCGCCAGCGGCTGGCAGAATACTGCGCCCCCTCGCGCTTAGCTTAGTACACGTACACTGTGGCGCCACTCACTCGAGAGGCACACGGAGCATACAAACCCAATGTCCACAATGTTCTTATGGCAAAAACACGCCGCCCGAAAGTCCACCTGCTCCTGCGTCGGCACGGACAGGGTCCGGCGGATTGACGGCGGCGGCAGAAACGACATCTACCCAATTAGTTTAGCTCGCCGCAGAAGACGTATGCACATACAATTAGATACTGCAGCAACGCGTCCCGTCGTTCGAGCAAGATGTACGATCCACCCGTGAGATGCGCCGCCTGCTGCAGGAACACCGTATTGGGTCCGTAGATCTGGCAGACATCGATGGTCGCTTTCTTTAGCGCAAACGATCGAGTCAGATGAGAGAGATATCGTATCGATGCCGGAGACGACGTACGAGCTTCTGCGCGGAAAAGATGGAATTCATGATGGGGATGTAGGACGTCGCGAGGTCGGGGCTGACGGAGAGGATAAGGATGCGCGGGTCGGGGAGGACGCCCGGGTGGAAGCCGTTTGCCTGCGCCTTTGAGTTTGCGCTCGGAGGGAGGGTTATGCGGTTCACGTCTGCGGCGCGTCAATATGAGTCGGGACGAGAACTGCGCGCTCACAGCAAAGCGCCTTTGCAAGGGCGCCCACCAGCGCCGAGGGGGCTGAGGGGACATCAGTACGGATTTATGGGGGAGCAGAGGACACACCTTCCTCCTCATCGTCTCGCAATTCGAGCGCGTCCAGCTCCGCCGTGATGCGCTGCACGACCGCCGAGTCGACCGCCTGGAACGGCGGGTACGCGTTCGCGTGCATCTCCGCCGAGGGCGACACGGGGTCCGAGGACGAGTAGAGCATTATGCTGCTCACACATTAGCAGCAGTCTCAGCATTCGTCGACGCCGGCAAAAAATCAACACCCATGGGAGGCAAACTCCACCCACCTCTTACCCGGAAACGCCCCAAACACCGCGAGCGTATTCTCATGCCTGCACGCAATGTGCGTGTTGAGGAACGCGAGGAGCTGCGACAAAAAAGAGGCCAAAGACAGCGGGTAGGTGTTTTCCGGCGCCTCGCGCGCGGAGAGGTCCCAGTGCATCGGGGAGAGGTCTACCACGACGGAGAGATGCGAGGCTTGCGAGATGTCGTCCATGAGCTCAGAGCAAGATTTTATTGACCCGGAGGAGAGGAGGAACGCGTCCGAGTCGCGTCAACAGGTACATACATCGCATACTTGACTCGGAGTCCGATCCACGCGTCCGATTCGGTTCATATCATATTCACGCCCATAACCACCAAATGGTCGACGAGAATTGTTACCCGGTGGTTCATCCGACATTGGGGACGAAGGGTCAACATATTTCTGCTCATTTTTGCTCATTCAAGAAACTGGATATATTTTCAAACATTTTGGAAAATTCGTGACATTATCTAGGGACTGGAGAGGACGGTGACGGTGTGTCAACAGGTGAGTTTGGGTGTGGGTCCAGCTCTACGTAGTTGCCTCGTCCCCGGAATCTTTGTCTTGCGCGAAGTGTGCCGCGAATCAACGCCCACCGCGGAAGGGCGTTCTCGGGCTGAGCACTGACGGAACGGGAGCTGACGGCGACCCTCAAGTGCGGAAGAGTTGCAAAATTCTTAGCTCCAGAGGCCTTCCCATATGCGTCCAACGCAGCAAGCACAGGCAGACCGATCAGGACCATCGGAACGAGCTGGCCGAACCCCCACTCCGTCTGTGTATCGTCGCCTTCGCACAGTTCGTAATAGGAGCTCTGCGCGCGGTCAGAGACAATACTCCAAACACCAACCCCAAACCACACTGCAGAGAGCGCTAGGCCGTATACCGATGAATCCCAAAATTGGAGAACGATTCTCAGCATGCGCTTGCGCCAGGAGGCACTTTCTGAGGTGGAGGTTGTAATTCTGCGCCAAGTGTGACCGCGAAATATAGCTTTTTTTATAGCCCGCCAGACACGATCCGTTGGACCGAATAATGGAATCAGTGCCTCGCCATAGCCTAAGGGTAGCATAACGCAGGCGTAGATCAACCAGCCAAGCTGGCCACCGCCGGTTTTGTAGTGAGAGAAGTAGTCGGTTGCGGATATGCTCATACAGTCATACCAGGCACGATCGCTTACGAGCGCCGCGGCTACAATCAGCATGATGCACATGCACAGCATCCCGGTTGCGCGAAAGAGGCGAGACGGTAGATAGAGGTAGGGCTGAATGTCTGGCGGCTCTGGCAGTTCACTGGATCTAGAGGCGGACCGTGTGCCGACAGATTCGGACGCGGACGGGGCGGCGACAGAGGCAGACATGGCCCCCATAGAGGCATATAAAGCACCGACAGAGGCCGACGGGACGCGCGCAAGGGCCGGATGGTCCCCCTGAGAGGCGGACTGAGCACTCTCCGCATCCTCGGCGCGTTGAGCAGCGGACCAGGCGCACTGAAACAGCGCAAAGAACGCAAGGAGCTGTGTGTCGCTCGCCATTATCGCGAGATTATTGATGATACTGAAGTGGTACACGGAGAGTCCTGCGTGGAGGCGGATCCACGCCGAAATCAGCACCGCAAGACCAGTCATTAGCTGCGTGTCGCCGAGGGAGAAGATGAGGGGGAAGAAGAGCGTCGTGAAGTTGTTGCGCGCGTAATCGAATTTGGCCTGCGCCGTGTCGGGCGCGAACTGCTGAACGAGGGCGATAAGTGCCCTTTCTAGGTATCGAGCGGTAGCATGATCAACGGGGTTGTCAGATCCGCTCAGGTTGAATGCCAAGGCTACAACAGAGCATATCCAGGTCAACCCTGCTGTTAATACAAAGGAAATTATGGCCTGTGGTATCGACTCAGATCTTGTATGATTGAAGAAGAAAGTTCAAAGTGCACCCCAATACCGGCAATATCTGGATCTGGATTAAGGCAAGGACAGATATCGCTATCGTTTCCTGGCATGTAATAGGGCCTCAATGTTGTAGAGACTGCTCTGCTCTGGTGTCGAATGTAGTGCAGGAGAGAGATATTCTTGCTTCCACAGTTCTCATATTGGCCGAGACTTGTTTGTTTGTAGAATCTGCTATCTGCTACCTGCCTTTGCATGCGGAGCTCACTTGTCCAATGCGAATTCGGCAGTCGAAAAGTTAAGTCTCGCATCAGTGATGGTATCGTATCCATATATCGAACCTGAAATTCACGGTACTCACAAAAAAGGCAGAGAACTCACCTCGAAACCCTGTAAAAGACCGACGTGAAAGTCAGGTCCCGCTGCAGCCATAAGTAGTGTTCGAAGAGGACGTATCATTGGGTACTACCAAGGGAGAAATATTCGAGAGGTGGAGTAAGCGGTGAAAAGCGGCATATCCTGGTGGTTGCCTGATGGTCAGAACTTGAAAGAGCTTGACGCGGTAACGTGACCTTGCTATGGACTCGGAAGCGGACTTTGAAATTCGGCAACCTTGCCGCGGATCACCTGCGTCTGTTGCTTCCGAATCCCTACCACCACAATCTCCTTCTCCCTTCTTTCGTTCTTCCTCTACCCATGTTTCCTCCTTCCTCTCTATCTCTTCCTCGCCTCATTCCACCCAAGCCATCGACACCGTCGACGACGTCGATCCTCAAGAGGTCTTAAGTCCCCAGCAGCTGGCAGCACTCGAAGCGCTGCGTGTTCATACTTCTCGCCTATTTCTCATCGCCGACTACGTCTCCCGTAGATTCAGGTGGACTAATTTGCGACAGAGAGACTCCTCCTAGACCTCAAGACCTTGGAATTTCGACCCCCGCAAGCTCAAGACCTCAAGATTCAAGACTTCAAGACCCTAGGCATCAAGACCTCAAGAGAACATCTAGTGGTTCTAGCCCATCGTGAGTTCCCACTGCCCCCTGTCATATAGTGAGTTAGGGATTGCTCACATTCTTTCGCAGGAGGGGAGCTCAACGTATGCCGTGCAGAGCCGAGGGATGGTAGTGCGTGGGTTCCAGCCCCTATTCTTCAACTCCGTTACCGTCGTGGCCTTCACTCACTTTTCATCAACAATCTCTCCCACGAATATGCATATCGCAAACCACTCTCCGGCTTTCGGGATATCGCCTCATGACGGCAGAAACAAACCTCATTGACCAACCCTCGAGCACGCTCCGCCATCGCACATGTCTTTTCCGCACGTTCCTCCGTATCGCGACCGCGACTTGATCGGATTGCCAGTTTGCCGCTACACCCATTCCGACTTGGTTTTGGGCCCAACCAGAATCACAACCCCGGGCTCGATCACAGTTGGCGCACGCACACCTTGCATCGCCATTGAAACCACGCCTGGCCGAACATCCAAGCTCGTCGCACTCAACGCAAGCGCATCCACACAATTCTGCCGCATATCCCGCCGTCGTTGCAGTGAACTCCACATCCGAAAGCAGTACAGTCAAATCCACGTTCACCGGTGCTTGCTTTATCCACACGAAACTACCGAATAGGCGCCGTCTCGCCCAGCCCAGTCGGCATATCCCCAAACCATCCGTAAACCGCTCGTGTTGTGCTAAACGCAGTCTTGAGTCAACCCAACCGCTAGGACACTCAATTTAGGCTCGCCGTTCCACTACGCCCGCCTCAACGTCCCCGCTGTCTTTTTGAGTACTCACTAGTAGTTAGTTTGATCAAATTTGTATTTTTGTTGAATTAAGACATTGTTACTCTTGAAGAACGTGCTCCAATTCTTTCTTGAGATTGGATGAACGCGTCGCAAGTCGCGTCAACAGATGCATACAACGCTTGTCTCTTGACCGCGTCACAGCGTAAATCACTTGAACTCGTATGCCTCCGAGAACGTACGTGGTGGTGCACGGCGGCGCGGGCGTCCACAGCAAGAACTCGGATGCAGAGGTGAAGAAGGCGCTGCGGCTGTTAGTCGGTCTTCGCTTCACCCAGTTTTGTCTTTAGCAAAACCAATATTAGACGATCTCAGGGCGTGTACACAAGCTCTGACCTCTACTCCAGCCATTGAAACGTCCCCGTCGGCTCTCGACCTTGTAGAAAACGCGATTGTATCTCTGGAAGATTCACCGCTGCTTAATGCGGGCTACGGGTCGAACCTAACCCTCGCTGGCACCGTCGAATGCGATGCCGCGCTAATGGACGGCCGCACAGGCGACTTTGGAAGCGTCGGCGCTGTCTCTGGTTCGTTCGTTCGTTCGTCTCCCCAACTCTATTAACTAAAATATCCACCGTCGCTAGGAATCAAGAACCCCGTCCGCCTCGCGCGCCTCATCTTCGAACACGCCCGCGTTCCCGATCCCCTCGGTCGAATTCCGCCATTAAATCTCGTGTCGCAGGGGGCACACGCGTTCGCCGCTGTCCGTGGTGATGAGGGCAAACAAGGTGATTTGCTCGTGCCGCCAGAGTCGCTGGTGAGCCCGCGGGCATGGAAGAGCTGGGAAGTGTGGAAGGCGCGGCTGGATGGCGCGCTGGCGTCCTCCTCTTCCTCTTCCACTCCTGCCGCCCGCCTACCCGACACCGTGGATGACTTGATGGTACCGGAAACGAGAGTGGAAGACCAAGATTTGGACTCGGCCATGGTCGATCTGCACGCGCTGCAGGATACCGTCGGCGCCGTCGCCTTTGTGGCGTCCTCAGCTTCCTCCACCTCAAATTCCTCAATCGCAAGCGGCGTCTCGAGCGGCGGCATCCTCCTCAAACACCCCGGGCGCGTCGGCGAGGCGGCGATCTTTGGCGCGGGATGTTGGGCGCACGCCTCCGCCTCTGACTCCTCCGGACCTGTGGATGGAAAGCGCGGGATGGCGTGCAGCGTGTCGGGTAGGTAACTTCTTGACCCTTCCCTCCGTGTTTTTTCTTTCTGTGCTGCTCGAACTTGATATTGACGCGTATCACAGGCGCGGGGGAATACATCGTCCGCGCAAACCTCGCGCGCGCTATCGTCAAAGCGATCGAGGACGCCTCTTCTTCCCTCCCCCCCTCCGCAAGTTCCGCTTCCCCTTCCATTTCCCCGGCAAAGGAGTCGGATGAAGACTTTGGGGACGAGGACGTAGACGTGCACGCAATCCTGCAGTGCGTGCTTGCGGAGGAATTTTGGCGTGCGTGCCCTTTCGTTTGCTCAACTTTTTTTCCTGTTCATCTGGTGAATTGGATTCAACACAGTACCAAGCCGGAGCCCCACGAACCCCGACCCCAGCGCTGGAGTGGTGTTGTTGACGACGGAGGAGGATGAGGCCGGCGAGATAGTGGGTGCGTATAATATTGATAGCTTTCTTACGGGTTTATTGCGAGAAAATATTTTGACACGAATACGGCTCGCAGCCCGGCTCTGGTGCGCGTTCACCACCCCCAGCATGGCCATCGCGTACGCATCGTCCGAACATCCGCTCGGCAAGGTCGGTGCAATTCTGTTTAGATAGAGGACACTTGAGCTAAGAGCGGGATGTATTGTGTATAGGCTCTGATCCTCCGCCGCCCGAAATCCGTGGAATCCCGCCCGACCGACCAGCCGAGGATTTTCGTCACTGGGATCGCGCTCTAGAACTCGCGTCGAGACGGTGGTACAAACAACTCGATTTTTTTTGGGACTCTTCGGTTCTACAGTCTACAATCTACAACAGCACCCACAACATCCTACGCCGCAACGCAACTACACAACCGCACTCAAATCAAACACTGCCTCCCCCGCTCGTCGTGTCGCGACACCTTTTTCTGTCACGATCGCGGTGATGAGCTCCGCTGGTGTGACATCGAAGCTGGGGTTGTAGATCCCCTTGAGGCCGGGGGGCGTGATCATCACCACTGCCTGCTCGGCGTTTGTTGCAGCGTCGGAGGGTGGGGGGTAGATGGCCCCGCGCACGAGACATGCTTCGAGCGGGGGGCGGTGTTCGATGGGGATTCTGTGTATGGATTCAATTATATCAGTTAGCACAGAACATCCGGAACATGGGGAGTGTTTGGATGTTGGACGTACCCGGACCCATCGGCGACTGCGAGGTCGACGGTGCTGATTGGGGCTACGACGATGAAGGGGATTTTGTGCCGCGCGGCGAGGACGGCGGCGTTGTAGGTTCCGATCTACGAAAGTACAATTCCTAGTCAGAAAAGAAGAAAACCCATTAACGATGAGGTCCAACCTTGTTGGCGGTGTCGCCGTTCTTGGCTATCCGGTCGGCACCCACCACTACGCAAGTGTCAGACATTCGACAAAATTAGGAGCAGCAAATGCGCGGACCGACGGCGTGGATATTGTGGTGCTGGAACAGGGACCCGACCATGGTGTCGCAGATCATTACCGAGTTAATGTCGAGGGTCTGCAGCTCGAGAGCTGTTAGCCTATAGGCGGCATTTATTTTCATGATACTTGGTTGGAGATGAAACGTCACCTTGAGCCCTGGTGGTACGGTGCCGTCTGCGTATAATACGCCGTGCCTAGCTTGCCGGTTTCGTGCAGATAAGTTATTAACCCCAGAGCAGTACCGTACCCCTGCAACCTTTGAGCTTATTTTTTGATTGGAGCGAAGATAATATTCGTACAGATGTAGCCAGAGAACCTGTATTGCACACAGTCAACAAATTGAGCTCGTTCCCAGACCCGCCGTTTTGCTTGACAACATCGGCAAGCCAGTCGCCTCCCCACTGCGACATCTTCTTGTTCCGCCCGACGTCCTCGTCGTTGATTTTGTGTGCCTCTGCGATCAGATCAGCGCATATCTCTTGCCCAGTCTTGCCCGCCACAATCGAGGCATCGAGCGTCGCAGTCAAACGGCGCGTCGCGGCACCCAGATTTACGGCGGTCGGACGCGCGGTGTACAAGTGCGCGAGGACCGGCGTAACATATGCGCGCACGCCCTCCGGCGACGCGACAAAGTCCGCAGAGCTCTTTAACGCGCGAGAAAGGTCCGCGGCGAACGCCAAGGCAGCAAGGCTGGCAATCGCGGGTGCGCCCCGGATTTTCATGGTCTTGATCGCGTCGTGGGCGTCGTCGATGGATTTGATCTCGATGAACTCGGTAGCGTGCGGGAGAAGCAGCTGGTTGACGATCTCGATTTTGTCGTCGCCATCGGTCTTGATTGAAATGAGCCCGGTTTTTGTGGCTGGAACTGGGGTTAGGGATGTCGGGGAGCAAGGCCTGCGTTACCTGGCATGGTGCAAAGATGCAAGAAGACGCAAGAACCTCGAAAAGGAAAGCGGCGGGTTGGGGCGGGCCGGAGGTTTTGCCGTCTCTGCCGTCGCGTATCTGATCGCTTTGATTGGATCAGACTGATGTGGAATCACAGGTGGATGATATTGGGCGTCTACAGGCTTCTGCTCAAAGATAGAAGCCGTTTTTACTTGTCTGATCACTCTGTCCTCGAGTATTCCTCCTCATATTCTACTCAAAAGAGTCCCATGGTCGCAGAAATGACCACAACCAGGTTCGAACCAACAAACACGTGCGATCATAAATTTCACATGCGAAACCCCCACTTGGCTCAGCTGAATCAGTGCTGTTTCGTTCTCCACACTACATCCATCCATCCATCCATCGTCGGTTGCTCTACGACAGTACTCATCTTGCGCGCAGTCCTGCGCACCAATCTAACTTGGCATGATTGACCATCTCTTCGGCCGCCCAAATCCATACTGGAAAAGAACTCAGGTGGGTTAACTTGTCTTGCTCTCCCTCGACCTGGATCATGCTGAGACCTCTGGTATTCTCCAGGTCTTCTTGATTATCTTCTTCTGGGTCTGGCGCATAGTCCACGGCAACTCTAGAGGTCTCCCATTACTGTGGCTAAGATCCGTGAACAAGCGACTCCAGCGCTTCACCCCATGGCAAATCGTTGCGAGCACCCTGACCGCCGTATATGTCGTCCGGAACTTTGACAAGATCCTCGGGCTGCAGTGTGTGTTGCGACCCACGCTTTCTCTGTTTGGTGCTGACCCTTCGTCCAGCCCCAGAGCCGCTTGCCAACCTGGTTAGTGGTGTCGCCGGAGCTCAAATATACCCTGCTAATCGTCTCGCAGTACTCACCTTCATACTACCGTGCTACCTGGATAAACACCGGTCTTGACGCAGGCTTCGCCACTGCTATGTCTATACGAACAAAGTGGATACGAGACATCTGTTCTGTTCTCTTCTCGGGGTACTATATCGTTTATCCAGACCAGGCCGACCAGAAGGTATGTCTCTACCTCATACCAGTGTGCAGCTGTTCATTTGCTGCTCCCCAGCTCCAACGGTTCCGCGCCGTCCCCACCGTCGAAATGCTCCGTCGCTGCTGGGAAAAGACCTCGAACCCATATGCACGTCTCATTCGTTTCCGCGTGTACTTTGCCGTTTAACCTTGATATCTAGATCCGGGCATTTACGGTTTTACCCCGAGTGACCATCCGGCGCAAGATTCTCCTGCCCCGGCCCGCCTCCTCGACGTATGAGCGGCCCATAACCGGCTATCTTTTCTTTGCTCTCCCAGAGAAACAGCTAAGCAAGGCCACGGACCTTATTCTTGACTTTCCTGGTGGTGGCTTTGTCGCTATGTCACCGGAACATCATGAGGTGAGTTAATTCCTCGGACTGCGACAATTTCTCATTGCGATCTCAACAAACCAGGAGCGGCTCAGAATGTGGGCAATCACCACAGGGAAGCCTGTTCTTTCCATCGACTACGGCAAGGCTCCTGAATGTACGTTCAAGGCCTTTATCCTGTTCATAGTTGCTAATTCTGTCTCAAGATCCGTATCCGTTCGCGATTGACGAGGCGTTCGACACCTACAGGCTCTTGGTGGATTCCGGTAAGTCGTTTCCTCAATTGCTTCAACAAGACCATAATGAATTTCAGTCGGCGCTCTACTTGGTATGTCCGGCCGCAAACTCAACATCGTAATCACGGGCGACTCCGCCGGGGCCTCTGTCGCCGCGAACGTCGTCTTCAAGATCATCGAGCACAACCTAAACCCTGCCAACCGCCTCGCCGTCCTCCCATCGCCAATTGCGCTCGTGTTCAGCTACGCCGCGCTCGACTTTAACTTTACCAGCTGGATGACGCCGGACAATCTGCGCGTGCTGCAGACGGAGGAGAGAGACGGGAGCTTCCCCGGGCTGAAGGAGCTGGCGGCGCAGAAGGACCATTTGAAGCACGTCAGTCCGCTGAGCATGGTGGGCGACAAGCGCCCGGGGGTGCCGCGCCGCAAGCCGTTAAGGCGGCAGTCCAGCTGGAAGGACACCATCCGCGGCTTGACGAGCGGCGGGGAGAAGAGCGGAGGCGAGAAGAGCGGGGACGACGCGACCGCTTCGGGGCCTCGGAAGCGGCGCTCGTCGAGCGCGTTGAAGACGCCGAGAAGCCGGCGGAGCACGTTCCTCGAGCCGCGGCACCGGCCCAACTCGCTTGACGGGGAGGGAGATGTCCCGACAGACCAGGAGGACGAAGATGAGAATGAGCAGGATTATGCCAAGTACCGCGAGGAGGACCGGCCGATCCAGGCGCGGGTGCGGTATGTGTATCCGGAGTCAACGTCGGGGAACGGGAGCGCGAAGGGCGGGATTGCTATTCCGAGGAGTAAGAGCGCGGTGGTGAAGCAGCAGCACGAGCTGAGCGTTGCGGTGGAGGAGGCCAACACGCGGGCGACGGAGCAGTTTGGCGGGAAGGGCAAGCAGAAGGAGCCGATTGGGACGCGGTTGACGATGACTAGCCGGACGGGGTATTTCCAGGATCGGGTTATTACGCCCAGTATGGTGGGTTTTTTTGTCTCTTTCAAGGACTAACGGCTAATTTCTATTGGAATAGATGCGCGCGATGGCGATTCTGTACATCGGCCCGCACCGGAACCCCGACTTTGCGACGGACTACCACCTCTCGCCGATTCTCGCCCCGGCGCACATCCTCGCGCAGTTCCCACCCATTCTCATGCAGTGTGGGGAGAAGGATCCGCTCGTGGACGACACGGTGATCTTTGCCGGGCGCGTGCGCGAGGCGAAGCGTGCGCGGAAGGTCGAGCTGGACCTCGCGATCTCGGGGAAGAGCGCGCGGTTCGGAGAGAGTCTGCGGATGAGCAGCAACGCGAATGCGGAGGCGCCGGTGGACATTGCGGCGCTGAAGCGGGAGAGGGATCGGCTGTATCGGCAGAGTGAGGAGGACTGGGTGCAGCTGGTTATTTGGAGCGAGTGGAGCCATGGGTATTTGCAGATGTCGGCGCTAATGGTGGAGGCGAAGGCGGTAAGTTGTCTTTCTCTTGAAACGCAAATTGGGTTGTTGAATAAGACGTATTTTTAGGTGATCGAGGAGCTGGCGGAGTGGATTGACGGGGCGTTTGAGCGCTACACGGTGAGGGCGCCGCCGAGTCTACCTTTGTCCCACCGGCGGGAGAGCCGGAGGGACAGCCCGGCACGTAAACCCATACCGCACGACAACTTTTCGGCGTCAGAGACGGACGAGACGGACGACTCGGGGATCACGTTCGTTCCGAGGCGGCGCACGTCGCCTCCCGAGTCGCTCAATGGGAGTCTACGGACACCGACGAATCTATCGCCTACAGAGACAGCGGCGACGTCGCCCGATGAGGGGCCGGTGGGGCACGCAAAGGTGGGTAGCACGACGAGTGAGGCGGACGCCAAGCCGAAACCTGGCGGGGGGCAAGCGATTTCGGAGACGGAGTTGATGAGGCGGAGGAGGCTGCTAGACGCGCATATATTCGAGTAGACGGCGAAGTGGACAGTGACAGAGCTGTATGAATATAATTATGGCGACGCATTATTGTAAAAACAGTTTGGTTAACAGCCTTTGTATCTCGATTCAGAGTGCGCAATAGGTGTATAGAGCAGTAGAGAGCTGTACTTGAATACCGCTTGGCGTCATAGTCGGCAACTATGCCTCAGCACCGCCCCGACGCTTCTCGGACTTCCCCAATGAGCACCGAGGCTTTTGCGCAGATATCCGACGATATGGAGTAAGATATGAGCAAAAATACTCAAAAGGACGAAATTGGGGCGAAATGTGAATCAAAAAGGTTGATAAGAATTGATGGATGGGCATCGCCTCTTGGACTCAGCCACCACACCACCGCCACCGAGATCGCCCATGTCGACGGCAATGAGCGCCCTCCCTCCCCCACACTACCAGATCATGTACCCGACTCCCGACCAGCCTCAGCCTATTCCCCTCCACGGCCCCGCTACCCATCCCGACGGCCCCCAGGGCTACGGAAATCCCTCAGAACAGCCTCCGCACCCCCACCCCGACGCTCCCCCCCATCCCGAAGCACAGTACTACCAGCCCAGCGCAGCCGAACTCTATGCCCGCTCCCAACAGGGCCCCCCTCCTCCGCTGGGCGAAGGCCCCGACGGCATGGCCCCAGGCGGTCCCGGCGTCAACCACTACCCGTCCGCGAACGGCGTCCCCCGCTTGCCCCCGATACTCCAGGTAGAGAAGCAACAGGTCACCACGAGCGCGACCCAGCTTGCCAGCGCGAGCAGGCGCCGCAACGAGGCGCACTTTGTCTGTCCGGTGCCGGGGTGCGGGAGCACGTTCACGCGCCGCTTCAACCTGAGAGGTCGCTGCTTTCGTCTCTCCGATGTATTATTTTGGCGCTGATCGGCTTATAGGCCATCTGCGCTCCCACACGGAAGAACGTCCGTATATCTGCGACTGGCCGAATTGCAAGAAGGGGTTCGCGCGTCAGCACGATTGCAAGTACGCGATGAATGACTCGCGTTCGCGACTTTGGTCTTAAATTCTTTTGCAGGCGACACCAGGCGCTCCATACAGCCAAATCACAGACGAACGTATGCATTGGATGTAAGAAGACTTTCAGCCGTTTGGATGCCCTGAATGTAGGTCCTCTTGTCCTTTACTTGGCTCGGTCATTGACGACATTTTGCAGAGACACTGTAAGCTTAACGCCGAGATGATTGACCGAGCATGACTAACTGCCATTTGTCCAGTGCGTTCCGACGGTGGCGCGGAATGCCGCGCGGTGCGCGACCAGGCGGCCATGCAGCAGCAGCAGGAGCACGAGGGTGGCGGGGAGCAGCCACCACCGCAGATGCAGCAGCAATAGGCATCGGCCCGACTTTTTCATGAGAATTGTACAGCACCTAATATTTTTTATCCTGCATCGAGTAAACACATGATTGTACCACCGGCTATCGATTCTACTGTATTCCTTCATTTATCCACTTCCTCTACCTACCTTTTGTCTTGGCTTGGGCTGTAACTGAGACTGAACCCTGGTTTCTTGGAATACCACCATGGCGCTGCCGATGCTCGTGAATAATGCCGATTGCGGCCCTTCCAACGGCCTCCAGGGCCTCTCCAAGCGGTTTGACCAAGATAGAGGGCTGCAGCAGGTACGACAACATTCAACCGACGATCTAGCACAGTCTTTACCCTGCCCGTAGGACCATTTCGCCGGTGCGAGCCGCGCTGGGTCATCCCGAGAGACTTTTAGATCCCAAACCATTGCCCCTAACGGGAATGCAGCCCACCTCGAAGACGCGGCTCGGTTCTTCTCTGCGGGCCAGCCTGCACCCCAATTTGCAAGCGGCGCAGGGGCATTCGATCTCTCTGCGCTGCATGGATCGCTACCGCCCGTGCAGATGCAGGGTGCGTTTCAGCAACCGCAGGCAGCACCTGCGGCGTGGGCGGCAGATTTCATGCAGAACGTGCAGCCTGCGGGCATGCAGAAGAACGGTGGCAACCTTCACGTTCAGATGGACCGGGATATGAACATGAACACTGCGGTGGCGGCGTCCGCAGGCGTTTCAGCCGCCGCCGCTCACGCTCAGCAGTGGGCGAATGGCCCTAGTCCGATGTTTTCGCCATTCGCACAGCGGCCGATGCAGGGTTATGTGCCCCCGATGCACATGATGCAGCAGCAGCCTCAGCAAGCGACGCAGCACGATCGTACGCCTCATATTTTTCACACATGTACATTGACTAAGGATCTTTTCTATTCTACGCAGAGATCCTATGGGACCGCTCCTTCGAGGCCGCTGCCTCCCCGGCGAAGCTCGAAACACAAGCGGCGCCCCAACCCATCGACGCGGCGCAGGTCGCACACGAATCAGACGAGCTCGCGCGCACCGCGGGCCTGCTGCTCGACACCGTGCGCGATGCGCAGGCGCAGAACCCCAAGTTTCAGAACAGCGCGTTCCTGGGGCTGATGCGCGGGCTGCGCGACCGCGAGGTCGTGGTGGAGGGGAACGAGGTCGTGCCGAACACGGGACAGCAAGCGGCGGATGTGAAGGGCAAGGGGCGGGCAGTGGACATGCCGAGCCTGCGGCCTGCGGTTCACCCGTTGCTTGAGCCCGTGGAACGCCAGCAAATCATCAGCTTGCTCGGCAGCGCCCACAGGGGGGCTTTGGAAGAATTGGAGCAGCAAAAGCAGCAGGAGGGGGACGGGGTGCTGGAGGAGGACCCGAACGACGCGTATTTTCGGCAGGAGAACGCCGAGTACCAGCGCTACTGGGCGGCGCAGGCCGGCGCGCAGGCGTCGACGAGTGCGACTCCCCAGTCCGCCGAGTGGGGGCGCCTGCAGGCGGACTGGGACGCGTTCGAGGCGACGAGCACGGGCATTCAGCCTGTAGTGCAGTACGTGTTCCAGCGAAACAACCCCTACGTGAGCAACGCGCCGAGCCTTACGACGAGACACCATTTGGCGCACGGGGGGCGGCAGCCGATGCTCGATGTGGGTTTCCCTTCCTTTCATTTTATTATTCGTTTTAACTGATATTTGTGTACAGAGCGTCCTCGAGCTCGAAGCAGCGGTGCAGCGCAACATGACCGACGCCTCCGCGTGGTTCGACCTCGGCGTGAAGCAGCAGGCGAACGAGCGCGAGACACAGGCGCTGCAGGCGCTGACGCGCGCGGTCGAACTCGATCCGAACTACCTCGCCGCGTGGCTCGCGCTTGCTGTCTCGCACACAAACGACGGGAACCGCGCGGGGACATACGACGCCGTGCGGCAGTGGATGGACCACAACGAGCGCTACGCGGGCGCCGTCGCGCAGTATCGCGCGGGGCATCCCGAGCTGGCGGACGCGCCGATTGCGGAGCGGTTTGGGAGCTTGATACAGTGTTTGATTGAGATGGCGCGGAGCGATACGAGCGGGGCGGTCGATGCGGACATTCAGATTGCGCTGGCGGTGTTGTTGAATACTAATGAGGTGCGTTCCGCTGGCGGCTTGAATGCTCTGGGGGGTTCGTGCTCATTTCCTGTAGGATTATGAGAAGGCGCAGGACTGCTTCCGGACGGCGCTGGCTGTCCGGCCTGATGACTGGCTTCTGTACAACCGTGTCGGTGCGACGATGGCGAACAGTGGGCGCGCGGAAGAAGCTTTGCAGTACTACAACCGGGCCCTCGAGCTCAACCCGATGTATATTCGGGCGAGGTAGGTCGTTTTCTATTCGTGTTTCGCATCCATTTCACGATTCGTCTAGGTTCAACCTCGGTATCTCATGCATAAATCTCCGCGTAAATGATCCCCCTGCCCGTATTTTGCTTTCGCTAACTGAATCTCCAGCGCTTCGAGGAAGCAGCACACCACGTCCTTGACGCACTAGGTCTGCAGGAAAGCGATGGTGTCTCCTACGGCGGCGCCGACAACACTAACACCAGCGGGGGCGTCACCACCACCGCACTCTGGGACAGCCTGCGCACGGCGTCGATGCACATGCAGCGGCCGGACCTGGCGACGTTCTGCGACCGGCAGGATCTCGAAGGTGCGTTTTATTTTTTCATCTTCTCGTGGCTGCATGCTGACTTTGAGAATGTGGCAGGATTTCGGAGGAGCTTTTTAGGATGAACTTCAGGCATCGGACACATGTTATCGCGTTTTCCTGAGGTTGAATAAATTCTATCGATTGCGACTCGCAAGGCGCAGGCGGAGTTGCACACGATTTGCTTCCATTAACCGCACTAAACCCGATCGCGAACGGCGTCCAACGCGGCCTCGACCGACCAGAGACTTGTCCGAAATCTTCACACAACTATGTGCTGAATTGTCTCTCTACTCATTCTTCTGTCGCGTCCATAAATAAATACAACTCGGTAGTAGTGGCAAATTCACCTTGAGCTACTATACAAAAGTCTGGTCTAAGAAAATACAACGGGGTGAGTAGCAGGGCTCAGTTCGCGGTAGTCGAAGCACCAGCGTCTGCACCGGGACGAATGAGCCTTGGCGGCAGCGGATTGCAACCTACTCACCCCGCTTCTCGCGGTCGCCGTAGCGCGCCTTGAGCTGGTCGAGCATCTCCATATCCTCATTGTCCATGGCAGGGTTCTCGGCCATGCGCTTCATCTTGAGCATGAGGGACGAGTCTGTTTTCTGCTTTGCCACCACGTCCCGGACGTCCTGGACGTCAAAATCGCTCATGTTAATGAGGGTGGGGCTGCGACGGATCATGGCTGGTGGCTGACTGCGGTGCCGGGTGAACGTGTAAGCCTGCGGTCGCAGTTGAAGCGCAGCGGATGAAGCAAGGATAAAGTGTGCGCCTGTTTACCTCATCTCTTTTGCAGAACACCCATCCACCCTCACCCACTTCACCCACCATGGAGGCCCTTATGCGCGTAACAGACACCCTCAAATCCTTCCGGGTGCGTCCCCTGCCCTCAACACCCACTGCCCTTTTCTAATCCACGAAAAAATGATAGGAAGCACGGCTCTCTGGCCTCCGCAGTCCCGTCGAATTTTTCGATGTCCAGCGCATCTCGCGCCCCGCCGACATGAACACGGCCACCTCCGTGCGTCTACCCCAGCTCTCTCCAACGCCGGTCTAATTTTCTGCGCAGCGTATATCGTACAACACCCGCTACTTCTCTGGTAAGTGGACGGACACGTATAGCCGCGCGCGCAGCGTCTGACTGACCGACGACTGGCAGGCAACTACGGCCTCATCGTCGTCATCCTCGCCATCTACGCCCTGCTCTCCAACCAATGGCTCTTCTTCACGCTCATATTCCTCGTCGGAGGTTTCTCGCTCATCAACAAATTCGGTGCGCCCCGCTCTTCTCGGCTCGTTCAGAAGTAAGGGAAGGCTGACTCGCGTGCACGCAGCCCCCGAGCCGACGCAGGTCGGCGACTACGTCGTCACGCAAAAGTCCCTCTACATCACGCTCTTCTGCATCGGCATTCCGCTGCTCATCTTCTCGGGGCCCTTCGGCACGCTCTTCTGGCTCATCGGCGCGTCCGGCCTCGTTATAATAGGACACGCAGTCATGATCGAGCCCGGCGTCGAGAGCGAGTATGCTACCGTCGAGGGCCAAGTATAATCGCTGCCGAACTGCGCGGAGAACACACCATGGCGCGTAGATCGCCATGCACTCTACAACACTTCTATATTATTCGGCCCCGGATGTCTCGGACAATACAAATTTATTAAGAGCGATACAGAAGTATTTTCGTACAGGTAGCGGAGTAAAAAACCAGAGAGACAGCGACAATAACAGCGACAGGAGGATGCGAGAATGTGTATGTATGCCAATGCCAGTGAATGTAGCGTGATTGGTCCCACAAAAAGGAATAATACGGATACGGATAATATACAGGCGTTATAGGAGCGGCAGCCATTGGCCTGAGGTGCCGAGTTGGTCGCGAAATTGAATAACGAAAACGATAACGCACCTATAACGACGCTGGGCAGGTCGAACAGATCCCTCCGTACCGAGAAGCAGAACGTCGACGGCACTGGCGCGCCGTTTGGCTTGAGCAGCACGCAGTGCGAGTACACCGACTGTGTCGTGTTCTCAAACGCGTGCGACGCAAAGTTCTCCCAGTACTCCACGACTGATTGGTTCTCAAACAGCTGATTGTTCGTTTATTAACAATAGAGGCGAAGGAGTATGTGAGGAGAACGCACCTCGTAGATGTATTTTTTCCGCCCGACGAGCTCGTCCAGCGACCACTCGGTGAGCATGCAGAACTCGGGTGCGACGAGGCAGATCTCGCCCGTGCGCCGCCACACGACCGTCGGCGTCCCGCTGAAGGAGATGAGCTTGTCGAGCTCCTGCCGCGCCGCCGCAAATTGGCCGTCAGGTTAATCAAATTAATCAAGCCACAGAAACGCACGAGTAACGAGCGCTGGAAGCACTTCTCCACAAAAACCTCGTCGTCGAAGGAGAGCGGCATTTGGAGCGCGATGAGCGACGGGCGAAAGATCGCGAGCGCCCGCACGACGCGCAGGATGTCGTTCTTCTCGAATCTTGGTGGGGGTAACGAGTAGCAAGGAGAAGGTAAGGAGTGGGGGTTACCCATATAGAGGGAAGAAAATCAGAGCTCGAGTCCCAGAGGTACTCTTTTTTCGCACAATGACCCGATTTTGCAAGTAACACACGCACCGACTGGGTAGGTGTTTCATGAGGAAGTGGTATCCCTCGGTGTAGTCGTACGGCATCGTGACGCGGTCGTTGATGTTTTGCAGCTGGGAGCCATGGCTGCCGTTTGCGTTGCCATTGCCGCCGCTGTGCACGTCGGGGATGGCATTAGCGTGCGCGAATGAGGGCCCGGACGCCTGCGAGGGCGAGAGGAACTCCTTGTCGGAGAAGCGGGGGGACCGCGGGCGGCCATTGAGCGGGAATCGCGGCTGTAGTGGGTGCAGGTCCTGCTGGAACTCCGGCGTATATTGGAGGGCTTCTTGCTGCTCTGGTGGCTGGGGATACGGGTACGTGAGGAAACTTGTTGTCGGCGAAGTCGACAACGTCGTATCCGAGGGCTGCACTATTTGCTGGTCAGGGAAGGTCGTGAAGTCGTTAGAGTTGCGCGATGCCGTAAATTCCATGGGACCATCTGACGACCAGGTCGAGTATGGCGGGGCGGAGGGGTCTGGGCTGGTCGTTGTTTCTGGGGGACTCGGGTTTCCCAGGATGGCAGACAGAATGGAGTACTCGAGATTGGCCGCTTCTGAACCGAATGGAAAGCTGGGATCGAATGGGACCGGGGCAAACAGTTGATCACCTGGATCAAACGGAGGTTGCGCTGCAGCTGCTTTTGCCGTAAGTGTCAGAATTACAAAGTGCAACGCTCATAATTACGGGCTGGAGGTGGGGGTGGTGGGGGTGCAGGGGCCGGCTGCACCGGGGACGGTTCTGCGCTGGCCTCGGGAGCCGACGACGATTTGCCGCGGCGAGACTTTAGCTTTTCTGAAGCACACGTGATCGGAATCAGGCGGCGAGCGCGGAAGGAGTTGCAAGTGGACGCACCGAGTTCCTCCTCGTCGAGGAGATATTTTGCCTTTTTGCGATGGCCTTCGGTACAATCGGCTATTCCGCGCTTAACGCAGCGCTGACACGGTCGCGCTGAGAATAGTAGCGTGAGCACGCGCGCATGAGAATAGTGATAAAGCCAGTACAATCGTCGCAAGTGAGGTGGGCTTTTTGGCAATGGACGCAGGCTCGACTAGCTTTCTTTTTCTTGGGCCTGTCTCTGCCACGAGCACGAGGAGCTTGTGTCTCGGAGGGCAAAGACTCGTCCTGTGTCTCGTCGTCCGTGTTCTGGAGGGCGATTTGAGACGGTTTGCGCTTGAGAGAAGCTGGGACCGGCGCAGCAGGACCAGGATGTGGCTGGAGCTGCTTCTGCGCGGCAGTCTGGGGGGCGGTCTGGTGACTTATAGTGTTCCCAAACGACTGGTTTACAGGCGCGGGACGGATTGCAGCAGACATGAGAGCGAGCTACAAGCCAGGCCGTTGTGGTCGGGAGCAAAGGACAGCAGCAGAATTGAACTAGCAAAATCTAGGTCAAGGAGCAAGGAAGAGCATCGGGCCGTTCGGTCCTATGACCGACCAATCAATTTTCGGCTGTTCGCAACCTCTCCACAATTTCTCAATGTTCCTAGCTAGACTATCTGCTCGCCTCGGTAAACGACAGGCAGCTCTCGAATACCAGTGGATGAAGCGTGCATCTTCTCCCGTTCCCCTTGACCAGATGGTTGCTCGACGAGTCGCCGGAGAACCTCTGCAATACATCCTCGGTGCATCCTTCTCCCGACTTGGCCCTCACTCGCGACTCATCGCATCGTAGAGGAGCAACCATTTGGCCCGCTTTCAATTAAACTTAGACCCCCGGTCCTCATCCCACGCCCAGAGACAGAGCATTGGACCATCCGTCTCGCAGAGCTCCTCCGTCCGACCCGCACGCTTTCTGTCCTCGACCTCGGAACCGGAACTGGATGCATACCCCTTCTGCTCTGCCACTTGTTGCCAGCGGGCACGGTCCGTGCATGTGGAATCGACGTCTCGCTCGATGCTGTCAATCTTGCTGCAGAAAATGCTGCTCTTTGCGGATTTTCTTTCCCTGGCACGTCCCGCAACACCTTTCGGCCGATTCAGGCATCTTTCCTGGACCCCCTGTTTCCGCATAAAATTCTTGACGTCAACCCGCCGTTCGATGTTTTAACATCAAACCCCCCTTATATCTCGTGGTCCGAATATCTTGAGCTCTCTCCAGAGGTCACGCAGTACGAGGACCCCAAAGCTCTCTTCGGAGGTCCAGATGGACTTGATTTCTACCATGCAATCGCCAGCTTGGTCGCACGCAAGGGTTTTCTCAATCCCGGCGCCGTTGTGGCTGTAGAGGTGGGCGACGGGCAGGCGGAAGACGTTCAAGACATATTCCACTGCACTGCCCATCTCAATTCTGAGCTTTGGCTGGATCCGTGGAACAAGAAGCGGACCGTGGTGGCGCGGACCCCTGCTCGATCCCGATCGTGATCGATACTTCGTTCATATAAGCCTCCGCTCTACCCCCTGTAATCTAAGTTTCTTCCCCACACCCCATTTCCTTCCTCTCAACAATATGGCCTCTGTCCTCCGCCTCACCTCCTTCTCCCGGCCCAGGAGCAGCACTTATCCTCAGATCATCCGCCACCAACGTCGCAAGTCCAGCCAAAAACCCCGCGGCCAGTATTCATATCCTGCTGGGCGGATGCCCCGCGACATTTGGGAGGAGATCTTCCTCCATTGCATCCCAGCACCCTCTGACTGCGACGCACCTGGCTGCCCCCGCCAAACAACAACGCCCACAACTGCCCCTCTTTTCCTTCTCCAAGTTTGCAGAGCTTGGAGGAAGGTGGCGCTGTCGCTCCCGTATTTGTGGACTTGCTTGTCCGTCGTTGTTCGCGACGGGAAAGCTTTCCCTCCTCTCGGCGTCGCCTTCGACTGGTTAAAACGCTCAGGGGATCTTCCCCTAGAGCTGGTTCTATGTCAGACAAACGAGTCTGATGGGAATCAGGAGCTTGCGGACGATATGCTAGCCCTTTATATGTGCTACCTGCCCCGCTGGAGAGAGGTGCGGTTGGATATCGCCAACCCCACTTACGGGGGCTCATTGCAGCCGTCGTCTCAGCTCCACGCTCCTTTATTGGAGACTTTCCATCTAACGACGTGCTGGCGGCTGACGCGAAACGAAGAGATCATGCAGGATCTGCTGAAGATGCTCGAAGTCTCGCCGAGACTTTCTAATTTCTCTGTCTCGCGTCTCAGCGACCTTAATGGCTCTAACGACACCACTGTCGCCATCCCTTGGACGCAGTTGGTCCGTCTCGATCTCGGGTTCATCCCGTCAGTCGGGGCATGCCTGTCCATCATGAACAGCTGCCCCAACCTCGAGAGTTGCAATCTGATCGTCGACCCGACAGAAGGTCCCCTACCCGCCACCCCCATCATCCTCCCCGCCCTCACCTCGCTGGAGCTCCACATCCGAACCGGCGAGCTTGCCGCCCTCCTCGACCGCGCCGTCTTCCCCACCCTCCAAAACTTCACGCTCTACCTCCAAGACGCGTACGACAACCACGCGGCGTGGCCGCAGGCGTCCTTCACCGACCTGCTCTCGCGGTCCAAGTGCACCCTCGCGCGGCTCGAGCTGCACGATACGGGCGTGCAGGCGACGCAGTTCATCGACTGCCTGCAGCATGCGAGCGTCCGCCAGATTGCGGAGCTCGTCATCCACGACAGCCGCGACTGGACGTGGGACCCGGTCATCACGCCGCAGCTGGTGCAGCTGCTCACGATGCCGTGTGGAGACGCCGCCAACGCCAACGCCGACGCGAGCGGGTGCCTCCTTCCCGCGCTGCGGGCGCTCGACCTCGGGAACGGGTGCTGGACGTGCCCCAATGGGCTCCTGTCCGAGATGATCGAGTCACGGTGGCGGACGACCGCGCGCGGCGTCACCCGCTTGGAGCGCGTGCACATCGACCTGAACCTCTTCGAGGATGTGCACGGGCCGGACCACATGCGGCTCGAGAAGCTGCGGGAGGAAGGGATGAAGGTTCGGCTGACTTATTTTCGCGATTGAGTTCTTTCGTTTTGATTACCTGTCTTTTTAGCATACCGGTGTCTGGTTCTATCCTCCTACATAATAGCTAATGCGTAACGTAGTTTGGTACTGATTACTGTACTTATCTTTACTTACCGCGAAAATGAATGAAGACCTTGTGAATGAATGAGCTTGTTGCACTCTCTCAAACACCAATATTCTTCGCACGCGGAAGATATCGTCGGGCGCAATGTTTTGCATATGTAAGCTCTCTTGCGGACTGCCGTAAGATCTCAATGGCACACTTTAATCAAGCAAGTAATCTTGTCTTTCGACTAGAATACAGCATGGATTACAGCCATGGTACTGTACCGGAACGTCAGCGGCAAGTATGGTGTACGTGATTCAAGAACTGGGCGTTGGACGCAAATGGTCACCGCTCTCTGATTCAAGTTCGGGGCTTCTGGCAAATAGGTTAGCTGCATTGAAATCCTCTACACCTCAAGTATACGGCGGCGCACACTCCAAGCTCTCGAAGTCTCTTCTTGGCGAGGGATACAAACAAGTTCTATCATGATCGCAATTTCATTCAACATTAAATGTGACTTGCGTCAGGAAAATATTGTAACTGCCACTGGTTCATCCGCTTCCACATCCTGCAGTAAATAGTTATGTGCGGGATTTCCCCTTTGCTTTCGTCGGTTTCTTCACGGGTTTGGCAACAGGCTTCTTTGCTGCCGGCTTCTTTGCCACCGGTTTCGCCTAAACAACAAGTTCAGAAACTAAACCCTCAATCATTTTGAAAAGAATGCCGCACAACAGGCTTCGCGGCAGGCTTTGCGACTGGCTTCTTTGGGACTAGCTTGGTTGCCGGTTTGGCCTAGATAAGCTATGATCAATATACCGCAGGATCGATTTTTCAACACCAGCGTACCGCAGGCTTCGCCACGGGTTTTGCCACGGGTTTCGCCTTAGCAGCAGGTTTGGCCTACAGCAAAATGAGCGTGAGGAAAACATCAGGTCTGTCAACGCATCGCAGGCTTCACTGCAGGTTTGGTCTACATAGAATAAGCACGTGAACTCTCGATTCTTTTAAACAGAATGGCGCACAACAGGCTTCGCGGCAGGCTTTGCGACTGGCTTCTTCGGGACTGGCTTGGTCGCCGGTTTAGCCTAGATAAGCTTTGATCAATATACCGCAGGGTCGATTTTTCAACACCAGCGTACCGCAGGCTTCGCCACGGGTTTTGCCACGGGTTTCGCCTTAGCAGCAGGTTTGGCCTACAGCAAAATGAGTGTGAGGAAAACATCAGGTCTGTCAACGCACCGCAGGCTTCACTGCAGGTTTGGTCTACATAGAATAAGCACGTGGACCCTCGATTCTTTTAAACAGAATGGCGCACAACAGGCTTCGCGGCAGGCTTTGCGACTGGCTTTTTTGGGACTGGCTTGGTCACCGGTTTGGCCTGGATATGATATGGTCCATTTAGGGCCGCAGGATCGATTCATTGACAAGAAACCAGCGTACCACAGGCTTCGCCGCGGGCTTTGCCACAGGTTTCGCCTTGACTGGAGGTTTGGCCTACAGCAAAATGAGTGTGTGGGAAACGTCAGGTCTGTCAACACACCGCAGGCTTCACTGCAGGTTTGGTCTACATAGAATGAGTTCGTCAACATCGAATCTGTATTCCAATTGAGCGCACCGCAGGTTTGGCAGCTGGCTTGGCTACGGGCTTTGGGACCTTCTAAATTGTATTATGAGTTGGAGATCGAGAAAGACTGGGGTAGTATTCTCACTGGCTTTGCGGCAGGTTTCGCAACAGGCTTGACTGCGGGCTTCGCGACCTTTCTATCGTGTCATAAAATCAAGGAAGCCTAGGGGATGATGCTAACCGGGTTGGCCGCAGGTTTCGCAGCGGGCTTTGCAGCAGAGTTTGAGACTGGCTTGGTAGTGCATTCATCTGCGGTCCCGGTGGGTTTGCCCTCGGTCCGCGACCCGCGTCGGCGTGGTCTGCACCTTTCGTTTGTGGACTCGGTCTCGTCGACGAAGGGGTCTCCCGGAGCTAGTGCACAGTCATGATCTGGGATTCTGCATGAAACACGTTATCCAACTCGCTTTGCGTGATGGCAATGAACACAAACGTTTTCGACCCCCCGCACCTTACGTTCGTGGACTCTGTCTGGTGGACGAAGGGGTCTCCTGGAACTGGTGCAGGCGAAAGGATGCCGCTGGCAACCTGACGTTGGGTTCTGCATGAAACACGTTAGCCAACTGGCTTTGCGTGATGGCGATGAACACCAACGTCTTCTTCGCGGCGTCTACTGCGGCGGTGAAATGAGCCTGGAATGTCTGGAAGCCATTTCCAGCCCCCATGATGCGTGTCATCGCGGCATCGATAGTATCAGCAGCGCGTGTGGCGTCTCCGTTGGACTGGAGTAATCCCAAGTAGCTGACAACACCAGCCTGAGACAACGCAAACAAATGCGATTCAGTATGGAATGACATCGAGAGCGTTTCAAACGTACAGCAGCCTTTTCGGTAGTGCCTTTGAAGTTCCTATTACTAAACACTATGCCTTTGGCATGGTTCACAGTGCTTTGGACAAACACAAGGTTCGGCTGGCTGTTGATTGTATTGAAGAAAGTCTGGAAATCGGCCGTGCCGGTGGTCGACTGGAAATGCCTACAGATTCCGGGGACTTTCTGTATTTGGTTTGCGATGAATTGTAATTCCACGATACTGTAGGACACGCGTTAAAAAAGGGGCGGAGAAGCCAGCCACACGTACTGGTCTGGAGAGAAGGGAAAAATCAACAGGTGAATCCAGGTTCGGCGCCATGTACTTACCGCACTGCACTTCGCCGAGGTTGTCCTTGGGCGGCGCATCAGGTTGGCATGGGCGGGGCGGGCTTCTGGTACTCACCGGGACGAGGGCCACAGTGCCATCCTTCCCACTTGCGGGATTAGTGAACTTGAAGGATTGGGCAGGGCAGTTAGAAGAGAGATGGGTAGAGTCCAATCGGAGACCCAATGCGCCATGACAGGTGCAAGGGGCGAGTCGGTTATCCGCACATTTCTCCTCCGTTCGCGCCTGCAGTGCATTCAACGGCGCGGCGACGACACATGAGCAAAGGCCAAGAAAAATGGCAAGGCGAGAAAAGGTGGAAGAGAACATGACCGCAGGGCAAAAAAGGACTGGAAAAACGAATAATGGAAATAGCGAAAGCGCCTGGCAAGCGAGTAGTGTAGAAAAAAGCAAAGAAGTAAAGAAAGGCACCGGGCAAGGATCGTTGGAGGAATGAATCTTGATTTTATAGAGTATGAGGAACCAGCACCGCAATCTGGTATCCAAGGGGGGATTGCTCATAGCGGGAGTTGGTGAATTGAGAGCGCTCTAGAGGATGAATCAAAACATAAAGAGAACGCTAACCGGGTCTACCGCGAGTAGCACCACAATCGTTTCAGTTGCAACCTTGATTCCTCGAGCGTAAGAGGTTCGGGGATGCTGAGTAGAATGGAACCAGTCAGCCGATAGTACTTATGACAGTCTGGAGTGGCATCCGGCAGCGATCAAGAGACTCGATGACGAGTTGAGACTAACTCCGACGATGTCGCTAGAGTCCGTCCCTCCAAGAATATCGAAGCGAAGACCGGATATTGTGCAAGGCGCTAATCTGAACACTGCAGACATGGAAACCAGCACCTGGGTCCAAGCACATAGCGAGGAAGTCGAAAGCAACGACACATGATGATCCACTGAAACTGCCGCTTTACGTCGGGGTGACCGTTAATAGTTTCGTTGTTGCGCTGCCAGACCAGAGTCCCAAGTACATCAGTTGCGAGCTTTTGACGCGCAAAGACCAGAGTCCCAAGTATTTCAGTTGCGAGCTTCTGAATCCGCTGAAAATCTAGAAATCCGAGACCCCAGCAGTAAAGACTATCACAAGGGGCTCAAGGACAGCCTGGAAGGCGTCCCAGACGGTTTCGAAGATACACTAACTAATCCGGAGGTACTTAGTGTAAGACAGAAACAGCCATGCAAACAAGAAAAGCGACGTCCGATCGAGACGAGGGCCAAAGCAGACTGCATGAGTTCAGCGAACTGAATTCTCTGATTTTTTGTTGTGGCGGTCGTGTCACCAGTCACGGCGTCACAGAACTTGAACTTGAACCAAAATTTGGACCGAGCTCTAATATCAGGCCCTATCCTTGCCTCGTCTCTGACCAGGCTTGTGGCCTGCTCACCGGAGGAGCTACTCAGCTGCTTTGATCTGGCGATTTGGGGTGTCAAAGATAACACTAACTCCTTGAAGCCTGCCCATGGTGTTACAACGAATCTTCTACGCCAAAGACCATTCTATCCGTAGCTTGACCAACGGCATCTGGTCCTTATCTGCTGCGGTTTGCTGCTGGACATCCCTGGAACTTGAAGATACTGCCCTTTCGAACGCCGCGGCAGGCTTCTATCAGTGCATGCTTTTCTTATCTGTATTTTCCCCTGTGCTTCCAGCGCTCAGATCCCTCTTTACGATACACGTCCCTGTCGTTATCGAGCGGGACTTTGTGCCCGCCCGTCCCTCGGACTCGGAGGCTTCGGCTTGCGATTTTTCTATATCACGTGTCCACTTTCGAAATCCAATCTCTTAACATCTCCTTTCATTCTCAATTTCTCATCGATGGCCATCCGACGAGTACCACTGACCGCATTCGCGGAGGAATTTTCGGGCTTCACTGGTATTTCTTTACGCTCCCATATCGTACTGTCTGGCTAAGCAATACCAGAACTTTCCAGCGTTGCTCTTGGTGGTCGTGTGATTTCTGTCTCAGATGATTTCTTCGCAGAGGCGTTCCACCTCCTTCATGTTGAGGTACCTTTTGCACTATTTTGATACACGGGCTAAATCTGAGCCTAGCCCGCACCGAGCCTCAAGGGTCAGTTCGGCCCGAAAGGTGCGCTGTACAGTGGATGGGAGAGCAGGCGGCACAATCCAGCGTATGACTGGTGAGATCGCACACCTCAGATGATATTGCGCGCCTCAAGCATCCTTCGCAGGTGTATCATCCAGCTGGGCACATCGGGCTCTGTTTCTGGATTTGATATTGATACTTCGCACTTCAACGGTCCGGCCCGCCCTCTGCATCCGTCCTCGTGTTGATGCATTATTATAGGGAATGAAGCACCAGAGGTTTCGGTCGAGGTCCTCTCTGGGTTGGCGTCGGAAGAACCTGGGAAACAGGACTCAAGAGTGAGTTATGGGCGTGAATCCGCCTTTAAGTGCTTACTGAGTAGCGCAGTGGGTCGAAGTCTTGCCCAAACAAGCCCTGGGCCCGAATTCCCAGCATTTGTTCGCCATCCCAGAGACGACCGGTGTGAATTTCGTCAAGCTGAACATGTATCCCGACGGAGGAATTGTACGTTGCGCATTTGCAACTGAAATGTTCAATTTATGAACTCTGTTTAGGCGCGCTTCAGGGTTTATGGACAAGTCATCCCCGTGCACCCGGAGGACCCCGCAGAGTTCTTCGACCTTGCCCACGTGTTTGCGGGTGGGCGCGTGGAATTCACATCCGACCAACACTTTGGCGTTGGGTCAAATCTCATCCTTCCCGGACGTGGGAAGGATATGGGAGATGGTTGGGAGACGAAGCGAAGCCGGGAGAATGGTCATAAGGACTGGGCGATCATTAAACTGTGGGTCCCGCTCGTTGCTTCTAATCCCTGCTCGTTAAAGCATCAAAGTGGTGCGCCCGGTGCGCTTGAGCAGATCGAAATAGACACTGCACACTTCAAGGGAAATTACCCTGAAAGCTGTGAGGTGCATGCGCTGGCTATTTCAGGTAATGTCGATTGGACCAGTACCAGCGGAGAGGGTCACGAGTGGACGGTGATCCTGCCTCGCACTAAACTCGGGCCCCATAGACAGCATTATTTCCAACTGGAAAATGTCCAAGGGCAACGTTACACCCATGTCAAGGTTACAATTCATCCAGACGGCGGAATCAAGCGGATCCGCGTGGTCGGGACAAAGGGCGACAGTACCTCAGTCCCGAAAACGAAGTTAGAGGAAGTGGGAACTGTGGAAGCAATTTTGCCTTCCATAGTTTCGTCTGCCGCGATTTCAGTCCCCGTACTCCCTCTGACTCCGGAAGCATTCGCACCTTTCGGGCAAGTCATCCAGGCGTACAGGGACCACAACGCGGCTCCGAAAGGGACTAAAATCACGCCGGCCAACCAGGGATCCGCCAGCAAGTTCCACAAGCTATCACTGCTCGCTTCATCGTATTCCGCGGAGGCGGGGGCCACTGCAGGGATCTCTGTCTACCGATGCAGTCCCCTAGAAGGCATTTCCAGAGACGGGACCACCGACTTGAAAATAATGGAGCGCCACCCATTCACAAACCAAGCGTTTATACCGATGGGAAAGGGACTGGGTGAGGGCCTGGACGATCCCGGCAGTGCTTATCTTGTGGTGGTCGCCAAGAACGGGGCCAATGGTCGTCCAGACATACAGACAGTGAGGGCTTTTGTCGCGAACGCTTCTCAAGGCATCGTGTACGATACGGCAGTCTGGCGTGAGTTTGGGAGATCCTCATCATTGTGCATCGCAACCTAAGCTATTTCGGGCAGATCAACCGATGACGGTGCTTGGGAAGGTAGGTTGCATCATTTGTTCCTGAACCTTATTTAATATTCATTCGACAACTTTCAGGCCCTAGATCTCGCATGCGTTGAGACGCAGGTGGGAGACGGAGGGTTGGCCGATTGCGAGATTGTCGAGCTGGAGGGCGCAGTAAGATTGAAGCTGCCGAAGGAGCATCATGCGTCATCTCGGTAGTATTTTGGGAGTGTGGTATCGTATCTCTAACTTGCTGATTTAAACTCTCTTCTGGCCGATTCATGCGGAAATTGTGCCTGTAGTCTTTTGTATAGGTGTGGTAAATCGTAGTTGGTGGGCAGAGAGAGACGAGGAATAATTCCGGCAATCAAAGGAAGGACCATTTTTGGCCAGGATCCGCCTGACCGAGTTTGTCACTATTGGCGCGACTTTGTCCTGAGCTTGTCACTACCATCTCTTCCTCCTGCATGGAGTCCAAAAAGCGGCCCCATGCCCCCGAAGCAGACGTCTCCGTATCCAAAAAGCGCATCCTCGCCAGCCCCAACGGCGCTCCTTATGTCAATGGATCTGCACCTGACCAGGAAGAGCGTTCAGACATGGACAACCTTGAGGTATGTATTCATGCTTCATTCTTCCGATTCCAGTTTCATTGATACCGCATCGTCGCAGTTGTTTCGCAAGGAAGCCATTTTCAGGAGGATGAGGCATTACTCGCGAGAACACGACCGAAGCCAGAGTCGCGTAGCGGAACTGGAGAGACGGAAAAACACTTGCGAGGCCGGTCTGGCTGCAATGGCGGCCTGTTGGACTCAAGTTAGTTACCGTTTCGTCGCTCCGACGCTGATTCCGATGCTCTTTGCAGCTGGTAGAAGCAATCCGACTAGTGGCAAAACCGGACGACTTGCCGCCAACCACTCCTAACACTCGAGGTTCTCCTCCTCGTTCTTCAGTCGTCCGAACTTGCAGCTGACGCCACGCCAGATCTATTCGACATCTCGTCGCATATATCAGATGATGATGCTCCAGACCTTGTTTCCGCTTTGGAGGATAATATGCAAGCCACTCGGAATCTTGTGACTAAATTTGCGAGCCTGGGTAGCGGTTCTGGGGGGGATGCCTATATACGGTGTCAGAAAGTGCAAACTGAGGTATGTAACCAGTTACATTTCTAATTTTGCAACTCATGGCGACGGCAGTGTGTGGCTCTCCGGTCTGAGATTCAAGTTATAAATGGCAAATTACGCGATGTCGAGGCTCAAAAGTCCCAATTACACGAGCAGCTCGTAGCTGCTGAAACCGCCGCAGACCGACTTCGTAGCAAAACTGTCCAGGCTATCAAACCGCGGTCGGAAACGGTTTCGGCGCAATCTCCGAAGGAGGAGCAGAGAAAGCCGTCCTCTCCTGTTGTGAGTGGTCTGGTTAATTAGTAAGAGTTTTGGCAATTCTAATTTTTCTCTCCTCTAATCCTCGTCTAGCCGTCTGCGCCATCAACTCCTGTCATCAATGGCAACAACGGTTCAATAGAGTTGGAAGAACGAAAATACCTCGCAGATCTCCGAGAGAAGCAATTGGACGAGTTACGGAAAGAGGTCGCAGATCTTACTGCAGCCAACACTTTGTTGACTTTGAACGTGCGTCGTTCCGCCCCTTTCTTCACTCCGATTCCTGACCTTTATCAAGTCGAAAGTTACTCCGATAGAAGTTGTGACCGAATCCCCTCACTACAAAGTCCTTCTGGACCACACCTCATATTTATTACACGCATTATCCGAAACGCAACAGGAGAATACACGGCTCTCCGATGAGCTCCAAGCCGCTCTCGATTGCAGACGAGAGTGGCAGGAGGGGGTCGAGGTGCGGGACATTCGATTTCAAGCACAGCTTCAACTTCAACTAGCCTGCAGGCTGCGGCGAATGAATCCAACAAGGAGCTCAAGACCATGATCGGCAAGCGGGACGCCGAAAATGCACGACTCCGCGACCAGCGTGAACAGCAAGCCGCTGAACTCAACGAACGGAAGCAGAAGGATAGCGTCAAGCTTGCGTCCATGAAGGAGCTTGAATCGCTGGCGGAAGCACGCTCGGCAAGTCGCGTAAGCTTCCGCCACGTTGCGATACTAATATGCATCCTAGGCTCGCATCGTTGTGTTGGAATCTCAACTAAGCCGACACAAGGCCCAGTTGGCTGCCAACGCAGGCAACGAGGACCTGATGCACTTTTTCTTCTCCGGCCAGCTAAATGATGTGGCGTACATCGAGGAACTGAAGAACCGCGTTATGTGTGTATTTCTCTTTTCCAACTTGTTCGGGAGCTAGTCTGACGGCGGCACAGGATGGCGGAGCAGCGCGCAGCGGCTGTAGATCAGACCTTGTCCATATTCCAAGACGACCATCCCAATGTCGTTCAGCACATGGAAGCCGAAGCGAATGCGCTCCAGAAGTTAGCCGCTACTGCTGAGAAGCTGGAGAAATACGAGAAAACCTACGGGGATCTCTCGTCGCTTACTCCTGATACTGCGCAACTAGCAGAGAAGGTCCGGGTGCAGGAGGAGGAGATCAAGCGGCTTCGGTTGAAGGACGAGCAGCACGTTAAGGTATGATGTCGGCGGAGTACGTTTCTCAACTATACTAACGGGTGAGCAGGAGAAGACCTCTGTCTATAGCGAGTTGGACCAACTATCGGCTGCGTGGGAGGCGCTGGATAGGCAAGTGAAGAGTAAAGTCTTCGAGCTCAAAGACATGGAGGATCGTGTTACCAAGAGCGGTCTCGATGTGCGTCGTGAACGCTCCCATTCCAATGTCGCGTCTGATGCAACATCATTGAACAGAAAGCGAAATCTGAGAACAAGTTTTTTGCTGCGATGCGCGATAAAGAGGCGATCGAGAACGAGCGCAAGAACTTGTCGCGGAATCAAGAGAAGCAGGGCAAGATTGTCGAGCGCCTCGTGGAGACTGAGCGTAATCTGTCACAACAAGTGGTGAGTGGTTTCGCTACTCGAAGTCGCAACCCGAGGGGCGAACCTGCGCGTAGATGAGCCTGGAAAAGGACCTTGGACAAGTACGGCGATTGTATGAGGCACGCGCCATGGAACTCTCTGGTTACAAAAGGGATATTCGGGAACAGAAACTACTGCAGGAGGCCGAGGCGAGTAAAGCGGCGAATGTGCGTTGGCCTTTGATATTCTTTTCGTGTTCCGACTTATCTGCGTGCAGATCAAGCTTTCTTTGACCGAACGGGAGAAAGAGCTGAGCGACAAGAAGGCGGAGCTGCAGAAGTTGTCCGAGGAGCTGTTGCTATCGAAGAGGCAGATAGAGAGACAGGCGGTTCAGTTGCAAGAGAGGGCTGCTGGGTCAAGCTCGTCGAGAGAAGCGGAGCTGGAGAAAGAGCTCAAGCTGACCATGGTGCGTGTCTCCGGTTCCTTTGGTTATAGTTACCTGATGACGGCATGTAGAACGTGCTCAAATGCAGTGCATGCAAAGGCGCAGAGTTCCGAGACACCGTGATAAGCAAATGCGGGCACAGTTAGTCCCCACCCACCTCTTCTCGCGTTCACTTTGCTAACCAGCCACCAGCATTCTGCAAACCATGTGTGGACGCCCGAATATCGACGCGACAACGGAAATGCCCTGCCTGTAATTTGCCGTTTGGGGTGGGCGAAGTCCAGACGATTTACCTGCAATAACACAACTTGCTGGCATTGGGCTTCTTTACTTTATACATTTACTTTCTCAGCAATCATCAACCTTTACCTCTGATGTATTATTTACTTATATTCGTGAAGAGTAGACTCAATGTGAATGGTAATTGTGCGATAACCGTAAGACAGACGATAACTACCGCTTGACCCAGGCGTACTGCAGAGGGATGAGTTAAACCAAACGATTTGGACGGCGAAAGGGCAAATACTGACCGCCTTTCTCGCTTTCGCCAAACCAGGCTTCTTCCGCTCCACCATACGAGGATCACGGCGCAACAATTTCGCTGGATGGTCGAGTCAGTTCTGAACGTGTTCCAGAGGCGGAGAAATATACTTCTCCGGAAGAGGTCGGCCAAGTCTGGGTTGTGTACGAGGAGACCTTTCGAGATACCGTGCGCCAAAGCACCGGATTGACCGGTGCTGCCCCCTCCGCGGACCAACGAAAAAACGTTGTACGCGCCCAGAAGCCCCGCGACCTTGATGGGACGAATGACGCGTTCACGGTCGGCGGGGGCAGCAAAGTACTCGCCAATGGGGATGTTGTTGATGAGGATCGAGCTTGTGGGTACGCGCTGGGGCTCGTGGAAGCGGTCGGGCTGAGAAGTCAAGAGCGCCGCCGCCTCATCAAGGGACGCGATTTTTTCTAGATCGACGACCTCCATCTCCTCACTCGGGAGTGCGACTGGTACCATCCACACGCGCGCGGTGCTGGTTTTTCGCTTCCCGAACGTGTAGGAGCGGCCCAGGTGGTCCGTGTACAACGTCTTCCGTCGCCCTCGGGTGAGCGCGGCGGTTTTCGCCGGACTCTCGAAGATGTTGAGCAGGTTGCTCGTGCGGAGAGCGAGGTCTTCGCAGCCAGCAGCAGAGGCGATACGGTGGTATTCGTTCAGCTGCCCCAGAAGACGGGTCATCGCTCGATAGCGGGAGCTGGTCATCGTAACTTGGAGGTCGAGACCCATTTCTTTCGCGTTTTTCCATACTGCGGGACGAGTGGGCAACGCTTCCCGAGCAAAATCGGGGAGGGGCAGGAGCTGGAGCATTTTGAGAGCAGATCGCGTATGTACCACGGCGCTCTCGACTTGAGCCAGCTGGTCGTAGTAGGCCGCGCGCCCGGAATAAAAGCTCGGGGACGCTGGCGGCGGTTTTCTCTGTGGCACTGGTGTGCCCTCCTCGTCTACTTCTTCCTCGCTGTCCTCTTCCTCTTCATAGTTTAGATCCTCCTCCACCGGCCAGAGTTTTGGGCCGTCGGATTGCATTTGCTGGGAGGGAGGAACGAATGGGGTGCGAGCGGCGAACGCTCGACGCGGTGGATGGAGTACATGTCGCCGTAGAGGTGCCAGGCCAGCCCGGAGCAGGCCTTGCATTGAGCAGTGGTAAAAAATTCCAAAAAGGCAATACGCATCACCTCGGCAAGTTCCGCTTAAATAACAATTCGCACAATTTGAGGGCAACCGCCCTCTCGAGTTCCGCTCAGGAATTCCATTGTTATTCCACTCAGCAATCCATTCAAGATGGGTCAAATATTATACAGCGCGTAAAGCATACAAATCATCACAACACATAAAGGAAATCCTCATTCACGAGGTCAGAGAGGTCATCGAACGACTGGAGATTCTCCGCTTCGGTAGCAGGTTTTTCTGCTGCACGACGTTTACCTTCTTTGACCGTCTCGAGCGAGGTGTCCAAGATCTTGGCGGGTTTCCCAAGTTGAACGCGACGATCAGCATGCCGTTTGTTGAGGAATGCGAGATATGCAGCAGTAACGCTAGCACGGTGTCAGATATCCCCAAACCCCCAAGCCGTTGTGCTTACAGTGTTAGAGCTGAAAGGAGGATCCAGCATATGAGGCTGCGTACAGAAGGTACAATTAGGGACCAGTAAGAAGAAGGCGGGAAAAAGGCTTACTCGCAAACCAAACCCGGCTTGTAGTATGGTTTGTCTTGAGTTTTATATACAAGTGGGCCGAGAATCTACAGTACTATCAGCCGCCGGGAATGCCAGCTTGAATAATCACACATACGTTTCCGGCACATTGTGCGACAAAGACCTGCCAGACAACGCGCAGACGTCAGAAACATGTCGGAAAAAGGGATGAATAAACCGACAATTCCTGTTGTGGTCGGCGTGAGCAAAAAGGTGAGAAAGAGGAGGAAAAGAATCTACCTGTTGTGCAGGTCTTCTTTGTATGACCGGCCGTATTTTGAGAGCTCCAGGTGTACAGCATGGGCTCTGTACAGAAAATTTCAGAACATCCGCGCTGACGCGAGAGTTCACTCACGCAGGGCCGTGAAGAAAGACAGCTGGTCATGGATTAAACGGGGCAATGTATCATTGTCAATCCCACATACCACGTAGTAGCATCCCAATAACTGGGCCCTCAGTTCGGCGCCACGACCCAGGGTATACAGCGCCGCAGAACCGGCGATCGGAGGAAGAGAGGCAAAAAAGATCACCGGCCACTTGAGCTTGATCTTGGTGGAAATGGTTGCCGCACCGATGGTGAGGATCACTTGGAAAGCGCCGAATGGTATGTTGAACAGAATGCTGAGCAGTTGAATTCAGAAAGAAAGAAAAAGAATGATGAGTGAACGGACGTGTTAAATTGGTCAAAACCGAATCCCTCTGAAGTTGGTTGGTGCGTTAATATTCGAATTGGATAGATAAAATCTTGAACGTACGGATGATCAAAGGGCCGAATGCACTAATGCCTCCGCTGGGTACGGCACAGAGGAAAAGTAGTGAAAACCAGAGGTAGGTCTTCAAATCCAAGAAAACTTCGAGAACCTTGACTCCGAATATTAAACGTGGAATGCATAAACCAAAACCAAAACCAAAACCAACCTGATCCCATTTCCACACTTTAGTTTCAGTTCCCTAAGCCAACGTCAGCGATCAATCGAGAATAGCTGCGCGAACTGACCTGATTATTGGCACGCAGACGTTCGAAAGCGATGATCTTTTCATCATGGCTGAGGAAACGAGCTTTGGCTGGCGAGTCCGGTAACACAAAGCTGTCGCATCTGTTAGATAAAAAAAAACCAAAGTCGGCATTTCACCTACTATACAACGGGCGAGCATACGATCGTTAACAGACCAATAAAGAGAAAGATGACCTGCAAGCAGGGACCGTTAGCTAGTAAGGACGGATGTAATGTTGGTTACCTGGTAGGACTTGAGTTTGCCGTGGATGTGACCAAGGCCGTAAGTCAGAAGGGATCCGATCTGAATTAAATCTTTAAAAAACTTCTAGAACCAGGGAAAGACAACATACACATTGCGTTGCACCATTCATGGCGAACCTTCATACGGCACGAGGGGCAATGTTATGAGAAGAAAAACACGAATAAAATCAAAATAGCGAACCAGTATGCCAACCGCAGCGTTTGCTCCCGACGGCGCCACCACTAATAAGATCCACAGTCAGAGCAGGAGTAGCACCAAAACGGAAGATCTCAACCATTTGTGTGATGGTAATGAAGCAGGGAGCTGTTGAAGAAGAAAATAAACCACGGTTCTGAGAGAAATTAAGACGTTACTTGCCAACAGTAGCTTCGAAGAGTCCCAAGAAAAAACGGGCCGTAATTAATCCCTTGAAGTCATGGGCGGCCGCGGTTGAAGCCACAACGACACCCCACATCAGGACGTGGAAAAAGACTGCCGATAACAGTCAAATACAGGCAACGCAGTCGACTCGGATCTTACGGTACTTGGACAGCGGGAGTCTGACGAGCATGTACGAGGACATTGGCTGCCAGATTAGCTGCGCTACATACACAATTCTGCCAAAGAAAAATGAGTATCCGCCAGCTTCGCCGGCACGTAATCATATAGAACGAGTAATAGACGGACGAGGTTAGCCAACTGTATTGTGTGCCCACAAGACCTAGAGAAATATGAATAAGAAAATACACTGTTTTGACTATGAAACTGACCTGTCTCGGCCACTATTCCGAAGACAGAGGTGTAAGACAGAGATGACCTTAGGATGTATGTCTTCAAGATATCCGCGGCGTGAGCCGGCCGACTCACTTGTCCAATTGCTGCAAGAAATAAACCATGAGAATGACCGGGAGAATCCACCTGTCGATTTTGCGCAAGATTGCGTTGCTCTCATCCTCTGTGATCTCGCGGGGAGGTGCTCCTTCGCCCAGGATTTCCAAGGCCGCATCACCGATCTTGAACGGTTGGGTTGGCAGAGGCGGAGGCGGCGACACAAGGCCTGAGCTGATGGTCTTCTCATAGCGCTCTTCATCCATTTTGTCGACGGGGGGAGCGGAGCCCGACATAGTGGCCAAAGAGGGCGTTGAAGATTTGCCGAAATATATATACGCCGTATATGTGGGCGCGTCAACCAATCCCACCGGTCCGCTATCTGGGTACCACATGATGCATGGCGCCTGAATGTCGCTTGGAGCTGGGGGCTGTTTTAGGGATGGCCGTCCCAATCAATTCATTCCTTGAAAGGATTTTCGAGCGTATACGGGCACACTCTTTGCGAATTTGAAACACATGCCTGTTCGATTCTACTACCCCACACCAATACCCCAGATCGACGCGATCGACGCGCCGTCGGCCCGTCGCGGGCCGCAAGAGCGCCATACAAATATCGAAGACTGTGCCATCTTAGACTCGCACTATGGCCTCAGCAGCGAAACCACTCGGGGGGCGTGTCGCGATTGTCGGGACGGGAAGTCGCGCGGCTATGTTCGTGCGCGGGATCGTTGCTCGCCCATCGAGCCAGGTTGTAGCGATCTGCGAGCCCAATTCCATTCGTGCAGCATACTACAATGAACTCCTGCAGTCGCTTGGCGCACCGACAGTCCCAGTTTATCAACCTGACGACTTCAAAGCTATGCTGGAGAAGGAAAAGGTCGAAATGGTGGTCGTAACCTGCATCGACGCATTGCATGACCTATACATCGTTCCCGCGTTGGAGGCTGGAGGTAAGCAAGATAGCAGGTGGAGATGAGCAAGATGAAGAGGAATATTGTAGTGAGAGTTCTCACCGAGAAACCCATGACCACCGACGTCGACAAGTGCCGCCGCATTTTGGAGACAGTTCAGCAAACGGGACAACATATTACTGTGACATTCAACTACCGGTATGGATAGGCGGCCCGAATTTTGGGTCGAATCAACTTATTATTGTCAGCTATAACCCAGTACATGAACTTGTGAAGCGAACCATCGCGGAGGGCAAAATCGGGAAAGGTGAGTCGAATGAATCTCAAGACATGACCATTACTCACGGTGAATAGTTATCTCTGTCCATTTCGAATGGCTATTGGACACTGTCCACGGTGCGGATTATTTCCGCCGCTGGCACAGACAGAAAACCAACTCTGGCGGTCTTATGGTGCACAAGGCGGGCCACCACTTTGATCTTGTGAATTGGTGGATCGACGCGGAACCAGAAACCGTCGCCGGGTTTGGGAAGCTGGCATTTTACGGCGATAAAGCAGGGAAAGAGCACGGTTGGGCGAAAGACTACGAGCGCGCGCGAGGAAGCGAAGCGGCCAAGACAGACCCGTTCGCCATTCATTTGGAGACCGACCCAGCACTCAAGGCTATATACGCTGACGCCGAGAGCGAAGACGGTTACCACCGAGATCAGAACGTAAATGAAAAACAGCCAGTTCGACGCATCTCTTAACGCGTTCCCTAAGGTTTTCGCTCCTGGAATTGGCATTGAAGATGATATGAGCGTGATGGTGAGTTTATTGGGAGGGACTTGCTGGGAACTAACTCGTACGAAGGTGCGCTACAACTCAGGCACCACCATGACCTATCACTTGGTACTTCAAATTCGATATCCCCCGATTGCGAACTAAAGTGTGTCAGACAGCCTATTCGCCGTGGGAGGGCTATCATGTCATGTTTAATGGATCGCTCGGCCGGCTCGAGCTGAACGTCGTAGAATCGCAGTATCGTCTGCCAGCCACGGACGACGGGATGGAAGGGTTGATCCACGGCACTGCTGCCCTTCCAAACGCAGGCGATGCCACCGTAACGCTGCACAAGCTTTGGCAAAAGCCGGAAGTCCTCCCAGTCAAGTACGACCATGCTGGACACGGAGGAGGAGATGCGAGAATGTTGAGCGTATTATTTGGTCCGGCGCCTGGAGAAGCAGCAGAGACGGGAGATGCATCTAAGCAGGGGGCGAACGAGAGAGACGGAGCTATGGCTCTTGCCGTCGGTCTCTTGGCAAATGAGAGTTTCAAAACAGGCAAGTTTGTAGATGTCAAGAGTTTGAATCTACCCTTGTAGTAGCCAGTGTAGTATCCTAGGTTTCTTTCGAAGCGACATGGAGGTAAACAGAGAGAGGTTGTTGTGACAGCAGATCAAATTGAACACGATCCGAACACCCACTATGGCTGCGACTGAGCACAACTTCAATTTCTCAGGCGCTTTGGCCACATGGAAAGGTGGTGCTCCATGGTTTATTACCTCCGCTTCGTCTCATAGGTCCGCTAGACATAAATCTCTCTGAGCTTCAGAAAACCCTCGATGCACAAGGTATACAGCTTGTGGACAACCAGAAGGAAAGCGTAGTCGGCCGAAAGGCTTTGGCAGACAAGACGAAAGGTACATAGTTGTGGTTGCTCCACGCCAGGGCTGGCCTAATTTCTGCTCAGAGTTCAAGAAACTTCCCGAGAGCGAAAAAGTCGAGGCGTTCAAGGGCCTTTTGAAAGGTACGCGTGTACCTCTCCACATATAGTCTATTGACTGACACATATAAAATGCACGCGTCTCAGCCTACCAAACCGAGATTGACAGCCTCACGAAGCGCTCCAAGGCGTCCGAAAATGCTTTCCTCGACGTGTACAAAGTCTTGGCAGAGGCGCCCGATCCGTACCCACTGCTGGAGGCTGCGGTTGTAGGACGACCCTTGTACGCTGGGTCCATTCGCTGAGCACCTCGCAGGATCAAACCGTCAAGGTGGCGGAAGCCCGCGACTTGGAAGCCGAGCTAAAGCGCCTCCGCGAGGAAAATATTGACCTCCGAAAACGCGTCAATGACTTTGCTTCTGTCGAAACAGCAAAGAAGAAGGCCGAGAGCAAGGTGGAACAGTTGGAACTGAAGGTGCGCGGAACGATGGTCCCACTCTTTCCGCTATTTATCTTTGAGGTAGATGGACGAGATGATATTGGAGAAGGTAGCTCAGAAGGAGAACGAACTTAATGCCACTTACGACGAGAAAATGAGAAATTACGAAGAGAGGTTCGTCGCACATCTGCGTCCTCCGCTTCAAACCTGATATTTATTTCGACAAGGGAGCAAGACCTGCAGCGACAAGTAACTTTAACCAAGAACCAACTCCGGGACTTGCGACTGTCGAACGACTCCAATCAGGCTAAACTTATCGACCATGGCCAGCGCCAAGGTCCGCACGACTCGCGAAATCCAGTTCAGCTGCTGATTCGTATTCGCTATGTTCAGATCAAGAAGTAGTTGCAAAACTGGCAGAGGTCGACATGATTGTTGCCGACCTCGAGCGCGCCAATAGCCGAGTGGTCACTGTCGAGCGCCGTAATGTGCGAACCTTCTGATCCTCTCTCCTCGGTCTAATCCCAGCTCAGGAAATCCTACGAGCGGAGATTGAGGCAATGCGAACAGGAACCGAGAATTCTGATCGGTAACTTCGGTTCAGAGATCCATAGATCTCCGTTTCTAATTTTTGCAACAGGGTCAAATCTCTAGAGTCGCAAGTTGCCGACTTGGAGGTCGAGTCAGAGCGTCTGTCCCGTGTTCTGGAGGTTCAGAAGCAGGCGGCGTCGGACGCAGAGCACTCCGGTCAGAAAAAGATCGAAGAACTTTCGCGAGACATTCAAACGAAGGTATGTGTCTTGTGAATGTAGTCTGTCCGCTCTGCTGACCACCTTTTTTGTTGCAGTTCACGGAGATAGAACAGCTTAAACAACGGTTAAAGCAGTACGGCGACTACGATGAAATTAAGCGAGAATTGGAGATTATGAAGGTTCGAATCACCCGGGATATCAACGCAATGAACTGACTGATCAATGGACAGTACGTCGAATTTGCGGGGCTAGACGAGGATGCAGATGAAGACGGACAAGGGGAAAATAATGTACAACTACCCAATCCGAATGCCCAAAAGGCGAATGCGCAGCGTGGAAACACTCTTGAGGCTCTTTTGGCTACCAAGAACAAAAGAATCCTGGAAGAGTTGACCAAGTTCCGGGTAGGCAGATTTCTCCGTAACAAAAGCTTCTTGCTGATTTGGGGTCTAGATCATCCACGCAGAGCTGGAAATTTCGTTGCAGACTGCGGAGGAGCGACTTGCTACCACCACCGCAGAACTGGAGAAGCAAAAGATACTGAACGAGAAGCTGGAAAATGATCTGGTGTCGATGAATTCGCACAAGTCGAACGGGGATCTCCCGTCTTCTGAAAGCGATTCGACCGACGTTCTAGCCGGGCTGGATCTTGGCCGAAAGACGGCATGTACCTTGCTTGACACTCTGCACTGCCTAACGCAGCGAATCTCAGGAACCCGTACGATCGTCCCCAATTCCCTTTGCGTCGTCGGCGGACACGACGATTCTCCCCATTGTAACCAGCCAACGAGACAGGTTCCGGCAACGTAACGCAGAGCTGGAAGAGGTGCGAATCGTTTTGGTATTGCGGATGCGGTCCTAAACCCGCGCTGCATCGCAGGAGTTACGCAAACAGTTCCAGATCATCTCGGAGCTCCGCACAGAAATAAAAAACCTGCAGTCGGATAACCTCAAGCTGTACGAGAAGGTGCGGTACATGCAGAGCTACAGGGAAGAGGCAGGGTCTCGCCCGGTGACCTCGCAGCTTGATCCTCTGCCTGTGCCGTCCGGCTCCTCGCGACCGGACGACATGAGTAAGTACCGGACGAGGTACGAGGAGGCGATGAACCCGTTCGAAGCGTTCCGTGGAAGGGTAAGTCTTTCAATAGCACTTGCTTCTTCTGATCCAACTTGCATTCCCATTCAGGAGGCGAACCTGGCTTACCAGAAGCTGAACCCTATTGAGCGCGGCGTACTGGTTCTCACAAAGGGCATCCTGGGAAACCGGCGCACGCGCGCGTTCTTCATCTTTTATGCGCTCGCGCTGCACCTCCTGGTCATGTTCACGACGTACGAATGCACCCTGTCCTCTGGGCAACAGTACCAGAAACAGCCCGGACCGTATCGGTAAAAGACGATTAAATTATTATGATACAGTGATGTTATGTTGCATGCGATGTATTTATACTACAATATGAGTTATAAGAATGAGCAAAGTATGAAAGTCCCTAGCCGCGCGGTGCGGGCTTTGAAGTGGAAGTCTTGGTTCTGTGGAATGCAATGGCGCGGTTGGCCGCGTTGAGGACTGGTTTCATAGCCTATTTTGGATTGTAAGTACCTCGAACCAAAATGGAAATGCAGAGCTTACGATTTCTATTCGAGCAGGGTCGACTTTGTGCTGGGGACCCATATACACGAGCGCATCGATCTTTTCTTGTGTTTTAGAGAGATATCCGACCATTTTCGCAGCCTTTGCTGTTCTTTGCGCAGGGGTCGCAACGGCGACGACTTGCACCTCTGCTGCGGGGGGGTACATGGACGACCAAAACTGTCTCAGAAACTCGTTGGTGGCGGTCTGACAGATTGTCATCTGGCGGAATAGAGCTTCGGGGATGTCGTCTGGGTTGCAAAACAAAAAAATGAATTGATGTGACAAAAACAACACGAGATGACCGACTTTTGCGTGACTTGACGTCCAAACGCGCAGCGACATTTTTTGTCATGGAGAGGAGCGCCGTGTCGCCAGCTTGTTTCTCTATTTTGAGCTGGAGAAGTGGGTAAATACGCATACTGTGTCAACAATGCATCACCATACCTGACTCAGATTCGTCGGCCAATTGTCCATGTTCACTTTTGCGTTCAGTATGAGCGCTTTGATGTCCACGGGTTTGCGCGCCGCTTCTGGGGCAGAATTTGAGATGCCGCCCTCGAAGTACCGCTGGCGATCCTGTATTTCAAGGACGATTCCAGCCGACGACTCGGAATCGTGGAGATCGTCGATGTCTATTTGGCCGTAATTTTCCTGAAACAAAACAAAAATAAACGGATGGGCGTCACAAAGGGATACAAGCACCCACATTGGTAATTTTTTGGCGTTTTGCGGGTGGGATCTCTCCCCTGGATTGCGGGTTAGCGCATGAAACTGGGGAATCGAAGGGTACAAACAAAGCAGAATTGAGAAGTCGTTCGGAGTGCTCGTTGAATTTTCGTATCAAAGGCAGAGCGCCGCGTTGCCGTCCGGCAATCATCGTCACGTCCTTTTCGTTGCCAGTCTGAAAAAATGAAAATATTCGGCGCAAGTCGTTTTCGTGAAGCGTTGGCACCCACCTCCCCGTGATCCTCGTGGGTGGCGCCTAAATCGACAAACAGCTCAACACGTTCATCCCGTTGTCGCCGCGGTTCTAGCTCTAAAGTCGAGTCAGTGGGGTAAGGTGGCTCGGCCCCGAGTCAAGACCTACCGTCATCTATTTTTTCCAGATATTTGTCCAGTATTGGATCGTCCTGGACGACGTGCTGGACGGCAGTCGACCGAATGGAGGCTTTGTGGGCATGGTAGAGTTTTGACTTGAAGTACCGAGACCAAAATTCGCTTTCGCTCAGCTAGGATCATGAGCTCAACAAATAAATCTCGTAAAAAAATGTAACCATACTTTACTAGGGACATTCTCTCGATGTGCCTTGGCGATAACGGGGTATTCGTCAAAGATGGCGTGTATCATTTGGGGGGTCATGACGATTTTTATTTCGCCGTCGACGGTTTCAGGACGCGGGTCGACGATCTGGCCGGGTTTCCCTTTTGCCTGATTCTCAGAGGCAGCAAGCGACACGAGCAGGTGCTAAGCGCGTTAGTAGAGATACTTTAATACCACGGAATACCAGAGAAAGGGTGAAAGTACTTCTCGGCCCTCCCAGAACTCTGCTTCACTGAGCTGCCCGCTCATTGCGACGAGTTCGCGGTGCAAGGCACCGAGCTCGGGGTCGTTCATGAGAATGGTCTTGCGCAGACGCACGTCCGTGGCGGGGTCGTTCCCGGGGATGATCGTGACATTCCGCTGCTCACTCGAAGAAACGGACGCGGCGCGTGAGGGCGTCTGCGAGACAAGTGTTGGGCGCTGCAGCGGTGTGGCGACGACGGGTCTTGCGACGGGCGGTGGCACGGCGGGGGCGACAGGGGCGCGCGCTGCGGCCTCTGCCGCGGCGCGGTTGCGGCTCAATATGACTGTCAACTCTGCCTTGAACTTGTCGCGTTCACTCTGGGCCTTGGGCGACGTGAAAGCAAAGCTGTAGCCGTTGTCGTCGCCGACGACCGCGACCTTGAGACGGACTTGCGCTACGCCCTCCTTGCTGGAGAACAGAGCTGTTTCTCGTGAGCAAAAGCGCACAGCTTAGACGCCGCCACTGACCAGCGACCTCGGAGTGGGCGACGCGCACAGAGGGAGCCTTTCCATCCTGGGACCACTGGAGATGGGTCTCATTGAGTTCTACCACGCCTGGTAACTTTTTGTAGGATGCCTTTGCGGACGTGGTAGGCATGAACCCGCATCTCTAGAGAATATCTTATGTAATCTTTCTTGTTCCTCTCCATCATGGCCTCCCCGCGCCAGCTAGTCGTGTATGACTTTGACTGGTATGCATGCCCAACGCTGGTCGGCCTCGCCTGATCCGCCCATCGCCAAGGTCCATGGCTGATCAGGACACCGATAGATGGGTATTCGAAGTGAACGCCCCTGAGATTCGCCGCTGGATTGAGGACAATGAGGACAAGCTCCAATTCACAGACATGATGTAGGGCGGGCATTGCCTTTGCATCCTTCTGATCTAACGCCTGCAAGTGCGCAAGCTCTGCGGGACGCGCATGCACGCGGTGTTACGCGCGAGCAGCTCGAGCACGCGTTGCGCATTATGCCCTTTGTGCGCGCCTTCTATGAAGCCAGTTGTCCTATTCAACACCATCTAGCACCCCGCCATGGTGCGCGGCATCACCAATCTCAAAGCCGCGGGCAACACCACCTTTTTCTGCCTCTCCAACGCCAACGCGGTCTACATCGACACTATTCTTAAGGTACGTATCGCACGTTTCTCAACGCGCGCGCGCCAACTGCGCGCAGGACAAGGGCCTCCACGCGGCATTCACCGAGATCGTCACCAACCCCGCCAAATGGGACCCCTCCGGGTTGCTTGTCCTCCGCCGCCGCGTCGACCCCAGCGGCCCCCAACACACATGCACCGTCGGCTGCAGCGCTAACATGTGCAAGGGTTTGTCGATTCCCAGAGCCTATTCGGCTTCGATTGACGCAATTTTGCCTCACTGATAGGCGAGGAGCTCGAGGCATTTTTCGCGCGACACACCCCCACATACGACCGCGTTGTCTACGTCGGGGACGGCTCGAACGACTTTTGCCCCGCGCTCCGTCTGCGGAGGTGCGTCGCGTCGCGTCTTTCTTTTTTTTGTTTTTCTAATTTCGTTCATTCAGCCAAGACATCCTTCTCTGCCGCACATTTGGCGGCCTGCACAAGCGCATCGCGCGGGACGGTGGGCTCAAGTGCGAGGTCATCTACTGGACCGGCGCATGGGAGGTCGAGGAAGTATTCAAGACGCGGCTTACCTAGATTATTTTGTTAGATAACCTTCCACCGGTAGACAGTTCAACCCTGTAGACCCCACTCATAGATGAATACATTGTGCCTCGAGCAGAAAGCAGCCACGGCGTTGTGGCTCAGCTAGATACAGCGTGCGGATACAAACAATGCTACCAGTCAATGAGTATGCGCGAGTCTGGCTCACAAAAATATTGCAGAAGAGCGGAGCGGTGGGCGTACGAGGTAACAGACGATGAGAATAAAACGTAACAGAGAAACATGAAAAAAGTGAAAGGATTGCAAATCTGCACTTGATGACGGATGTATGTATTTTCAACGCAACAAGAAGGATGACGGATCGAAAATCAACTCATCGTGGCCAAGCGTCCAGCCCATTGGTACCCCGCCTTACCGGGTCCTTGCTCCCCGGGTCGCCGCTGGTCGAAAACGGATTGCGTCCCGGTGGCGGCGGGCCTGTTGCAACCGCGCCGGGGCCATAAAACGACGGCGGTACTGTTTGTGGGGGCGGTGCTACGCGCGTCGTCGCGCTCGGCGGGCCGTTGTACGACTGGTACTGCTCCGGCTGTATCGGCACGAACAGCGACGGCGGGCCCGATCCCGCGTCGAACGACTGCTGTCCCTGCTGTGACGGCGGCGGCGGCGCCTGCGCATACGTTGCGGCGTACCGGTTCCCCGACGTCGTCCCGCCGCTATTGTACGCCTGCGCCGGGCTTGAAATAACGCTCGACGCCGCGGATCCGCCGTACCCTCCCCCATCTGCCCGCCCGCCCGAGCCCGCGGCAGCCGCAGAGCGTACATTCGACATGACCGCGTCCCGCCGCACGCTCGCCTCGTCCCGCTCCTCCCCCAGCCCCGACGGCCCCGGCGGGTGATACGCATGCTGCGCCGGGGCCCCCAGCGCGAGCTTGCTCAGCGGCGGCACCGGCGGCTGATACCGCGCCCAATTCGTCGTCCCCGCCTGCGTCGCGAGCTCTGCCTGCTGCTGCAGATACTCGAGCTGCGGGTACGGCTGCGCCGCGCTCGGCTTCCCCGCCTGCCGCCGCTCCCACTCCCGCATCGCGTCGTCCCGGTTCAGCACGGGCGTCAGCGCGTTCCGGCCCGCGATCACATCTTGGTTCATGTGCTGCAGGCGCGCGAGGGCCGCGGGGACCGGGTCCGTCTGGAGGTTCGTCGTGTTCGAGCGTGCGCGCGCGGTGGAGGCGGGCGCGGTGGCGCTGGAAGGGTAGTACGACGACGCCGACGCCGGGACGAGCGAGTTCCCCGACCCGCCCAGCGCAGCCGACACCGCGCTGCTCACCGCCGCCTGCGACGCGCTGGTGTACCCGCCGCCCAGATTCCCCGCCGAGCTCTGGTGCGTCAGCGGCCGCGCGTGCCCGTACGGCGGCTGCTGCTGCTGCCCCACACCATACGCGGTCTCCGGTGGCGTCGGGTACGGCTGCGGCGGCCCTTGCTGCCCCTGCTGCGAGTTCTGCGGCTGCTGCTGCTGCTGGGACTGGGACTGCGAATTCTGCCGCTCCTGTGGTGTAATATACGGGTTCCTGAACGAATTCTGCGCCTGCGTCTGGGCTTGCGCCTGAGCGGTGTACGCCTGGTGCTGCGCCAGATGATGGTTGTAACTCGCGGCGTCCTGATACGCGCGCGTGCCCTTGGGTTGCGACGGCACCAGCCCGCCGTAGGGTCGTTTCGGGTCGACCGTCCCCGGTGAACCTGTGCCTGCTGGGCCTGGTGCACCGGTGCCTGTTAAGCCGTCGGGCTATACACCACCAAATCCTCAGTTTAATTGACCTCCAAAGGAAAAAGCGGGAGACGCACCACAAACGGCTTCGTAAACTTTTCGCCCGTAATGAACGGATGCAGCCGTGCCTGCTGCGGCGTCCACCGGATGACGGGGTTGAGATGCAAGAGCCCCTGGCAAAAGTCGATAAACGACGCGCGGTTGTTGAGCTCCTTCTCGATCTCGTGCCCCTGGCGCGCGGTCTTTGTCTGCGGCATGGGCGCGGTCTTGATAATCTCGGGCAGCGACGTCGCCTTGAAGTACTGCTTCCCAGGCTGCTCGTTCGTGTTGTGTTCACGCGAATACTACGCGCGCGCCCGTCCCCGTTAGTTACACCAAACAAAAAGAGAGCACACAACGCACCTGGTCGATACTCTTCAACCGATACTTCTTCTCGTTCGCATTCGCGTGCGGGTTCCACACCTCATACGCGTCGAAAAACTGGCCCGTCTGCTTCCCCGTATTGAGCATACTCTGCGGCGGCATCCCCAGCATCTCCACGATCCGCGTCAGCTGGTTGTACTCGCTCGTCCCGGGAAACAGCGGCAGCCCCAGGAACAGCTCGACGGCAATGCACCCCAGGGACCACATGTCGATACTCGCGGTGTACGACATGCCGAGGAGCACCTCGGGGCTGCGGTAGAAGCGCGACTGGATGTACGTGTAGACCGTCTGCCGCTCGTGGCACGCGGAGCCAAAGTCGATGACCTTGATCTGCGGCGACTGGAGCGACTTGAGGAGGATGTTCTCGGGCTTGAGGTCGCAGTGGATGAGGCGCGCGTCCTTGAGCACGGTGAGCGCGTCGAGGAGCTGTGCCATGAAGACCTTGACGAGCTGCGTCGAGAGGCCCTGGAACTGGTTCTGCTTGATGAGCTCGTACAGATTCGAGCTGAGCAGCTCAAAGACGAGGCAGAGGTGCTGCCGGTGGATGAACGAGTCGCGCAGGCGCAGGATGTGGTGCTGGTCGTTCGGGTCCGAGTTCTTGTTGAGCATCTCGAGGATGGTGACCTCCATCATGCTCTGGTTAAAGTACGCGGGCTTGTTCTTGACGACCTTGACGGCGACGATCTCGTGGGTCTTCATGTTCTGGCACTTTACGACCTGGCCGAACGTGCCCTGCCCCAAAATATCGAGGATGAGGTACTTGTGGCCGTCGTCGGGGCCAAGCCAGTCATTGACATAGAGGATGTAGTCGTAGTCGTCATTGTCGTATCCGTCATTATGCACGGGCTTGCTCGGCTTTGTGAGCACCCGCCGGGGGTTGTGGGCGGACTCGTAGCGGAACTGGGGGTTGCAGATGTGATACGTGTCTAGGAGGTTGGTGGTTAGTTGGCGGAGTGGCTGAAGATCAATATTAGCGGGATGCGGCGATCGGAAGGATCAAGACGGACGGAGAGGTATTGGCCGTCTGCGCCCATGCGGCGGCCGACGATAGAGGCGTCGAGGCGCGGCTGGAGGTCGTGGGCAGTGCGAACGCGGCGGAAGCCGGATGCGCGCCGCTTCTGAGGCGGGGGGTCGACGGCCATTGGCTGGCCGTCCTGGGCGTAATAGCCGACGGGCGACTGGGAGGGATGGAGATACGAGAGAGGTGTCGGGGGGTTGGAGCGGGCTGCAGGGTCGAGATACGCAGTGGCTGCGGGGTAATTGGGCGTGTACGGTGCGGCGGGATCGGGCTTTGTCTGGGACAGAGCGCGAGTGTGTCCCTGGTATGGACGCTGGTCCTGGGGCGGGCCGTACGGGTACTGGGGCGTGGTGGGGGAGTACTGGGCCTGCTGGTGGGTATATGGATCCAAAAGGGCCGAGTTTGGGGTGGTGCGCATGGGGGAGCGCGGGGGCTCTGAGCGCTTTGTGTAGTACATGTCTTGGTAGGGGTCATTAGATGAGTACGGGGGGTAAAAGGTGGCGTCTAGCTCGTCCTGGTTGTGGTGTCTGCGCCGAGCGCCTGCATTGGAGAGACTCTGGGAGCGGGCAATTGCGGAGTCATGGAGGCGGGGGGCATAGTAGGCAGTCTGGGCAGCAGTCTGGGAGGAGGAGAGCGGGGAGGTGGCTGGCTGCGGGTCTGCGTGGGACGACCAGCGAGGCAGCGCGAAATCGTCCTCCATAAAGTGTGTGTTACAACAAAGTCACAATTCTCTTCTCCGCCAACACCACCAATCGAGCATCCACATCCAACCCTACAAACACCTGCGAATTCAGTCGCGTAGCTGTATAGCCTCAGTGGCCTGCCAGATAATACTCCAACCCACTCACCCAATCGACACGCCATCGATAACGCTGCATCATTCGCCCCGCTCCGAAACAACCCCGTCCCAGTGCTCGCTCCGGTCTGCCGTCTCTCAGTCTTCACACTCTACTGGTACTACTGCACCCACCGTCGCACTCGGAGGCATCGCACACGCCCAGTCCCGCCCCAGTCGCCCCGCCTCCACCGCACCATCCTTCTCCTCCTCGCTCGCACACATCCCCACCCAGAACATATACGTCCCCTTCAGCACCGTCGTCTCCACCACCATCCCCGACGCCGCGTCCTTCCCCGCAAAGTACTCGCGCCGCACCGATATCGCGTTGCCGCTGCTGCCCGTGCTTGTGCTCATGGTTCAACTGATGGCGTGCTGATCAAACCCGCTTCTGTCCGCGCGCCGCACATTCACTCCACAATCTTACTCACTCATCGATAATCTCTGCGCCCTGTGCCCTGCCCTGCTATTGAATATCTGCCCTCAAGCTATGCATATCACCGCACCCCAGCCTCGTGTCCACCGCGCTGCAACGCAATTCTAGCGTGCCGTCCCGCTGATAGGCATATGCACACCCATCAGCCAGACGTATGTGTAATGACTGCACTTGGTTACCCTACATATGCACCCGCTTAAAGTACGCAAGTTCCTTGGCGGCCTTGCGAACTTTCGGCGCACCCATCAACATTTTGGGCCTTCTGCGTCAAACGCTTATTCTGCATCAAACACTTCTTCTGCGTCTGCGTCTGCACAACCTTCAAGCGCGCCAAAGCTATCACAAACCCCGCACCCTATTCCTGAAATCTCAATCTATTTCCGTCTCCGCAGCACGACCGCCTCGCCGCCACTCGCTCGCTCTTTAACCCGAACGAACGCACACAGCCGAATCCTATTTCTATTTCCGCCCCTGGTGCCTCACGCCGCCCGACGGCGGAATGCAGTCGAGGGGCTCGGGGATCTGGTGGGTTCGCGCGGGACAGGGTCGTATTTCAAGCGCTGTATTTTCGTGTAGACATTATTATCCTGCCTTGCGCGAATCCCAGTGTGTTTCTGTTTTTGTTCCTGCTTCACAATCGCTCCACATATGTACCGGAGGAAGGATAGTCCGACGGAACGGAATCAAGGGCAATGAGAAAGGGTACGACAAAGAGTTTTGAGCGCAAGTCAGCGATCAATCACGCTTGAGCAACGGAAAGGCGCGCGATTTGCCGTGTCCACTTCTCGTTCCGTCGCAGAGGTCGTCGGCGAGACCAAGCCCAAGGAAGCATAGTAGACGAATGAAGAGAGGAGAAGCAAACCAGTGCGTCGTAGCAGGATAATTTGGGCTTGACATGTCTTGAGATAGCATATACCGAGAAAGGAGGGGGCGCAGACAGACAGATGATGCCATCCGCAACGGCGCAGAAGGATCTTCAACCTGTGGATGTGAACGCCCAGAACGGGAACAGGTAGCGAAACAGGGGCGGCTTGCAGCAGGCGCTTCGGCGAATTCGTGCCCAGCCGTTCCGGCACTGATAAAACCAAGTCAAGAAAGCGAGCGGCATGTCGGGCGAAGCCGCAACAAGGTACATAGGTGTCTTGAGATGGCAAAACTCAGGCTAGGATTCGAGAAGCGGGCTGCCGGCGGTGGATGCGGGCTACGTAGCCGAAGTAGGAAAGTCACGGTATGTACCACCAGAAAGGAACCACAGTGGCGAGACTGCTCCGGGTTACCCACCGCGAAGAGGCCGTGTGATATGCATGCAGCATGCTTGAGGTATCGCCATACACACAGCTCTTTTCCGGCCTACGAGCGTTGACGCCAGCCATGCTAAGGCGGCACCAGGAAGAGATGCGTTGAGTGTCGAGCCGAGGGGAGCGAAGCGATCGAGCAGCACCCGGCGCGCCGAAGCACCGAGGGGTGTGCGCTCAATGTCGGTATCACGTTCCAGGCTGATAAAAACCAAGGAAGCGAGCGGCACCAGAAAGAGGTACATAAGCCACGAAATAGCAAAGGGTCCTTGAGATGGCGGAACCCAGACTACGGCCCAAGCAGCACGCCTTGCCAGGAGGCGAGCTACGTAGATTAGACCAAAGCAAGCAAGTCACGGTCCCATCAAGACGACCGGGGAGGAGTCGCGCGTATTGCCAGTGGCCACCAAGCCCTTGTTTCGCACATTACACGGCCTCTTCGCGGTGGGTAACCCGGTTTGCGCGCTGCCGGAGTCGTCTCCCCCAACAACCCTTTCTGCCAGCGCTGGATGCAAGCTGAAAAGCCGAGAAAACGGCACCAGAAGAGGTGTACGCTGAGATGTCAAAACTGCAGGGACACAACTCGAGCAACACCACCCCCGGCGCGCTGACGGTAGGGCTCGAGCAAAGGGCCGAGAAGAGGCGGCGAAAAGAGCAAAGAGGTCGGAGACAGGAGGGGCGACACTTGAAAGCTTCACGATAGCGCGACCCTCTCCTTGAACGTCGAAAGGTATAAGACCTCTGTTTCGTTTCTGCGAGATAAATGTTACCGCACCGAGCAGTGGGCGCTCAATCCCGAGTCGTCAGTGCACGTATCCATATCTGGCCAGCAGGGCATTCTTTTGAAAGCAGCTATAGTAATACAGCCGGAGTGGGCATTGGAACGAATACGAATGTTGGAAGGAAGCGAAGCTCGGATGTCTATGCAGCCCATATGGGCTGGCACACGCAAGCATTATATCCGTCACCATCGTCTTGGATCTCGCCATTAGGGTGTGCAGCACTATGGTTCTGCTGCCAGCCTTGGTTTACGATGGTCCGAGTGTAAGATGAGAAAAAAAACTCACCGTGGGAGGAAGGGTATTTATATGGATAGGGTGCCGTAAGATGTCCGAAAAAGGGTTCCAACCGAACTTGGACAGAACCGCTCAGTCTTCCTCACCAGTATGCCTACGTACTATTCAAATTTCGGCCAGTTGTTCGCTCAAAAACACAAATAATTGGGCAGCCTTCTAATGCCAATTGGACAGAGACCCCTGTTTCAGCTTTTCAATTGACTCCAGGAGCATTCATAAAGCGGTCTCGCAGGTCAGGAGATCCCTATCCTTCCCCTTCTTTCTGGTTTGGGGTCATCGTTACACACACTTCATTGCTCTCCGAGACTCGATGGATCCAGAGATTCACGCTGCCGACATAGCCCGCCGCGATTCCGAGTTCTATCACTACGACGGTAATATCGTGTTGTCCGCTACGGACAAGGAGAACCGCACGATATATTTTCGTCTACACAAGAGCATCCTCGCTAAGCAGTCACCTGTTTTCGCCGACATGTTTACTGCGGCTTCCCCAGTGGACCAATATGATGGTGTCCCCTTGGTTGTAATGCCCGGTGACGATGCAGACGAGATGCGGGCCTTTATAGCGCTCTTTTATGAGCCACAGTACGTAATTACTAGCTACCCTCTGCACTAGCATCTCTAACCGTGGTACGACCTCCCAGATGCATCACAACCATTCTAGAGGAGACGTACTTCACACTTAAATTGCTGGGACCCGCCAGGTTGGCCAACAAATACCAGGTCGATTGGATCAGCAAAATGATCGCCTCCAAATTGGAAAAGTCCTGGCCCAGCACTCTCCAGGGATGGCTCAAATTCGCAGACGACGAGTTTGAAAGTGACTTCCGCTCTTATGACGCGATGGGAGATCCCTCGTGGGGAGACAAAACCCTTGAGCTACGAGAGTTTCCCGAACCGGTGTCATCAATTCTCCTGGCTCGCGAATGCAACGCCACATCCATTCTCCCCTGTGCATTCTTGGAGCTACTCCGGCGTCATCCAGAAGCTGACGACGCGGCTCTGGCAAGACCTCTTTTATCCCTCCACGACTCCCATCGACTATTGTTGGCCCGCGAAAGGATTGGGAGATGGTACGCGGATCACGAGTGGAAATCGACGCTTTGTCAAAGCGACAAACTATGCCAAGTAACCCTTCTTCGCACATTGATGGAGTTGGCCACACAAATTAACCGTGATGGCCATGCTCTACAGCTATGGATCCGAGGTGACAACTACCGTTCCGACCAAATGTGTCCTGGATGCAAGACGGAGTTCGTGAAGGAGGTCCAAGCACTGCAGAATCACTTTTTCGAGCAGCTCAGCTCATTCTTTGACTTGAACGGATGAGGTCATGTAACTTTCCTGCAATGTCAGGCGGGTTTTACTTTCCGTTATTTTCTGCTCATCTAAGGTGTATTCTTACCCGGGTTTCGGAACAAACGCAACATGTCTATGGCTGGCATTCTTATGAGTCCACGCAGGCTTTTGATACGTCCCAAAATCGTTTCCTGTTCTTTCGTCTCAGATCCATCGGTTTCGTATCAGTTTCAACTGACATCATGCTCTGTGCGACTTGAATGCGCGGGTTTCCGTGAACACGAACAAAATCATCGAATAAACCTCGGTAGTGACGAGTTTTTCGCAACTTGGACAGGCTTTCGAACTCAGATAATATACGTGCGCAATCACAGATGCTTCAGTATCAATTCCTATTAATTCTAAGAGGCACAAATGAAATACGGTCCCATGTTTTTTCATGCAAAAACCTAGACACAAGGTAATTTTTTCCTCTTCGACTCCGATACTACCCTACATTTCCGAGTCCAGCTCACTGAGCAGGAAGAAGAGAGGGCAGCAAAAGGTAAGCGATTGTAGCCGCTGAATTCGCAGCCAATTGGCACCGGTTGAAAGATTGATGTAAGCACCCATTGGATGCTGCTGCCCATGGAGCATTCCCAGGATCAAAAGAAGATACAGTATGGATACCCGTTCCTTGGACTTCAAATCCCTGGGACTGGACGTATCTGTGCCCCAGTGCCGCGCCCCTGGTTCACTCATAAATCTGTAATGATCCACAGAAGTTACTTCCAACCTTCATCAATTGCCACTTCGAGCACCGTTCGATTCGTTGCATGCTCCAGTCGGCCATATTTATTAGAACTGGCCCTTGCCACATTGGTTGGGAAACGGTTATCAGTATCTAGAATCGAAGCAAGCATTACCTGTGCCATCGTTCACACTGTCCCTCGTACTGTCGTCGTGCAGATTCAGAACCCTCGAGGTATGTAAAAAATATTGAGCATGTGCAAATGTAAAAACCAGGATGAATAAAACCTCCGGTCGCAGCATGCCACCACTGGACGGCCCTGCGCCAAGGCGTCGGTTTCGACAACTTGAGGATTGCGGTTGGAGTATGGCAGGTCAAAAGCGTGAAGCTGGAGATTGAAAACGCGATCACCCGACATGGAATTGAACCACGAGTCTTCCACCGAACATCTTCAAACCCAAGCAGATCAAGGATGCGCACCTTGCGCCACCGGGTGCTCTATGCCATACCCGTCTTGCTTTGAAAGATTGGACAACCGAAAATATTCAACAGAACGCGGGTGTTGTGCCCGGCGCCCTTGAAAAGATATGCGAGTGGCGTGAATTGAGCTCAACATGCAAGAAAAGAGACAGAATTCCGAAGGAACGCAGCTGACCTCGGTTTTACTCGGTCGAATCATTATCACCTTCGTCAACGCTGTCTCGTCGCGAAGTCCAACAACTCCGCGGCATAATCTAAACAAACTGGAGCACCGGAGAAAGGCTTAATTGGATAAGCATTTAGCGTGAAACACAAGATGGACAGGAAACGATTATGCGGCCAGTATGTACTAGTAGAACGACTTACAAAAAAATGTAGCGATTAGACGCTGATGTAGCGAGGCATCGCCAGTTTGCGAGAGTTGAGGGCAAATACGCAAGAAAGGGGTGAATGGTAATTCCGGCGATGTTCATAAAGTGGCAAAGTCTGCAAACGCTCTTGTGGAATCAGGTGCACGTTGTTGGCCAACAAGCACAGAACGTTAAACGACGCGGATCGCGTGCTCGTTGCGGTAGATTTGAATTCACCCAGCCGAGTCGCTTCTGTCCGCATCCAAGGGGATAACGGTAGGTCGGACTGCAACGGCGGCCGAAGAATCTGTTAGACAAGCTGCGAAGATGAAAAGCTTAATGAAACAAGCGGATGATAATGTAGTAACCCTCCGCCGCAGCTTCGTCTTCGTCGTATCCGGTCCTTTGGAACACGAGCGATTCCAAAACAGATTTATGTAAAGCCCACCGGAGGGCGATGGTGACGCAGATGTACATTCCGAGGAAAGCGGCATTGATTGAGATTGGTTCAGAATCAGTTTGGTACGTATATCACAGATTTACAAGCACTCGGGGAACCGCGGAGTCCAGGAGCCAAGAGAAACATACGCGAGCCAAGAGGTGCAAGATCTCGAGCGAATAGTACTAGTGCTTTAGAGAACGAGGAACGGTCATTCATAGCCGTCCGGTCGCCGTTTTGAACAGTTTTGCACTACATCGGACTTGCTGTGACGGCATATGTAGGATCGATCGGCTCCGTAGGGTCGAGACGGTGCCAGGATTGCTATCAGCTCCACGAATGGCGGAGCTCGGTAACACATGCCCATTGGCAGGGCGCCTGTTTAATAAGTATGCTTTGTTCAGGAGGGAAGACCCGGAGATTTGAAGCTGTAACGACTGAGGGGAAGCACACGAGTCACAGCGCCAGTGGGAAGATAAGAGAGCAAGACAAAGCTACAAGACAAACACTCGGCGACGACGTTCGAGATTTGCACTGCGAGACCAGCTACTGACGAGCTCCAATAGATATGACGTAGAGAAGAGGGCATAGAATGGCCGAGGCGTTGACATCCGTTGACAAAGATTCTAACAGAAAACCGACGATGCATCAGACGGGGTAGAGATGACGGAACTGGAGGTTGGCCCGTTTAGCCTGTGCATCCGTTTTTCTTCTGGAAGTTGGGATTAAAGATATGGCGCCATCCAGGGACCAGAAGCCCAGAGCGAAGACAATCCGATCCGAGGTTGCCACAGACGAGGGGTAAAGATGCCCTTGGGTAATAGTTCTACAGCGGCCGGAGAGATGAGAGACCAGAATCTCGGAAACCCTTCCCGCCGGTGAGGGTAGACTTGAACAGGCAGGTATTTACCGTTATTGTGCAGCGGCTTCAGTGTAGAGCCACTGATGTTGACAACCGTTGTGGGTGTTACAACTCCACGATCCGCGCCAGACGCCGTCGGACAAGCGCCTACAAGTTCAACTCAGTCGATAAGCTGCACACTCAGCCCTCAGACTTTAAGATTTGCTGTGGGTCCCTTGTACAATATTCACCAGTGTCTAGGAAGCCTCTAAGATCACTCGAGAGTTGCCGACTAGTCTCATCCAAGTTTACCTCGTCATGTCCACTACACCCGCGCGAGTTCATAGTGCATCCCCAGCTCATGACGGTAAGGTGCGATGCCATGCGCACCCTGGAATTGTTCTACCAAGAAGGATAAGCCACACCCAAAACAACCCCAACCGGTTCGTGAATGCAGTCTCGACGTCCGCGGTTAGTATGTAAAAGTGAACCCTACCAGCGCATTTTACTCTTGCGAGGTCCGGCTCGGAGATAGCACGGAAGGCTCTTCGCATGGAGCCACATGCAGCTTCTTCAGTAAGTCTCTGTGGTTTTTTGTTGAGGTTGAGTCCAACCAAGCAATACTAGAATGGGAAGACCAGCTTCCCATGCCGACAACTCCACCACCCTCACAAGCCCCGACTACTCCCCGTTCCAATCCACAGACGCCAAACAAGAGGGCCGCCTCAACAATGGAGCACGAATCTAGCCCGGCACAGAAGCGGGCGAATACCTCCGCCGCGACACCGTCGCCTCAGCGTGCAGCTGCGTCGAAGGCGCGCCTAGCCGCAATTCTCCGCGCTCAAGAGGAGGCCAATACAACTGCTTCGCCATCCACCTCTACGGTCCACAATAATGCCTCGTCCTCTCGCCCCCCTGAAATCTCCCAAGCGTCCCAGAGCTCTCCCCTTCTCCCCAGCTGGAGTCCTACGCGAACCACAGCTTCCGCGTCATTCCAGCCAGTGACCCCTCCTCCCACGACGGAGCAGGCGGAACGCCACCATTGGCCACCGCAGACCTCTCTATCTACGCGGGCTCCCGCAGCCGAATCAGAGCACCTCAGTAGAACAAGCGAAAACAGCAATAGTCCCAGAAACGGAATGCAGAATAATACCATCCTTGGCGCGTCTGTGGTACGTGATGGTGAATACTGCTGTTCCGAGCCTAAATCGGAATGACTTGGTCGTTAGGACGCGCGATTGGACGACCCGTTCAACTCTCCGACGGGGAGCGGGAACATTACTGGTTCCGGCGGTTCTGAGCCACGCGGGCCTGTGGCGTCCCATTCGCTGGCCTCCGCGGATGCGGAGGAAATGCCCGTTGCCGACGAATATCTGGACTACTCAAAACGATTGGCTGAATACATCAAACAGCTTGAGCGAAGTCTAAAGACGGCGGAGAAAAGCAATGAATCTAAGGCACGCAGGATTGAAACAATGCAAGAAGAGATTGATAAGTCAGATCCCCCCCAGGTTTCTCCGTAAATTCCGTCTAATGCACCGTCCTTTCTGCAGCCTCAAAACCCGTAATAAAGAGCTCGAGAGTAGCCTCGCTCAGCTAACCTGATTGTTTTTTTTCCATACATGTATTCGTATTATACTACCGACGATCCCACTTTGCCTCCGCTGCCATAAATGTCACGTAAGTTAATCTATGTTAACACCGTTGTTCTATCATTGAAGCCCAGCTGCACATGCGATTGGCCGCACTTGTCGTCGCAACTATGCTAAACCAATCCCCTTCGTCCCTCGGAAACATCTGGTAAGGCACGTCGTGATCTTGCGGTTATTCGCGCTAGTTCGCGCTTCTCACGCATGGTAGGCGCAGCCGACTTGACTTTCAATATTAAGAGCTCAGATCTCTCTTGTCCGAATAGGTCCGACCCAGATGCTTCCGCTGTTTATCGTCGCTAAGATTTGATCATCTATTCTCCCGCTAGTGCCTTCCGGGGCTTTGCAAAGATCGAGGATCACTTCCGATTCTCCGCCGTACGGGGTACGATGATCTCACGAAGCCTGGGAGGATCGACAATCTGGAATTAAAGTAGCCGCTGGGAAATCGGGGTCTTGTGCCAACAACACTGTGAACGTTCTCAAGCTCGAGCTAAAATTCGAGTCTTTTGTGCGCCAAGATGAGTCATAACCCTGCACCGAAGTCCTCCGCCGATGCGAAGAACCCCAGAAGATCCAGAGTTGCGAACATTCTTCTGGCAGAGATACAGTCTTGTGGGTGGCGCTCATATGCTCCCTTGAAAGACCGAACGCCAGTCAGCGGGACGAAATAGACGTTCTCGACCCAAGAAAGGCAATAAATCCACCGCGGCGGCTCCACCTATTCTGGTTCTTTTTTGGTTGGGATTTTGAAGACCTCGTCTGGTGATCTGGGGGGCTCAAGTACCTCCAGGAACGTATTCAATGCAATCCCCAGGTTCCTACCCAACCGCGGTTCCGAGGCCCACAATCCCTGTAGCGGTAGTTAAATTGAATACAGAGATTTTTGACTGGCCGGTCCGTGTTCTGTGTGATGTTACTGTGACAGAAAGAGCCCGTGGACGACCTCCAAAACGCGCGGCGTGAGAGGGACACTAGAAACGTGCTCAGTGTCGAATTTTTTGCGTCATTCCACATTCCCCAGTCATTGCCGGAAAACTGGCAAGACACGGGCCGCGTGATTGCCTGACGTGCTCATGGGGTACCACTCCAAGCTTCAAGAGGGATTGGTATTAATCTGGCCATGATAAACGAGGTTTTCTTTTTTTTGAACGACTCGCTCACGGTGTCAAAGCGCAAAATACGAGACCCACTATCATCGACGGGGAACCAGCACTATGGAGACTTGCAGAAACTATTTGGGGGCATTAACCGCTCGCAGGATGTCGGCGTGTTGTGTACTCGAAGATACCCAGGGTGCCTGGGACCCACGGAGAACCACGGATCGGAACATGGCATGGAGCTCGAAGCTCACTGGCTCCCGCGGAAACCCGTCTCCCGCACTCGGAAACTCGCCATTCAGCACCTCGTCTCGTTTCGGGAGCGAGATCCATTTACGCGAAAGTTCATAATGAAACGAGCTCACTACTCGGAATAGCCCTCGCTTGCAACCGAAGAAGCTTCACCGTTAGCGCAATCTACGCGAGCCCAAAAAGGGTTTTAACTCGCAGGACAGTATGTATTCATCTATGAAACAGAGAATTTTAGACTTTTGAAAACAACGGACAGCTTGAATGCTTGGAGAAGACGAGATCAGTGGCAGCGCGTCGTCTATAGGCAAAAATAAGGTGTGCGAACACCTGATTGGGCTGTTCATGAAATGGTGGGCGAACCACGGCCAAGAAGCCGGGCCATCCCCGCCGTGCTGGGGAGGGGGCCGAATAAAATCAAGATGTGAAGTTGTGAACCCAGGGCGATGGCTGCAAATAGCACTCGTGGACGAATGGAAAAACCCTAGTCCCAAGACTAGTGGCACAGCACGCGACTGGAAGCCATCCACAAAAGGCTTGTACGACGTGTAAATCCGTTGAAGAAGTATTTCGGATGCGAATGGGAGACACGGAGATTATTGAGACGCGGAACCGCACCATCTGGGGAAATAACCACGGAAGAAGTTGAGGAGGAGGGGAAAACGCTGCCTTCTTGAGGATAGGATTAATCAGGGTCGCCTATCGGGTGTGAACGAGAAGCGCACGCGACGCAGCGAGACACCCACGATTTAGACTCGGAGTCTCTCAAGGTCCATCTCGTGCAAATTCGGTGGCGACACAAATGCAGTCCGGACCGGGTGCAAGTCAGCGGGGGGTGAATCATGAGCAACGAGCGAGCGGGTGCGGCGTGCTCGGGGACGGCGTGCCCCATATTCCACAGTGAAAGTTCAGCCCAGCCAATGGTACCTGAACAGCAAGGCATATGCATCTTCGAATACAGATCAGGAACGCAAAATGAGATGCCATCCACCAAAACGAAGATTGAAAGCTGCATGCAGAAAAACTTAAATAGCCAGTCTGTGTCTGCGAATCCAAACCATGTGTGAGCCGTGCGCGGAAATAAGCACGACCACCCACTGGTCGTATAAGCGACGAGCAACGCCAAATCTGGCTCTGGCTCACCTAAAACTAGAACGAACGAAACGAGCGAAACGAATGCATGTACAAAGTAGATGATACACAGTAATGATTGAGGGCGGTCAGAGTTCGGGGATGGATGAGTGAATGAGATGGATGCGAAGTCCGTAATGGTATTGGTTGCGCCGGTATTCAAAGATAAATGAAAATGGAGCGAATGTCCAACCAACGGCGTAAGGAACGTGTCTGTCTGCATGGTGTCTGTCTGTCTGTCTGGGTGGAGTGAATGTCATGATGCGAGTCAGGGAACCTATACGAGTGTGATGTGACGAATGGTGAGCGAGGATCTGGGAGGATGCGCGAATGGAATGAGTTCAGAAAATCAGAATACTAATGAATGTCGAATACAACGGACGGTTGTCAACGTTCAGCCCGGAATGAATGAATGACCTAGCAAGATTAGAATCTTGCACCCAGCAAGACGCCAGTCCGCCTCTAGCAGAACACCTGTTTCCACCACAGACAAAACCGCGGCCACCACCCGCCCTCCCACCCCTCCGCCCGCGGCACCCCGCTTACCCACATCGTCCCCGTCCCAAACTGCAGCACCCTCGGGCCCCCGACGTCAAACCCCTCCTCGATGTCCTTGGGCGCAGGCAGCACGGGGAACCGCGGCAGCGCGCGGCGCGTGATGAACCCTGGGAACACCGCGAGGAGGTCGATGTACTCCGGGTTCGGCAGGTCCGGCGCGGTCCACACGCGTAAGAACTCCTCGTCCTCGTCGAACGGGTCGTCTGCGTACGACGCCGCGGTCACCACGTTGGACTTTGACGGCGTGCTCGGGAGCGGCGCGTCCTCCGTCGAGGGCGTAAGCAGCGTCGAGGTGCCCGACGAGGGCGAGGAGGAGAGCGAGCCCGAGAGGGCAGGCGTGTCGAGGAACGGGTCGCTCGGCGCGCGCGCGCGTTTCGGTTGTACGTCCTTTGCGGCGGGCTGCGCGTCCGCCAGTTTCGACGCGAGCGGCTGCGACTTTGACCGCGCGTGCACGGTGGCCGCCGCGATGTCGGGAACGTAATGATTTATCACGCTCGACGCGCGCTTGGACGAGGGCGCCTCCTCGAAGGCGAGGACGCCTTTCAGCACGTCAATGGCCTCAGTCATAAAGTCCTTGCCGCTAAAAATAAAACGCGTGAGTAATATTGCTGACACGATTCGGCACGCATACCCGGTCTCGCGCAAAACTGCATCGTCAAACTCCCATTCAATCTTATTGCGCCCCGCGCCGCCAATGCCTTCTGGCACAATCTGGAGCCTCATAACAGCCCATACTGCACCGCCGAACGCGATTATCATGAAGATGAGTCGATGCGTAATTTGTCATTCATCGTAAATCCACGTACGTGCTTGGAAAAAGGGTTGTGGCCCGGGCATCCCCATCGTACACCAGCTCCGGACGAATCGCTCGAAGCGCTCGTAGCGTTCTGTGCGATTGATTCCATGCGAAGGAAATGGGTGATTAGTGTGATAAGGAATTTCAAAATGCCTGAACACGCACCCTTCCGCGCCACGTTTCCCCGGGGATTGGCCCGGGCATGGGGCATGAGGGAGCCCCCGGGCTGTGTCGCGCTGAGGTGTGCGCGAAACTCAGCGGTGCGGCGTGCATTCACGGAGCGGTGGTACGCGGAGCGGATGGAGGCCTGCAGGCGCGAGTACGGGGCGCGCTGCGAGGAGGGCAGGTTCGCCAGCGTCTGGGTCATGAGACGGCCGGAGTTGTCGTCCTGGTCGAAGTACCTATGTAATGCAACACGATGAGTTCTTACTTTGCGACAACAGCAGCGTGCGTGGTGCGCACCAGGCTCGGCAATATTCTGCAAACTGGTCGAGCTCGCTTGCAGCGACGCCCAGAGGTGTGGCGGAGCGATTCCGGCCGCTGGGAGAGGGTATGGGTCGGCCGTTAACCGGAGTCCGGGAGCGACCAGCGAATGTGGGGGACGTTGGGGAAGTCAATCTTGATCGCGGCGGGGATCTGGGACTAGTGCCGCCGGGGGTGGTAGGCGGGGACATGGAACGTGCTGTGGGGAGAGTATACAGCAAAGGTTCAGAGTTCTGGTGGCTGCTGCCTAGTATCGAGCCGTTGTAGGACGACCTGTCGGTATTGAGAGGTGGCGGGCGAGCCCTTGGTGCCTCGAGGCGGTAAGAGGGGCCCGACATGGTCGAGGACACTACTGGACCGTGCACAGAGCAGCAGCCAGCAGGGTGACGGAGGTGGCGTCGATAGTAAAGCAACAAACACTTGACAACAACAGACACAACTTGACACCGGACGTCCACCACCACATCAGCTCTCGGTCACATTTCCGCCAAGAAAGATCGGCGCTGCACGACCCAAAACGCCCGTCGTCGACTAGCGGGCACCGACAATTTTCAGCCATCTACCAGCCAGCAGTAACCTCACCCTAACCCTCAAACAAACTATGGGCTGACATGCAGCGTATACCCACAACGTCACTTCATTTTCATTTTCATTTGCTGTGGGTCGCTGTGGGTCCAGCTCGGCTCCCTCCCAATTCCGTGTCGCTCGGCGCGCAAAGAAGCGTGACGCTCAAGACGCGTCTGTCACTTATCGCGTCGCGTTCTGGACACGGACTTCTTTGCTCTTCTTGCGCCACTTCCATTTCCTGGAAAACGGTATCTATCTTTGTCCTCTTTGCGCCCACTGCCGCATCACATCGCTGTCATAAGCCGATAATCATCGGGCGCGCCAATCACATAACCGCCCAACTGGCAATGTCGAGTTCAATCCAGGATTCTGCACAATTTTAGCTTCGAGGGTCCGGGCTATATAAAGGCGCCAATGGGGCTTCTGCATCTACTTGCTCCGATCCTCGACTCGACATATGGTGCTTCACTGCTGCTGCTCGCTATCTGAATTCTTCTTTACGCTCTTCGTCCTGCCCTGCCCCTCAGCCCGAAAACTGACGGACACAACTAACGGACTCTCCCCCCCGCTGGGGCCAAAGCGGACTGGCTGACTGCGCACGGAAAGCCGACGGCTTCTCCATTCTATTCAAAATCACTGACCGCTGATGGCTGATCGACATGTTTCCGTTTCTATTCTGTTGCAACTTGCCCGTCTCTGCATCTCAATCTCATCTTACGCAACAAGAGGTTTTACCTGATGCAGGCCCTATAAACGTTCCGCAGTTCTGTTCTTCGATGCCTGCCTGCAGGATGTGCTGGAAGGCTGCATGGAATTCCAGACTGGCCTCAAGATATGGTATATGAAACGTCGAAGCAAGCATTCAAGCCAGGTCAAGTCGAGACGGTTGTTAATCAATGCAGAGATGCTGCTGAACTGGCGCAATGATGTTTCAGCATCGGCAAACAAGCGATTCCAGGTCGCGCAAATCCGGACGCGCGCCCAATTCACAAAAGAGACTTGGGCTCTTTCGAGACACCTGCCATGTGGAGATTGCGTCATGCATTGGGGTTCTCGGAGGGCGCATTTGGGATCCCGCGAACATACCGAAAGCAGCAAAAAAGACCCAGAGCTGTCCGGGGAATACAAAATTGTTCGATTTCCGGACGCAATGTCGATGGTGCCTTATCAGGCGACGAGGTAACGTAAAATGGTGCCGGGTCGAGGAATGCATCCGTCGAGGGCAAACCAAGTAGAGGAGTCTAGCAACCTGGACAATTAACGACGCAGTGGACTGGCCGAAGCCAGGAATGCGGGGGCGGGCCCCGGACGGAGACGGACGGCAAGAACACGCGAGATCGCCAAGGACGTGCGGCACTTGCCGCAACATATCATCTGGATTCGGTAGCAGATGAGATGGGATCTATATCCGGGTCCACGGCAACTGGTGAACCACAAGGACCTGAGAGTCGGGGAGAGGGAGTTGTTCGGAGCGGAAGGATATTGAATAGCCATGGAACCGATAGGCTGGATGACAGAGGAGGATGAGGAAGGAGGAGGAAGGAGGAAGGGCAGCCGGATTCCGCGGTATTGTTCTAATCTAGTCATGCCGTTGCCGGCTGTGCGGTATTATATAAAAAGGCAAGATCACATAGTAAAGAGACTTGGTTAAGCTGAAAACAAAGGTGAAGGACATGAACCCTGCTTCCCGCACCACCACAGATATCACCCGCTGGGATCTCGCAGACATCCTCAATCCCTCTTCTGCTGCCCCCCGCGACCCCGCACGCGACCGCAAAATGTCCCTCGACTTCCCCCACCACCACGGCATGTATGCCCAGAGTGACCTTGACCCGGGTTTTAACGCCCACCCAGACGGAAACCAAGCCCACCACGCCCCCCACCCCTTTGAAAACCCAGAAGGTGCGCAGGTTACGTCCAGACACCTTTTTCTCGTCTTACAGGCTTCAAGGTCACGCTTTTGGCTCTGGCTACCGCACAAACGCTTCTTCGTCCTCTTCTCTGGGCCCCCCGCGCTACGGCTTACACTCTGACGGCATGTACCAATCGAGCTTCGGCGACGCGTCGTACCCGTCCAATCCCAATCCGTATGGTGACATCGGCTCGTACAACAGCGGCGGCAAGGTCTCCCCGCTCACCCCCACCGATCCCGTCTCGGGGATCCACCACCCCTCGCCGTTTTCGAACAAGGACTACCCCCCAAACTACTCCGATCTCGGCCCAGACAGCCGCCGCATGCCCACTGGCAACTACCCGTCCGAGTTTGGCAACGAAGACTATGCCTTCGCGTCCGGCAACGCGCTGCCGCACTTCCAGGACCGTCTCCCCCCGCGTTTCTCCCCCGACACCCGCTTCAACAACCACGGCGGGCATCCCCCGCCCCCGACGAACCACCTTAACCATGGTGGCTCCGACATGCTGCGCAGCGTCGCGCCCAACGCGACGCACTCTCCGTATCGTCATGAGTCGTACGAGGAACCCATGCCCCATTATGGGGACATACGCTCGGGCCTCGCTGACGTCGACAACACGCTGCGCGAGATGAATCTCCAGCCCCCGCGTCCCATGGGCAGCTCTACCGATTTGCACACGTACATCAGGCATGTCAAGTCCTTTTTGGTTGCTACCTGATCCCTAATTCTCGTTTTAGACCATATCTCGAGCAGTACATCCGCACGCCCAACCGGCTGGCGTTTGGCGAGCGGACGGTGATCGTCATGTCGAGCAAAGTCGCGCAAAAATCATACGGGACAGAAAAGCGGTACGTATCATCTTGGCGCTCAAATTGGCTCAGCTGAGACACACGCGCAGCTTCCTCTGTCCGCCGCCCACCGCGATCATGATCGGCAACTCGTGGTGGACAGAAGTCGTTCGCCGCGGCGACGAGCCCAAGCTCTCCCCCCCGCGCGTCGTGATCTCCATCTCCGGCGAGCCCACCCCGCAGGAGGGCTCGATCGAGTGGACGGGCTCCTCGGGCAAGTCGTTCGACATGAGCGACCCGCCGACTGGCACGACGTACACGGGCCGCTGCGTCGGCAAGCAGTTGTTCATCTCGGACGTGGACGAGAAGAAGAAAAAAGTCGAGGCGCTGGTGAAGATCACCGCCCCAGCGACGGACGACGAGCCCGAGCGCGTCATTGGCACCTTCCCCAGCCGCCCCATCAAGGTGATCAGCAAGCCTAGCAAGAAGCGGCAGAGCGCCAAGAATCTGGAGCGTAAGTGGCTTTTTGCTGTCAATCAGCCGATGCGGGGATTTAATTGTGAGGATGTATAGTGTGCATCAACCATGGATCGACGATTTCGCTGTTCCACCGGTTGCGCTCGCAGACGGTGTCGACAAAGTACCTCTGTGTGTCTGGGTCTGGGTCCTCTTTCAAGGGCTCGGATGGCGCGCCCCTCATGGGGCTCGACCAGCGCACTCGGTCGACGACTCCTTCCTTCATTGCTCGCACTGCGAGTTGGGGTGCGTTTTTCTTTGCCAAGTTTGAGTATTTACTGACATTCTGCAGATCCCTTCGTCATGTACATTGTCGATGTAAATAAGCCTGCTGGAGGAATCGACGCTCCGCCACCTCCACCTCCCCAGCCCGATTACCCTTCACCCCCGCCGAACGCCATCCCCTTCTCGAACAACGGGTCCCAGATCCCCATCTACTACAATCAGACCGTGGTTCTGCAGTGCCTCACCTCCGGCGTCGTCAGCCCAGTCCTCATCATCCGCAAGGTTGACCACCAGACCACCGTCGTCGGCGGCGGCCTGCAAGAAGGCGCCAAGGGCGTTGCGGATCACTTCTGCGCGCCCGCCGAGGTCTGCGGCGACCCCGTCTCGCAGCTGCACAAAATCGCGTTCGAGGTGTACGACGGCGCGCGCGCGATGCCCGACCCCGGCACGCCGGGCACGTCAGGCGCGTTCCTCTCGTGCATGGGCGAGAAGGTCAACACGTACCGCCCCATCGACGGGCGGCAATGGAACGGCGCTGCCGCGGGTTCGAACTCGCCTACCATGCCGGGGTCGCCGCTGTCGTCTGCGCCCGCGACGAGCGAGTACTTCCACGGATCGACGGGGAGCGCGCCGACGTCGCCCAGTGCGAGCCCGGACTTTTTGTCGAATGATGGTGGAAGGGTGAAGAAAAAGCGCGGGTCGACGAGCGCTGGGGGGATGAGCGCGGGGATCACGAAAGTGGGCAAGGGCCGGAGGAGGCCGAGCTCGGCAGGGTCGGTAACGTCGACGCGGCGTGGTTCGGGGAGTGACTCGGGTATATCGTCCGGTGCGCTGTGGCAGGTCGATATCGGCGAGACCAGCGTGTGGACGATTGTTGGGACCGGTGCGTGCTCCTTGCCTCTCTTTGAGATGATATCTAATTTATTTGCGCTTCAGACCAAGTTCGGTATAACTTTTACATCCCGCCTGTGCTATTCGACAACCAGAACGCCCCGGGAGCGTTCCCCGTTCCCACAAAACCCATCACACCGTTCCCCGCGCTGGTCAAGTACCTCCCGCCCGACCGCGCGGCGGAGGCACCGAAGCACCATGCGCAGGGCGCGCGGTCGGTGCTGTCCAAGCCCAATCCGCACGCGTCGAAGATGCTCACCGTGTACGGGGAGAACTTCTCCAAGACAGATCCGGTGAGCGTGTTCTTCGGCGCGGACCCGTCGCCGTTCGTCGAGGTGCGGTGCAACGAGGTGCTGGGGTGCCTCCCGCCCGACGCGCAGACGTCAAAGCGCCGGCCGCTCATTCTCATTCGGTCGGATGGCGTGGTGTTCCCGTCGAACGTGTATTATCCGTGATCATGCGTGCATGTGCTGTCTATTCCCCTGCTCTCGTTTTCTGGCCTGGTCTGCATCCGCCATCTTCGTCACGGTCGTCCTTCGTCTCATGGGCTTGCCTGCTACTCTGCGTTACCCACCCTGCTGTCCAGTTGCGCTATATATTCGTACTATGTATGTTACTTGGCCGGAACGGAAAGACAGTTCTTGTTAGACACCGGTATATCTCTTTGTACAATACCCATGTAATTCCTTTGGTTTTGAAAAAGTACCGCCTTTCCCAGAAAGAAACGCCGTTGTTGTGATGTATTTCATCCCATCGGTGATTCAAAATATAGCCTTGACTATGGACTTGTCCTCATCGTCGCTGACCCTCTCGTCGCTGCCGCAGACGGTATGGAACCTATATGTCGACCATCTGTGGCGCTGGACGGACCACCCCAACTCCTGGATCTCGCGGATCGCGTACTCCTCCCGCGTCCTCGCCATAATGCTTATTATGCCCATCGTTGTACTCACCCTGCTTGTACGTTCCATCCAGCACAGATTGACACCCATCCAACCATCTGCAGGACCTCGCGTCGTACGGCATCGCGCGCTCCCTTGGTGTAATAGACCATGTCAAAGCGTCCACCAGCGATAAACAGACCATCCACAACAAGATCCCGCTCGTGCGCGTCCAGCGCGCCCCGAGCTCCTCTTCACCCAACTCCCCATCTACCTCCCTCCTCGCCTCCACCGACTCCGAAACCCTCGTCGACGCAACCGAGCAGCTGCAGCAGGCAACAGCATCTAAATCTACATCTGATTTTAACGGGAACAGCGCCGACACCCTCCCGCGTCTCGGCATATCCACGCACGGCCTTTCCCACCCCGACGCCTACTTCACGCATGGGGAAAACAGCCTGAGGCTCTCAGGCGTCGGCGTCTTCTCGCCTGCTGCATCCAGGCCTCCGTCTCCCACGATTACCCGAAAACACTTGCCGTTCCCTGACGAGAAACTGACAGACGTGGACGAGGGAATCACCTTTAGGAAACGGGCGCCAAAAACGCAGGATCCTTAGGATTGGGATCCATATGACCGAAAAGCCGCTTAGAAAAACGACAACGAACAATATACTTTGACTCCCTGTACTTTACATGCCTGTACTAGATAGACCTACTTAGAAGCCAAACCGAAGCTGATCTCTCGTGAACACTGGGGGCTTCCACCGCAGCTGCTCTGGATTAATTCGTCGCTTGCGCTTGTTGCGTGACTTTTCGTAGCGCTCGAGCACGGCATTGTTCAAGCAAATGATGTGCGAGCCTTTGTAATGCTTGAAGAGGCCCAACGTCGCGCACCTGAATCGCATTAGAAGCACAGAAGGGATTCAGCAACGAAAGACATACGTATTGGTAACATCGGCATGGGTGATCGACGTTTTCTGTGCGATATCGTCGATGCTCATCTCCCCGTCGCCCGAATTCATCAGCAGTTCCAAAATCGTGTCCGCCCAGTACGAACGATAGCCCAGCAGTCCAAGATCAGAGAGTGGTTTCTCTGGACTGCCGAGTTTACCCTCCTTCTTGCTGAGCTCGTACGAAAATTCGATCAGGAGCTTCCCGTAGCCAAAGCGCTGGTGTTGGGGGAGGGTGAGGATGCAGGCGACGTTGTAGCTCTCCGCAGACTCTTTCTCTTTCGAGAAATAGCCGATTACATGGCACCCAGTGGAGTCCCGTTGGGCCTGCGCAACGTCAATCGACGGCAAAGACAGACAAGGAAAGACTGACCATAACATAATACATAAATGGTGTTACATCGTAATACAGTGTTTTACTGGATATTTGTTAGCCAAGAAACGACGAGGAGAAGAGCCAGAAAACTCACTGGTCCAGAAAACATTTAGATAATAAACTCAAATTTCGACACCAAGTCAATTGGCGCTTTCCGTCAATCTCGTAGAAGGAGATGTCGTCGCTGCGATAGATTTCGTTACCCGGGGGGTGCAGCAGAGTACATCGAAGGCGATGTCGAGAAAGCATCATTGGAGAGGGAAAGAAGGACAGGCAGAACTCGCAAATATACAGGATGGGGAGGTGGGCGTACTCCTTGGGATATGGAGAGAAATACCAAGCGTCGACCTCGTGCTTCCCAATCTGCAGACGGTTCAGGTTCTTGACGCGGGCAATCTCAGAGATGGACTGCGTCATCGACCCCGACGTCCGCAGCTTCTCGATTTCCTGCTCTTTGCTGAAGGCGGAGAGGGGTGGGGGAGGGACCTCGGTCTCGGACGCAGGCTCTGTCAGGCTGAGATCGAACGTTTCCGTCTCGCCCTCGCCGTCGACGTCCATTTCCCCCTCGGCATCTGCATCGGCGTCGTCGTCCTCCGGCTCCTCCTCCTCCTCCTCTTCCTCTTCGTCGTGGGGCAGCTTTCGCTTCAACGGGGAGGAAGGAGCGGGCGAAGGGGGTGCAGAAAACCCGCTGAAAGCCGGAGTCGTTGCGCCAGGGGTGGGTGACCCAGCAAACGCAGCATTAGACGTCGCCTTCTTGAGCAGGTTCTGGGAGGCCGTGCGAGGCGCCTTGCCCGGGGCAGCCTTCTTGTCAGTTGGGGGAGGTTTCTTGACCGGGGATGCTTTTGGCCGCGGCCACTCGAGATCGCGAGACAGAATCAGGCGGGAACCAGGCACCCATTCGTCGAGACGCTTGTTGAACGTATCCCAGTGGACAAAGTACTCCCACTTGTCCGCAGGATTGGCCTGCGCGCCGTCAGAGTCCTCCTGTTTGATGTCCTTGTTGCGGCTATAAGCATTGACTGGTTTGTCACGGATGGACAGAATTTCAGCCAGACGCTCCTCGGGCTCCCCGTCTGACCCCGGTCGTCGAGCATAGATCTTGCAGCCCACACTGACAGTCTAATAGCGCAATGAGAACCAGCTCTGTGTACAGCGACCAACTGACTTGAATTGTGTATGTGCCACCTGGAGTAATCGGAGGGGGGCCTTGCACGACCTCCTCTGTGGTATTAGAGGGGGACATGGCCAGTCAGCGGCGTTTCTTTGAGTGCTTTGACTCGATTTCTCGATTTGCAAACCCTAACCCTTGGACAACAGCGCACGGACCAGGCCCAAAATAGGGATGATGTGCGTTGAAAAACGAAGCAAAAGAGATGCAGTACAGATGAAAAGCGAGAGGGTTGCAGGCAGTTAATAATCACCAATGTGCATTCCGAGTCCCAGCGGTGGGCCACGAAACGGCCTTGTATTCTTATCAAACCCACTGCGTTTTGTCTGCGTTAAGGTAGGGGACAGACAAGTGCGGTTGCCCCACGTGATCGATAGCCTTATTGGGAAGATTGATATATTTTCACTGAAATGGACCTGTTCTCAGACTATATTAAAAAATCTGGCTCCATAGTTCTGTGTGAATGTATCATAAGACAGCTCCCAAATATTTTGAGGAATTTCAGTCGAGAAATGGGGGACGAGTTCCCAAATTGAAGTGGGCAGGCAACGCGATTGATGTGGACAGAGAATATCATCAATGTCTGATCATTTTGGAACTAGTCCTCCATTTCTCCACCAAAATTCCTCAAAATATTTGGGAGCTGTCTTATGATACATTCACACAGAACTATGGAGCCATATTTTTAATATAGTCTGAGAACAGGTTCATTTCAGTGAAAATATAACAATCTTCCCAATAAGGCTATCGATCACGTGGGGCAACCGCACTTGTCTGTCCTCTACCTTATGTTCAACTCAGTTCAACCTCTACACGGTAACGTGATCTTGCTGAGACTTCTATGGAACGCATTCCGTAGCTTGTGGATAAAACGGTGAGTAGGGGAATCCGAGATTCGCTGTTCAGTTCCGGAAGAGCTGTTATTTGGCGCAGGTAGTTTTACATTATGCTAATGTTTATCGCTGGAGAGAGCGAGCAGATAAAAGCGACACAGGCAGAGAAGTCAAGTTGAATTGACTGGAAACGCACTAGAGCCGACAGAATGGATCGGCCCATAAATCAGGCACGCTTCTTAGCCCACGCGAAATACAATTGGCAAGAATATTGCCAATCCAAGCCATCGCGGTTGATCTCGTCGATGAATGCCCGCTGGAGCTCTTCCTCGGCCGGATTCCTAGCCGCCGCTCCCCCAAAAGCACGCGTGAGGGCACTTTTCATCGTTCGGGCGAGTCCCCCCACGCGCGGCTCTGTAACGGATGAAAGTAAACGATCTGAACGACCTTAGATGGAGGGGGACACACACCGTCTGGTATGGGATTGAAAGGTAGGTCAACCTCTTCAAAGTGGATTTCGCTTAGTTGGCTTGAGGAATCGAGATACGCCTTGAGGGTCTTGCCGAAATGTGGGTGACCGTTCACTGCCTCCATCCCATGGACCAAGGCAGAGAGACCGCCCTTTATTCCGGGAGCCTTGTCCAAACCTTCAAAGTTTGCTGACCAGTCGATCTCATCAACGAGAACCCAGCCACCTGGAGCGACAAGGTCAATGATGCGGGAAAGGACCTCAAGTCCATCGGGGAGCTATAACAAAAGAGTGAGTGGGACATGCCTGACGATGAAGATTCACAAGCCGTACATGACAGAGAACGAGACGGATATGAACGACGTCAAAGCTTCCGGCTGGGAAGGGGAAGGGCTCCAGCACATTAACCTTCTGGTAGCGAAGATTACTCGGCAGGGGTCTGGATACGTTCCAAAAAGTCATGCGGTAGTCCCTGATATCGAGAAGCGGAAAGGCTACCTTGCCGGCAACGGATTCATGTCGACGGCGACGACGTCAGCCTCTGGGTATTGCTTGGCAGCGCGGATGGCCCTGGCGGTCAGATAGTAAAACAGAAACTCTTAGGTAGATCGAAACCGCTAGCCCACCATGCTCCTGACCCTGCGCTGCAAGTAGGATTCTCTTAAATGACAGTCCGACCTGTTAAACGGATCGTACGCGTACCCGATTTCTAAGATGCTCCGAGGTTGCCCAATGTCTTCCTGGCACACCTTATTCCCCAAATAATTGTCGATTCCATTGGACTGAGCATCGAGCCTAGCAGCAGATTCATCTCGGTGCTCGAAGCCCCTAGCGAAGGGATGAAGACTTACCTATCCCATTCTGTTTCGCTGACCTAACATTTAATCGTCAATGAACGAGTCAACGAGAAAGAATTGTGGTTCCTCACACCTAGGGGGTAGTCAATCTGGGTGGTGGAGGAAGTCATGTTGAAGAATGCGGGGTCAAACGAGTCCTAGCCCCATATTGCCGCCATCAGATTGAACTTGAAGTTCAATGCGTTATCGCGATCCTGCTCGGAGTTTCGAGTGGGGGGCAGAGTCCAGACCTGAGACGAGCAATCCGGTACATGTATTGTAATTATTCGAGTTAGGTCGAAGCGTAGTCTACTCTAATGCAGGGAATGGATGAATGGGTGGTGTGGATACAAATGTGCAACAAACTAAAGAGAAGATCGAAACAATGCGAGGGAAGTGGGTGCAGACAGTTACAGTTTATGGTGGTTTATACTCCTGTTACAGTACTTGCTACAGCGATGTTGGTTCCAGGACGTCGGGTTTGAAGCGCAGCCGAGCAACCAGAACAGTATCCCAGACGTTGCTCGTGCTATTAGTCGAAACCTTGCTAGCGGAAAGCGGGTTGCTGACGGAAGGCTCGTGGTAATATGGTCCAGCAAGCTCGGAACCAGTGTCGGTCGTGAACGTTCCCCAGGGCTGGCCCGACCTCGTCGACGAAAAGACGTTGAAATGCGCCTGTGACAGATGTATCAGTTTGAAGCTCGAAGCTGGCTCGAAAGATCAAGGCACCTGTCCGTCCGGGTGCTTGTGGCTCACGAAAAGCGCGTAATCCGGCGCGCTGAGAGTCCCGATTACCAAGAACAAGTCCTCTTTCTGGATGTGATGAATCGGCCCATAGGTCTCCAGTATCGAATCAACATTCGACTTGAACCACTTCTTCGGGGCGTCCAAGCTCTCGACGTAGCGGTACATTGTGCTTTCGGTGCAGACGTACGCGGCCTTGTGCCCAGTCCGAAGCGGAAACGAATAGCGACGACTCACGCTTTGCCTGCCGACACAACCTGCTGTCAGCAGATGGAAAGCACATTAAAACCGGGCTAAACCCACGAAATCGATCCCTCGCTCTTCGTCTTGAACGTGAGGAGCCCAGCTATAGCGTCCAAACCCCGCTGTGCTGCGTTGCGCTTATCTTGCCGCTGGCTCCCGGTCGTGACCTGCCCATACCCGTGCACTGACGGCAGGGTCTTGAGCACACCTTTGGCCGACTTCTCAGGCGTGAAGCAGTTGAAAATCGTCACAAACGCCCCGCTTGGCTTGCTCAAGTAGCCCACCGCGCCCAAGCTTATAGGGGACGGGCTCCAGAGCGGAAGAGTTACTGTACGCAAAGAAGTCAGAACCTCGTAAATATCGGCAGCAAAATCACGCACATGACGGATGAAACTCGTGGCTCAGCAATAATCGATACCGCCGCTCGTTCCTCAGCTCAGACATACGGTCATCCGCCGGTGGGGGCGATTCGTCTCCGTCGCGGTTTCCTAGCAATAGGTTGTTCAAATCCTCCTCAGAGGGATTCATTTGGGGAATAGAAGATGACGCAAGAATCGCCGAGACCCGATTCGATGGCGTGAATAAAACTTCCTCTGTCATGTGGGTGCACGGCGTGGTGACCGTATCTTCTTTGTAGGATAAGGATGCATGGATCAAAGAACTCGATAAGCTCGCCACCGAGTCGTTGGGCGAATGAGACGTATCTCGAGCAGTGTGGAAAGACGTGTTCAGAGAATTGGCGGCGGTTGAAAGAGGTGAAGATCCGCCGAAAAACGGAAGGCTGCTGCGAGCTAACAAAGGCGGAGCTTTGAGAGATGCATCAGCTGAAGACAGCAAATGAACTCACGAGGCGAGTCGCGAGGTAAAGGGATAGGGTGCATGTCCGGGGACGGTCTTGATGTGTATGCATAATCGTTGTCGGCCTCTTGCCAATCCGGAATACGAGGAGACGGGATATCTTCGGGGCCAGAGGATGGGCCGCAAAATCCTTTCCTCAACTGTTTGATGTCCTTGACAATCTTTGAAAACGCCGGCCGCACGAAAGGATCCTTGTGCCAATAGACCCGCAAAAGTTCTTGAAGACCTGGCGTGTTGAAACGAGAAGGAGGAATTGACGGCCGAGTGTTTTCTTCTGTAAAAGTTCAAGTCAGTATCTGAATAGCCCAGAGCAGATATGAACGCACTCGTGACAAAATAGCGGACATCGTCGTCGTTCGACAGTGGCCATGGAATCCGGCCCATGGTTAAAATTTCCACGCAGCACATCGCGTAGCCGTAGACATCCATCGCGGTCGTCAGCTGACAATGTCCAGACATGAGCTCGGGGGCCTGCCAGCGCAGAGTGCCATCTACAAAGAATCAGTCAAACAGCACGCTCGTCCGAAAAACCACGAACGAGGTGGCGATGTTCCGCTGATTCTAAACACCTCGGACTTCATCTCACTCTGGCCAAAGTCTGAAACAAGACAGTGGATGCGGTCATCGACGAGGATATTGGCAGCCTGTCAACATGAGTACCAAACAGAAGGATAAATGCAGTCGTCCCACCTTCAGATCACCATGCAAGACGCCCTTGCTATGTAAATAGTCCATGCCTTTCGCAATCTCATGCATGAACCTCAACAAGTCCGTCTCTTTCCCGCCATGGAGCCCAAGCAGATCCCCGCTCACGCTCGTCTGCCGCGAGCGCCCCCCATGCATCAAACTCCCCCCGCCCAGCGGAGTCCACCCAGGAAAACTCGCATACCTTTCCCGACCTCCAAACCCACTCGCACCAAAGCTGTCCCCCCAAACCTGGCCGCTCGCGTTCGCCGTACCCACCTTCCTCAGAAACTCACTCAGGCACCCATACTTCTCGTACGGGCACACGAAGAACCACGGCCCCTCGCCGCTTGCCCCGCTCGCGCCGTACAGCTCCAGCACGTGCGGGTGCTTAAACTCCTTCCAGATTCCGACCTCTTTGATGAACAGCTCGCGCGGCGTGCACTCGGCGAGCACCTTGATTGCCACCGTTCGGTTGCGCCACGTCCCGCGATAAACGTCCGAGAAGAACCCCATCCCGATCTTGACGTCGCGGTCGACCTCGTACCTGAATGACAATGACGAAAATCCATGGAAGCGAAAACTTGAAGCGCGCGTGAAACAAACCTTGTGATGGTCCAGCTCGGCAAGCCCATCTCCCCACCTCTGCTCAACCGACGGAGCGCGTCTATCCCGCTTTCCATAAACTCGCGATCAAGCATATCGCGTCCCACCGCCTCCCTCATGCTCACGGCCGTCGCGCTAGTTGCCGAGCTGGACGCTGAAATTGAACGCTCTATACTCTGCGCCCCGAGGCTCGATAACCCAGTCCCAGGAGCCGTAGGTACCTCGAGCAACAGTGCGGACGGGCTCGGCGGGTTATTGACCACCCCAACACGCTCTAGCGCGCGCTGAAGGGTCTTGAGTGCCTCCGGAAATTCCTCCCGTCCAACCTGAGGACTAATTTAGCCCCATTAAAAATAGGGTACGATAAACCGACGGACCTGCAATACTCGGATCATTTCCGCGTCGCTATTCTGATTCACCGCGTCCCGCATGAGTGTTTTGAGATCAGCGGTATCGTGGGCGAGGTCGATGGTGTTCTGCATAGTGTGTAGGTTTTGCAGAGTGGGGAGGACGACGTCGAGGTGGATTACACCAGTAAGTTCGTCCTCCTCAAGTTCATCCTCTTCAGGATGAGTTACGAGGGATTTGTGGGAGGAACTAGGAGGAAGACCCGTCGTATCCGTAGGAAGCCTTATCCCGAGGCCTTGGATGGCGTTTGGAGCGGATATCTGTTGAGACCGGAGGACCGTCTCGAGAAGTGCACGCGTGTCAGACTGCCGAGTGAGTTCTGCGGCTTGTACCTGCTTGAGGATCCGGATTTGGATCGATATCTGGACCGCGGTTAACCATCCTCAGTCTCAGGCCACAATCTATTAAACACTTGCCCCGAACATACTCAGCGCCTCTCCGAGGGCTTTGTCACACCCGGAGATGTCGCGAAGGATCTCTTCTCGCTTGAGGTATCGCTTGAGGAAGGGTCGGTGGGCTTGCTTAATCATAAAGTTGTGTACTCTTGTGAACGAGCTTCGCGGATATTAAGATAAAAGTTATTGCTGAGTCAAAGAGATGCTCACCCAACTAGCGTCTCAATGGGCACCGCCAGCTCATCCCCTACCGTTTCACCGGCACCCTTTACTTCATCGCGAACAGAGAGAAGAATCTCAGCACAGCGCTCGGTGAGGCGGAGACAGGCCAGTCTATTCAACTGCATATTGCTTCCTCGGATTTTGACCAGGCAATCGAGTTAATGGACACTCACGTCGACTCCTTGAACGCTATCCCAGATGGCTAAAAGGATCTTGGCGGCCGTCTGCAACCCAGGGACAGGAACTGGGACGACATCTAAGAACTCGCATGTCAGGAGTAACGCCTCGTGTATGGCGGGTAGAGACGTTCCGAGGACATGGGTGACGGCGGCGGTGACGCGCTGCAGAGAAGGAGGATTAGAGTTGAAAACGCAAAAAGAGTAAACGAGACTTGCCTTCCTAGTGTGCACCCAGCTATCCGTTTGTTCGCATGGGACGCTTCCTTGACGCTTTGGCGAGTCCCTCCACGGGCGAGGGAGAATTTCGTCACGGGCGTTGTGTCCCCACCAAGAAGCTGGCGGCGCGGGAGAGGCGGGGCGATCGGAAGGGCCGGGATGCGGGTCGGGTATGGCAGTGGTAGGGCTGACTGTGGCAGAAAGCGCTGTATGGGACGACTGGGAGCGCGAGCGAGAGAGAAAGGAGGAGACGAGTTTGTCGCTAAACTCCCAGTGTGGCGTGGTAAAGTCGGGAAATCGGAGACTGAGACTTGGCGAGGACGCTTGGGCGAGTTGTTCGACGCGACTCTGGCCTTGACCTGGTGTCACAGAGGCGCGCAACGTCGAATTAGAGAGTCCGCGAGGTCTACCGAGCTGGGGCGAGGGAACGCCCTGCCTGAGGGTCGCAGTAGACTCTGAAGAAGTCATTGGGGGTCTCTGGCCTGGAATCTGGGTGGAAGGCATGCTCAGAGGACCCCAGTATGAGAATGGAGCGTGTTTTGTGGAGGTTTTAAGGCAGCCCTGAAAGAAAGGAGCGCGGAGAGACTTGCGGAAGATGTGGAAAGAAGCAAGAACTTGAAGCCACGCGCGTAGAAATGAACCACTCGATCATCCATTTTGGGCGCCAGTATACCATCTGCCTCACGCTACATACAAACGCTTGGCCAGGTACTGTAAGCTTCATCCAGCCTGCATCCATACAGGTCCTTCCACCTTCATGCTGGCTGCTGCCGGCTCTTGCTGCTGGCCATCCTTCCAGTCCAAATGCTATTTCCGCGGAGAAGATGTCCGCTCGAAAAATCGGCCGGTCTGAAACCAATGAACAGCTCCAATCCAATGCATTAACCTCCGCGCAGATAATCGCCGAAAGAGACCCTATTCTTAATTCAGAGCGCAGTTCAATTGAAGCTGGACCGTATTGCCGTCAATGAATTAGAACCCCTGTCAAAACTTCGGCGGCCCAAGTCGCGGTCATGAATCGAGTCCCGCAATAAACTGGAAACTTGTTATTTGGGTGGCAGCTTGAGTTTGAGGAGGGAGAGAAAGAGAGAATATCACATCACCTTGATTGGCGACGCCGACATATCGCCGCTCGGGCCAACTCGGCTGATATTGGCGCGCAAAGTTCAAAACCTACCATTTCTCGAACAAGTAGGCCCTTCTCATTCAAAGCTCCTTGGGAGAAATGCCAGGGAACTTGACGAGCCGATACTAGGCTTCAACTGAACTGCGCCTCGCTAAGGTCAGAGCAAATTCCTTGTCAGTTTCTCTGGTTCAAGTTTACATTCCCATCTCGTGCAAGTCGTTCAATACAACATAAAATCGTAACACATACATGACATCAACCTCGTAAATTTTTCGTCCACTGGGCGCCCCAGTGTCCCCTCCATTCTTCACGTCTCCAAGCTACTACGCCGCTTTTCATCATTTGAAGTCGTCCGATCGACAGTCTCAACCGGGCCTGTAAACCAATGTCGTCCGCCATACCTCGGAAAGAAATAATACCCCAGCGACAGTAGTAATGTCCCACCCAGCACGACTGCGGTGTAGTTCATGCTGTGGGACGTGGGATTCGGAATCGCGGGGAACATGAACACAATGATCATGAAAATCATGTACGCGGATGCTACGAAAGCGACTGGTCCGCTCTGTGTCAAGGCTGTCAGACCCCTTGCTTTCGAACCGAAACTAATACAACGAACCATGAGGCCGAGATTAAATGGCCCAGGTACGAATGGCTGTCCGCCAATGACTACGACAATTCCATGAGATATTGTGGTGGGAACATGAAGAAAGAAACTTACAACGCGCAATAATGGGTGTTGCGAAACCGACGTATTGACAAACGATAGACATGGTGAAGACGGCGCTGATCGCCAACGGTCCCGCGAACGAGAGAAGTCCCAGAAGAAGGGCCATAAACGCCAGGAAAATGACCGCGTGTACGGGCGTCTTCGTTTGCGGATTAATATTGTACAACAAGCCCGATAACGGCAGACCGCGGTCCCGCGAAAAGGCGAACAGTTGGCGCGATCCTGCAATGAGCTGAAGTACGTTCAGGAGGATTTACAGAAATTGCAAAACATAAATCGCCGCACGTAGTCCATTCCCGTCATCCAGAGAGTCAGAATCATAAATGCCCAAATAGCCAACGTCCCCTGCTTTCCTACACTGTTGAAGAAAATCTGGTACAGTTGAATTCTCAAAAATAACGGTGAATAACTTTGACTGACAGTCGCCATGGGTTGGCCGATGGGGTTCCCAATCACGGAATCGAGGTCGTTACCAATATAGAACGCGAGCACGACGGTGACGACTTTGTGTGGTATTAGCTGAAAGCCACGGGTACAAAAAAAAAACGCTTTGCTCACGCCACCCCAGAACGGAGCTCAGAATTGTCGCAGACATGATAGCAAACGGAACAGCGCGAGGAGCGTTTCGAGCTTCCTCGCTGATGTGCACGCTCGTATCGAATCCCGCTGGTTAGTAAATTATTATTGGAGAACTCTGGAGAGGAGCAGAAGAAACGGACCAACTGTCCATGCTGGGGCTAGGAAGCTCATGATGAAAGCATATCCATCTGACCAGCCAGACGCTGAAGAACAGCGCAAATTAAGTCGCAGCTTAGGGAAGGAAAGGCAAGTTCTCACTGTTTTCAAAATGTCCAAAGGCAAAAGAGGCTGAATTGTGGAATTGTTTCGGAGTAGCCACCGGGAGAGCAATAATAACGACCACAAACAGGCTAGCATGAAAGCCGGGTTAGAACTCGAAGATAATTTTCGAGTTGACGCACGCAATGTTGAGGAAAACATAAAGGTGTTGCAGCCGAGCGATAATCTTCGTAGCCGAACTTGCCACGACGGCGTGCGAGACCAGAATAGCGCAGTAGACGCCGCTGTTTCAAACATCAAACCACGCGCAGGATAAACCAGGGGCCAACATACTATAGCTGCGCGTTGGTAGCCACAAATTGCCCGTCAGACCCGATGTTGGCTGCCGCCATGACTTGGGTCGCAACTCCCCAATCCACACTCGCCATGCCGGCAATATACGCCGCGGTATTGACATCTGGAATCCGTTATCAGCAGGCACTCTTGATAGCGAAGCACAACATACATCCAATGAGCCACGACAGCAGTCTCCGGTATTTGGGCGAAGAGAACTTGAAGGTCCAATAATATCTGTGGAGATGTAAACAGACGCGTCTGAGGCAGTTGCTGAATACTTGCAGGCCACCTGCCGTGGGTGCGGCCGACCCCAGCTCTGCCATAGCCAACGCAACGACGATGAGGAAGCAGCAGCAGGTGAACCACCCCCAGACCTATTGCAGACACCAGCGCGTCAGAAAACGCGCCAGGGGAGCACTATCAGCTCGACAGACCATTCCGACCAGGCCGCCATACGGTAGGGAGAACAAGAGTACAGCAGCGATGGACTGAACGACGCCCACAATGCTGAAAGACAGCCCGAAGAGCTCCAACCGAGAAAAGTCGCGTTTGAACTCTTGTTTGTATCCCAATTGAGCGAGGAGATCCTCGTCATTGAGCGCCTCCCGGGGTGGGGTCGCCTGCTCTGCTTTGGAATCCATGGCCAGGGTAAGGCAGCCCTGAAAACTCACGAGTGGGCTGATTGTGTACCGGTATCACGGCATCGTTTGCCACCGTGGATTCTGGATGTCGTGGTTCGAATGATGGAGTATGTCGAACCCACGGCTACCCACGGATTGAGTCGGCAGCCGACTCCGGCCACAGAACATCTATTGGTGATCCAACATGATGGAAAAAGTTAGAAATCTGGCGATCACAATGTCCTTTTTCGGAATCAACGCCTCCGACCCAAAAAGGCAGTTCCCCTACAACTGAACAAAGAACACGATTTCATTTCAACTTTGCTGACTCCGTAAATTAGAGGCAAAGTTATAATTGAACGCCGCCCCCATAGGTCGTCATATTATTGATTACCGACTAGCCCGAACTCCGATTTCGCCTGCCGAAACCGGGACGTCGGCGGATCCAGAATAGATCGTAATGTCGCGTTACCTAGTCTCGTAGACTATACTTACCAGTTCGCGTCTCGCTATATAGAGTCTGTTCTGTTGTTTACCGCAGAGTCCATCGCAGTAAACCGTGATTATGGCATTGTATGTCTTATATATCATTCTGTCTCTCCAGAATTTTGATATATGTAAACGCGATAGACTGTGTTCTCCAGAGCAGGCCGTTTTGGCCTGGATCATGTGGTCCTCAGGGTTGAAGCACGAACTGAAGAATGACAGCCTCAAAATTACCAAGAAAAATTGGAGGGGTGTAAGAAGCAAGCCTAACGAGAATCAACTCGGTGCCAGAGTAGAAATCACGCCGAAGACTGTAGAAACAGAAAATTCATGTGGGATTAATTATGTGATAAGGTTTTACTGCGATCGGACCCCCGCGGTAAACAATAGACTACTTACGCGTTATCGGCTAGACCTGTCCGCCGATACCCCTTCCCACTTGGCTAAGCCACCAAGCACGGTGTTACGAGTACACAACTCTAAAGACGATCGTCGTCCTCCTTGTTCATTCTAGCCTCATCAAAGTCGACACTACGCGCCTCTTTCAAAACTTGCAGTGAAATAGCGGCGTCCTTGCTTCTCCCCTCCAGCACGTCGGTGGTGGTGTGCGTCGTAATATGGATGCCGTTGACGTTATTCCGGTTGCTTCCCCCAATGGTCTGCACAGACTCGGGGAAGGCTTCCGAGACTGTCATTATCATGACCGTCTTGTTCGACCACGCTTTTCCTTGCGCGATGCGGAATATAATCAACAGCGAAGACATAATCTGTGCAGAAAGCAAGCTTGAAAATTGATTCGGTGACGTGTGAATGGTTCGCACCTGCACGGGCGAGAGCGCCTGTATAAATAGCTGCGACAGTGGGTGCCCAATGGTGAACGGTACCAAAAAAAGGAGCGAAAACACCGAATAGATCGCGGCAGACTCGTAGATCATCGCCGCGAGCGAGACATAGTGTGCACCGTGGTTCGTGTTGGATGGCAGGGCCTGGTTGATACGTCGGCGGTACAGCATGAGCCGCACGACGATCAGAATTGTCACAAGGATGTTCAGCGCGAGGGACATGGCGAAGTACGGCGTCGTGAAATTGATGCCCGCCGTGTCCCAAGGCGAGGATGATGGGGCTCCGACCTGCTTGAGCCACAAAATACCGAACGCTGAAAAAACAAATCAACACAACGCGATGGGTATGGAGAAGTCAATGCACCTATTGAAGCCAACAGCATCAGCACTGGCAGAGCAATCACGGCAAGGCCGGGGATACTGGAGCTCTGATATACCACATGGCACCTCCAAATCTGCGAACAAAAAAATCATTCAGCCAAACCTCCAAACGTAAGAAAATGCGCTTGCATTGATTAAATCGGAGAACCAAGAGAGAATCACCATGGTCACATTCGCCAGCATATCAATCGGTATGGAGAACATCTCGTTCTCAAATGCATTCGGGCCTCCAGGGATGTTCCGGCCGTCGATGAAGGATTCTTGTGTAAACTGAACCAGCGCCCCGATGTATATCGTACTGAGCGCGAACATCATCGCGATGTACCACGCCAGGCCGTGTGTCCACCGCGAGGGCTGGCGCCCGGGCGAGAAAAGAAGAAGATTAATGCACTGGAAGAAGAGGAGGGCGACCATCCCGTACGCCACGCAGGCCAGGAAGACACCTTGGAGCCAGGTGTGCTCGGAGAAGATCTCCGTCGAGGTCTCATCTGGCCGGTACGTTGCAGGGATTCCCATGGCGGGTGGTCAATGAGAAGCAAGGGAACGAACGAACGGGCGGGATACAAGTAGAAAACGATTCCTGCATATACGGAAATATGACAATCAGTGGAGCCAACGACGTGTTAAGCGAACCCTCTAAGTTCTAGGCTTGAACGATCCGCGGCTTTCGACCAACTTAAATCCGACGTTGTGCGAGAGCGCAATAAGTTTTAAATGCTTGAACTGTATCAAACACGCGAGGGAAGGCGTTGCGAGGCCACTGCGCAGCCCTGAGCTATATTATAGGCCGGTGTTCAAGATCTAGACAAGCCAGTTCAGGAGTCTATTATATGTGCGCCAGGAAGATAAAGTGAACCATGGGCGCTTGTGGGTCCCTTCCAGTTGCTTGCAGTTTCAAGCCTAAAGTTTTTGTTTGTTCCACGACGCGAGCTCTGGAGCCTGAATGAAAGACTAGCGAGGCCTGGAATCGAGAGCGGACATGCATACACGAATCAATTGCCAAGGGCATAGTTGGCGTAATAGGTTCGGAGAAAGAAGCGACGCGTTACAATTGATTCTCCACAAATTGAAGTTGAATCAGTCAGTTGACGGGGCTGGACTGAGATCGCGGGATAGTTCAGTACTCAGCCAGACTCAGCCCAGGTGAGGCGCCCCATTTGACAAGAAAGCAACACATGCTCGCCCCAATGCCGATATTTCTACCTGGTGTACGACGTCCCGGTCTTCGAGCTGTGGAAGCGTGGAAGGCGATCCTTCGGCTTCGGTGCATTGTTCGCGGATCGATGCAGCTATGGTGCTTGCCGCGGAAAGCGCATTTCATTATTTTTAGGAATGAGCATCTTGTTCCGTTCAGCGCACGCCACAACAGGCACGGGGCAAGAGACGGGCGCACCTAATACCGAACATAATAACGAATGGTACAGGTACGCGTCGGACGACGGCGCCGTACACCCGCAGGTCCAGGACGGCCATCCCGAGTCCCTGGCACGCTAATGACCGTTGCGGAGTCGCGACTCGCGAGGAGGGCTCGCTCCAATGGCATTACCGCTTATGAAGGCCGCTCTCCCCACTGCGGGATATCGCGCTGCCTGCCGCTGTTGCTGTACTACTATCATTCGCTCAATCTGCTGACCCAGGCAGCTGGGGGATTGAAAGACGAGCACTTCAAGTTCATTGGTCTAGCACTGGCGGCACATGATTTGTCAGTACTGCAGTTAAGTCTCAAGGATTCGTTCCTCGAGCTGTTCCTCGCCATTAAGCTACTCAAATCAAGAGGGACAATTGTATCATTTTATAGGTGTCGTGTACTGGTCAAAACAGGCAAATGCATATTCATTCCAGCCTCTATAGTATACGCGATCCTGAACGACTATCTTCAGGAAATCGCGCAGTCCATACTATAGAGGCTGAAACGAGCCTATTATTTTGTCCAACGCGTCACAGCCAGATGATCTACGGGGTTTGATCCCCAGTGAAAACGCGGTATCGGCTGGTATCGCCTCCGCTGCCTCGATGGGTCGGTCAAAGGTCGCTGACATGTCACTGACCCCGTCGAAAGCGTCACAACGTCAAAGGTCAGTGACCCGAGTCGACCAAAGGTCACTGACTTCACAACACTGCGCAAAAGTGTAGTTGAATCAATGGATGGGGCTTGTAAAACGAAACCACATCATTCTTTAGGTTCGTCCACATGCGCAATACGTGCGGTCCGGACCGCGGAAACTTCAGGGTGCTGTCGGCGGTATTCGTGCGCGAGACGGAGTGCTTTCGAGTACCCAGGATAACAGGGGTCGTCCTCCAATACAGCTGCAAAAGACTGAGCCAGTTGGCCAGGAGAGATATTGCATTGAAATTTACCGCGCGATTGCCGTTGAAGTTCAGCATCCTTAGCCTCCGCCCTGGCGACGTCCTCATCAGTGAGGCGGTACACGTCGAGACCGTGCTCGCCATCTGTCTGAAGGGAGCTGTCCTCGTCGGTGGCGTCCTCGGGACCGCCGGGCCCCTCACGCTTGCGTTTCTTGCCCTGCATCGGCTTGGGTTGAAGCGCGACCGGAACTGTGACCTTCGCGACCTCAGCATCATCCTCGTAGGCGCGAAGTCAGCACCCTGCAATCTTGAAAATGCTCCACGCGAAGCGCGCATACAGATAGTCCGCAAAAATTCGGACTGGAATCTCAGCCGCACTGAAATGGAAATCCCGGGCCAAATCACGGGTCCCCAGGGTCATGAAAATCGTGACCATTTCACCTTGGTACGGGAAGAGGACGAAGTGACCGTCGTCGAAGGTTGCTTTTTTGAGGTCAGCGCGGAGCGTTATCACGTTGTGTGCGTTATGAACGGAGATCCCCCCATCGAGCTCGTCAACTGCGGGACGATGATGCTTGAACTGCAAAGTTTAATAAGATTCAGAAACAGCAACACTCTCACAACATACCCATGCACTCTCAGCCTGAGGAATGAGGTGGCTCGCGTTAAGACGCGAGCGATCACCGGTCACGGCGCACCGACCATCCGTTCTCTTCACGTCGCCGCTGAGGTTGGACCATGCGACTGTTGACACAACGTCGGCGTCCACGGCCGCTAAATCCGTTCGAGGCGGAGCCCAACGTTCGCGCGCCCAGTTCTGAGGTGCGGCCACAGGGGGTTTCCAGGCTCGAAACTTTAGGCATATTGGGTATGGTCCGTCCGTGTGGCTAGGGACGCGGTAATGGTATTTCCCTGGCCGCAGAAGACCTCCGGGAGTGTCACTGCGAATGGCGATCTCGGTCTGGTCCCCGTACAATGTGAGACAACCGCGGGCATTATTGGCTATGATCTGGCAGGCATCGAGCACTAGGGCCAACGGGACACCGGGGACGGAGCTGTCACGGATCGAATACACCTCGAGGCGCAGGAGGATGGTGGGGCGTAGATAGGCAGGGTGATAGACGAGGATGGCACCCGCGCTCTCCAAGACCGCGGATAGAGGCCTTGCAGACACCACAGGCGCAGCAGGGGTGGTGGTCATTGCATCGGCCAGACTCAGGGGCCCAGGTGAGGCGCCCCATTTGGCAAGAAATAAAGCAACACAGCCACTTGCAACTTAAAAAACGTTGTGATCCACCCAACAAACATCTATTCACGCCCACCCCCTACACTACAAATATCTCTACAAAACATGCCCACCCCTTCCAAAACGCCAGCCCACCCCTCAGCCCACGCACCCTTCCCAAGCGCACTCGCACCTAGCCCAACCCACTCTCAACCCGAAGGGAGAGTAAGCTAAACAAGACGGAGGCTGCATCGGGAAACAGGCCCGTAGACAGTCGGAGATGACGATCAGAGTCATGGGGAGGAGGGAAAGTAAAGTAAGTAAAAGTAAGGTAGGAGGGAGTACGTGAGAGGCGTCGGAGGGATGGTATTGGACAGACAATAGATAGAGTGGATGAGAGAGTGAGACTGATTGATAAAGATGAGAGAGACAGAGACCGAGACGACCAGGGAAGGAACTAAATGAAACAAGACGAGACGTAAGATAGAGGTGGAGGAAAATGCTGATGCTGATGCTGATGGTATACATTGGTTTGGCTGGGGGTGGTTTTTGTTGTGTGTGGGTCAGAACGCACCCACGAGCGCGCCCTCCGCGCCCGCGGTGAGGTTCTCCATGTCGCCCCACGCCAGCCCCAAGCCGAGATCCTCGAGTGTCTGTGGGAACGCGGCCGCGTCGGCGGCGGGCAGCAACTCGAGGATCCGGTCCATCTCCAGCATGTCCACTTCTAATTCGCTCGGCCAGCTCCCTACATCGTCTCCGGCGCCGCCCGCACCCGTGCCCACGAGCCCCTCCAGCCCTAGTATGCCGTCCGCGGTCACTTGCGGCGCGAAGGCAGCGGGCGGCGACGCACCCGCGGGGGCAGCTTCGATGTGGGAGCCACCTGAAGCGTCAAAAGGAAGACCCGCCGCGGCGATGCGCGGGGAAGGGGCGAGGATCTCGCGGAACAGGTCCTCCATGGTTGCGTCGTCGATCGTGGTTTCCTCGGAAGCGGCGCTGCTGTCGTCGGAGCTCGTGACACCGGAGAGCGCGAGACTGAGGTCGAGACCACCCGCTGCAGGGCCATCGGGGGCGGAGGGACTCCGCCAACGATGGACGCCACCCGTGCTAGGTGGCGAGTGGAATCTAAATCATGCTCGGTCTTTGGTGTGAGAACGGGTGACGACATGAACGAGGACGAGGAAAGGGTGTCGAGGTCAAAGTCGAGGGAGTTGTGGGACGGTGCGGGGGAGATGGGGAAGGTCATGGTTGGTTCGGTGGGAAATTCGGGGGAGGGAGAGTCGGCGGGTTGTTGTTTAGTTGGGGGTTCAGATGCGGCGGCGGGGGTGGAGGTGGAGTTTGTGGGTTCGGCTGCGGATTGGGCGGCGGCGGTCAGGGCTCCGGACAGCCCTTGGGCTTTCAAAGTCATTATGACGACGTCCCAACCCTTCTCGAGGCTCTTGATGCGCTCGCGCAGTTCTTCATTCTCGAGCTCCTTTGCACGCTCACGCTCCTGCTCCTCCGTCTTGAGCTGGTCGGGCCGCGGGGATGGGGCAACAAGGCCAGCCCGCAGTTGTCGGTTCTCCTCCTCGAGCTCGCTCACACGGCGCTCGAGGTAAGTGAACTGGGCCTTTCGGCGGTCGCGGGAGTTCTGGGCTGCGATACGGTTGCGGTGGGCCCGAGCCTCCTTGCGATCCTCGGTTGACGTGGAAGACGTGCGAGGACGCTTGCGAGAGGGGCCAGGCTCGGGGGATTCAGGACGGGGAGAGGGAGAGTGGTCCATGGAAAGAGATGAGGGATTGACAGACATGGATTCGTGGAAGTGCGTGGAGGGAGAAAGAGAGCGTGTTTAGTACAGAATTGGTTACTGCGGGATCGAGGCAGTCGTGGTCAGAGACAAGAGACACGACTGCTGCCAGCGCATCGTATACGTGGCAAGATCACATGCTTATCGCGGTCACGCGACTTGGAGAGACGCGACGCGTGGTGACCAGAATAATTGGGCTAACGAAAACATCCAGTAGTAAAATGGCCAGGAGTGGCCTGGACTTGGCAACCACTGCTAATGACTTATTGTGAAGCTTGCACTCGGAGGCTTAATGTCGTACGTTCTGGTGCAACATAGTACTGCTCGAGAAGATCTTGAAGTACGGGAACTTGAAGCTGTCAAGCAATGGGAACTCCGGGAGCAGTAGAAAAAGCTAGGATACTCTCTCAGATACAGAGGCGCAGAAATTTGTATCCTAGCTTTCCGTCCTTTAGCATCGGATTTACGGCTCGCTATGCTATCCGCTCCGCGCGGGAACCTACGCGGCGCTTCTACTCTTTCCTCGACTTCTCTCGCTTCAATTTCCTTGAGTGTTTTACACATTCATGTTCATTCATTATGTACATCGTAATAGCTACTTGACTTCGTTCGGTTTCCTTCGTCACAAAGCAGTGTTCACAGCGCGCGCAGTACAGCAGAAAGCTCTCGAATGGAATGCACGCTACGACCGCCGCCCATGCCCACTTGCCGTGCTTCCGTTCCGCTTCACCTTCAGCGATCGCGCGCTCCACCCGCCACCTACGTTCGCCGTCGCGTCCAGCCGCCGAAGTAGCTTCTGCGCCAGCATCGCCTCCTCCACATCAAAAGCCGCGTCGAACCCGTCCGCCGTGTCCCCGTCCTGGCTGTACGCCGACGGCGTCGTGTAGCTGAAGAACGACATGCTGCGCCGCGGGCCCGACCCCGACTTGCTAGCGCTGTCGCTCCCTAGTCCCATTCCCATTCCCTCACTCGCGCCGCCGTACCCCATGCACACGGCGCTATCCGCGGCTGAGGGGACACCCGACGCGCGCGCGGCGAGGTCGCGCAAAGACGGGAGGCGCCGCGCGGGGGGGTTGATCACAAGCACGTTCGGGGGCGGGCGCGGGGGGACTATGGGCACGCCGCCGGGAGGGAAGGCGCCCCACGCGCTCATGCGGGTCGGCCGCGGGAAGTAGTCGGATTTTGAACCGTCGTTGAACGCGGTGGCCGTGGGGGAGGGGGAGAACGCGCCGAGGGCGACGGTGCGGCTGGTGCGCGCGGAGGCGAAGGGGTCGTGCAGGTTCTGGAAGTCGTCTGGGCTCGGGCGGCGCGGGACGACGGGGTGGCGGCGCGGGCGCGGGGAGGAGAAGGACGAGGACCGCGATTTGGATTGGCGGTGCGCAGAGACGTGCGCGGGGAGGGCGGTGAACGCGGTCGCGTCGGAGGCAGCCGTGAGGGTCGAGTCGCGCACTGACGGGGCGGGGTTTACGCGCGAAAAGAGTTCTTTATGGCGGTTTGGTAAGAAATTAACTGGGAAGGTAAAGAGACTGGCACGTACGAAGGAAAGCGGACATTGTGCATATTATCCAAGATACCAAAAAGGCTGTCTGAACGGTCCTGAATACGAGAGCTTCGACCCAAAGCCCCGCCGTCACCTCTTCGCTGGTTAACGTAGACGGGTTAGAGGATTGATCGGGGAGGAGGACGAGAAGACCGATTGCGAATGCAAAGTGGACGACGGCCGATATCTGTCCGCATAGGATGTAGACGGGGATGCTGCGGGTTGGGTAGTTTGCCGGCAGAGCGGTGTGTGACATTTCCTGACTGGACGGAACGTCTTCGAGCATTCGTGGCTTTTCCGATGAAAACGCCGGATAACTACATGTCGATGACAGGGTTATTTGAGGTGCCAGAGATGCTTCAGAAGAACCTAGAGTAGAGAGAAAGCTAAAGGTGATGACCGGCATGGTGAGGACGGCCGTGGAGAGGTAGAGGATAGGCGCCAGAAGCGGTGAAACGACTTTGAACGGAGCCATTATCGAGAGGAAGGTAGCTGCAGAAGAATAAGGCTTCGACGCGTACAGATTGAACTCAACTCACCAGAGATTAGAATTGTGCCAAGAACGGTAGCATAACAACAGAATATGGCTGGCTGAATGCTGCTGAGATCCGCGACGACACTGAGGAGGTACAGCGCCGAAAGAGACACTGACAAAAAATGGATTTTAGCGCGTCTGGCAGACGGACAGACAGTAGGTCAACGTACATTCCACATATAGAACCGAGGTGATGATGCAATCCGCCACAACCAGAGAGAAGGTGTCTGACTTGACGCGGAAGTAGAGCAACGCGCCGGCAGCGATGCTAAGGAGCGCGAGCGAAAACACGACCGGAAACACCCAGGTGACGCGTTTTTGTCTGCGGTCGAGGAGCTGGATATGGATGAGGACGGGGTCGTGCCTGTGGTGGACGAGGGTGTGGGAGATGGCTAGGAAGAAGAGGACGATGGTAGCCAGAGGAACGAGGAACAAGAGAAAGGGTGGTATCACTGAAAGACGTGCAATGTACGGGCTGGGGGCGGGAGTTGACATGGCGGCCCAGTGGGTGTACAAGGGAAGGAAAGACACGGTCATATACTGCTTTTTTAACAGAGTCCTAAAAAGGAAGCATGGCGAAGGGCTATCACCTTTTTGGGTTTTTGCGGTGCCGTACATCGGGCATTAGTAAATCGCTGGCTTCTCTCCAAGGGACCATCACCCATTAATATTCTTACATCCGCGCGCGCTGCAAAATCCACGGTGAACGGTGAACTGCACAAGGTTTTTATCTGGGTCCGTCTTCGTTCATTTACTTTGCAAAATATAGGTCAATTTATCAGTGATACTCGCCCATAATGAATAGGTAAAGCCAATGAAGACGGTTTTGCCCAGCCCGTGCGTCATGTGGTGCCTTGCTCCGTCCACGCTGTGGTTTGCCTAATTCGACTCCGCAAGGACGAAACCCGCGTATAAATCCACCATTCGCGTCGGAGGATACGGTCTGGAGCGCGCCTCGGGAGGAAGATTTGCGAAGCGTCATGCCATAATCACCATCGCAACTCGGTGTTCTTGAGAGTGGGATATCTTCTGAATCGCGGCCCTGTATATTTGCTGCCAGAAAGCTCCAAGTTCCGAGTCAATGGAATCCTTCTCAGGTGCCAGTTTCCACGCAACGCAACGCAGATAGGTCCTAGGACTTTGAAGTCAATATTAACCCGGGCGGTATAGATAGAAAACCGCGGATTAATTTACCGTCTGTGGCGTAATGCAGTCGAGGACGGATATGGTCAAGACTCAAACAGAGTTGGGTGGCTGTGTCGCCACTCAACCTGACTTCAACCCATGGCCTCGCTTTCCGAATTGGCACCGTCTCGCTTTAGCCAACCAGGTAAACCATGCGGCTACAGGCAATTTTTTTGGAATCAATTATTAGCTGCGTTTTCATTTGTCAAGGGTTGCCCGAAAAAACTCGAGAGCACCACAGTCGACCCTACTGCGGTTGCTTTCGAGGTGCCGTGCCACCTCACTGCTCCCCGCGTCATCGGCTTGCAAAATTTTCTATGCCGACATTGACCTCCTGCAGTGCTTATTTATGAAAGGCGGGTGCTGTCCCGCTCGGCGGTATTCAAGATTGGCTGTTGAAGAAGGGGCATCCCTGACTTCCAACTTACATGTACCTGCGGAGTAAGCGGAAACCTGAAATCTTGTTGGGCGACTGGGCCAGTGTGTCTGAACCAAGCAAGACGGGTGCGGTTGCCGCAAACCTGACACAAGGAGTCGAACAAATGAGGGTTTGTAAGTCGAAGTGTATGTATGTATGTTTCCGAGAGACACTATTTTTTGCGTACCTCAGGCTCTGGTCCCGACGAGCTTGAAGCGAATTCATTTTGTGTCGACGATTAAATCTTACAGAGTTTGGACTCGAACGAAGACTGTTTGAACCAGGATGTCGGATGCACTTTCCTCCCAAACCGACACAAAGGGCTGAATAAACACGGTACGAGTTTACCTTGATATTTTCCGGTCTGCGTGCGGCTTTCATGATCAGTTGGCCCCGACCGGACAAGGGTAAAACTTTACGCGTACCTTTCGTGAGGTGAGGAGGGACTCCATTTAATGGCGAAGAGGCTATTTGATTAAATTGATTTTGGTTCGGCTGCAGAATCGAAAGTCTGGTGGAGGTCTGTCGGGCGTGTGGGTTATAGAGCAGTTCTATCCCGGATGAGCGGAGAGGAGAGCGCCGATAGATGGCAACAGATGGATATTTCTCATTTCGGATTTGAATAATTGTTATCCTGCGATGCAGGAATCATCTGGTTGCGACCACGACCATTTTTCGATACACCGTGCATGTCTACGTACCCAGCTGCGCTCGACGGTTCTTGAGACTTGAGTCGGATCACGCACCAAAAACGGCTGTAATCTTGTTGTTCATATAGAAACTAAATACAATATGGTCTATGCTCTACAAAACGGCGGGGACGACGGCGGGAATGGCGGCGTCCTGCGAATCTCTGGGCGGATGGGCTGAATGGGGGCGAGGAGCAAGGTGGCCGTGTGGAGGCGGGCATAGTGGGTACGTATGGTTTGAGGGCTCGGATGGGCTGCGACAGTGCCGTTCGACGATGATTACTCCGTGGCTCTGTGGGTGAGCTGACAGTCTGGACAGCGGGATGTATAGTTCGCTGGGCGTGGTTCGAGAATTGTGTTCATGGTTGCGATGAGGCGTGGTATCGTGGTTTCACGAGCATTGACTTGGAGCGAGCGACACCAAGGGCGAGCGTAGTAGCAGAGCGTTTGGTTGGTTGGTTGGTATGACAAGAGTACGGTCGATCCGGCGGCCTCGCGATGCGGAGGAAGGCGTGAAGTGCGCGATGGTGAGGAGAGCGCTCGGCCGTTGTGTGTTTTTACGTGCTCGAAGGGTTGTTTGTGGAGAGTAAGCTAGCTGCCATGACACCATATCTCGAAAAATGAAGGGGTGATTTGTTTCGATACGGCGCTGCGCAGTTATGGATGCATGTTCGCCTGATTTATGTTTTGTAGAAAGCGAGTGAAGGTCGCGTGGCCAGGTGTTGTCGCGCGTGCAGGGAAGAATTATGTCGCCCGCAAAAATGACCTCGTGTAGGACTGGAATAAATGTCGGACCGTGGGCAGGAAAAGAAGCTAGGCACTCGTACCGAAAACGACGAACGAAAAGACGTCGAAAATGTTCAATGAATGTGCCAGCCGAATCCGCAAGTACTCAAAGAATGTTGCTGCCCTGCCACCTAACGAATATGCTGCCCAAAGAGTTCGAGTCGTATGCCGTCCGGTAAAGATGGTCCGAAGGATGTCGCCTGCTCACCAGCCCGGATTCCACAAAACTATTTACGTTCTAACTACGAAGTCCGAAACCAGAACCAGAACCAGAAGTCCGAGACCAGAAACCAGTCGGAAAGCGAGCAAAGACGCGGATGTGGAGGATGGGCTTGCAAACGAGGAACGCCGGGCGGGAAATATTCAAAGGATCGTGTGGTGAAGAGCAACGGCAATGGGTGAAGTTTCGCGGAATATTCGTTGATGCGTGGATAAAAAGGGTGAACCTGAAATGAGTCAGCTCCGATACTTTCAGTGACGCGTCAGATATTGCGCACCGTTTTATATCGATACCAGGCGTCCGTGGTGAGAACGGCCGGACATTAGAGAACTCTCCAACAAAACGGCGATGATAAGATGGAACGCTTGAATGAACGCGACTCGCATCGTCGAGGTGGAAGCGGCGGCGAGACAATGACGACCCAACCGTTCTCGGACGAGGTGGTGAGAGTCTTTGCCTCCACAATTGAGGCCAGTACGGATGAAAGCGATGTCTACCCCAGCGGAACAGAACCGGATGTTTCAGTGGCTTGCGGCAATGGGGGTTGGAGTCAAGAGGCTCGCGTGGACATAGGACAGAACCGGGAGTAAAGCGAAGCGGCTTGCGTGGGTATAGGTGTTTAGTGCGTGGTTGTAACCTTGAAACAGATGTTTTGCTGTCCCCAGCTCGAAAGTCGCAGCGGCTATACACTGGGTGGTTCGCAATATGCGACGGGAATCGAAGATCCCGCCTCGTCTTGGTTGTGTCGGCATCGCGCGCGGACGGCTCGCGTGGACGTAGTCAGTGGAAGCCCTGACGACGGTGGTGGATAAGGAGCGCAGCTCATAGTGTGCTTGTAGAGTGTTATAGCAAGGCGGCCAGCGGATAGTATACGCTGATTCAATGGAATGCGATGGATAGTGTGAGGCCTCGGAAATGCACCTCGTCTGGATTGTCGTGTCTGTCGCGCGTTGGTTTGGTTTTGGTTAGGCGGAGCGCCAAGCGGCTGTGGTCATATTTGTGCTTTGTTTGCTTGGTTTGACCTTGCGCTACGCTATAGAGGCGACAAAACACTGGAATGCAGGGTTAGCCATCCAGTATAACTAGGTGGACCAAGACCATAGGCGACGAGACGGGGACGTCTGTGACGGGAACCAAAAACTCCTCCCTCCGCACAAATGACCCTTTACAGATGTTCAGCAATGGCTGGCACGGGGAGCAATTTGCACTTGCCACTGTCGACATCTAAGCTACAGAACCGCCTCGTCTTGCTGGGTTACGCTGCGTCATTGCCGTCTTTATTGTTTTGGTCGTTATAGTGAAGCGCTGAACGATGATTGTTGAATTTTGTTCGTGGTTCTGTTTTGCGCTGGAATAATCGGGGACTAGCGGGGAAACGCTGTGAGAGCCGCATTAACCTCAGAGATCACGAAGTGAAATGGAAGCATACTATGGTCGACGAGGCGGGGAGCTGTACAACGGCATCCAAAGCCCTGCCCTCCGCACCAACAACGCATCGTCCCAAAGCCATCCTGCTATCCTTCCATCTCGAAATCGTTAAGGTGGCCACCTTTTAAGCTAATCTAAAGAATGGGATGGGGAGAAGATATGAGTTTGGTTAGTAGGTCGGTACGGCATCCCTGCCGCCTCCGCGCCTCCACCCCCCACGAATAACCCCCACCCGCCGTCGCCCGTTGGCTTCCCGCCCTAAATCTCTTCACGGCACACCCTGAGCTCCCCTCCTGTTGAAGAACGTACATGAGTATGGACAAGCGTATATGGACACCGACTCACAGAGGGCTAGACCCCGCGCAGCCATCCCTCGGCTCTGCACGGCACGCGCTGAGTTCCCTTCCTGTGGAATAACGTGAGCCACGATATGGAAGAGGGTAGTAAGGACTTACAACGGGCTAGAACCACTAGGCAGTCTCTTGAGGTCTTGAAGTCCTGGGTCTTGAAGTCTTACATCTTGAGGTCTTGAGTCTTGAGCCGATGGTCCGAGGTCTTGAAGTCTAGAGGGAGTCTCCCTGTTGCAGATTAGTCCACCTGAATCTGCGGGAGACGTGGTCAGGGACGAGAAGCAGGCGAGAAGTATGAGCACGCAGCGGTTCGAGTATGGGGACTTGAGATGTCGACGGTGTCGATGTGGGTAGGATGAGAAGGAGAGGAAGAGGGAGGGAGGAGAGAGGGAGAGGAATAAGGAGAGATGGTGGAGGAGAAGGACAAGAGGAAGAGGAAGGGAGATTACTTATGGGACGAAGGTGGCTGACATGATCCACGGCATGCCGAATTTCAAAGTCCGCTTCCAAGCCCGCCCATAGCAAGGTCACGTTACCGCGTCGGGCTCTCGCCGCGACAAGAATACTCAGAACGGTCTCTGTTGGTTTTCGTTACTCCACCTTTCAAATATCTCTGCCTTGGTACGCCCCTTTCCAGCTCGAGCTGATTTCACTTCGCAATCCCTCCAACTAGCACGGCTTCACACGTTAGTAAGAGAAGCCTGGCATCACCAATTTATCTTTTGGCGTTTCAGTTTGATGGCTGCGTGTTTGCACACCAAAATTGTGCTACTCGTCTGCGATGCGTCGAGGATTTCTGCTGAACCGCGAGAGCTTGTATTCGCCGTACCCCACACGAAACAAAAAACCGAACCGTGATGACTGCCGACTTTTTGCTGATAACAGTGCTGCCGCGGCCTCGCCTCTACCTGACGCGCCGCCGTACACGGTGAAGGAACTGAAGGATTGGGGTAAAAAGAACGTCCGCCTGTCCGATGACCCTTCCATGTCGGCCAAAGTAAACCTTCGGGACTTGGGTCTCAACCAGCAGCTCGTATTCCGCAATATCAAGGTCGGGACGGTCGAAGTCAGCACCCTTCTCGACTGCGAGGTGCTGAACCTGCTCCCGACGCGCTTCTCGCCTCCCCCGGTGCCCTTGGAGAACGCCTTCGAGTTTCGGCAGACCAAGAACCGAGGGGTGGGCGCGTTTGCGACGCGCGATATACGCGCCGCCGCGTTGCTGCACGTCGAGATACCGACCACCGTGATGCAGAACACCATGGTTTTGAATTTTGGCATGACGAAAGCCGAGGTTTACTCCCAGCTGCTACGGCGCGTTCCCGAGAAGACGCAGCCCGCGCTCTTGTCGCTCAATAACTCGCAGCCGCCAGGGATGTACGAGCTGGAAGAAGGAATTTTGCGATCGAACACGTTGAACGTCAGCATGCCCGCTCCAGCCGTTGCCGCTCCCGCGGCAATGGGCCACAATGGACTTTTCCTCGATGCAAGTCGTTTGAATCACAGGTACGTTTTCTCTCGGCACTAAATCGAAAGTTTGATTATTTCATGCCGTCTCCAGCTGCTCTCCCAACGTCGTCCACCGCTTCGACCCTCAGTCTTTTGCCCTCATCGTCCACACGATCCGTCCGATAGCCAAGGGCGAGGAGATCGTCCACTCGTACATCGACCTGAAGACCACAACGACACGCGACGCGCGACGTTCCTTGCTGCGTGATCTATGCCACTTCGAATGCCTTTGTGACCGCTGCACTCTCCCCGACCCAGTCGCCGTCCGCGACAGCGACATCCGGCGCCAACGGATCCACGACACGAAGCGCGAAGAAGTCGTCGCGCCGCTCGAAGCGTGGTACCGCAGCAACGGGCGGGACGACCTCGACAAGGTGATCGCCTTCCACCTCGCGGCGGTCGAGGACATGCGAATCGAAGGGCTGTACCACTACTCTTATTTTCTGCACATTTCCCTACTCGCAGTTTCTTTTGCGGCGCTGGAGGACATCCGAGGCTTCCGGTCGTGGATCGGCAAGGCGCGGGATGTGGCCCTCAGCAACCTTGCGTCGGACGCGGCGCTGGAGATGCTGAAGTATATCGTGTATCCGGAGACTTTTCCTAGCTGGGGCCTGGCGCGGAAGATGCGAAATCGTCCTTGGGCAGTGGTGAGTCATCATATTTTGTCTGGAGTTTTTGTGACACCATTTCAGTGATATAAGCATTCAATCTGCAATTTCTTGGATCTATTTTGGTGCCTACCGCGCGCGTTAATCACCTCGGTGTCGCCCGAGGAACCCTTGACCATGCTACTGCGTATTGGAACGCAGCTTCAACATGACGTGCACATATGTATCTGTTCGGCTCGAATGTCGCTCATACAGAACTACATTTGGAAATCACCGGCTCGAGAGGGAGTAGTTCGCCGCGCGAAGGTTGCTGCGTAGCGTAGTCGAGTCGGTGTATGTACATTCCGGGTATTTAGACGAGAACTTTCTTGAATAATTGTTGCACCACTTCAACTTCATAATTCGGCTGGACCAGGGTTCTTCAGCGCATCGCTCGGCCGGCGAAGGTCATTCGAATCTTGCCCAAAATGTTATCGAGCAACAGAACAGAACCCCCCGAACTGCAGTCTAGACGGATCTTGGCTGACTGTGCAATAACTGCGCATCATGCGCAGCCTGCAGGGGCGGTGCTAACGTGTCCAATCTTGCTGCCGCAGCCGCGCGTACAACTCCGCAAGTCCAACAGTCAGATTAAGCAAAATAACATACAATCGTGTATACAAAGGTCCATGAGCCGGGACGCTCAAGTGCAAATACCCTCTTCAATCGTACGCCCGCAACGCTGGCATTTGACCCGGCGGTCGAGGAGGCAGAGCCCGACCCCAAGAGGAAACCAGAATACGGCAGCAAGGATGCCTAGCAGGCCGTAGTTGGTGTGTGGGATGTGCTCGCCCGACTGGAGACAGACCATCTCCGGGTGGTTGGGCGGAAGCTGGAGGAGAATCATTAGGAACAGAGTAGAATATCGAGAAATATTACAACTTACCAGGGAAGCGACATGTTCCCCCGTAATGGGGTTGTCGTAGTGATAGACAACAGGATTCGGGGAGGACGAGGGCCCCGCGTGTGCGACGTAGCCTGGGTGAGGAACGTAGGACGGTCCCGCGTTCATGGCCGGCGGGCCCTGGGGGCCCTTGACATCTCTCGCGGGTGCTGGATCCGAGTAAGACGACTGGGGATGTAATATAGTCCGAATAGGCTCACCGACGGTGCGGGCCTCGTCGTAAGTAGGGGGACTATCGTGAACTTGGTTATTTGACTAGGAAATAGTGAGCAAAGAGAATAAAAGGTGGTTTGGGTGAAGTTACCATGATTGACTGACTGTGGAGAAGAACGAAGCAGCGGTATAAATATAGGAGCTGCGCGAAGCTGTGCCCCGTGTTGACGTCTGCTTTGACAGTTTCCATTTTTGGCTTCGTCCAGAGTTTTCCTTCCTTCCTTCTTTTCTCTTCCTCAAAAAAAAATGGCCAACGCTGGACCCTCGACGAACAACCACCATGTCTCCCCAGCCGAGGCTGGTGCTCTCGACATGACCTCCAGAGACTAGTTGCGCACTTTGGCATCTTTGCCGCCACTAGGGATAATCTGATTTCTCGTTTTGTTTCCCAACTCTATAGCTATGCCGACTCTTATGCCCACTTCGGTGTGTGCAATATAGCTCTCTGTTCTCTCAGAGACTCATCTTTGTCCAAGGGATCCACGAGGAGATGTTGAAGGACTCCGTCCGGACAGGTTCTTACCGTTCGGCCATCGTGAACAACGGCCATTTGTTCAAGGGGAAAACTGTCTTGGATGTTGGTTGCGGAACCGGAATCCTAAGCATGTTTGCCGCCAAGGCTGGCGCAAAGCACGTCGTCGGAGTGCGTTTTGTTGTTTTTTATTTCAACTCTTTTTCTCATCGCATCCAGATCGATATGTCCAACATCATTGATCAAGCACAAAAAATCATTGAAGCCAATGGCTTCAAAGACAGTAAGGCTCTTGCGCCCAACGCCGTGGTATATCGCTCATATTCATGTATAGCGATTACGCTCGTCAAGGGCAAGCTTGAGGAAGCCGTCCTTCCGTTGCAGGAGTTTGACATCATCATTTCTGAATGGATGGGCTACTTCCTGCTGTACGAGTCTATGCTCGACACTGTCCTCCTCGCACGCGACAAATACCTGAAGAAGGGCGGCCTCATATTCCCGGACACCGCGACCCTGTACATAGCTGCCATCGAGGACCAGGATTACAAGGAAGAAAAAATCAACTGTGCGTCGGCCGTTTTCTCTGGCGCGACGCTTTTCATGACCGACTATTAGTCTGGGACAACGTCTACGGCTTCGATTATTCATGTATCAAAGACATCGCCCTCCGGGAGCCTTTGGTTGACACCGTCGAGCTGAAGGCAGTGGTTACTGACCCGTGCCAGATCAAGGTACGCCCTATTATTAACGCTCTAGCCCTTGCTCATCAGTCGTAGCATATTGATTTGCTCACGGCGAAGAAGGAGGATCTCACATTCGAGGCCCCCTTCTCGCTTACTGCCACCCGGGACGACTGTGTGTAGTCTTTCCCCCGTTTCCGTCTCATTCTGATAGGGAACGGCCTAGATGTCCATGCCTTCCTCGCATGGTTTGACATTTGTTTCGAGTGCACCCACAAAAAGGTCAAGTTCTCTACTGGCCCCCATGCCCAGTACACCCACTGGAAGTACGTCAGATTCGCGTTCCTTACGCCTGGACCCATTTTAATAATATACGCATCATCAGGCAGACTGTCTTCTACACCCCCACAACACTCACATTGTCCAAGGGGCAGACGATCACCGGGCGCCTGACCTGCGCACCGAACACACGGAATAACCGTGACCTCGACATTGTCCTCACGCACAAGCTGGGAGACGACGAGACGACTATCCAGTACAAAATGTGCGTGCCGTCTCTTTTTTTTTTCTTCCATTTTCGTTTGGTCTTCGCTTTGCGTCTCCACTACTGCTCCCTCAATAAGACAAAGGTGGGAATCACGTGCTAACCGCGTTCTAGGTCTTGAGCTCGATCCTTCCCCCCATTTGCTCTCTCTCCCATTTGCTCCCCTCATCTTTCACCGCGTGTTACTTATCGCACTGTCCTCGCCCTCTCGGCAGGTATTAATCGGACCGTCACCCGGCCGCCTATGGCGATGACTGCCCTGACAGTCGTCATCTTATCATCTAACGCTACATCTTGTTTTCGTCTGGTCGTCGCCTCATGCATGTACAATGTAGTTATGTGAGCAACTGTGTTCTGCATATACTTAGAGCTGCAATGATTATCCGGGAGTACGCATACATACATTGTAGGGTAACATTCCTTGGTGTAATAAAATGTCTCAAGTTGTAACCTGGACTCGTCTACTGCGACTGGCACTCATCGTTTCACCACAAATGCGCCAGCGAAGCAAACAAGGAGCGAGCAGAACATGAACATGCGCATCTCCTCCCCCGCAGCCGAACTCTCGAGGAGAATGCCCAACATGCTGCGTACGCCCGTGCCTCTCCGCAACGCGCCCGGCGGGCGCAGATCGAGCATGTACTGCCGCACGCGCCGCGTCGCCCCGAAGCCCCACGGCCACACGGTCGTGTCGCTCTCGCGCACGCGCAGCGCCAGGGGGAGCCCGTACGTATCGAGCACCACCGTGAACGCCGCGCTGGCCTTCTTTGTGCGCGGGAAGGGGTATAGGGGGCGCTGCGGGAGCGCGTGCGGGTAGGAGGGGGGCACGAACGCGAGCCTGAAGGAGACGAGACGCGGGTTTGCGCGGGCGATGCGCACGCCGGCGGCGGCGAAAGAGAGGTCGCCTGCGCTGACTAGCGTGAGCGAGAACGTGCGGAGGCGGCGGAAGGCGGCGAGGGATTTGGAGAACGCTTCCTGGATACAAAGTAAGTATGGAGGGCCATTTGCAAGAAAAGACGTACCAATTGGAAACTTGGTTTGCGGATACAGGAAAGTTGGAGGTGTTGTAAGTTGGGACATGAGGATATGAGCGAGCGGAGGATGCTGCTGCTGTCGTATGGTGAATGGAGCATGAAGGAAATGTTGAGTTCGGTGAGCGACGTCAGCTGCTGGAGCACGCTGGAGATTGTCATTGTCGTTACATCGCGGGACCATACAGGGTCGCGAAAGGTCAGAGATTTGAGGGACGAGTACGAGCGAGAAAGCGCCTGCAGTTGCGCAAGCGTGCCGGAGAAAGACGTGAGTTTAAATGCATCAGCATCTAACGAGTTGAGTTGAACAGGGTCCATGTTGTGCGGCGAAAGACCGAGACTTCGGAGCTCGGTGTGGGCTTCGAGGAAGGTGACGAATGGACACTTCCCATGTGCAACGACGGGATCCCAGCTGATAGAGACATCCCCCAGTGCCAACTTCTGCAGATGCGGCCAGCGGCCTTCGACAAGACATCGGGCGTCGGCTGGGAATGACGAATAACCTTCTATGACGAGCTCCTCCAGATTCGGGCAGCGTTTAAACAGCATGTCCCAGAGCTTCTTTCCTGGCCGCTCTTCTTCCCAACCGATCATGGAATTACCGTCTAGGAAGAATTCTGAGTTATTTTCATAGAATCCGGGGACCAAAAATAGGGAGAATCCGCGGAGATCGGTGAAGCTGAAGAGCTGACAGTGAAGAGGTATCAGAGGCTAGTTTCCGGCCAGGAGCGACCACGCACATGGCTAGTGGAAGGGAAGTATGCACCTATGCTGGTGCTGAGGTATTTCAACCGGGGACAGCTGCGGCAGGCTCAGATTGGTCATGGAAGTGGATATCACTTATACAAACCACATGCGGAGGGCAAACCACATTTCTTCGTGGAAGGTAATCTTGTCGTCCCACCAGGTGAATTTGCTTAGAGCGTCGAGGCATTTCGAAGCAGCTATCTCTGCGACTGCCACCGAAGCCGCCCTGCTCTCGGAAATCGTCTGGCCGTTTGACCGAGACGGGCGGATGATGAGCTCGCGAACGTGCCGTGTGACATCCTTGCGTCGCTTGAGCATCGCAAGGGTGGATGTGCATTGCGACGCGGTGAGCAAAACAACAGACTGGTACAGCGTAGGTCCTGCGATGTCGGTGAAAAAGGTTTTCGACTACGGCAGAGACGGCAATTAAGCAGTTTGTGGAAGTCGGTCGCGTGAACACTGACAGTTAGGCAGAGGCTACGTAAATCCGAGCGGTATTCCAGGTGAGCCGCAATTTCAAGGAGAATATCGGCGGGAGTAGAGCTGAATGCATACGACGCGCTGGTTGAGTGTGCCATGACGGGAGAAGCAAACCAGAGTTCCGGGTCAGAGTGGATACTTCAAGCCAGCTGTTGTCTTATCTGATAATCGGACGCTCGGCTAAACTTCTCCTTTAGGAACTTCCTTGGCAAACCGGCGAAGTTTGTGGGCACAGGTGTCGAGGATCCTGAGAATTCAAGGTATTGCCCGCCCGCACGCATGAGGGGGTGACTTTCCGTAGGAATTAAATATTCTGGCGCATTTTCAGAACTTTTTTGAGGGTGCCAGTGATGCAATCAAATGAGAAAATTCAGGCCGTCTGTCTTTCCCGCAAGTGAAGTAATATTTCGGGATCAATGTCGGGCAAAAAACAAGCCGAATGTATAGAAGCTCATCCTTGAATGACCCCTACCCCAGTTACCTAACCATCTAAGGTAGCACGCACATAAACGATTCAATTTGAATTGAGTCCCGAAAAGATGCTCGGAGACAACTTAACCGTTAGTGTCGTAGAACCAGCACAATTTGGCCCAAATTCAGACAGACAGTACTTTGGAGTACTTGGGGACTGGCCGGCACCCGAAAGATATGTGTTATGCAAGTGGTATGAGTGTAAGGAAGCAATGAGGAAGGACGGAGTTCGACGCGGAGAGTTTGACATGAGGCGGTAATCAATCAGTTGTGCCCTAAACGGGACACTTATTCCAAGATACAAGTGTATTCGGGTCCCTGCCCCCCGTCTGGGTTCACGGTGTTTTGGGTGGTGCGGGGTCCGGGGTGATACAATTGATGGCGTCCCGGTCGTTGACAGCAGCATCACGGCAGAAAGTGCGAAAAATTCCTGGGGATTATTTAAATCTTACGGGAAGTAACCCACTGAGTTTCCCGTGTTTTACATACATTTTCATTGTCATTTTTACTTGTAATAATCACCAGATACTTCCACTGCGGAAACCGGCGTCGAGTCTTCCTCCGAAACCTTCTTGATGACCTCCAAATGAGAGAGAGTCTCCGAATACCCGTCCTCTCCCACATTCCTCTCCGCAAATTCTTTGAACGTCTTGAGCACGTTCAGCCACACCTTCGCGTCCGGTCTGATGCGGCACAACTCCACGATGGCGGGGAGCCAGTGCCCGCTGACCTCGAACAGCCACCAGCGCCGCGACGCCACGATGCTACACAGCGTATCAAAGAAATCCGACTGCAGAAGCGCCTCGATGTGGATATCCAGCGTCGGGTGCGATGTGGGCGTTGTCTTGTACTCCCGCGTCGTGCTCGCGATGAACGCGCACATCGTGCGCAGGCTGTCGATCTGCAGCCGCCGACTGTCGACGGCGCCCGCTCTGGCCGCTCGGACGACGGCGTTGATCCCATTGCTCTCCACAAAAGCTTGCAAGACGGCCAAAGAACAGCGCGAGAGGAGAACTTCCAGAAGCCGGACAGCCCAGTTTGTTATGTCGGGATGAGAGGACGTTTCCAGGGTTTCGATGAGTGTGGTTACGAAGACGGATTGTTGTGGCTGCGTGAGCGCGGGGGGGAAGAGCAGGTGCAGAACATCGGCAAGAACACTGTCGGGCACTGAGGGAAATGAGAAGTGGAGAGTACAGTCAAGACAAATCACGAACCGTTTCCTTGGGCAATCCGCCCAGCGGCGTAGAGTGCCGACAGGCTCGATCTGGCGACAGTTCTCAGTCGTTAGGGAAACCGCTCCGACTGGGCCACGATGGGCGTCGCCAGCCGAGCCAGCTCAGCGCCGACAATGTCCAGCAGGGCGTCATGAACGCCAAATCGAGCGGGAGTCGCGACGATGGCAGAGAGCGCCTCGATCATCAGTTCGCAGTACTCTCTACGGCGTTTTTCCTCGCTCATGTACAAGCCGAGGTCGACGGCCTCGCCGCAGGTGACGATGTAGAGCGCCAACGCCGCCGCGCTGCGGACTTTGGAGTTCGGGAGGTCCTCGGTGAGATGGAGCATGCGCAACAAGACGGGGACGGCGCGGACGGCCGTGTCCTCGATCACCACGAGCGGCATCTCCCACCGCACCAAGCATTCGCTGATGCTGTCCAGAATACAACACTGCGTCGTCTCTGAGAGCTGCGTTTCGCCCGCGGTGCAGCGCGCAAGGTACGCGAGCAGCTCCCACTGCGACATGTGCGAATCGAACGACGACAGGGCGACTGCACACGACGCAATCGCCGCCGCGTCAGGGTGGGTGTCGTCCTGCAGCATCCACAGCGGCTCGACGATGTCGAAGGGCCATTGCTCCGCCGTGCCGCGCGTCAGCCGCATCCATGCGCGGCAATACAGCTCAGCGCTTTCCGCGTCAACCAGGTGCCATTGCAGGTCCACCGTGGTGTCTTTGTGGTAGCAGTTCTGAAACCCGTGCTCGATCAGCGGCAGCGCGCCTGCGTCTCGAAGAATACGCAGTGCGGAAAAGTCGCGAGGCAAGCCTGCAATAGCCTGCAGTGCAGCCGAGACGACTGCTTGGTCGGTCGACTTGTTGAACAACCATGCGAGAGCCGTGGCGTCGATCGCGTCCTCGAAGGTCGCGACGGATGCTCTGGGTGGTATTTTAGTTGCGATGTGAGAACGGCGACCCGTGACTGACCTTGCATCGTATATGTATTTACCGGGGTCCTCGAACGGTTGTTTTTTGTGATTAGACACAAAAATAGGCGGCGGCGGAGATTTGGGATCTGGGGACAACCATAACCGTAGCCGATCCGCGATAGGATGTTGGTATGGACAGGCAGGGTTGAGCAGTGCGACCCCAATCGATGCAAAATAGAACGTGTATGCAAAGAGCACGATAATCCACGTCGCAAGGGATATCGCGAGATCAACAGACCATAACAAAACGACAAGTCCTGCAAAGAACAACAGAAGCGCGACGTGGAGTAAGAGCGGAAGCGCATTGATTATTTCGGGGACCAGCCAAGCCTCCAGATTCATAAAGCGTGCTTGGCGTTGACGTGCTCGGTGCCGAGGGGAGCCAGAGACGTTGGGAAGGTACGCCTGGAGCCATTGCTTAGCGAGCATAGATATGAGAGCCGTCGAAAGACTGCAGGCCAAGGCAGAGAACCACAGGCCATTGACCCAGTGAATTTGGACATTGGTCGATTGTGGCCCACTAGGAATTGACGGGGGTTCTGTGCTATTGAATTGCAATGCTATGAGATTGACGAGAAGAACGTTGGTGGTATCTGCGGCCGCCGGAAGCATGAGCTGATAGGATTGAATGATAAAAGTCGTGAGCACGGCGGAGAAGAGACCAGTCTGAAGAGGATTAGGCATGCCGCAGTTTTATTTTGAAACTCACAAAGACTTGGAAGAGTTCAGTGGGTTGGTAACGCGAAGATTTATCTTCCTCACCCAGTAAAACATCTATGCTTCGAGACCAACCGTCTGTCATTAGGGTATCGGCCCTATGTGCCTCATCGTTGTATATGTGCCAGACGCGGGCATTTTCAGATGTTTCCTCGCCGCTTCCATCTCTGATTCCATCCTTTTCGGATTTGGGGAGAGGTCCGGTTGGGGGAACCTTGTTGAGATTCGCCTGCAGTTTCAAATTGAGACCCAGTTCAAGCCAACCAGTATGTATCTGACTTGACGATTAATAGGATCGGTGAATGGAATCTCCACTGTCCTCCCCGGCCGAGCTCTTGAATGAGAGCGCGAAACAGGGACTTCCAAGCTATCCTGGTACGCAAAACGCGGTTGTTTATAACGGCTGGCGACGGGGGTGGGTGCGCGAGACGGTCCAGGACTTTTGAACGAGCTGCGGCGGAATTCGGACATCGAGTCCGACGACGTGGATAGAGATCAAGACGCCGTGTCAGATCTACAAGATGTGCACATCAGAACCTTCGCAGCGCTAGCGCTCCCCAAAGATTGGTTGTGGGGAAGCTGTATTGGGTTCTGGCTAGTAAACTAGCAAACGGAGTGAATACATAGGAGGTGACTAGTTGGTGACTAGAGAAGCTGCGCCTTTCGGGCCGAATAGTTGTTTGGTTCGAACAAACAAAAAACACCGCTCATTTACACTTCTCACCAGAGGACTCTTTACGTGTTATCATGTCCTCGTCGTCGACGACCGCGGGGGATGATTCCCGCTCCTCGTCGCCCCACACCCCAGAGCCCGCCCACTCATTGGCCCCAATCGCCGTCCAGGGCGACTTTGACATTGGGGCGTGGTATCAGTCCGACCAAGAGAGCCTCTTGTCCCCGCAATCCTCCTGGCAGCTCGACCCTTCTCTCCAAATGTCCTCCACAAAGCGTGAAGAGGAGGACCAAATTCTGCACCTCGACGACTTGATACAGCAGCACGCGTACGACGAGTGCGCCCACTCCTCACCCCCGCAATTGCCTTCTGATATTTCCAAAAGCTCACCTTCTCCGCTTTTCAACTCCCCAATACCACCCTCCAAGGCCGACATCGTTGCCGCTCAGGCCGCCTTTGTTCCTGCCAACCCCTCGAGCTTTCACACAAGCAGTCTTTTTGCTGCTAAGCGGAATGAACGCGTCCCCACGACCGCCCCTGTCCCGCCTCCTGCATCCCTCCGCAGACTGGATGCCTCGACTAATTCTAGGGTCGTCTATCCGCCGAAAGAGTCGTGCTATAAGTATGTCGCAATAAATATCTATCTATGCTAATTAACCTCGCCCCAGCCTTTCCATAATGTTCCCTAGTTTGCCCGAGGGAGGTACAAAGTCCCGCGTCGAAACCCAGGTCCGCGTCACTGTCGACTTGGCTGATTCCAGCTCCTCCTCCGATCCTGCTAAATACGACCGCGTGGGCTCTTGGAAATGGTTGCAGCTACCGCGCGGGACCGCCACCAAGCGAAGAACGCGGAAACAGGGAAAAATCGGTGTGTCTGATCTCCGCTGGACCCCCCGCTATTTTAACGTGGGAGATCAGACCCAGATCCCCAAGACATTCTTCATCTTACCGCCACGGTGACGTGCGCGTCTGCACCACACAGCCGCGTATTCAGTTGCACTAGCTGTCAAACCCGGGAGGTTCGGCCTTCTCCGCACTCTTTATCTTGCCGAGGCTTATTTATGAAATGAAAGGCTAAACGCGTAGCAAAGAAATTGGCTGCCCGCGTGAGACCCGCGCGTTCCGACTCGGAATCTGGGGACGACCAGGCCGCGAAATTGTCCAAGGGAAAGCAACTCGAAGACACCACGAGCATCATTCAATTCAACTGCGCCGAGGTGCAGGATTTTTCGACAGGCACCGTGGTCCTTCCTCTCCGAATAACTTGCTACTGTCGGCATCACCGCGAGAAAGTTGGCTTCCATGTTCAACTTGTTATGATGGATCACAGTGGCCGGATTGTCGGGACTGGCATCTCGAAGCCGATCATGATCACGGATGACCACAAAACACCGATGGCGAAACTCGATATGGCCCCCGGCGTATCGAGTATGGATTTGGAGTGGTCAAGGGACGGGACCGTAGCGGAACCCAAGCCCGAGGCTCGTGCGCCGTCCAAGCGCAAGAAAGATGCGACTGGTGCTGCTGGCGGCAAAAAGCGCGCTAAGCCCTACGATGTTGCGCCGAAACCTGGTCGACGCTCACGAGAAGCTAGTGTTGGTGACAGCCATCCTTCCCCCTCGAGCTCATACGTGGATACGAGGTCCCCTACTCCCAATCTTGTAGGGCCAACAGTCCCTCCACTACAAGCTTCATCACTGGAATCCGACTCGTCTGGCGAAGCCCCCGCCACTCCTCCCGACTTCGGTGATGTTTCTATGCCGTCGGCTGAGACTCAACCTGAACCGCCCTCATGTCTGTCCTTCTCCTCTTCGTCGCCTGCTGCCATGATGCAGCAAGTCATGCCATTCGTTTTTTTCGATGCCATTCAACCTTCTCAATCCCTTACTCTTCCTACCCCTACTATACATCGTCTCATTCCCAACTCCGGACCTACTCACGGCGGAACCGAGGTCACTATACTCGGTGCTAACTTCCACCCTTCTCTTCAACTCGATTGCATTTTTGGTGACACCGTTGCTGGATCAACGCAGCGATGGAGTGACAACACCCTTGTGTGTATTCTCCCTCCGCGAGCAACACCCGGCGTCGTGGAGGTGTGGTTCAACAACTTTGCAAAACTAAATGATTCGTCCAATCCTTCATCGCTCTTTACCTACTCCGATGACTCGGACAGAGCCTTGTAAGTCCTTTCTATCTAGTCTTGCATATTATTAATCGTCTGCCTTAGGATGGAACTCGCGCTGCAAGTCGTGGGTCTGAAGATGACGGGCAAGATCGAGGACGCCAAAAACGTGGCGATGCGGATTGTCGGAAACGTCGGCGAAGGTTCTGGCCTGCAACCTGAATCCACCACCGCTACTGGCACCGACATGATGCAGGTCTCTCGGAATCTTCGCCCTCTGCTCCTCGGCCAGACCGCAGAGAATGAAGATTTTGAAACTCGGATAATCAAGTTCCTCTCCATTCTCGAGGCCCCCGTCGACCTTCCCAGCTCCCGCGCTATTCCCTTGGGCCATGCACTGTCTCACCCCGCACCCAGTGGACAGACGCTGCTGCATCTGGCCTCGTTCCTTGGTTTCGCCACGCTCGTCGACTTTTTGGTCAACCGCGGGGCAGATCTCGATGCTCGCGACAGGAACGGGTATACGGCTCTTCATTTTGTGGCCATTGGCGGTTCGCGGGCCTGTGCGGAATCGTTACTCCGCGCCGGCGCCGATCTCGAGGTCGTCAACGCGCTGGGGAAGACTCCACAGGAAATGGCCGTCTGCGAAGGATTGTTCGTCGTGGACTCGGCGCCAGTGGACGTTCCTTCCCCCGAGGTCTCTGCCGACGGCGAGGACGAGGCGCACTGGGGCGACGTCGACGAGGATTCCGACGACGGCGCGCGAAACCCCCCTCGCCGTGCCATCAACCGCCGGTCTCGGCGGTCCTTGGCTTCGGGCAAACGCACACCCCGGCGCGTCATCACTCCCCAGTCGTCGACATCGTCTTTGGCTGGTGCGAAGGAAGCCCCCGCGCCACCGCTGGGCGACGACAAGCAGACCGCCACGCTGTCCGCGCTGATCCTGCGCACCCTCGCGCAGCTCCCTGCGCCACAGCTGCGCAATCTGCCGGGGCTGCCCCAGCTGCCCGAGATGCCCGCGGTGCCGTGGGGCGCGCTGCCCCAGCTGCCGATGGTCTTCCCGGTGTTCGTGCCGTGGCCCGCCTTCCTGGGCGGCGACGCGCCCAATGGCGGGCCGCGCGGGGGCGAGGGCGACGACGAGACCAAGGGGCTCAGCGGGGTGTCCCTCCGCGCGGCGCAGGAGTTGCGCGGGACGTGGGAGGCGTGGGAGAAGTGGCTTGCGCTGGCGATTGCTGGGACGCGGCAGCCGGAGGAGGCGCCGCCGCCGATGTATACCCCGCGGGAAGCGGGGACTGAGACGTCTCCGCCGGCTGAGCCTGCGCTGGAGAACGTCGCCCAGCAGGAGGAGCCGTCGACGAGCCGGCATCTCAGCTATGATGCACCGCCGCCGGTCACTGAGCAGGAGGTCAACGCATATGGCTATGTGCCCGCCGAGGCGCCGAAGAAACGTACGTTCACATCTAAACAGCTACATACCTCAACTGTTGCTGACTTTGTCTTGTCCCCAGTCGACCGCATGCTCCTGTTTTTCTGGCTCCCCGTCCTATTGAGTGCGTTTGGTTCAGATCTCCGTCTTGCGAGCCTCAGCTGATTCCGTTCTGCAGTTTCTCTTATGTGGATGCTTCACACTGGACTGCGGCTAGCCTTCCAGACCTTCAAGGCCGCCATCCCGTCGGGGCTTCGGACCTGAGTAGTTAACTATACTGTATTACTGGATAGACATTCTTGTGTTATATTAGCGGAATTTTATTGACCGTTCGCCCGTTCATGCGAATTTTCTGCATCAAAAACATGTGACCGTCCGTACGCGTGATTTGCCCCTTAATTGACGCGACTCTGTATCCTGTTCTTCAACGACCACCATGCCCCCGCGCAAAGGGAAACCTCGTAAATCCCTGCTCCTTAAAGGCAATGGAGCTTTCCTAGATCTCCCCCTGGATGTTTTACTTGAGGCACGGTTGTCTGCGGTGCCAGGCGACCATAAAAGCTCACATGCGTGTAGATACTCAAGATATTGCATCCTCTGGACCTTCTACATTTATCCCGGACCAATAAGGCCCTCCGTGCATTTCTTCTCGACCGTATCAGCGCCGAGTCTATATGGCGCGCGTCCTTTGAGCTGCTTGAAGACCTCCCGCCCAAGTGCCCATCGTACACGGACGAGGTGCAGTGGACGCGCCTGCTGTTCGAAGAAGTGTGCCATGTATGTATCGCCAGTCTACCATGTGTCTACTTACCCTGAATGCCACGAAAGGTCTGCTGTACGCCGTTGGAGCATGACTACTCGTTCGATCCCATTTGGTGGGAGTTTGGCGCGAGATACTGCGATGAATGCTGCCCGGGCCAGTACGCATTTTTTAGCCCTACTCGCATGTCTTGATTCCATACCTATAGGGTCGTGGAGAGGCTGCCGAAAGAACTTACGGGCACTTCCAGCAAAAAGCTTACGAGTCCCGGCGCCGCTCGATGGGCAGATGTTTTCCCTCGCGTCCATGGTATATTCGAGTTCATCGCATTCGTGGCCTCATTGACCTATATGGACCAAGGGCACTACCTTGCTAAGGACATTGATTTGTTTATGCAGAAATACTCGGCTTCGAGTTCAAAGGGAGACCTCATTCAGGAGCGTCGAAATCGGACAAAGGTGTTGACAGATGTCGGTCATCGATTTTTTCACCCTCGTTATATTATTCAACCTGGCTCCCAGTATGCGCGGATTTGCCGGAATTGGATGTACCATATCTTAAACGCCGAAAGACATAAGCCCAAACAGCTAATAGAAACTCGATGGGCAGCGTGAGTTTATATCTATCTCCCCCAAATCTCCCCACCTGATCGCTGTGGCTGTCAGCATTCAAGCCAAACTCCATGAAGCTGGTTGGCCGGCTTCTTTGACTGAAAATTTGCATTCGTATCAGCACGACCTGGTAAACAATCCACGACCGCTCACCGACGCAGGTAATACAACTTTTTTTTTGCCGGGTCCCAAGTTGATCTGAAGTATGACGCAGAGTGGAACAGAATTGGGCCCAAGGTCACGAACGACTTTGAGCAGGACATCAGAGGCACAGTGGTTTCGAAGCGGTTTCATACCCTTATACGGGCATTCCCAACTTCGACCCTCGCCAAGCTCACCCAGCACTTCGCATTCGCACCCAGAATCGTAGATATCGCCCTTTTACCCGATGTTCGCGCGGTTCTGGAGGGCGATCTCAAATCGGACATGACTGTCAACGACCTCAAGACTGCGCTCGAGCCTAAGCTACCTGATCTCCTGGCGGCATGGTCCAGCGCTCTCGAAACACAACTCCGAGACTATACGCGCGCTGCTCTCGAGTTACCTACCGACAGCACCGTGGACCCGTTGGAATACGCGCTTGCGTACTTCGTCTGTGAAAAAAGATGCTGCAAAGGCCACTTCAAGCGGACGGGGGACGCGCAGCCCTGTCGCACGAGGTGGTGGGAGAGAGGTTCATCAGAAACCTCGGACTACGAACAAGAAGCGACGAGGATTTTTAATTGCAAACCATGCACTGTGAATGCCATGTTCAGGATTGAACCTGGGCTCACAGTGCTGCCCGATGTTATCAAACTCTATGGGAAGGATCCGAAGACCGCGACGTGCGCAGAGATGGATGCAGCACCGGAAAAACTCTGGTGTATGCGCTGCGTTTTGAAGAATCAACCTCAGGGTTGGAGAGACGCGGTCAGCCTTCGTTCCTTCATAATATGCCCTCACTGAATATGCATAGGTTCCGCACAGTATGATGTTCCACGAAAAGTTTTCAGCTCTGAAACCGCGCTGGGAAGTGGAGATTGAAACTGATGACCTTGATCCAGGTGATGATTAGCACTGTTACCCTCTTTTTTCCTTACCCTCTTTATAAAATTAAGCATGTCTGAAGCCTTTTTAAACTCCGCTTTAAATTTATCGTTCCAACAGCACTTTGCCGATACCTCCCCTAAAGTCCATAAAAGACCTATTTATTCATTATTTCTCAGTTCGTTCCATGCGTCTGAAGGGGTGCGAGGCCGCGAAGCGGCCGAGTAGCCGCTTGTAAATAATACGAATGACCAGTACAGTATGCGTTTATTCTAATTCCGCATCCCGGACTTTAGGATGGGTAGCTAATATTACTGAATCATCTCTGTTACATTAGCGGAATCTTATTGAATTTTACAGATGTGGAGTCTGACCCAAGTTGAACACTGACAAGTAGTGCCGACTTTTTGAAATCAATGAAAGCATCAAAACATGTGACCGTGTCAGTGGTTCCTTCGGGAGATACGTGGATTAGTCTAATGATGGTATGCCGGCACCGACCCAGAAGGCTGCCATGCCACAATCTAGACATTTTTTGTCCGCCACCGCCCGCTGCTCGGTTCTGCGGCTCTTTAGCCCGCCCACCGGTTGCTTCGTTGTCCGCGTAAAGCCGAAACCTCGGGCTCCGTCGCAGGTTTTGTGAATTCCAAACCCAACACCTATGATCATAGCTGGCTTCCGCGGGTGATGAGCTGAGCCAGATGCTAAGGGCGAGATGGTATCGTGGATGTCTTGACGCCGATGCAGCTCAATTCGTTTCAACTCTTTTATCATCATTTGTCCAACAAGTCCGATCCGCTCCTTGACGTGCCACAGGCGGAACGGTGTGCGTATACCCTTCGAACACTGATGTCTTCGAACGCATTTCGCCGCGCCGAAGCGTATCATTTTCAACTCTACTTTGCTCTTGTGAGCTGCAAGAAATTCAATACACACAGTCTCTTCCACCGACTCCCCACTTACCACCTCTGCTGAAATACATCTACTTCCCCTAGACACGCGTCTTCTGGGCCTCTTTATTGTTTCTTCTCCACAAAACACCAAGATCTCGCTGTTCCTCTAAATTTTCTAGGATCTCAGTGGCATGGATGAAAATTCGAGCCCCCGACAAGTTAGTGGCACTAAGCACGCTGCGCAAAGCGGGTCCGGGCTACCCGCCGATGCCTTCAGGATCGTGACAATACGCACCTACTCCAAACAATTCCGGTCGTGGTTTTCAGCCTCTCTCCTCGGCCTATGTCCCAGCAGCAGCTCCGTTTCAAGTTGATCAACCTTCGAGTTACTCAGGTCCGATGGGCCAAAGATCGTATGTCCCAGCAAGTGTTTTAGCCTCGTACACAAAAGGTAAACTAACAATACCGACGCCGATGCGGATGATAAATGACAACCCTAGAGACCGTCCTACCCGTTTATCCAGCCACTGGCTCCCCCCCAAGGGCAACGGCCTCAACAGATTTCTAAACGACCGGGTCCGCGACATATATTCTATTGTATTGTTGTCCAAGCTAACAATTGATACAGTCAGGCAGGTCGACTCATCTCCCACTTCCACCAGAAGGATCCTGACGTCGACCACATCGGCTTCCATGCCTGTAAAATCTGCGCAACATAATTTACCTCGCTGGCAGGTCACCGACAGCTCTAGCGCTCGCGCCACGGACTCGAGGCGTTTTGTGGCCATGTCTGTCGGCGACCGTTCTGCGGCAAATCCAGAGTATCGGAATATTACTCGCACAAAATTTGCTTATTCAAACGAGAATGTCCGCAAGGATTACAATTCGTAAGCCTGTTCTGCATTGGTTCTGCATCTTGTTTTAACCCGATTTCAATATAGGGCGGGACCCCAGTATGCCAGGAACGTGGTGCGCAAAAACCAGGAGCAGGCGCTGGAAGACGAAGAATCGACATCGGAATCTTCCGAGTCAGACCTGGATAGCGACGGCCGGGAGACTCTGTACGATCCAAATTGAAGGTCTGAATTGGAATTATTCCCATTTGGTGAGTCTACCTCGTCTAGGAGTTTCGACTGTTGAACCTTTTTTTACGAAGTCGATCAGCCGCTTTCCGTCCTCCGTGACCTGTTCGCAAGCCTACACCGCCGTGCGCCGGTTCCCCCGACCCGTTCCTTGTCAACACCGCCCATACGCCTCACCATCCGCTTACCCTCCCGGCTCGCAACACCTCGTCACGCCCGCGACTCAACCTCGAGCACCGCTGCGCAGCCCGGCCTCTGCTCCCAGCGGTGCCCGTGCCATCCCTCGGACCCCCACGCCTAGCGCCTTCGCGCGCCGCCCTCCTCCCGCGGCGCGCACCCGCCGTGTTGTCTCTGCCTCCTCCCTCGCTCCGTCGTGCCCACCCCCGCCGTCTTCGCACCATCCCCCTTGTGCAAATCCGCTGTCACCGCCAGCCCGCGTCTCTTTGCCGTCCTCCCCTCGTCTCTCCCACCCTCACATGCAACCCAACGCGCGGCGTCACCCCTTTCTCACCCTGTTCAGTGGCCCTTGCCCGTGCAGCTGCGCGTACCACAGAAAGTGGATGCACGCCCTTCTCGTTTGGAGTGCCTCCAGCGTCCCTGCGCAATCTTCTCCCACACCATTGGCTGGTCGTGCGCGCGGACCTCTGCTTGGGCTGCCGAGGCCCTCCCTTTCTAGGAGCATAGGGGGCTCAAGTATCGAGCCATTTTCCCACCAATCTACTCTATATCACAATATACTACTTACTTACCCTGCACGAGCGAGCCAGTCCCAATCCCATATTGTAACTTGTCGTACAACGTCTATTCACCGTCTCGGCCCACACGACCGTGAATATATATGCGAGTTCTCCGCTGTACCCTGGTAATGACGGAATTTGGACCTCCAACTTTGAAAGTGCTATTATAATACTCGATATTTCCAAGACCATTGTTCTCTCATCCGGTGATGCCCGTTTGACTCAAGTTCACAGGTGAAAGCGCATAAGGGAGGCTGATTGATGGGACACCATCGCGATCCATGACCCCAACACATTGAACACCGCACCGTCAAACTGCGTCAGAGGCACCGGAGGGCAAGAAACAGGCGACGGAGAGAGGTTGATCAACACCGTTCGGCCGAAGAGGGCCACCACTGCGGCTCATGCCGTCACCTGTGAGCTTCTGGACCTGTGCCGGCATACCATCATTAGACTAATCAACAGTGTTCCCCGTTCCTTCATGATCCGCTTCAAATCCGCTTCAACAACCATGCTCCCAAATGAAGTAGGTAAATCTCTGATTCCTCGAAATGGGGCTCTCCTGGATCTTCCCCTGGATATTTTTCTCGAGGCGCGTAGTTTTGCGAGGATGTTACCCGTAAATTGAGCATGCGCGGGTAGATACTCAAGATAGTGCATCCCCTCGACCTTTTGCATTTATCCAGGACCAGTAAAACTCTACGCGCATTCCTCCTCAATCGGAACAGGGCCGAGTTCATATGGCGCGCGTCTTTCGAGTTGATTGAAGATTCTCCGCCCAAGTGTCCACCATACGCGAGCCAGGTCTCCTGGATTCGTCTGCTCGTTGAAGAAGTATGCCATGTACGTTTCGCGAGTTCGCCGAGTCTCTACCTTAATCTGAATGCCGAAAGGCTTGTTTTGCGGGGTTGGAGCATGACTACTCGTCCAATCCTATTTGGTGGGAGTTCGGCGCCAGATTTTGCGAGAAATGCTGCGTAACCCAGTGCGTATGCTTTACCCTTGCTCGGATGTTTTAATACCAGGCTGCTTCCAGGTTCGTGCAAAAGCTTCCCCAAGAACTTACAGGTTCTTACACCAAAAAACCGGGACGTACAGCCGCCCGGTGGGTAGGTGTCTTCCCTTGCGTTTCCGGTATATTCAAGCTCTTTGCTCCCCATCGTCTCACTTATAAACCAAGGATGCTACTTCGCCAAGGACATTGATCTGTTCATGGAGAAATACACCGTTTCCGACAACTTGCGCAGGGCAGCCCTCATTCAAGACCGTCGAAACCGAACAACAGAGTTGACGGATGTCTGTGTCGTATTCTCTATTTATATTGGATTTTATTCACGGCCCTCAGTATGCGCGAATTTGCCGGCCATGGATGGAGCGTATCGTCAAAGCTCGAATCGACAAGCGGAAGGAACTAAAAGGGGCTCGACGGGCAGCGTGAGTTGTCGCGTATCTGTCTCCTTCTGCTCCTCACCGCTTTGGCCGCAAGTATTCAAACTAAATTCCATGAAGCTGGCTGGCCGCCATCTTTAACCAACAGCCAAGATTGGCATAAACACCATCTGGTGAACAATATACGACCGCTCACAGACAGAGGTAACCATTGAGCTGCGCCCAGGCGAAAGTTCAGCTGACATATACCGCAGAGTGGAATAAAATTGGACCCCGGCTCATCGACCACTTCAAGGATTGTATGAAAAACACAGTGATGTCTAACCGGTTTCGTGCCCTTGCGCAGGCATTCCCAACTGCGAACCTCGACAAACTCACCCAGCACCTCGCATTCGCACCCAGAATCGTAGATATCGCCCTTTTACCCGATGTTCGCGCGGTTCTGGAGGGCGACCTCAAAGTGGAAATCACGGTCGAAGACCTCAAGGCCGCACTCGAATCTAAGCTCCCTGATCTCCTGGCCTCATGGTCCAGCAACTTCGAGACGCAACTCCGAACCCATACGCGCGCTGCTCTCGACTTGCCTCTCGACAGCGCCGCAGACCCCTTCGAATATGCGCTTGCATATTTCGTCTGCGAAAAAAAGTGTTGTAAAGGCCACTTCACGGGAAAGAGGAATCCGTGTCGCGCGCCTCGAGGGTGGCATGTGTGGCAGTCAGAATCTTCAAGTTACGAGGATCGGGCGGCGATGAGCTTCAGTTGCAATCCGTTCACGGTGAAGGACATGTTTGGACTTGAACCAGGGCTCACGGTGCTGTCGGATGTTATCAAATGCTATGGGAAGGATCCGAAGACTGCTACGTGCGCAGAAATGGATGCAGCGCCGGGGAAGCTCGCGTGTATGCGCTGTGTGATGACTCGGAATCAACCAAAGGGCTGGAGAGACGCGGTGCGTTTTTCTTTCTTTGTTAACATAATTTGCCCTCATTAATAACTTGCCTAGGTTGAGCACAGTCTGATGTTCCACTCGTCTCTGAAACCGTGGTGGAAAGTGGAGGTCGAGACTAATTAATTGGGATTTTGTTATACATGTCTGGTAAATAATGTAGTATAGATAATACGATGGGCGGTATCAGTATGTCAGGTTGACGCGCTTGTTGTCGAATTCGTCCCACCGCCTGGTGATCGCGTCGACAACAAAATGCGAGGCGTCTTTTCTTGAGATCGTGTATCCGCCCAACTCCTTCTCGCTCACGCGATAGCTCTTCTTCGCCGTGCCCGCCTCGAATTTTTCTCCGACAGATTCTCCATCCGTTAAGAATCCGGCTCGAACAATCAGTGCGTGCCGGAGTGTGCCTCGGGCAGGCAGCCCTTTGCGCTGCGTCCACCCGTCGCCCATGATGTCTAGTCCCACCTCTCCCTGAGTCGCGGTATCCCACGTCCAGCCAGCGCAGTGAGAAATGGCGTGTTCCATGCCGATTTTGTCTCGATGCGGAGCAGCGATGAGCACACCGTACATCGGCTTGAGTAGGGCTGGGAGTGCCTTGTGTGCGGCGGGACCAAGTCCAGTAGACGAGAGCACGACCAGCTTTGGCTGGGGAGCGTTCGTGTAGGTGGGCATCGTGCAGAGGACGTTCAGCATGCATTGGGTGCAGAGGTTCGCCGGTGTTTGTACGAAGCCCTTGGTAAGAGAGAAGGTCGGATACGTTCCTAGGCGGCGAGTCAGCGATTGGAAGAAACCATCAATATTTTAGAGAACATACCGACGGTGAAGATAACGGCGTCCACGACACCGGCCTCGTCCCAGGCGCGTCGGGTGTCTGCTTCGACGCTCGCGTCACCCTTCACCAATCGTGCATGGCCCGACTTGACATATTTCTGGATGACCGCGTCTCCATCGAAAGCAGAGGGCGACCGAAGGAGGAAAGTCACTGTTGCGCCTTTTTCTAGAGCACAAGATTAGCAAATCACGCCGGGAAAGTGAAATGGCAAACCAACCGAGAAGGCGAACCGCAGAAAAGTATCCGATGTTACGCGAGGCACCGAATGCTAGGATATTCAAGGAAGCCATAGAGGAGAGAACAGAGTGGCTGGGGTGATGCGAGAAGTGCAGGATAGTGATTTCATAGCAGAAGAGTCGCGCCTTTTATTTCTGCAAGACCAAGGTAGGGCCATGCCGCCGACTGCGGGATGGTTTAAGCGCGGCTGCCGACACGTAATTGCGCTCAGTCATACGGCTGCCGATCGCAATCGGCGCCTGATCGCCCATCGCTTCCAAAATTTCGCACTCAAAGCGTCAGTCGTTTGAGACCTAATAATTTTGCGAGACAGATACACAGCGCAGCATACACAACAGAAACCTAGAGCTCTAGTTGTGGGGGTTTTTACTTTGGACACGCACAATACAAACTGCGGTGCAATGTTGTTGGCCGTGCTGCGCCCGTCCGCAGGCAGGGCGTGCAGACGGCCGGCCTTGGCGCGCAATACGTGGAGCTGCGCAGTGTATTGGTTTAAGACCAGCGAAGTGGGAAAGGCGCCCCAAGAGAGGGTATCGTAGAGAAAATAATGAAAGAGACTGAGGAAGTGAGGGAGAGTGTTTGACCTACGTTCCAGTGTCCAGAAAGTATTTCATGGTATCAGGAAGTTCCAGAAATCGTCAACTCAATGAGGACGGCAATGTTTTTGTGTGGAGAAACAAAGGGTAGACATATCAGCCCCAAATGGCGAGATTCCGGTTTGTTGTGCAGAATCATCCTCGATCCACTGGCGGCAACTCCCAAGCCGATGCTTCCGGAGGGAGGATGCCGCTTCGCAGGCCCAATTCCCCAACACTCCATCTCCAGGCAGGTCTCGTCTCCGTAGCTGGGCGAGCTCGACCTCGAGCGCACTGCACAGCCATGCGGTGGAAGCGCCACCGATTTTTAACAACCCGGTCTTGCTTGCGCAGGAAGGTAAGCAGGTACCCGCGCCAGTCCAGCAATTGGTCCAAGCGTAAATCGAGCTCTGGACCTGAGCGATCCTGCCACTCTTTCCAATCGGCGGGTGTGCTCGGGAGCATCCATCCATACTGCGACGCGAGGAGAAAGAAGAGACCTTGGCGATGGCGGGTGATTGCGATGTGGAAGAAGCGATTGACCTGGCAAAGCGCCAGGAGCGACTGCGTCGCCGAAGTGAGAGATGGAACGTCACAGTCGGCTCCAGATGCCTTGAGCTCTCCGGCTACATCATGAGGATCAACCTCGATGATGGCTGAGAGCACAATGTTAAGAAGCTCCGGGACGCCGAAGACTCGCATGCACTCAGCTTTCGAGCTCGATTCTGTACTAGCGGTAGGTGATGGTAAGGCCTCGATAGCCGCAGGAGGGGACAAACGAGTCGGGCGGCTTAGAATCCACGCCGTATCGTCCATAGTATCCGGGTCGTCCCAGCGATCGACGCAGTCCGGCTCGTTTTCCCTGGGTGTTTGTCGGCAAATAGCATAGCCAAACTCTTGGTCGTTTCGACCTTCCATATCGTAGTACCCCAGGCAATACAGCAGCCCAATGAGGCCCTCTCCGTATTGCAGGTAGTCGGATCCAGGCTGATACAGGGACTCCCAGAGGAGTTTGGGAGTAATGCCAACATGGCGGCAGAGGAAAGACAAACATCCCCGATGGATTCTGAGGTACCTTCCGGGGTCATTATCTTGCCAGTCACTACTTCCGTCTATGATGATTGCCCCATAGTCGCCTTGCTCGCTACGCAAACGTTCAATTTGGGGGAACATTTGGTTGGGATTTTATTACCATGGAGGAGAGACAAAGTCACCCTTCCACTCAGGACCAACACAGACCCAGTCATTCCAGAAAGACCCGTCTTCGGGAGTGATGCATACGATCTCTTCCTTCGATTTTGAAGGGACCGGATAGCCAGGAGGGTTTCGCCATTCTCCGTCTTTTGGTGGCCATGAGGCGCTCGGTTTTACTTCAAGATAACGGAGCCATGCCGAATGAGCATCGCACAACGGTCCAGCACTTGAAATGCAGTCGAGTCAGATCTGCAAAGACCAGGACGCTTACCGCTCACCAGAATGAGCAATAGATCTCGAACGAGCCCATGTTGCAGTGGATTCAACGGACGCGGGTCTAAATACACCGCTGATAGAATTGGCTGAGATGAAACTGGTCACAAAATATTGAACGGTAATTGTATTGCGGTTTTGCTTGCACGTTGCGGTGAATGTTGAACATGATCATGATGGTGGCGCAGTGACGAATGTGACAGACTCTCTTGCTCCAACTCAGCCTCCAGCTCTTGCTCCCAGCTAAACGAAATTTAAATTGTTTCCAGCACCCTCGACGCTCTAAGCCTCTGTACTCCACCGACAACAATTTCGGTGTCTGGTATAATCGTTGTTTCACTCTCGACGCCTTGAGCCTCCATATCTGCCACCGGCCGCCACGGCGCACTTAACTATTAATGGCCCCGTGCTCACCCAATGAAACTAGACAACACCATATGTTAACTCGGGTGTTGTCACTGGCAGCGCCGCTAGATCCACTCCAATGTTCTGGGCAACATCTGTTTCTTCTAGATATGGAGAGGATTCCCGGGCAAGGACCTGAAATTGTTTCGTTGATGCACCACTGAACAATAAATTCCCCGGTCAGAAAAAGGTCCCCGCCCATCTCGTTCGGTGACCGAGCTGTATGTCTGGCTGTTTGCATCAGCACCTTGCTCACCCTATTCGGCATGAATCTGATCCTCTTACCGCCATCTAACGTTCCGCAAGCGTCGGAAACTAGCCCAAACTGTTCGATATCATTGGATTCTTATGTGCGCTCGCGACTTGAAACTCGATGATTCATCATTTTTCGCACCCCCGCAGACGGCGCGTTACCAAGAGGCCGGTATACAGGCACTGGTGCTGTTGGTGGCGTCTCAGCTAGGGACTGTTGGAGAAAGTGGACAGCCGTGTCTTGCGCTATAAAATGAGACTCCTGCCTTTCGGAAATCCTTGCCTGGTGCTTTTCCTCTTTTCTTCTCCACTACATTCTTCACCTTTGTTAATCGCCCGACGCCTTCGCTTTTTCTTCCTCCTCTTCTATTGCTGTCCTTGGCCGTTATTTTCACCATGGTTTCTCCCAGTTTCTCTCGCCTCGTCATCTTCCTCGGCCTTTGCTCGTCTGTTCTTGCTGCGCCGTTGAATAATCTGGAGGCACGAGCGAACTGTGCCGATGGCAAAGAGGCACCCTGCATCTGCGGTAACGCATTGGGTATCCGCCAGAGCTCCGGCACTCTCCGTAACAACTGCGGTAATAAATCCTTCAAATTCACAAACGCCGCAAGTGGGACCGACGGCACTGTGTCTCTCGTCGCTGTGAGTATCAGAGTCTTCTCTCTGTTAATTTCAATCTTAAATGGTACGAAGGGAAATGTTGGCAACGTACAATGCGGTAAGGATCGAGTTGTCGACGCCAGTCATCCCCAATGATTTATCTCGGTTGCCTTTTTCCCAGACCAGTGCGTGGTTTGCACTCACTTTGATTTCACGGATTTTTGATGAATATCATAGCATCGTGGAATTACAATTCATTGCAAACGAAATAAATAAGGTCCCCGCAATCTGCACGCATTTCCAGTCTGCGGCCGGCGCGGCCGACTTTCAGACCTTCTTCAATACTATCAATAGCCCACCAAACACCGTGTTTGTTGAGGGAATTGTGAACAATGCGAAAGGGATCGTATTCGGCAACAAAAACTTCGGCACTACGTCGCAAAAGGCTGCAGTACGTTTTTGAATTTTCGCAGAGTATACCCTGAACCAACAATGTGTGCAGAATGGCGTGGTTAGCTACTTGGGCCTATTGAAGGCCAATGGAGCCACCGCCCCCGGCACAGGCGCTGCCACCACCGTCGACACAGCGATGACGGCCGCCGTGGGGGCTGGAAATGGCTTCCCAGCCGGATTCCAGGGTCGATTCGATGCTGCAGTAGCCGCCGCGATCAAGACGTTTGTCTTCAGACCGTTACATAGTGCAAATATGCTGACCTGTTCTACGTAGCGCCAAGGCTCAAGCCCCCAAACTTGCCCCCGCGCCGGCGGCAGGGGACCCGTTTTTCGACGAGACTGCTTCCACCATCGCCAAGTGCCAACGCGGGTTGTGGGACACGGTCCAGACCTTTGTCGTGCGCGCCGTCACCGGTAAAAAGCCTGCGACCGCATCTCAATGCGCCCTCCCTGCGAAGCCGGCGGCAAAGCCTGCTGCAAGTTCTGCTGCAAAGCCTGTGGCGAAGCCGGTACATATTATTTCATGAGCTCCCGAGACGAAAACTGACGCTGCTCCGAAAAGGCGGCCAAGCCCGCTGCGAAACCTGCTGCGAAGCCGGTGAGAATTGCTCTCATGGGCAGCTTTTCTGAATTCAGAGACTGACACCAATCAAAAGGTCGCAAAGCCCGCCACAAAACCAGTGGCCAAACCCGCAGCAAAGCCAGTTGCGAAACCTGCCGCTAAGCCGGTTAGCACTATTCGCTTCTCCTCTGGCACAGAAACTGACAGTGGATTTGAAAGGTTGCAAAGCCCGTTGCAAAGCCCGCTGCAAAGCCCGCCGCAAAGCCAGTTGCAAAACCCGTGGCTAAGCCTGCAGTGAAGCCTGTTGCAAAGCCGGCAGCGAAGCCCGCTGCAAAGCCCGCCGCAAAGCCAGCAGCTAAGCCTGTTGCGAAGCCTGTTGCGAAGCCTGCAGTGCGTTCACGTATAAAATCCGATGTTTCCGATATCCTTATTTCGTTTGTAGGCCAAACCTGCGGCAAAGCCTGTTGCAAAGCCTGTTGCAAAGCCTGTCGCGAAGCCTGCGGTGCGCCGATTTTCTTGACAAAAACCGATACTGCCGTATATTGATCATAATTAGGCCAAACCGGTGGCCAAGCCGGTCGCAAAGAAGCCAGTCGCAAAGCCCGTTACAAAGCCTGTTGCGAAGAAGCCCGTTGTGCGTCATTTTTTGAAAACTTTGAGGTTCCCGTTTATTCATTTTCCGCAGGCCAAACCGGTCGCAAAGAAGCCCGTCGCAAAGAAGCCTATTGCAAAGCCCGCGAAGAAACCGGTGGTGAAAGCGAAGGGCAAATCCCGCGTATAAATATGGTCTTACGCCGTTTTTCGAGTTCGGTGTGAAGGGTGTAATGTATCATATAATGACGGTAATAATCTTGAATGAATAATCTTCGCCGGACGTACATCACACATTGAGGGGATGCTGACTTCGATGTAATCTCTACTTTTGTTTTCGAGACGGTGTTTTTTTTCATGATACAAACGTAGGGGTGAATTTCTTACAACTGCGGTTTTGGTGAGTGGATATTTGGAGCGGTGACCTTCGCGGTCATGTGGACTTGAGGTGGTGAATAATTCTGTGCAATTGTGCAAGGTGGTGTAACAAAAGGGTCCATGTGTGTACCAAAAATTATGGCCCATTATTACAGCCGTAGTTGAGATCTGAGGAGCAGTTGAATAAGGAATACAGGTATAAAGTCGACGCTCTGTAGAGACCATCGAGTATCAAAGTTTATTCCAGTTACTCAAACCAAAATCTCATAAAATTCATCCTGAAAGCTTTTGATAAACCTCTCCACAAACTGGCTCTCGAGGCTGCTTTCGCCCCAGGTAAACGCAATATTCAACGTTCCGCTCGGATCGCCCACGACGTTGATAAACAGTCCAGCACCCGCGACAACGTCGGCTTGGCCAAAGAAGATATCCTCAATGCGCCAGTTTCCCCCCTCCAGCGTGTCAAAGCGCCCGAGATTGGAGATTTGGATGCCAATAAGGTGTTTCTTACCAAGTTCGCTCGCCATGAACTTTTTGAGGTTACCCGCGAGCCTGAGCAGCCCCAAAGTGTAGCGGGCGTCGGTCTTCTCTGCCTGGAGCTCAGCGGCGAAGCTCCGGGCACGGTCCCAGGAGAATATGGTGTCGACCGGGCGCGCATAGTGACAGATTACCTCCGGGTCTCCTACGCCGATGACGCGACGCAACGAAATCGCAACGTTCGTAGAGAGGTACATGTACCTGGTATCGACCAGGACGCACGAGAGGGAACACGTCTGGAGGACCCACAGTGCCGAAGTGATAGTGGCGTTATGGGCATGGCAGACTCGGAGTGTAGCTAGTTTCTGCATATTCGAAGCAGGGAGAGTGAGGAGGCGGACGTTGACTCGGACACTGGGAACCATAGCAGGTACATCGTTAGCTGTCCATGTACTGCCTCGCGCTGTTCATGATGAGGGAAGGAGATGGTTCCATACCGCAGAAAGGAGCTTGCTAAATGAAGGTCCGATATCGGTAACAGAGTCGATGGAAGGCGGAACCGGCAGGTCCGGTACAAATACATATGGAGAAGAATCTTGAGAACGCGGGTCTCGGAGTGCCTTGAGGAGGCTGTGGTGAAATATTGCCGCGCTGAGGCCGTCGGCTGTCACCCCAGAGTGGTACATCGCCCTGTGTGTCAACAAAATTTGTGGGGGGTTGTTTTTCTAGTGTGCCCTTGAGATCACGCTCGGGAGAGAACTCGACGATACGGGATAGATCGACCCTCGGGAGGCGAATAAAGGCAACATTGGGACTGGCCTCATTGCCTTCCAACCGGACGCTCAGCAGCGCATGCGTCTCAATCAGCGTACGGAGGGCAGGAAATAAACTCAGAAGCACTCCATCCTCCGCAGTGTACTTTGCAAACAGCATGACGTTTGTACCCAGAAAGTGGCGGGTGACTTGAAATCTCTCCGAGAGGCCTGCTCCTGAAATTAGGACCATTCTTGAGGAAGGTTATGTAGGAACTAACCAAACCGGCGTAGTCGCGTGTACGAGGGCATCGTGGCGGTCTGAGAGATCAAGGAGATGTTTACCAGTTTTCTGAATTCGATGCGGTTTTCAAATTTTGTACAAGCAGTCGGATCAAAGGAGTCAAGGCCGAAAACCGCAATCAATAATCGTTTGAAATCAGTCCCAGCAGCCAGCTCTCTAGTATACGTGATCTGAACGACTGTCTTCAGATTTCACGCCCGTTAGACTAGAGAGGCTGAAACGTGCCTAGCAGCCAGCTACTCGCGAATACAACTTCCATCGGCATATATCCGAGTCCAAGCCAAGAAGCATGCTAAAGCCCATGCTATGGGAAACCTTCTTCGAGGTAGACCCAGTGCTGCTCTTCAGCCTTGCAATCGTTGCTCAAATCAACCTCGTTTGCGTCCAGCTCATGCGTGCACAGAACTTTCTAGCCACGCGAGCCGTAATGGAAGAGAAGTACCCTGTCAAATTCTATCCTCCATCATACGCCAACCCTGGGGTAAGTTTCAATTTACTTAACTATAAATCGATGGAGATCGTTCGTAGCCTGCCAATGAGTTCATCACTTTCCACAAGCGTCACAGTAAGCTATTTTATCGTATTATCATTCGTTGTATTTCACTCATCCCAACCCAGTTATCGACCCACTCGCGTTGAGAGTGTTCGCGAAGAGGCTGAAGAGGAGATGTGGGATAAATCCCGACTTCCTTCTTCTATCGGCGGGTATGCAATGGGAAATCAAGGAACCGACGGCGCCAGTGAGGTCATCGCGTCCTCTCTTCAAACCGGTCGCCCAGATTTCAAGTATTTCCCTGCTTCCGGCGGAGCAGACAACGCCTTTACCGACGGACCTCCACGCCGAGAGTCTGCACTCTGAGAAGGAGAAGAAGCGTGCGTTTATGTCGAAGTCTTTTGGCGGCTCAATGGTCCAGAAAGATGAGCCAAAGCGGCCCAAGAGCTCACAGTTCTCAGCACTTACGAAGAAATCGACGCAGTTGATGCACCAACTACTGGGAACCTCCAAAGACAAGACAAAGGGGTTAGCGTCTATGAAATGGGAGCATTTCGTTAAAGTAGAAAATCTCAGACCTGACACATCTATATTTGACCAACCCCGCCATATAGCTCATGCGCGAGATGGGCTTTGAATCCGATCTCAGCACCTCAGGCTCTAGTGTTCGGTTCGATCCTCCAGACCCCAAGGATGTGGTGAGAGCGAATTTTACACTGGGAACTTGATGCCTGAGATTTCATCCTCAGTCCATTACTTTCCATAGACGTACGTGTTGTCGCACTCCGTTGATTATTATTCCTACTCACGTTTTTATTTCAGCCCATCCTGACCCCACTATTCACCCCGTTATGTTGAGGGAGTTTGCGAAGAAATTGAAGAGGAATTACGGTTGGAGCGAAGCCGACTTGCTTCCGCTATCGAACTGAATCTTGTCTGTCGTACTACATGTCGTCTGGTACCATAATAGCTGTAACTATACTGCATACACTCCGCTGGATTAGTCTATTCGCTATTAGTTCCCAGGAATCAAACATCCATTTGGTGCAGAATATTATGTCGCGTCGCGTCGCGGAGAGCTCAACGCGGTAACGTGACCTTGGTACGGACTTTGAATACTTTGATTCATGAAACTCGGCAACCTTGCCGCGGATCATGTCAGCCACCCCTACGGTTGCCGACCAGGGTCAAGGTCTGTTTTAGGCAATTCTGTGATCCGAACTGATGCCATCTCTGCGGTGTGCGGGGTCCTGGTACTCCGTGACGGAGCACCACTCTGTGTACGAGACGAGATCAACTCTATGTGAAAGTAGGGGCCCGGGGCTCAGGGAACTGTCATAATCATTATATTTGAAAGACATTTACCTAGGTGAGGAGCGGATTTCAACATGCCAGTAACTAGGAAATCACATTTGGTATTTTATCTTTGGATTCTCGATGATTTCTTTCAGTCAAGTAGAACAAGAAATATTGGGGCAAGAGTCAGAAAATTGAGTTTCCAGATCACTGAGATCAATTTCCGGGTTAACTGTCTCGTCAAGTTGAACTGGGCACAAATTTGATTCATGACTCCCTGGCCATTCATGGATAATTGATTGGTTTCTGCAAAAACAGAAGGTCGAGAACCCTGTAAAATTGCAGATTAGAAACGAAATTTCTGATCACCCAGAGAGATTTAAATTTGGGTCTGTCAACATGTCTGAGACGGCCGAAACCTAACTAGGGCAGAACCGGCTGAAATGATAACTCAACGAGTTTCGAAACCCGATTGAAAAAGAAATTGTGGTGCTCGGGAAAGAATTCTGGGCATAACTAGGCAGTACCTAAGCTCAAAAGCAACTTTCCTTTTGAAACATGGGGTTAGTGGCGGCCGCTTGATACTTCGAGTCACGGATTTTGAGCAGTGTAAGCTGAATATGGTATGTAACGAGTGTGATGCATTGCACCCCTGTCACGTACCGTGACTTTCATGCCCCTTTATCGGCTCCTTCGGACTCCGACTATCTCCGACGCACAGCCTTTCCGCAATACTCTTGTTTCCATTCGTTCGTACTGCATTTGACTCATACCTATGCCTATGCTATGTTTTGACTCGTTTTATCACGGAGCCTCGGACTTCCGATGATCCCCGAGTCATACTGATTTACCTTGATTCATTATGACTCAATCCATCACGGACCCACTCGGAACTCCGAAGCTCCGGTACTTACATTATATCCCCGCTAATACTTTACTCTCCTATAAATACGAGCCATGTCCGTAGTTAAACTTCAGTTTGAATATCGACTTAGTTCCGCCCTATACTCTTCCTCTCGGACTTCCGTCCTCCTCCGAGTCTCTCTCTGAAATTGGGCACTAGGCGTAGAGAAAGGCGCAGCGTACGAGCTGAAGCCAAGCCCTTCAACTTCCAGTATACGGGTTCAGTATTCCGTTCGGACTCCGATATTCCCTCTGTATCATGACCTTTTTGTCTTGCTTATATGCACTTCATTCCTCAGGCGTATTTCGGACTTCCATCGGATTCCGATCGGGAACCGGTACTTGACAGTATATTCAAACTCCCTTTTCCCTACGCCCTTTATGACCAACACTTCGGTTCATTGTTTGGTTCATATCCAGGCGACTTGGCCACCTGCACTGAGGTAGTCAACACCTTTGTGGAGGTTGGGCTGATATCACCGCTCGGACCTCCATTCCCCTCCGGATTCAGTTCATTCCGGCCCGAGCTTCATCCCAACTCAGCCTTACACCTCCACTTCACGATTTCTTTCCACCTTCACCTTTCACCTGGAGGTTGGAATCTCGGTGATTCCTCTCGGAGTCCTGAGTTACGACTTTGACGACCTCATTTTCGGAGTTCCTTCGGACTTGGTCATTCGACTCACATCCCTTCGGATTTCCCAACTCATGCCTTCACGACTTGCCAATCCCTGGCATACCCCTCTGGCTAGCCATTCATTTTGCTGGCATTTCGGATTGCGAACTCTGTTTGCTCCGACCCTTCCCTCGCGATGTTCCACATTAATGTGCGACTTCCCCTCGGCTTTCCTTCGGACTTCGGAGACCGGGACTGTCCACCATTGATTGGATTAAATGTTATCCTGTCTGATTCCCGTTGGTCCTGGTTCCTGGATACCTTGTCCCCAACCACTACGATCCGTTGATCGAAGGTTAGGAGGACAAACCTTTTCCGCTCCACTCTTTCGGTGTTTTGGGTGTGCACACAATTGGGCAGCAATGCCTGTTTCTGTTTCGGCTTCCCTCGGACTCCGGTCTGTTGTCCGTCGAATTTCCTGAACATCATCGCTTGGCTTCTGGTCTCATTTCGGGACACCTCTGGTCCTCCGGGACACCTCCGATTTCACTCCGACATCGGGCCCTTTCGGGCATCTCTTTCTTTGAAGAGGTTGCGGATCCTCTAACAAGAATTCTTCGGCCATCCCGTCGGTTTCCATTTCGGAACTCCATCGGCCATATGTCGATTTCGCTTTCCACTCGGAAATTCCTTCACCCCGGATTCCATCGGAGTCCGGATCCTCTCTGAATTATCAACATGGTTTGGGAGCCTTTCCCCACTATCACGATTCCGCTGGCGTCCAACTTCTTCCCTCTCTATTCCTTGGAACTTTTATAAAGCTCTTCTCAGCGAGCTTTCTTACATGTGGTACGATTGTCACCTCCGACAATTTTCCTGCGGAATCCGTGGGCCTCCGACACCCACGCTCCGCCGGAACTCCGACGTGACCACATGCATCAGTGTCAACCTTTGACCTGCGGGCACTTAGCTATATCCACGCAGGGGTGGTATGCAGAGAATGTAACATGCGGTGCACCCATAGCGATTTCCCTTCCCCGGTCCTCGACGGATCGTCGTTATGGTATCCTGATCCTTCTGGTGTTTCATTTTGAGGCACTGGTTCTGTTTCAATTCGGACTTCCGGTCATTTCGACATTTCGGGTTCGGGTTCTTTTCCTTCACCTCCATCCTCCGGCCCATCTCGACATCGGAATTCCTCGGTCATTGGCATTTACATTCCACTGCCACTTTTACTTGACCTGTCCGCCACCAATGTCATGGGTGCATTCGGAGGCCGATGTTTTTCCGGCTTTCTTCCTTTCACTCTTTACGCGGGTGTAATGGCTTCACTTGAGGTAGACAATGGGACGTCTACCTTAAAGGGGGGATACTGTCACGTACCGTGACTTTCATGCCCCTTTATCGGCTCCTTCGGACTCCGACTATCTCCGACGCACAGCCTTTCCGCAATACTCTTGTTTCCATTCGTTCGTACTGCATTTGACTCATACCTATGCCTATGCTATGTTTTGACTCGTTTTATCACGGAGCCTCGGACTTCCGATGATCCCCGAGTCATACTGATTTACCTTGATTCATTATGACTCAATCCATCACGGACCCACTCGGAACTCCGAAGCTCCGGTACTTACATTATATCCCCGCTAATACTTTACTCTCCTATAAATACGAGCCATGTCCGTAGTTAAACTTCAGTTTGAATATCGACTTAGTTCCGCCCTATACTCTTCCTCTCGGACTTCCGTCCTCCTCCGAGTCTCTCTCTGAAATTGGGCACTAGGCGTAGAGAAAGGCGCAGCGTACGAGCTGAAGCCAAGCCCTTCAACTTCCAGTATACGGGTTCAGTATTCCGTTCGGACTCCGATATTCCCTCTGTATCATGACCTTTTTGTCTTGCTTATATGCACTTCATTCCTCAGGCGTATTTCGGACTTCCATCGGATTCCGATCGGGAACCGGTACTTGACAACCCCCGAGACAGTAAGATTAAATTTAAGGATTACTAATTCAAAGTGAAGGTGTCCAGTCTATGATTTACCGTATCCATAGGTAGCTATAGCTCTACAGGTGTGTGTCTGTCGGAAATGAATTGAAAGAACAAATTGTGTTTGAAAGGGCAGAATATAATCAAGTCCAGCCTCACAAAACTCGGGTTCTTTCATTCGCTCGGAGCCCGAGATGGCCGAAACTCAACACTGATCAAATAATGACACGGGAGGAGAAACTGGAACGAGATGTGGTTGGTGATCTACAAACGAAATTAAAGAACTATCAGTTAAGGATGGAGTTCATGGTGAATGAGATCTCAACAAAAGTGGGCAACGGTAATACCTTGGTACCCAGAATATTGTATTTCTTCGATGTACCTGCGATTGATCCGTATTCAACCGGGTTTAACTGTAACTTTGCTGAGGGACCGCCATTCAGCTTCTTCAGGAGTTCTAAATCTAAACTAAGTTGAAAATTGAAAACTGAGGCGAGAGTCAGACAGTTTGGCACCAGGATCAGTTCCCAGGATAACATTGTACCCAACTTGGAAGCTTGACCGTGCACAAAATTGGGTTTATGAAATTTCTACTGTTTTCTTTCCTGCGAGCACCAGAGCCGTGATAAAGTCAAACTGTGTGTCTGCTGCTGTCAACACAGGTGTTTGAGAGTAGAACCCAGTTATGATAATGATTTGAACCGAGAAAAAACCACAATTCTTTCTTGGCTGATCTTCACGCCCAATGAATTTTGAGAAATAAATTCAAGATAAGACCGAAGAATGCAACCACAAAGACCCAGCAAAGAGGAACCACTCTGAGGGTGAATGAATGGATTTTGAGGATGCAATTTCAACAGGAGTTGGGAACTTGTGTCGCTGGATAGGCAAGTTGAACCAAAAGATATTGAGGCGAGAGCGGGATACCAAAGACTGTTACATTAAAGGCCGAGCACTTCCAATTTGTCTAAATTGAAGAGGACAAGAAACATATGAGTATTGTATTGGATGAATAGATCCTTGACAACAGAAGAATTCTATCGACGTTTGAAAAGGGTCTGGAGGGTAACGGTGCCTGCCTTGCTGGAGACATCCTTGACGATTGGTTAAGGATGAGACCAATGCTGAATGAGGTCTCTCAAAAAACGTGGGCAACATGTTTCGGAGATAGTTGTTCGTGTGGAAAAGGACATTTGTAATTTCTTGCTGCCAGAAAGTTCAACAAACAAATTCGGCCAACTCGTTCGATCTGAAGTATTCGATACCGTACATCCGTTCCTGATTACAGACGACAAAGTTATAACCTATCACATCATGTCATGAAGATGTCAGCAGCTGAATCCAGCCATCCTTCTTCCGTCAATGCGCCCTCACAGATATCTCAAAACTAGTTGAAGGAACCAGTCCTGCTGCAAACACTCTCAAAAAAATCAGGTCCGGCCACAAAGCATTTGGTGCAGTCGTCAAGCCTAAGATGGCCAAAATCTGACATCCAGTGATTCATTTACCAGACAGGGAAACTGTGTACAAGCCCTAGTGAATTATTGCCACTGAAAGCAAACAAACTCTTGTCACTCATTCATTAGTACATATTGTATTCTGGCTTCTTTCTCGGGAAAGCACCCACTAATATATTTGGGAACATAAACCATTATTGCAGCAAAAGGAGCAACATGGCAGCAATATCAAATTGGCCTTCTACCTTCCGGATCTCTGTGTATCTGCGATGCCGACGTGGAGAAATATCGGAATGCGAAAAACAGGTGCACAATAAGCTGATTCAACAGTAAATCTGGTCATACCAGCGCCACCAGGCGGTCATCTGACTCATTCCAGAGCTGGCTTTGATATTTCTACTGGCTTTGAAAAGGTTTCTGAGCCCAAAGCCACAGCATAAAACCCGCAGTTGATGCAAGAGCATGATTTCAGGGAGCTCCAGGTCTGGGGACTAGGGACTGAACTGGAACTGGCTCAAGAAGCGCCCTATTAGACGACTCTTATGCATACAATCTCGATGACACGTGAATTTGTCGCGAGGCGCGTAGTGGCGTGCGGCGTGGCGCGTCTTGGGGTTTCAGTCACGTGACGGTGTGGCGACTTGGCACGAGCAACATAACGCCGTGACGCCCGGCAGGGGTCTGCCGATGAGGACCCCAACACAGATTTTTGATTCTATCACGCAAAACAGACCTTGACCCTGGTCGGCAACCGTACCACCCCAGTGGATCATGGATCAGATTAAATACATGTGAACGACTGGTTGACTTTCCATAAGGCATTTTTTATTCTCGAGCTTAACCGAGGGGTCCCAAACGTGCCGGCATACGGTTTAATCTGAGTAGTTTATTGGGGGAGCTTGCGACCCCGATCTATCAAGGGGATCCGATTTGCGTGTCACGTGAAAATCCACTGACATTTATCATGTGATAAAGTCATGAGTCGATTCCCACAATGGCGCACGAGTTCGTTTCGGCTGAAATTCGTGTAATCCCCGATAATTCAGAATAAATCAGTCAATCGGAATCCTCAAGGCAAGTATGCGGAACCCTTCAAGTACTTTCTGCTCTTTTCAGTTGTATTTTATATTTTATTACTCCAAACTCACTCTGTTTAACAGCTTTGATGCACATGGTGATTAGCCCCTATATGCTCTTTCTAATCTTGTCACTGAGTGGTTTCTTTGACCTTGACCTCACTTTTCTCAGCTCTGTTGGAATGCATGTCTTCCTTGCCCTTCTGATTCACATTCACAGATTGACTTTGAAAACGGGGATCAAACTCCACCTAATACAGCATGCTTGGAAAGCCTGTTTTTAGATGTCTGCCAGTAGCTAAACACAATAGTCCTGAGGCAAAAAAATTGCTCAGATGAGGATGCAGAAGGCTTGCAGAAGGAGATTCTCCTGGTTGAAGGGGGGAAAATCATGATTACTTGCAATGTGTAGACTTCAAAAGGTGTGTCAAGTTTATTCTACTTCTCCAATTCATTGTCATTGATTTCCTAGGCTCTGTAAATTGCTCAGGGAATTGTAAAGAAAAGAGTTAAGGAATTACTAGTATTCTTGACAAAGCAACAATTGATATTGGCAACAAGGATTTTTCCTCAGGCTTTTCATTTGTTGCAATTTCTGGAGTCAAACACTGGTATAGCTTTCCAGTTGCAAAGACCCATTACCGGATCAATGAAAATGCTGGAATATGACACTGCATGGTAGAGCTGCATTTGGCTTTGAATTGAATATTTATGGTATGGATCTTAGAGAGTATGTATTTAATGAGGATTAGCTGTAAATATTCGGAATCTCCAGTTGTGAAAAAAAAAAACTCTGTATTAGCAAGCTCTCCCTTACGTATCCGGGCACTGGAATACAAAACATATTTGCTTACCGGTTCCCATAAGGCCTAGAAATTACTCCACGAATAAAGTATTGCGCGTGAATTGATAGCACGTGCGACATAAACAACGTGTCATGTGTCTCTTCCCACCACACACTCACATGGATAACGATGTGTTCCTTCTTCATCAACAACTCAAAGAGATGGAGGACGACGCGATGGATGGTCAACAGAGGCTTGCTGGCATTGCAACAGCCATCATAGTGCTCGGAGCCATTGAGGCTCAACGACTACGCACGCGCAGAGCGACGTAAACCAAGCCGGCTGTACCTCTGCCGGGATGTAGACGCTGTTGAGACGCTGTAGTCGCCGGTGTGCGTGTTTGACTAAAGCATGCGGTTGCAGGATGCACGGCCCGGAGTGGCCGCTCACAAGTGGCGGCGTCGAAAACGTTCAAGACACGTTATTCAGCGAAAGAAAAGTCTGAAGAGGGGGTAGCGACCCCCCCTCCAGATTAAACTTGAATTCAAGTCTGGAAGAGGGTCGAAGATATTCTAACAGAGATCCGGGCCCGATGGGGTCCTGGCAGGTGTCATGTCATTGCGGTGATCCTGCGGTTTTAGACCTCAAATTATTCGAAAATACAGAAAATGCCTTATGGAAAGTCAACCACTGTCTTCACAAAAGTATATACAGTAAAGGCTTGTTACGAGACTAGGATCAGATGCCGAGAGCCATTTCGGCACTTCGAACTTTCCTCCGAGTCGTAGCATACTTCAAGTTTGGATGCACGACGTCCGTTCGACAGCCCACGAATTTCATACAGATTTTTGAGGTCATCCTAGCCCAGACGTCGGGAATTAAAGACCTCAGCGCTCAGCCGCGGAAGCAATTAATTAGTGTCTACTTCAGGTTCTCCCCTCGAGTACTGTTAGTCTCGTTGCCTTGCCTCGACCTCCTGGACTTCTGAGACGAGCAATCTCCTACCTTTCCTGGACGGCGGTACCGCGAATCTTTCGTACTTATCGCAATCATGGCTACCGAGGATATTGCCGACGGTAAGTTTTCCTCGCAGCCTTGCACCTTGCACCTTGAGGCTATGTAGTCACAATGGACCGCACCGACATTCCAGTCGCCTCCCCAAACCGCCCCTTCCTTGATTACGGTCGGCTGCTAAGATCATTTGCTGCGCAGGACAGATCGAGCCTCACTACGGCGTCGACTCGTTCGAGAAGATGAACCTCAAGCCTGAACTCTTGCGAGGTGAGCACGAGAATTCAGACCCGACGCCACCATGACGATGCGAAGGTATCTATTCTTGCGGTTTCGAGCGCCCCTCTGTTATCCAGCAGCGCGCCATCATGCCCATGATCAAAGGTGAGGAATAGCTGGCTTTCGCAAGACTACGAATACTGCTAACAACAGAAGAACAGGCCGCGATGTCATCGCCCAAGGTCAGGCTGGCACTGGCAAGACCGTCATGTCCTCCATTTCGGTTCTCCAACGAATCGACGCGAACGTCGGGCCTGGCACCCTGATTCTCGCCCCCACTCGTGAGGTTGCACAGCGGATCCAGAAGGATGTCAGCGCCATCGGAAACTTCCTGAACATCAACTGCCGCGCTTGCATTGGTGGCACCGCTGTTCGCGACGACATAAAGGCTCTGCAGGAGGGTCCACAGGTCGTCGTTGCCACGCCTGGCCGTGCACACGACATGATCCGGCGCGGCTTCCTCCAGACCGACGCCATGAAGATGGTCGTCCTCGACGAAACCGACGACATCCTTTCGGTAAGTACATAGACATGTCAAGGTATCACAGGACAGTCCCAGACTCTGATAACAGCGGGGCTTCTCGGAATACATCTACGACATCTTCCAGCTCCTTCCGCGCTCTACCCAGGTCGTTGTGCATTCGCCTACCATGCTACAGGACATCCTCGAGGTCACGACGAAGATTATGCGTGACCCCGTCCGTATCGTCGTCAAGGGGGACGAGCTAACCCTCCAGAGTACCAAGCAGCTCTATATTGCTGTTGAGGAGGAGGGGAAGCTCGACATCCTCTCGGATCTCTACAAGACTGTGACTATCCCATCTGTCATCTTCTGCAACACATGGAGAAAGGTGGACTGGCTCACCGACAAGCTCGCCGCCACCTACGACTTCGCCATCTCGGCCATTCACGATGTCATGGAACCGACCCAGCGCGACCTCCTCATGAAAGAGTTCCGCTCCGGCTCGTCGCGTGTCCTGCTTACCACGGATCTTCTCGCCCGTGGGATCGAGGTCTCCCTGGTCATCAACTACGACTTGCCTTCCAACCGCGAGAGCTACATCCACTGTGTTGGTTGCAGTGCCCGAAATTTCTGCCGCAAGGCTGTCGCGATTAGCTTTGTGACGGCGGACGATGTGCGCATGCTGCGCGAGATTGAGCAGTTCTACGGCACCCAGATTGACGAGATTACCCGCAGTGGCCTGAGCGCTCTAGTCGGCGAGATATAATTATCATAACTCTACTGTAACTGTATTACACTAGTATGTACTTTTTTAGTGTATCTCCGGGCATGGCCTCAGTATGTACATCGATTAAAGATTGGCGCAACACAAGATAGTCAGGGCTTGGACGCGAAGCCTCAATGCCGGAATCGCTTTAGGTTTTCTTTCTGAGCTAAATCTTCATAGGTAATGCCGATATATACACCGAGATGGAAGGAATTTTATTCCGGTGGCACTCGCAAGACGACAAACCGCCGCGTCAGCCCATTAAACACGCTCCCAAATATGAATGCGACGAGCGAGCAGGTGAAAATGATAACGTTGTAAGGCATGCTGAAGTCCGGCGTCGCAGGGTCGACCAGCAGCGCCGGGGTGTAGATCCGCCGCTGCTGCTGTTCGTGCCCCTCCCCCTGCTTCTGCGCCGTCCGCTGCACCGCGCCTTTATTTGTCGAGACCCACCGCCCGGCCGGGGCCGACTGGTTGCCCGAATGCGAAGGCAGGAGGACGACGACCGCACCGGGGAGCTCCCACCCGCGCTGGGCGTCTGGCGGGTGCTCCGTGTAGCGCAGGAAGGCGCGGCCCACGCCGACGTGCAGCGACACCGTGCTGCGCGCGGGGAGCGTCAAGACAGCCTCGAGCGTCGCTGCGCGCCCGTGCGGCACTTGCGCGATGTACGAGATGTCCTCCAGCAGGTCCGCTGCGCGAAAGCAGTCAGCTAACAGTAAGCGAGATAAACGAATAAAAGGAGGGACCGACCTCGCGGGACGCCGTCTACGGTCAGCTCGAGGGTGTGGAGGTACAGATATACAATCCATGGCAGTGTCTCAAGGTACACTACGCGCACGGCGGCGGAGCCTGGATTCGTGATGGATATGGCAAGCGCACCATGATCCTGGGCGGAACCGCGAAGCATGCGGCGGACAGAAAGTGGCGCTTGGGCAGAGGGAATAGTTGCTGAAAAGTTCGGTCAGCTTTGGGACGGTGTGGAAGAAAATATGCCAAACCATGTTGGAAGGGCTCAAGCCAGTGCATGCCGACATCGAGCGGGAGAGGTTCTGTGCGAATCATCAGTGACGAATGTGGGAGGGGTCAAGGGAGAAACGCACGCTCCGCGAGATCATATACTCCAAGGCCGTTGTCGTTGGACGACGGTTCCGGGCGGATGCTGTAGGGCTCTCGGTTTGGCAGTGTTACAACGACACGACTCGAAGCAGCGACGGGGCAAGCGCGGTCAATAGTGCGATCGAAGAGTGAGGCGAGGGACCAGTCTACATGTCTTTAGTATTGCATCAGTTACTCGACGAATGGAACAAACCTCGCGAAGTTCCCGCCCGGAGCGGGTCTAGGACTGATTGAAAAGTGAGTCGAACCTGCACGCCATCTTCGGGATGCCAAGAGACGTGGAGGCCCATACCGTGCCAATCTGCGTCGAACAGACGGTGCGGGTTCAGCAAGTGTGCAAGACCCGAGCGTGATTTGCACGGGAGGAGCTTAAGAAAGGGCGTGAGGTTCTCTGTACAGACATTTTCAGACGGGAGGGAGGCGTGACGGAACGCATGCGGGAGGCTCTGCGGCCAAGCGGGGAGGGCACCGACGGGTGTGAAAGCGCGCGCGGGGGAAGTGGTGCGCTGCTCGTCAAGAGAAGCGATGGAAGCGCAAAAGAGACCGGCAAGGGCATTACGGAGGTCGCGCCAGCGCGCATCAACGCTATGTCTTGCGATGGGTCCGCTGCCCTCAGCCATCCATGCCCACAATGCGGCCCCGGTGGCGACGTCTGGTTCATCTGGATATCCCCAGCGATCATAGTTCCATTTCCCAGCGTTCAGCGTGAGATGGAGTTCAGTAACGGCGTACTCGCGCAGGATCTGACCCAGCGCCAATGGGAAGAGTGTATAGTGCTGGGCTGGGTGAAGTCACTGAACAGTTCATGATACAGCTCTAGAGGACACACAGTGATCTTCAACAGACAGATTTTGTGGGTTACGTGGGGTCGCGCCGTGGAGAAGGGTGGTGAACTCGAAACGAGATACGACTCTGCCGTCAGGAAGCGCGCGGACGAGCAGCTCCTCGTTGAATGTTTCACCGGAGAATGAGTGTGAGAGACATGGTGGGAGAAGACACAAAGCCCACAGGAATTTCCGCATACAAGATGGAGAGAAGCTGAAGTGCTGGAAGCCTGAAGGAATTAACTTTTGATGATTGATCGAGTGCAGTGACCGAGAACATGTGATCTGTCACACCGCGACTCGACGCGTCCTCCTCGCCAGCATGGCTGACTTCATAGACCTCGAAATGTTCTCTGACGACTCAGAAGAAGAACAAGACAGGTTAGATACGTGAAAATAGTTGCGATGTTCCCCTTAAATCTTGCAGCAGCGTGCCGAGCACACCGAGCGCAACGGACTGCATCGAGGAGCTTGTAACATCGTTCCTCTCGCAGCTTAGCCGCCCACCAGGGAGTAAACCTCCCGAGAGTGGGAGCGAATCCGAGGACGCAACCGCCACCGCAATCGCAAAACGCACCCCGCTCGAGTTGCGCCTGGCCGACCGCCATGGGGAGGGGTGCGCTCAGACCGCTAACTGACGACGCGTACTCATGATAGTTCTCCCAGCACGCTGCGCACTATGCGCTTTCCCAAAAAACGAGCCACAGGCAGCGCACGCCCGTTTGGTGCGCCTATGGGCGGGTACATACGCGATATGGTACTCACGGACCACAGCACAACTCTTCAAGGTTATGGACTTGATACACGAGGCTATCGTGGATGGGGTACCAGCAACGAAACGGTTTGTGTTTCCTCTTTCGAATTCGCAGGCTCTTAAACGGCGGGAAAGGGACATGTATTATAAGGACGTCACGCTATTTAAAAAGCAGAACGTCGTAGACAACGTAGGCAACACTTATGCTATGGCTCTGGAATTAAATTTCGTGCGCAGCTGGTGGACGACCTCGCAGCGACGTTCGAAATTGACCGCGCCGATCTTAACGTCGTCAGACCATCTACGTCGGTTTATTTATCCGACGCTCAACATATTTCAGCGTGCGATGTCCAAGGGGCTCGTCTGCGGCTCGGGCCTAACCATCCACCTCAATTCAGGCGAGTCTGTGCACGCGACCGACACCGAGGTAGGGCCATTTTATTTTCCGCACCCAGCCACGAGGCTCATATGATATTCTAGGGTGCGCTTATTCCTGCTGGCGAGGACATCGAGACGTTCACGGTCGCTGAGGACGTTGGATGGGTCCTGATTGTCGAGAAGGATGCGCGTCCGACACAAACCGCCCCGCGCCGTATCTAACCGCCAGGGCAGGCTATCTTCCAAACCCTCTGCCGCGTCCGCATCGCATCGCACCCAGCGCTCCCTGGACGCGGACTCATCATCACTGTAAGTCCGCGTCGGGGGCGCCGGCCGATATAGCGTTGATGGGATGAGGTCGGCGCACAACAGGGAAAAGGCTACCCCGACGTCGCCACGCGCCAGCTCGTCGCGACGCTCTCCGCTTGCCTTCCACGGCGCATCCCGCTGCTGGGCCTTGTCGACGGCGATCCGTACGGTATCGATATCCTCGCGGTGTACAAGTACGGCAGCCGCGCGATGGCGCACGAGGTGGACAAGCTCGCCGCGCCGCGCGTCAAATACCTCGGGGTGCTAGCGAGTGAACTGGCTAGGTGCGCCGCAGGGCTGCCTTGCTTTGTTTGGCGCCGAGCATAATGCGATTTTGTTTCGACAGCTACGGTGTGGACCGCGACGCGCTGCTACCAATCACAAAGGCGGACGAGAAGAAGGTGTGCATGGTTCCAGAGCCAGTTTTCCACTAACATACGCCCCAGGCGCTGACGATGCTGGGCCGCCCGATACCGGCCAAGTGGAGGTGCGTGTAGCAGTTCATCTTAGTTCAACAATTCCGTCACGGTAGGGTCAGACTTGCGGTGCTTACTGTCAGACAGGAAGGAGCTCTCACACATACTGCACGCGCGACGCAAAGCGGAGATCGAGGTACTCGCGAGTGCCAGCGCGCCGGCACGGAGGGATGAGCAGATGCGCCGGGAGGCAATGCGCGACCTGGATTCGAGCCCTTCGACCAGCCAGAGCATGGGCAGCGGGCCAGGCTGGGATAGCAGCACGCCCCCCACGAGCCAAGACGTCGAGACTCCTCCGGAGTCCGCGTTGGTGCGATATCTGGTGGCCAAGATCGGAGATTACGTCGGGCGCGCAAAGGCGAGGGATGAATAACAACCAAGCCTGCAGATGAATTGGACTGGGCCACCTTGATGCGTTTGTAATACTAATACCACCACCTGTGCTGAGCAAAGAAAGTATAATTGTATTGGTAGATTAATCCATAGTTTCTTGAGCCCGTGGAGTATTGAGTTTCTGTTCCTCTTTTAGTGCTTTGAACACTTCTTCCCTCGAGTCGACTCCAACCGCCACTGGGGGCCCTCGAGGGTTGCAAAAAGCTTCCGAATTCGGTCTCGACTAGGATGAAGAAATCGACGTCCGTAGCGAACAAATATATATTCGTATTCCGCGACCAAAAATTCCTGGAGGCGGCGTGAAGCTATTCGGCACTGCTACATGCCGCCTACTACTCTCCCTCACCCCACACTGGAAATGAAATCGCCCACTTGCATTTGAAAATGAAGATGAAATAGGGGGTTTCAGAATTAAAACTTTTGTTCCAACTTTTGTCCCAGCTTCCACTCCAACTTTAACTCAACTTGACAAAAGTTGAGGTGAAATTTGAGACCTTGTTTGTGAAACACCCAGGCCAACTTTTTTCGCCCCAACTTCGGAAATCGGGTGTCGCTTATCACAAGGTGATATACATAGGCCCGAGAACCGGATTAACCGAAGTTGAGCGAAAAGTTGGAGCCAAGTTGGAGCACGAAGTTGGGCAAAAAGTTGGACGTCAAGTCAGGCCCTGGTGCCCGATTTACAGTTCAACTCCGATTTCGTGCTCCAACTTTTGTTCTAACTTTTGTAAAGTTGGGATCAAGAGGCGAGCAAGATCTGGATCTTGGAAGTTGATCTGTCCACGTGAGTGGCGCTGCCGTAAGTCGCTGCGATGGAGTAAGCGCGTTCCAAGATATATTTGCATTATTTGACGGCCCAGTATGTGCACTATTCACAAAGGTGTTAGTTTTCCATTTGAAAGTTTGCAGGTTGCCGATGAGACGCGGGGAACGGTTAGCAGCGACGCGCTCGACGCGTCGGTGCTGGCGAGTGACAGGCGGTGCGCAGCTGATGGCCGAGAAGACGCCGCTGACTCAGGGATTGCCTTATTCGGGGGGTAGGTCCCCCGTGGGAATTTATCCAATATCCAGAGATCGCACACCTCTTGGTTGGGATGCAAGTTGAAGCAAAAGTTGGACCTCATTTTCTGATTCTGAAACCCCCTAATGAAAATCAAGGAATGAAGTAATGTAAAAAATGAGAATGAGACTGAATTGAAACCGGTGAGTCCACGAACTGCCCATCATCCTTAGTCTGTAGTTTACCGCGCCACCGGTGATTGCTCGCCGACCTTATTACTAATCGTCGGAGTTTGAATTTCACCCAAGAGTTTTCGACACTCCCAATAGCTCTTTCGAGGAGTTTCCAGGGAAAGACCGTGATATAATCCATTTTGAAAAAGAACTGTCTCTTCAGAATTGTTTATCTTGCTCTGTGTTCATGAAAACTGACCTCACAGCTGTTCTGGTGTGCCGGGCCATCGAAATCCGGCATCGTTGTTTTTCACCGCTAGCACCACAATTTTGCTGGAAGACTTGTACCTTTGAGCCCGATAAATACCACTGTCTCCTCACAAAGTCGAAAAACGCGTCGCAAAAGATGTTTCAGGCACCGAGAATTTTGCTGATTGGTAATAAGTGTTGAGGTGTGAGGACTGCCTCTTTGGGAAGATGGCGTCTCACGTCCATGTTTGGTATATTTGATCGGTCTCTCTTTATATTTCTTTTACCATATTTATTATTTAGACATTGATCGTTTCCACACCGTATTTAAGGTGCGGAAGCGTGACGGCGGCCCTCAGTCTCTTACCACATCTTGGGTACGACTGAGGGTACATCTATCTCTTACTTATTCTCACACACACACGCATACTTACATACATATTACCGTACAGACTGATTGTATTGTCGACAGGTACTTATTCGAGTCTCTTACCACATCTTGGGTACAACTGAGGACTGATTGTATTGTCGACAATAAGAGGGGTGACCAATCAACTGATCAAGGTGATCAACAGACTACAAACTACCGAGGTACGAGGTTCAACCGTTTGTAGTGTCTGTCTATGAGAGACTACATCATCCTTGGCCTCAGGTTAGAATGAAACTGTGGTTGGAGGAAGAATGAAACTGAAGAATGAGAGTGCAAGTCTATACCAGATAAATAGGACTGGGACTGCCCCAGTCCTATGAAATAGGACTCAGTCCCATTTCTTCGGCTAAGATGTGAAGCAATGCTGACACTCATGTGACAAATATAGGAGTGGCAATCACTCTCGCTTGTGCACTCTCGACATTGTTACAGCTGTTTTCATATCTATGCGGAAAACATAAAAAAGTTTCAGCCGTTTGATGGTTCACATGGCCCCTAAATCTAGCATCACAACCTGAATATTGTGCCATTTACTGGTATACAAGGATATTGAGAGCAAAGTAAGTAAAGTGATGTTACATTTATTGGCCATCAACATTCCTCATATACCATTGCTGGATTGTCTCAGGGAGCCCACTGTGCCCCTCGAGCAGCATCTGACGAACCCGCCACTGGCCACCCGCATAGGGAATCTGCCACTATGTGATCGAGTGGATCCTGCACCACCCAGCGATGTAAGTTGCAAGCAATACCACAATGAGATAAACGACACTCCCTCGCCTCCGAATGAGCCAGAGCCTAAAAAGAAGAAGACAAGAGGCTTGCGCTCGGGGAAGGACCAGCAGAAGAGGAGGAGGTCGAAAGTGGTACACAAAGGGTGGACGGCAGAGCCAGTCTAAGGGAACCAGGAGGACGCAAGTGCAGCTGGGTCGAGGAACACACAGCCATTGGCAAGCAGCTCAAGGGTGCATCTCGAAGACGTGGAGGAGGGTGAGATCTCTGACTCTGCATTCTGGGAGGACAAATACAAGCAGGACAGCGCATGAACCAGTCACGCTGTCCTTAGACGCTTGTGTATGCTGTCACGTGGGGGGCTCTGTGACGGGGTAGTACACCAAGGGGACACGACGAGCGTACTAGCTAGCAATATGTGGACTTGTACATATATAATTGTAGCGTAATTACATATGCATCACTAACATAATATCATCTTTAATCTTGCTTTACACTATGATGTGCGAAGAGTGAACATACCGGGGACCACCCCCACAGCCGCCCTACTAGCCTGAGCACGTGTATAACTGCTCCACAACACCGGTGCTGCAAGAGGTCCCAGGTATGGGTCACACACCCCCTGGTTGATGGGTTACAACGATGGTGGGCACCTGAGTTCGCAGTCCCCGGCCTCAAAACCTCACGAGTGCTGCATCCATGAACTGCGCGCTCGCGAGTCCCTCTTCAGCAACATGAAGCCTACGAGACCCGAATCACAATGCCCTACAACACCAGCATCACTTCAATTCCACCACTCTCCTTTGTAAACCCGACGGTTCACGCATCACACTAATCCGGACACTTACTTATCACATGACGGACTCTCTCTTGATCTCTTACCACGATCCTCTGTCCGTACGCTCTCACATACATACGCTGGTCCCATTCTTTCTTGTTCCCGATTCTCCTCAAGTGTCTCGTGCCTTCAGAGAAGGTGCGCTTCCACTTTTTTTTGAATCACGACCAGTTGCTACCGTCGGCAAGAGACAAAGATCTCCCATCTTTGATCTCTTTTTTACCTCCGTTCTGCTTCCGTCCGCGTAGACTCGCCTGGCGAGTTCCACAATTTCACTGTACCGTTGAACCGTGCCGTTTCCCGCTCCGTTCTGCAACGTCTGGGACGACTTTGGGCTTACCCCAAACTTTTGCAGTTCACGTGACGCTCCCCAACGAATTCTTTTCCGCCTTCGAAACTGTCTCGTCTGCCCTCCGTACCGTACCCCCTCCGCACGCACAGCGTCACGAGGTCAGAGCAAGCCAACACGTCTTCCTCGCCGACCCCACTTTCCGCCCTGACCCCGCTCCCTCTGTCCCCTTACTACGGCCCCTCCGATTCTGACTCGTCTTCAGCCACCCCGTCCCCGACTCCCCAACGTAACACCGCCATGTCGACGCACACCACAGTCTACGCTGAAGTCGAGCAGCACGGATCTCGTCCTCCTGTCCTCAAGCCGGGAGACATCACTGCGCTTGTCGTCCGGGACTTCGAGAACGCCGCGCTCAACTGGTTCGCCATGAAGAACGTGCCGGATGAGCAGCAGGTCTCCCAAATCCTCGGGTCCTTCCGCGACACCCGCCACATCGCCTGGCTGCGTCCCGCCGCCGAGCGCTCGCGTGTGAAGAAGCTGTCGTTCGACGCTTTCATGGCCGAGTTTCGCGACAAATACCTCCCTGTTGATTGGCAAGCCGTAACGCGCAACGAAATTCTCAGCAGCCGGATGAAGGAAACTCAGACCTTCGATGAATGGTTCACCGAGGTGATTGGTCTCGCGTCACTGCTTGACGGTACCCCTGCCGCTCTGTCCGACACGCGCCTGCGCCACACTCTCGAGGCCGGCATGTGCGCGGACCTGGAGGTCGAATACCGTCTCGACACCACCGCCAATGCCGTCGCCCACGAGAAAATGGACGAATGGTGCCGCAGCGTCCGTCGCATCGATGAAAAGCGCATCCGCGACATCGCAAAACAGCGGCGCATCGCTGCCGAAATCAACAAAGCCGAGAAGTGCAAGGCGAACTCGGACGGTGACCGCACCTCCAAGAAGCCCTTCTCGTCTTCCTCCAAGCCCAACAACTCTGTTTCCGCTACCGCCCCATCCACCCCTGCTGCCTCGACGTCGGCTCCGAAAGGCTGCCCCAAGCTGACCGACCTCGAGCGCTCGCTGTTGAACGAACACGAAGGGTGCAACAAGTGCCGCAAGTTTTACGCTGGCCACCGCGCAGCGGACTGCCCTAAAGACTTCCCTGACCCCACCACGTACCGCACGCTGACCGCTGCGGACGCCGCTGCCGCCGCTCCAAAGAAAGTCAAGGCGAAGGCCGTCGCGGTGGTGATGGACCCCATATCGGACCGCGACGACTCAGACGACTCCGAGGATAGTGACGTGAGTGATCCCGCACCATCTACCTCGGATCACCATTTTTTCTGGGACTGTCTCGTCGACGGCCCATCCACTGCGTCCATCCCTGCCTCCGTTCGTTCCTTCGGGCTGATTGATAACGGTTCCCATCTAACTATGATTGATAGAAAACTTGCCGACTCGCTAGAACTTCCGAACATCAAACTACAGAAACCCGTCCCGATTTCTTTTGCCTTGTCTGACGAGGGTGGACCCGATGTTTACCTTACGCATTTTGTTAAGCTACGTTGCACGTCCCGCGACCAGATGTGGACTTCGAAAACCGTACGATTCCTTATAGCAGACGACCTTTGTGCACCGCTTTTACTCGGCTTACCGTGGCTAGCCGCTAATAAAATTGTAATAGACCACGAATCTCGCACTGTAATTGATAAACACTGTTCTTACGACTTGATGAATCCCCCTGAGCCACGACCCGCCCCAGCACCTAAGCTAAAATTAAGGGAGAAGTTTAAGATTACTCTCGCCGACCGCAAATCGCTCTTCAAGGAGCTCGACGCCGTCTGTGAAGCCAGGCGGAGAACAATGGAAGCCAACGGCGATTTTGAGCCTGTCAAACAAGTGGACGTCGTTGCTGCCATTCGTGAACGCGTGGAGGTCTTATCTCATTGGAAGGAGCTTGAGGACAGAGGGTCTAAACTGAAGACCGAATTCTCTTGCCTCTTTGAGCCAATGCCTCACGTAAACGATTTACCGACAGATGTCGTTTGTCAAATAAAATTAAAGGATGCTGAAAAGACTTTCCAGACGTGTTCGTACCAAAGCCCGCGGAAGTACAAAGATGCGTGGCGCATCCTCATCCAGAACCACCTGGATGCAGGCCGCATCCGTCCTTCCTCCTCTCCATTCGCTTCCCCAGCTTTCCTGATTCCGAAGGCGGATAAATCAGCCCTGCCACGCTGGGTGAATGACTTCCGCCCGCTCAACGCGAACACAGAGCACGATCGATTTCCCCTCCGCAGAGTCGACGACATTCTCGCAGACTGCGCGAAGGGAAAAATATGGTCGACCATAGACTTCACTGACAGTTTTTTCCAAACCCGTATGCACCCAGACTCCGTTCTGTTCACGGCGGTTAGCACGCCGCTGGGCCTGTACGAATGGCTGGTAATGCCACAGGGCTTACGGAACGCTCCCTCAGTACAGCAGAGACGGGTAACGGCAGCCCTTCGCCATTTCATCGGTGATTTTTGCCACGTATACCTGGATGACATTATTATCTGGTCTAAAGACCCGGATGAACACGAAAAGCACATACGGCTCGTTTTTGAAGCCTTGAAGAAGGCGTCTCTGTACTGCAACCCTAAGAAGACGAAGCTGTTCCAGTACGAAGTTGATTTCCTTGGCCACCACATCTCTCAGAGAGGGGTGGAAGCTGATACCCGCAAGGTCGAACGTATAGTCCATTGGCCGACCCCAAAATCGGCCACGAACGTCCGAGCCTTCCTAGGCCTTGTCAGGTACATCTCCGGGTTCCTGCACAACCTTGCGGATCATACAGCTGTACTGGAAAAACTCACCACAAAAGCTTGCGACAAGAAATTCCCAGAATGGTCCGACGACGCGCAGGCCGCCTTCGACGCCATTAAATCTATCGTTGTTAGCCGTGATTGCCTTACCACAATTGATCACGATGACCGTGGTATTAACAAAATTTTCGTCACCACCGATGCCAGTGATAAGCGCACCGGCGGTATACTGTCCTATGGCCCCACTTGGGAAACTGCGCGCCCAGTCGCATTTGATTCTATGACTCTGAAGAGCGCACAGCTGAATTATCCTGTACATGAAAAAGAAATGCTGGCCGTTATACGCGCCTTGCAGAAGTGGCGTGTCGACCTGCTTGGCTCCGAATTCTATGTTTATACCGACCACAAAACTCTCGAGAATTTCAACAAACAAAAAGACCTGTCCCACAGACAGGCACACTGGATGGAATTTCTCAGCCAGTACGACTGCAAAATCATCTATGTAAAAGGCGAGGATAACACGGCAGCCAATGCCTTGTCACGGACGGATTTCACCGAAACGGGCGATGCAGAGTCTGCCGCACATGAACCTTGGGACGAATGTGCAGATGACAAGGATCGACCGACTGTTGCTTCCGTTCTGATGCCAAAAAAGGATTCGCCGCTGCGGGCTGTGCAATGCTTGGCTCACACGCGCATCAAAGACTGGAACCAAAGTTCAATTGCTTCCGTCCTCACCATCGGGTCTGACGCCAAACTCCTACAACGCATTCGCGATGGCTATCAGGAGGACCCCTGGTGCAAGAAGTTGGCCTCCGTCAGTAAAGGAATGCCGGGATTGGAGTTCAGGGAACCTGAACGGCTCTGGTATGTCGCCGACAGGCTGATCATTCCTCGCGTCCCGGAGATACGCGAATCGCTGTTCCATCTCGCACACAACTCACTCGGGCATTTCGGCTTTGACAAATCGTACAAATCCTTGCGAGACTCTTACTACTGGCCCAACATGAGACGCGACCTGGAAAACACCTACATTCCCGCCTGCGCCGACTGCCAACGCAACAAGTCCCGGACTACTCGAAAGGCAGGACCCCTGCATCCACTGCCTATACCGGAGCAACGTGGCGACTCGGTGGCCATGGATTTCATTGGGCCGCTACCGCCCGATCAGGGTTACAACTATCTCGTTACCTTTACCTGCCGCTTGGGTTCTGATATCCGCCTGGTACCAACCAAAACGAACCTCACGGCGCCCGAGCTCGCCTTGCTCTTTTTCGACCACTGGTACTGTGATAATGGGCTTCCGCTGGAATTCGTCTGCGACCGCGACAAACTGTTTGTGTCGACGTTCTGGAAGGCTTTGCACAAATTGACTGGCGTCAAAATTAAAATGTCTTCCACATGGCACCCCGAGACAGACGGCGTGAGCAAACGTACCAACAAGACTGTCAACCAGGCGCTCCGATACCATGTCTCGCGGAACCAAACCGGCTGGGTACGTGCTCTGCCCCGTGTCCGTTTTGACATGATGAATACAGTGAACGCGTCGACCGGCTTCACGGGTTTTCAACTGCGAATGGGCCGCTCTCCTCGGATTATTCCTCCCCTCATTGCCACCCCACCGTCCACGGCTCTCGACGAGGAGAAGCTCGCAGCAGAAATCATCCAACGCCTGCACGACGATGTTACCGAAGCTCAGGAAAATCTGCTTACTGCGAAGATCAATCAGGCCGAGCAGTCCAACAAGACTCGCCGCCCCGAACACAACATCAAGGTCGGCGACCATGTCAAGCTTTCAACAGCGCACCGGCGCGTCGAATACCTCAAGAAGGGCGAAAAGCGTGTCGCCAAGTACATGTGTCGGTTCGACGGCCCTTATACGGTCACCGCGACTCATCCCGAGGCATCCACATACACGCTAAGCCTACCTAACCAACCCAATGTTTTCCCCGTTTTCCATTCCTCTAAATTAGAACCTTATATAGAAAACGATGATGAGCTCTTCCCCGCGCGCAAGCTCCCCGAACCTGGCCCAGTCTTGAACGACTACGGCGAGGAGGAATGGCTCATCGAGGATATTATCGACGAACGCAAACGCGGCCGCGGAAAGCAATACTTGGTCTCGTTCTCCGGCTACGGTCCCGAGCATAATCGATGGCTCCCCGGACGTGAGCTCACTGAAGCCGAAGCCCTCGACCGCTGGGAGGCACGCGAAGGAGGTGGGACGGAATAGGCGCGCATGTCTTGTTCACTTTCTTTTTGTGTCTGCCCGGTAGCTTTTCCCCACGGGGTTTTTGAGCGCACCCGTTGAGGAGTTTTTACGTATTTTCCCCCATACCCCCACCTACCTTCCTTTTCTCTCTCTGGTTGCTTGACGGGCGGGATGATTTTTCAGGGAGGGGGAGGGTGTAAACCCGACGGTTCACGCATCACACTAATCCGGACACTTACTTATCACATGACGGACTCTCTCTTGATCTCTTACCACGATCCTCTGTCCGTACGCTCTCACATACATACGCTGGTCCCATTCTTTCTTGTTCCCGATTCTCCTCAAGTGTCTCGTGCCTTCGGAGAAGGTGCGCTTCCATCCTTACCCGCTTCTTTGATTCAACTGTGTTTACTCAATTCTTGAACGAAAAATCTTGGTCCAGAGTTCTGTCAACAGTGCCAACAGATTATAGTACCTAGTGCTTTCCATCTCATCCATCATATGTCGACATCCACATAGATGGGACATGCATCTAAAGGTTGAAAATCAACTCGCTGGAAAGGGATCAGAATATTTCAATGGGCATCTGCATGATATCTTGTCTCACCAATCCAAACAGGTTGGAGATAATCGAGGAAAAGCATCAAGATTGGGTGTATGTATGACAACTGCTCCAAGAGATAGAGGTCAGCACCTTGTGAAGTATGATGGAATACACATCATACCATCCAGAAGAAGTGGCTCAGGATGTATCACTGCAAGTGGATAGCCAAGTTGATTGGCAAAATCTGGGCTGTTCGGATTCAAGCCCTTTGCAAGCGAAAAGTCTCTGATAAGCTGGTAATCTTGCTCCGACCAATACCGCTCCAGAAGATGTGTTTGGTAGAGTACTTGTGGGGGAAAAACCTCATCAAGTATCTCATTGGAAAGTGGGTCACTTCCGTCGCTTTGAAATGACCAGTAGTAAGCATCTTCTGGTGCAGGGATGACAACAGTGCAGGCCCCATCTATGATTTCTGCCCGTGGAGAGAATAAGAAGAGGTAGAGCTCATTTGTTGGGGAATCGGCCATGAATGTTCCACGAAGGGTGAAGGGTTCTGCAGGATACCACAATGTGATACTGAATGCTAGTTCGGTAACAACAACTACACAGTGGATCAGTATATGTCTTTCCTTTAGCCAGTAACTGCACTCACAGTATGCGGGATCTATCATAAGGGTCATAATCAATGCAGGGTAAGACACATTCAAATGAGGATAACATACGAAGACTTCCCCCTGACAAATGATTGGCTTGCACCAGCCAAGACTTCATCCATTCCATCTCATCGGGACCGATATATCCTATAAAATTGTAGAAATGGTGAACCTGACAGTCGCCATGATTATTCGGCTGCAAGTGGTACATCTCGTTCATGTCAATCCTCAGAGGACTTGTCAGGTAGTTGATTTTTCACAAGAATCTGTCACTTACCTGGTCCAGCCTGAGGATGTCATGACTGTTGACCCATATTTTTTTATTATTGCATTACCTTCACCATGATACTCCCAGCCCCATGGATCCAGGTTGATGTCATGAGCCAGTGGGATGTGCAAGATCTCCATTGGGAGCTCGTAAGGATTTCCCCGGTCATCCATCTCGTAGAGTGCTCCGACACGAGCAAAACCAGAATGCACTGACAAGGGCTGCAAGAAGTATCCACGACAGCCCAAAATCTCGAGCATATCATCTATGCTCAGCATGTTTATGAGTTCGGCCTCAGATGGGGAAATCATAGCACCAGCGTTTTGCTGAACCTCGGTGGTGCGAAAATGATACGAAGTCCACTTCAGCAAGTGTGATTCGGCGGGCTGGTCAACTTCGATGCATAGCTGGCCTGTGGAAACACGAAACAATTCCATGTAATTGAGATTGTCCAGGGCATATAGAGATTTGCCAGTCAACTTGCGCCAATATCGCTCAAAGTCCTGGAGATTTGCAGTTAGTATTATACTTGCCAGTGCGGCTTGCACAATGCAGCACAACATACCCGGAACTGGGTAGCCTTGGTAGGAGGGAAATCAACACATTGAGGTTATCCTGATGTACACTTTGAGAGCTTACCATGAGATGGTCAAAACAAGTCATTTTAAAATAAGACAGGCATCTTGAGCGAACTTCACTCAAAGGAAGTAGTTCTATCCAAACATTATTAGAGGTCTAATGTGTATAGTGTATATGCTTACCATCGTGATAGATTAGCGCCTTCATCAAACGAGAGTTCGTAACACCAAAAAGCTGGGGCATATGAGGCTGTCTGACCGAATCAGGACTGGGCGGTGCAGACAAACAGGCCGACATACCGCATGGCTTGACGTGCGATAGCCTTCCCCGAGAACTGAGAATCAATGGTTAGTAATGCTGACGAGACTGTTGTCCGCAAAATGAGGGTGCACCTGAGCAAAACCTTCTCCCTCGTAGGCGACGAGCGTGAAAACATTTTGACTCCCAAATATGTTCGCATGATATGTTTTCGTTCTTCCAGTCACAACACGCTCAATGCGCACGCGGCCGGATCGCTTCCTGTGCCTTATAGCACAATATTCGATGATGTCGGCCTCGCTGACAGAGCATAACAAGTTAATGTCTCCCAAGCGGATGGAGCGGAAATCTAGGGGACCAAGTGAGTGGTTTCAGAACCTTGACGTGTGGGTGACGATCTGTTCCACCTTCCAGGTCATTGTCTGCCTGGCTGTAGACAATATGATTGAAAATGCCCCCATTTATCGTGAAGTTTTTGCAGCGGTAAAACATGGGCCTGCGTGTGCCAATGAGCGGAAAGTCCGCACTCTGCAGGAGAGCGACGAGCCGATTTTCGTTGTGTCTCAAGGTCTGCTGGTACTGTATCGAGAATCTGAGCGATACGCGGAGGGCGAGGGGAATGCAAAGAGGGAAGGTGGCGGTCGGTAAATAAGACACCTGTCGCTTACGCACTGGACCAAGCCGTTTTAATGTAACCCGAGCTGGCAGGGTTGTGTGTACAGCCTCCGAAAGAAAAAGGTGAATGAAAGCTGCGGATTTAAACCTTCATGAGAACAAGGCAGACCCAGCATTCAACAGTTCTACATGGACCGATTTTTGATGCGATTTTGTCCAGTCCAATCACTGGCAGTGGCATGGATATCTGAGAATATTAATGCAGAGCGAGTTAGCCTTGGTTTACTGGGCAATCGAAGCGCTAAGTCACGCTGGCAAAGCGTGAGTCGAAGACAAAAGCTTCCTGACTGGGGCTGTTTATTCCAAAAATCCTTGAGACTCAGAGGGAAGAAGAACATAGTACTTGAAAGACTTTTATTCCGCTGATCTAATGGCAAGTCCCGATTGGGAAGCCGGCATTTACACAATGGCGTCATTGGTGTGTATAAAACGACGTGGGCGTCTGTGCGTAGCGTCTTTCGACTTCCCCTCTCAGGCTCGTGCTGTAACTGTTTGCTGGGCTGGTTTCTTGCGTTCAGCTTTTGGACGCTCACCGGAGAACATATTTTCTTGAACGAACTCCAGTGAAAATCCAGCGGAAATGGACTGGTCACAACCCGCGGTACCGGTGGAGGCCTACCCGCAGATTTAATGGATATACGCAGTCTGAAGGCGAAACGTCACCAAGGCGTCTCGGACCTGCGTATTCCTCTGTTCTCTGCGTTCATCTCTCTCAGCGTGCACGCACAGCTGCGGATTGGCGCTTCACACACCTCGACTCGGATTCCGCGTCGTCTCATTCGGACTGGGATTAGGATGAGGGAGGAGATAAAGAAATTGTCTTTGAATTCCCTCGTCCACCGACGTCTGCACTAGAGGTGTGCGCGCTGAGCTCGCGGTATGGGCATTCCCCGCAGTCCAGCGTTGTCTCGCGCGCCTCTGGCTCGGGGTACTTCGAGTGGGCCGCCTGCGACTCCAACTGGGCCTCTGTACCTTCGCCCTGGACGAAATTGTTTTCAGCCTCCGTGTTCGCGTTCCCGTTTGCGCTGCCTTCACCTCCGCCTACACCTTCTGCCACTTCCCAATCGGCCATCTCCGTCCACCTCCTCTTTACCTCCACCTCCCTCATCTCCTTTCGTCCTCGCCTTCTTCTTCCCGTTCTTCTTCATTTCCGCCTCCTCCCGCCCGTCAAGCCTTTGCAGAAGGGCAAGACGGCCCGAACGAATCTGACGACGAGTTCTACGCCGCGCATGCGCGCACGTTCGTCCCCCTCTTACCCCTTGATATCCAGCTACCGCCTTCGCTGGCCGCCTCTCTCTCGACCTCTCTACCCGCTGCGAGCACCTCGAGTGGACCTGAAACCCCGCGCGCTGCGCGAGTCCGGTATCATACCCTCGCCCGCATCTGCGCCCCAATCCTTAGCCAAAACAGCTCGTAGGTCAGTGGTGGTAGCGCAGCCGCTCCCTCTACCAGTAGGGCTCCACCTCCACCGCCTAAGGCCATCGTGTCGGAATTCACGGGCAATCTTGTCCACAAGCTCCCGCGGGAGGTCTGATAATACTGAAGCCATTCCGTTCTCTGGTGGCATCGTGGTGGCAAAAGCGCAAAAGATTAGATCCGGCTAGATAACACGCGATATTGAGCAAGTTCGGAAGTGTCAACTAAATTTGGCCTGATCCATATAATTAAAGCTCAAGCAGATCCGACGACTTACAGATAAGATAGCCTTCGAATTGGACGTTCTCTTTTTCCGCGTTATTTTGTTTTACATGCACGCGGCTTTCTGCCATTCAACCTCGCCAGAACACGTTGGGATGCCGAAGTCGACGCTTGCGGAATGCTAAGCTGCGATGCCGACATTCTCATATCGTGGCCGTCTTCGCCCGTGAAATTCGGATGTCCTACCAGGTAAATGTTAAACAGGCGCGAGTCTATCACTCCGAATGACGCAGTGTGTTGCCAAGAGATTGAGATGCCCCGGTCGGCATCATGTACTGTAAGGCTCCTCTAGAGCAACTAGAGAGCGGCCATTGCCGTTTTGGTCGGAAAACAACTAATAGTGTTTGTTTGAAACCAGATCGAACGTCAAAGGGATCGCAGAGGGTATGCACTGACCGGCAGGTATATTCCGGCGTAGTCCCGTAACTCCCGTTAAGACACAACTGGGGCACGTAGTACATACATGCGTCAATTGTATGCGACAGGTACCATCATTCTTTGACCACTTGAACGCCTGAGCGAACCATCTGCACCCCGAGCGATGTTCAGTACTACAGAATATAAAAATACCGGTTGCACAAGCGAGATGAAGAATCACAGAACCTATATGTTACAAATCTTGATTTTGGTCTCAAGTACTACCGTTTTACATATGAGGATCCTTACAGCCTCCTTCATGGAGAACAACGTGAGACGGAACATCTCCGGAAAACGGCATTTGGAGCGCACTAGTTCCCGCCTGCCAGACGGAACTAAGGGACCAAAGTTTTCATTAAATAAAACGGTGCTTGCATGGTTCAAAAATATTTGACCCACTTATGGCCTCTTGTGCTCACGTCCGCTGTATCGACTGTAATGAGGATGTCTCCTGCATGAACTGTATAGTTTCCGCTGAGAGTCGTGTCCGCTGGGTCTGCCGAGGGAAATGAAAGTTCGCCGGAGCCGGTCATAATCATGACATATCTTGCGAACAGTGATGAGAGCGAGTGAGTTGGGGAATGGCGGGGACGCACTGAGAGGCAGGAGGGTGTGCAGCCCAGCGTTTGTTAACTGGGTGAAAAGTGAGTAACTACTAGCTCCCGTGCCTCCTAAATCTGGGTATGATAAGGCGCCGACAGTCCCCGTCGCGGTGCTTTCCACGAAAGCCGGAGTCAAGGCCCAGCATCTGAGGCGTTTCTATGAGACCGATGCAGTTGGATAAAAGCGATTCTCACTCGAGGGCGGACAAGTTGTTTTTACCAACCAAGGCGGTGAGAGTTAGAAAGCTTGGGAGCCCAGGTCCATGTGCTCGAATGCTGCGCTAGCTAGAACCCAAATAACTGTAGAGCGCATTTTGGAAAGATACAGCTGAACGTTGCTAAACAGGTGTCGTAGCAAGTGGGATGGTCACAAGAGTGTGGAAGGATTCCGAGCCTTTATAAGGACCAGCAGCAGCTGAAGATATCCTAATGCGCGCTGTCCAAGCATTATTCCCGCAGGCCGCCAGGTTGTCAATCTAAATACTCAACCAATCGTTCTTCTGGCTTTGACCGGGCCGGGATATCAGTTGTTCCGGGGGACGTCAACGGCGCCACACACAATCAGACTCGTCGGCTACGATGTCCGAGTTGCGCCAGTGTGGCGCGAGTGGAAAGAGATAAATCACCAAAAGCGGAAAAAGGTTGCCTGGTATTGCAATGTACGGAATGGTACGGAATGTTTGAATTTTCAACCCCAATTGAAATGCTGTCTCATTTCCGGAATGATGGGAATGTTGGGGCAGTTGGGAACACTCGACATGAATGATTTCCGGTTTTGGTGATGTACGCCATTCTCCTAGAGGATTCATTGAGATCACCGATGCCGCCGATCTGATACTATTTTTTCTTGCCTCCTCGAACCATTGAGCGACCTCGATATGTTTCTTGTGCATCGGTTAGGCCGCACGATATTTTTCGACAAGATCTTCGCGAGATTACTGCTTTGGGCTCGATATATTTGATCCGTCGCGCAAATGGGGATATCAAACGCGTAGGCGTAGATCCCGCTCTATCCCAACGGGTGCACCGTTAGGCGACGGGCATGGTGAGAAATGACTTTCGCTCAGGAATAGACACAGCGAAATTGTGCAGCTGCGGCGGCCATTGTCTCTTCTGTCGGAATCAGGGTCCAACTCTCGGAGTCACTGGCTATTGGCTGAAGAAACGGTCGATGGCGATGGCGGTGGCAGGATGGTTCGTCCGCGTCAGCGCGCCCTTCCACCGTACGAGGGGAGATTTCGAACGCCAGCCACATACGCAAGGAGCGGCCGTCCCCTTCCAGCGATGGGTTAACCAGTGCGGAGGATTCGTCGCCCACCTCGCACCCGGCGCGGAGCCGAAAATTTGAGAGCGAGGGCGTAGTGCAGGCGACAGCTTCTGCTAGACGCAATATCGCCCGGCTCCAGCTGGTGGCTCAATGACTGACCAACTGGCTCAAGCTACAGTCCCAGCGCCAATTCTAGAGCCCGCACCATACGGTGGATATCTTATGCATGTATTGAAGCAGGCGCAGTGGCCTCCATCGGATACGTCAATGAAGCTCGACGGTGACTCGGGTTATAGGACCAGCTTAGCCAACGGAAGTCGTCCCACGAACGCAGATATTCACTCGTCCACATCACACGTATCCGGTGGTTCTGGGAATAGGAACCACGGGGGAACCAGCTTAGGGAAGCACGCAGACGATCAGGCTTCCACCCCTGGCTTCAGCAGTGATTCTGGGAGGGGAAACCACGCCGAGACCAGCTCGGCAGAAGTCGTTCCAGAAATAATCAGGTTTCTACTACCAGCCGTGCCAGTGGGTCTGGCAGCGGAAGTCGCGCCGGCTCAGGCGGGACTCGTACCAGGAATGCCGGGGTAGAAATTCAGCCTTCCAGGCTCGACAGGGGGGAGCACGCTGGCACCAGCTCAATGGCCGGCGGGAGTCGTTCTAGGGATAATCAGCCTCCCACCTCGGGCATCGTCGCTACTTCTGGCGGCGGATCGTATCGGGATCAGTTCAGTGGGTAGCTGGGGCCGTCCCACAAATGCAAATACTCAGCCTTCCACCTCACGCGCCGCCGGTGGTTCTGCAGGGGCACCAACTCAGCGTCCTCTTCTAAAATTGCAGGCAGATCACAGGTGGGCTCGGCGCAGAAGGACGTGCAAACGCACTAAACAGTCACCGTGAATGGAAGAGCAAACGTCAAGTGGGGGGAGAGAGCGAGACCGTGAAGTCAAATCGAGACTCGAGACGAGAGCGACACAAGTCAAATTATGTAGACTATATGCAGTATGTATCTGTGTAGGAATGAGGATCAGTTCTATGCATTCGACGAGTGATACAACGAAAACTTGCTGTGTGCGAGAATTTTAGCGAGACATATCGCTAGGAACGACCTGAAAGAATGTAATGGAGCACAACATACGCGTTCAACAGAGGATTGGTGGGCGATAAAATGCTGGAAATCCCGATCTCAATGTGAGGATATCTGGCTCGGTTTGCTGAGCGGCGCCAAGTGCCAGATGTATATAGGCGAGTAGTCGATTGTGAATTTCGCCAGCACATTTGCAATCCTCGAGGAAGCTCACAGCTGCGCAGGGGTTCCCCGGCCACGGAAAAAAATGGACGCAGAAATCGGCGCTTTGTAGACGACCGTTGACCAAGATAGACATATTGACGCAAGCGATTTACTAGCCGAATCGAGTCAAGGCACCCGAGGAACGATCGTTTTGCCTGAGACTTGCTGTGCATTTGTCTCAGAACTGCGCAGAGTGAGTAGGAAAAACGGCGATGAGGGTTTGAAGACAGAGGTCGAGTCAACATTCCCACGCACAGTTATGAGCGCTCGCCCACCACCAGCGAGACCTCACATCGCGCTTAACCCTTCAACATACAGTACCCGCACCGATTGGGTTGAGGACGACGCCTGGGACAGCGCCAGCGACGAAGAGGAGGCCCCAAAGGCAGAATCGTCCAGAGCCTCCTCATCGCGGGTTCCGGTGCCCACTCGTCCGACACAGCACTCGTCTTCCTCGACCCTTGCCTTTTCGTACACCCATGTATCTGCCCCGGACCCCTCCTCCTACCCCCCTCGCGAAAAGCCCCCGCAAAACGGGTGGACTATCGTCAAAACCAAGCCCGCATCGTCCCCTCCGCCTGAGGACTCCCGCGATGAACCACCAGCTGACGCCGACGTTGAGGGTGACATGATCCTCGGCGATCTTGAGCCTGACCAAATGGAACCTATGGATATCATTCCCCCAGTTCAAAAAGGCGGGTCAGCCCAGAGCATCGTCCGCCAAGACGTCAACGAAATCGTGGACGACCCTCTTGTCGCCGTTAGACACCGCGCCCGCCGTCCAGATCCGTCACCGCGGCGACTTAGCCCTCCACGCTCACCCGAGAGTGCGGAGCGCTCCGAGAAACTGATGCGCGAACGCTCTATTCGCACCAACCGCCGTCATAAGTTTGTCGAGTGTTTGTCAAGCCAGGACGTCAACATTGGTGAGGAATTCCCGCTCTATGCTTTCCGTCTCTAGATTATTTATTTTCTGCAGCCGAACTCCGCAAACTCGCATGGGCAGGCATTCCTTCCGACTTGCGTCCGATGGCCTGGCAGCTCTTGCTCGTGAGATTTTTATTTGTGCTGTTACATTTTCCTAATTTCCTGATTCCCGCAGGGATATCTCCCACTCCCTACACCCCTCCGCACGTCCACCCTCGCCCGCAAGCGGGGTGAATACCTCTCCCTCGTCCAGCTTGCCTTTGCCCGCGACCGCGAGGGCCTCGACCAACAGATCTGGCACCAGATCGAAATCGACGTTCCCCGCACACGGCCGGGCGTCCAACTCTGGATGCACGCGGCTACGCAGCGCGCGCTTGAGCGGATCCTCTACGTCTGGGCGATCCGGCACCCTGCGAGCGGCTACGTGCAGGGCATTAACGACCTCGCAACACCCTTCTTTCAGGTCTTCCTCTCCGCGTACATCGACTCGGACACGGAAGCATTCGACCCCGCAGTCCTTCCGCCGCGAGCACTCGACGCCGTCGAGGCGGATGCGTTCTGGTGCTTGAGCCGCCTGCTCGACGGCATACAGGACAACTACATCTTCGCGCAGCCGGGCATCCAGCGCAGCGTGCGGCGTATGGCCGAGCTCGTCGCACGCATCGACAAACCTCTTGCGGCGCACCTCGACGAGCAGAACGTCGAGTTTATGCAGTTTGCGTTCCGCTGGATGAACTGCCTCCTTATGCGCGAGATTAGCGTGCAGAATACGATCCGCATGTGGGACACGTATCTGGTGAGGTTTTGTTTTATTTCAATTTAATTTTGCGTGCTGACGACCCGCAGGCCGAAGGCCCCGACGCGTTCTCACAGTTCCACCTCTACGTCTGCTCTGCGTTCCTGGTGAAATGGAGCGATAAACTGCGGCAGATGGACTTTCAGGTGCGCGCTTGCGTCCGTGTGTCATATCATCCAACGTCTAACCTTATCACAGGGCATCATCATGTTCCTGCAGTCTCTCCCGACGCAGGAATGGGGCGACCACGAGATCGAGATGCTCCTCAGCGAGGCGTTCGTACTCAACTCGATATGGCACAACGCGCAGAGCCACTTCCTCGGCAAATAGGTCTGCCCGGCTCTTTCGCCCCTTATTCGCTCGAGCGCTCAAGGCGACGGGAGACTTTGTATTTATCAATCGTGTATAACGCACCGCGAGCTCGCACGCACGCAATAGCACAACAGATAATTTGTATGTATCAGACGCATAGTAGAGGTGCGAAATTTAAATCGAATCGAACGGTGTGCGAACAGGACCCAGTCGATGGAATTGAGTGTGATTCCGCCCAAGCCAACCCAAGCACGGAAAGAGGTCTGAGTGTGAGAACATTAATCTTCGGATTTGCGCGCCATCAACGGATCAGAGATATCAACCCCAATGCGGGATCTGAAGATTTGCGGACGAAATGTGCGAACGGTAGACACGGGGTGCTCAGTAGTCAACATTCACCCAGGAACGTGGTGAAATGAACTGTATTGTAAGGTTAGTGAAACTAGCATAGAGATCACCTCAAGCCTAGAGATTTTTCAGCAATTTTTCAGTGGATTTTCCTACTTCGACGAAATGCTCCCTTTCATGGACGCTAACCGGTTTTCGGGGTTTCGGAATCAACAGAGTCAATTTATTTGTGAGTCCAGAGAGCCATGCGTCCCTAGGCCGCTTTGACTTTTCTTCCATTGAGCCGCCAAAAAACTTCAACTCAAAAAACACCCTAGTACCTCTCTGGATACGATAAGTTCAAGATCACTTCAATGTGTGATATACGTTCGGCGATGATTATCCATCCAAGATTATGACCGTGCTATATAATATAATGCGCTCTCCAACTCAAAAAGACGGCGTAAAACCATATTTATACGCGGGATTTGCCCTTCGCTTTCACCACCGGTTTCTTCGCGGGCTTGGCGACTGGCTTCTTTGTGACCGGCTTGGCCACCGGTTTGGCCTAATTATGATCAATATACGGCAGTATCGGCTTTTAAATCAGCGCACCGCAGGCTTCACGACAGGCTTTGCGACAGGTTTTGCCGCAGGTTTTGCCTACAAATGAAATAAGGATATCGGAAACATCGAATTTTATACGTGAACGCACTGCAGGCTTTGCAACAGGCTTAGCCGCAGGCTTTGCGGCAGGCTTTGCGGCGGGCTTTGCGGCGGGCTTCGCTGCCGGCTTTGCGACAGGCTTCACTGCAGGTTGAGCCACGGGTTTTGCAAATGGCTTTGCGGCGGGCTTTGCAACGGGCTTTACGGCGGGCTTTGCGATCTTTCAAATCCACTATCGGTTTATGTGTCAGAGGAGAAGCAAATAGTGCTCACCGGTTTAGCGGCAGGTTTCGCAACGGGCTTTGCTGCGGGTTTTGCCACTGGTTTTGCGGCGGGCTTTACGACCTTTTTAATTGGTATCAGTCTCTGAATTTAGAAAAGCTGCCCCTAAAAGCAATTCTCACCGGCTGCGCAGCAGGTTTTGCAGCGGGCTTGGCCACCTTTCCGAAGCAGCGTCAGTTCTCATCTCGGGAGGTCATGTTCGAAATAGTATGTACCGGCTTCGCAGGGAGCACGCATTGAGATGCGGTCGCAGCCTTTTTACCGGTGACTGCGCGCACGACGAAGGTCTGGACCGTATCCCACAACCCGCGTTGGCACTTGGCGATGGTCGAGGCAGTCTCGTCGACAAATGGGTCCACAGCCCCCTTCTGTACGTCGGGAAGAAGTTTCGGGACTTGCTCTTTGGATCTACGTAGAACGGTCAAGCAAACAATATGCGCAAGGCTCTGAAGATACACACGTCTTGATCGCGGCGGTTACTGCGGCGTCGAATCGACCTTGGAATCCGGCCAGAAAGCCATTTCCAACTCCCATGGCGGTCGTCATAGCTGTGTCGACGGTCGTAGCAGCGCCTGTGCCGGGGGCGGTGGCGCCATTGGCCTTCAATAAGGTCAAGTAGCTAACAAGGCCATTCTGAAGCAATAAACATTTTCGGCTTCAGTGTATTGACTTTGGAATTCAGGACGCACCACCGCCTTTTGCTTAGTCGTGTCGAAATCCTTGCCGCCAAATGCTATGCCTTTCGCATTGTTAACTTTTCCTTCAACAAACACGGTGTTCGGTGGCGAATTTAAAGTATTGAAGAAAGTCTGGAAGCTGGCTGCGCCAGCCGCAGACAGAAAATGCGCGCAGATCCCGGGAACCTTGTCTATCTCTTTCGCAATGAACTGGAGTTCCACAATGCTGTAATATGTGAGTCAAACCCCATCAAAAAAAGCATTACAAGGCACGTACTGGTCTAGAAAGGCGACAAGATAAATCATAGGAATGGCCAGTATCGGTAGCTGAATACTCACCACACTGCAAACCGCTACCAAGATTATTCTTTACCCCACATTAGAATGAATCTACAGAGAAAACTTCTGGTACTCACTGAGATTAGGGACAGAGTACCATCGGTCGGACTTGCGGCGTTCGTGAACCTGAAAGATTGGTTGCCGCACTTGTTGCGGAGAGGCCTCGACGGCAGACGAATCCCCAAGGCGCCATTGCAGATGCAAGGTGCTTCATTGCCATCCGGACAGTTTGAAGTCGTCCGAGCCTCCAGATTAGTCAACGGCAAGGCGATGACAGATGAGAAAAGGCCGAGAAAGATGACAAGGCGAGAAAAGGCAGAGGAAATCATGAGAAGAAGCGTAAAAATAAATGGCAAGAGCAACAGAGACAAAAATGAAAGTGTCTGGCCAGAATTAGGTGGACAATGCAACAAAGAAGAGAGAAAAATAAAAGCGCCAGGCTGGAAGTTGCGGACGGCTGGAGCCTTGTTTTATAGCGGCGCAAGACAAGGCTCTTCCAACAGACTTTTTTAAAACTTTTTTTTTTGGTTGGTGTGATGCCACTAACAGTGAAACAGCGACGGAGTTTATCTCTTCTTTCACCTACCGACCCGAGTAGACCGTAACACCAAGGTAAAACCACGGCGTTCATCCCTTCTTGTAATTACTTGCCGACCCGTCATTTGGGACGGGAAGATCAAGGATTCCCGGATCAAAGTCGATTATCCAGAACTGAGATAGACTGGTTTCTTTACGCATGGAAGGTCGACTAGTTCCCAATCCAGGACACGAGCGTAAGTGAATTGCGGGGGGCGTTCTCGGACCTCCGCCCGGAGAACGGGGTTTTTCAGATGAGCTACCAGTTTTCGTCCTTCTCGGCCAGGACACGAGCGTAAGTGAATTGCAGGCGGTGTTCACTGTTCTCGGACCTCCGCCCGGAGAACGGGGTTTTGCAGATGAGTTACCGGTTTTCGTCCTGCTCGGCCATGCATCCGGGGCGGCGTCGGACCCTTTTCGATGGTACAATCGCGGCACTCATCAAGCTGGAGATGGGAAGAGAGGACTGTTTATTTGTCAGCATCCGCATCTGAACGACGGATCAGAAATATCAAACCCAAAACGGCAATTTTCCGATCTGGATCCAGAATTGCCGTGCAGAATCCTCTGAGTCTAATCTAAGTCTTGGCAAGGGCGGAGTGACGGAGTTTAATGTCAAAGGAGACGTTCCGGTAATTAAATTTCAAGTGGATATCTAGTAGGTGGCCTAGGCCAGATTTGAATGCGCTGAAGCCCGAGGGCATGCTGAGAATTTATCAAGAGGCAGTCCCTGGGGCGTAGATATTCACCAATGCACCGGATTTCTGATCCTAGCATGCCATGGGTCGTTAAGAGCGAAACGGGCAACGGCGGAGTGTTCAGCGCCCCTTATATCAGGGGGAAAAAATCCAAGATCTTGGAAGTAATTGACTTTTGAGGGCACTAATCACAGAGGAGTGATAACCGAGAGCGAGGGTTTGAACTGCTTCTGGAATTTCTGTAGATGAATGTAGTCGCATGCCACAGTAAAGGGATGGATCTGGCCGGCAGAGTCCTTCGCCATTTTGTCAGACTGCAATGAGGTCAGTGGCATTTCGTTTGGGGTTTCGATGTAATAAAATGAAGTCGGAACTCAATCTGAACTGTGAGTGAATCGGCCGTATGTATTTGTACACTCCGTCATCCCTCCAGTGGCGGCAACTCCCAATCCAGTGCTTCCGGGGGAACAATACTACTTCGTAATCCCAATTCCCCAACACTCCATCTCCAAGCAGGATTCTCCTCCGTAGCCGGGCGAGCTCGACCTCGAGCGCACTGCACAGCCATGCGGTGGAAGCGCCACCGATTTTTGACAACCCGATCTTGCTTGCGCAGGAAGGTAAGCAGGTACCCGCGCCAGTCCAGCGACTGGTCCAAGCGTAAATCGAGCTCTGGACCTGACCGGTCCCGCCACTCTTTCAAATCGGCGGGTGTGCTCGGGAGCATCCATCCATACTGCGACGCGAGGAGAAGGAAGAGACCTTGGCGATGGCGAGTAATCGCGGCGTGAAAGAAACGATTGACCTGGCAAAGAGCTAGGAGCGACTGTGTCGCTGTGATGAGAGAAGGAGCATCGAAGTTGGCCGCAGATTCTTTGAGCTCTATGGCTACATCATGAGGAGTAATCTTGACGATGACCGAGAGCACAAGATCGAGAAGCTCCGAGACGCCGAAGATTCGCATGCACTCGGCATACGAACTCAACTCTCCAGCGGCGGGTGGTGGCGAGGCTCCAATAACCGCAGGAGGGGTTAAACAAGTCGGGCGGCTTAGAATCCACGCCGTATCATCCATAGAGTCCGGGTCGTCCCAGCGATCGACGCAGTTTGACCCGTCTTCCCTGGGTGTTTGCCGCTCAACAGCATACCCAAAGGATTGGCCATTTCGTCCGTCCATATCGTAGTATTTCAGGCAGTACAACAGCCCGATGTCGTCCTCTCCATATCGCAGGTAGTCGGATCCAGGCTGATACAGAGACTCCCAGAGGAGTTTGGGGGTAATGCCAACACGGCGGCAGAGGAAAGACAAACATCCCCGATGGATTCTGAGGTACCTCCCGGGACTATGTCTTTGCCAGTCGTCGCTCCCGTCTATGAAGATATCCCCGTAGGACCCTTCCTCACTGCACACGGTCAATCTCGGGGAATATGCAGCTGGAGATTATTTACCAAGGAGGAGAAACCCAGTCACCGTTCCACTTCGGACCAACACAGACCCAGTCATTCCAAAAGGATCCATCTTCGGGAGTGATGCATACAATCTCTTCGACGGGTTTGGAAGGGACTGGATAGCCGGGAGGGTTTCCCCACTCTCCGTCTTTTGGTGGCCAGGGAGCGCCTGCGTCCGGTTCAATATAACGGAGCCAAGCTGAACGAGCATCACAAAGTGGGCCAGCACTTGGATATGGTCGACTCAGATTTGTAAAACGACTAGGATGCGGCGGCCCGCTTACCAGAATGAGCAAAAGATATCGAAGCAACCCATGTTGCAGTGATGCCTCGTCTAATACGCTCGACAATGAGGGTGTAAGCTTTCTTGGAGAACGATTGTCTTCTCAAACAAGTCTGAGTAGCGAGACTGGTGTAAACAGTCCGTATCCGAGATAGTACTAGTCACAAAATGGGCGCTCAGTAGCGTCGCGGGGTTTGCGTTGTTCAACTTGTTGCGAGGTTTCGGTGTTTGCGGCATTGGAATCGAACGGATCAAGACATGAATCTAACTTGAAGCGAGCGCCGTTGGCGCAGTTCAAAGTTGGCCGGCGCCAGGGAATGGCTTGAAACGATGGAATGGATGGGGTAACAGGCAAGCAACAGGAGTTATCCGCGAAGTTGTGAGCTGAGTCTACGCGACTCAGAGCAGATTAGATTTCGGAATGTGTTGTCCTTTGTAATAATACATACCTCCCTCGACGCGTCCTCGCGCTCTACTCTCGCAACCCGGAATTTCTGAGCTCTACCCGTCCGTCCCTTTTTTCCCCGAGTTTTTCCCGCCCGGCAGCGCGCTGTAGCTACTGGTTGAACGGTTCTGGGACCTGCTCCTCTCCTGCCTCAATCCCCCGACTCACCTCAGCGGTTGTCAGACCGCGTTTCCTCCTTATCCTACTGCCCCGTCTTTCATACCTCGCACGAGAGAAATCTTGATTCCGCCTTACTGATATGCGAGCATATGCGCTGTACATACACCAGAACTTGTATGGGACGATGAGAAAACAGTCGTTCTGAAAAACTCGTACAGACCCATTTGTGCGCCCACCTTCCTCGGCGGTACATATTAGAATTATGCAGAGCAATATACAAGCACAAAACCAAAATCAAGAGAGCAGAGCGCTCGCGCCCAATGCATCTAGTCTCGATCTGCGCTGCCTCAACTCGGCTTAATCTGCGCAATCTCTTTATCCATGGCCGCGTGAAACTCCTTCGCCGCGTCCTCCGACCGGAACCGCAGGCTGTACGTCTGCGACTCGCCCGCGGCGTCGTGCCCCACAAACGTCAGCGACTTCTTCGACTGCGATGCTTTGAGGCCGGAGTAGAGTGCAAAATTCTGTAGGAAGATATGTTAGCTGGAACACACGGCAACGAAAGGCTTGCATACAATTTGTATCTTCCCCGTAGTATTCCGCAGGAGAAGCCGCCGCGCCGGCGTCTCTTTGTGTTTTTTCACGCGCGCGAAACCCGTCCCGATATCAAGCCACCCGCTTTCGCTCTCCGACTCCTTGCGCAACCGATACGCTTTCACCTTCGCCTGCTGCACCGTCTCCTCGTCCTCCTCGCCTTCCCCCTCCGCGTCCAGCCCCGTCGGCGTGTCGTCCCCAAACAGCAGCCCCGACGATGTGCCCGCGCTCCCTTCGTCCGTTGTGCTCGCCTTCTCCGTCTCCTGGCTGCCCCCCGCCTCCCCACCCGCGCCGTCGTCCCCATCTCCCTCCTCAGCTTTCTTCGTCTCGTCCGCACCCTCCTTCGCCTTCGGGGTCGGGGACGCGAACGAGAACCCAACAGGATTCCCGATGCTCCCCCCGCCCCCACCGAACCCGGAGCTCGACGGCGAGCCAAAGGCGCTCCCGCCCCCGCTCCCGCCAAACAGCGACGTCGCAGCCGGCTTGCTGCCGAAGGGCGACGGTGAGCCAAACGGCGACCCAAACGGGGACGCGCTCGTGCTCGTCCCGGGGCCGCCAAAGAGCGACGTCGACGGCGCGGAGCCGAAAACGGACGAGGAGGGGGTGGTGGTGGTGGTGGAGGGCGCGAATACGGAGGAGGGTTTGGGGAGCGTGGATGCAGATGCGGACGTGGATGTGGACGCGGAGGTCGGGAGGGTGAATGGGTTCAAGGGCGGGTTTACGGGCGGCGCGTCAGCCGCGCCGTTAGTTTTTGGAGTTGGGGTTGACGGCGCTGCGGGCTTGCCGAATCCGCCGAATCCGGTGAACGCGGCGGGGGGAGCGGGCATTTTGAGTGGGCCTGCTGCCGCGGGGGCGGAGAAGGGCTGCGGTGCGGAGGAGGGTGTGCCGAAGGGAGACGGGGATGGTGCGGAGGAACGCGCGGGCAGGTCGGATTTGGCGCGGTCGTCGTATTCCTTCTGCATGTCGACGCGCAGGCTGCTGTAGCGAGTGAGCAGGCTTGCGATGTCCACGAACGGGTCTTTCTCGATCGCGCTTGTCATGGCAGCAAGGATAGACACGTTGAGGCCACGGAGGGAACTGTAATATTTTAATGCGGCTTCGTCAGCGGCATCATCATCGGTTGAGGACGATGGCGCGGGTTGTTGGGGTGGTGGCGGTGGGGCAGCACTGGCTGCAGGTTTGGAAGAGGCACCACCAAGGAACGAGGACAAGGTTTTGGCAGCATTAGAAGCCGTTGGCGCGACCGGAGGAGCACCCGAGCTAAAGAACGTAGAAGGCGTTGGTGTCCCAGGGGCGGAGCCAAAAACACTGGACGTCGACTTGGCTGGAGGGAAGCTTGGGGACGAGGATGGGGGTACGAACGAGAAACCAGTGCCGCTGCTGCCCGGGGTGCCAAATCCGCTAAATGTGCTGAATTTGGTGAGTGGAGGCGTACCAGGAGTCTAAAGCGAAATTTTGTTCATCCCGAATATGAGCAAGCATGGAATAACGCACCTCGTCGCCGTTCGTTGTTGAAGATTCTGTAAATGACGAAGAGCCTCCAATGCGTCGAGGCATTCCCTTTATCCTATTTACGCGTCAGTCGAGGCTCCCTGCTCCAAATTTGCGCGCGAACTTTCTGGTGGCGAGGATAGCATCGTCGGCCTTGCGGAAGACAGAGTCGCCGTCGACTTCCTGCAGAAAATTAAATACTTGTGCGCCAGGAATGGAAATCGCAATACCTCGATTTCTGGTTCGTCCGAGTCCTTTGTAATTTGCCTCTCTGCACCGCGCTTCATCGAGTCTTGAACGGTTCAAGAACCGAGTTTTCCACGTGCCGAAACCAAATACGAGCAAACTGCCTTTTCTCTTGTGGCGAACAATGGAGTGGTCTACGGGGCAGGCGGACTCGGCTGGCCACGGCGAAGGTTACTCATTCGAGATTATTGCGATGCTATAGGATATATTAGGGGGTTTCAGAATTAGATTTTCGAGCCCAACTTTTGGTCCAACTTTCGTTCCAACTTTGTCCCAACTTCTTAAAAGTTGGAGCAAAAGTTGGGGCTTTGTTTGTGAAACACCTTGTTATATTTCTGTTCAACTTTCGCAACTTTCTATGTACCCGGGCCGACATTCACACCATGGAATCAGGTAATCCCGAGTGAGAAAATGCACTTTTCGTCTCGTCCCGCCATGTCTGGCCCAAAAGTCAACATCAGAGGATCGATCGTCACCGTTATCATTGTCGATGACTTTGACCACCTCACCAGCGGCCTTTTTACCTTTTGCTCGGGTTTTTGAGGGTGCAGCCTTGGGCTTCGGTGCAGCTTCGGATAGGGCCATAGGATCAGAGAACAATACATAAAATGAATGCAGAGGACAGTCGCAAGTCTTGCCCACTAAGAAAATATAGTATCTACTTATCTACTTATACAAATGATAGCAGTCGTTAGCGAGCCAATCAGGTTATCCAGACAAACGTCAAAGACAAACGTCAATCAAGGCTTGGCCGTGACGTACGGGCACGGGCTGCTAAGGAGATTGCCGCTTTTGCGTGTCATTCTCTCCCTCTCCCGCTTCGTCGACGCCAACGCGTCTTTACTCTGGGACACCTGTTTCTCACAGCTAGACATCCCAGACATCCCAGACATCCCAGACATTACTCTTACATTCCGAAATCTTCGACTGCTCGGACAGCCACTCAGACAACCGCTTTGACATTCCCCCGCGACATCCACGACGACATCTACAGGACATAGTTAATTCGCTGTTCTTTTGCAGTAAGTACCTTAGAATGTAGTTCAGCTAATGAAATTGTCTTTCACTATTCTGTGTGCATACCTGTGAGGCTCCTGAGAGGATGGCTCGGTCTCTTCCGCAAATCCGTTGTTTTTCTGCCCACAGGGTTTTTCATGCCATCTACAACAACTTTTTGGCTCTGGCTCTGCATTCTAGGACTGCTACAACTCCTCATGTACGTTCATTCCAGTGGCTCCAAGCACAGAACTCATTCGTCAATTATAGGCAGACTCCTCCACCTACAGCGTCTTCTTCATCGCTTACACATCGTCGTACCACTGGAATCCGACATGCACGCGACAGTATGATGCAATCCCCATCCCAAAGTCCCCGGCGGCGACGTTTGGAACACGCAGGCATACCTAGCCCGCTGCGGGATGCCAGCAATTGTCTACATTACCCGCCGGCGGAAAACCCGAATGCGTCTTCGGAGCAGGAACACGCTGAATTGAGGGAACTTCAACGTGAACGGCATGCTGCATTACAGGAGACCCCGAGTCGCCGTCGCCGACGAATTCCTGGGCAAACAGAAAATAGGGTGCCCTCGCCAACACCAGGTCCTTCCCAAGCTCGGCAGCAACAGGTATGGGGCTCTCCCAATTATTTTTATGGTCCCTGACGGATTGCAGAGACCTTTGGGGCTGGGTACACCACCTGACTCGCAGGGTTCTGCTCCTCCGAATCCTCGGTCTGCCGCTCAACGGCTTCGACGCGAACGCGAGGCAGCAGCGAAAGCGGCAAGAAATCCAGCTTTTATGGCACCTAACGGATTGCAGAGACCTTTGGGGCTGGGTACACCGCCTGACTCACAGGGCTCTGCTCCTCCAAATCCTCGGTCTGTTGCTCAACGTCTTCGACGCGAACGCGAGGCAGCAGCAAAAGCGGCTGAAAATCCAGTCGTACCTCGACCTCTGCGTACACCTCCAAACCCACAGTGTTCTATTGCGCAGCGGGCACGACGTCAGCAAGAGCGGGAACCCCGGGCCATCGCCCGGCTGCCTACTCGCCCTGCAACTGAGGAAGGAAGAGTACGAGCTCTACCTCGGCGGCGAGAGCAGCAACGACAGCAGCCACCACCAGGCAAGTGAATCACACATGCAATGTCTCGGAATACATGCTAACATTCCCCTTCACAGCACGAGAGGTGCCCGTTGCACGGCGCCCATATGTAGAGCCTGAAAAACGGCATGATCTTGGTCCGATGAATGTCAAGTGCGGGCACTGCAGTGCTCTCCATTGGCTTGCAGAGAAGATCGCCAAGTCGTCCGACATCTCCCCTCAGTTCGGGATGTGCTGTAATCACGGGAAGGTCAAGTTACCGGAACTGAACCCGCCGCCGGAAGCTTTGCAGCGGCTCCTTCTTGACGACGGTGCACAGGGCAAAGAGTTCCGTAACAACATGTGGCAGTATAACATAGCTCTGTCGTTCACATCCCTCGGCGTCACAGAGGACGAATCGGTGAATAGTGGTCGTGGTCCACCAATATTCAAGATCCAAGGTGAACTATGCCATCGGGCCGGTGCCCTCATTCCCACTCCCGGCCGCACTCCATTGTATGCCCAGCTATATATCTACGAGCCGCATGCCGCCTTGGACTTCCGTATGCGAAACAACACCAATCTTCGACGAGATACGATGGAGGTTCTGCAGGCTGTCATAACTTCAAACCATCAGTACGCCGACATTTTTATGCATGCCCATGAAGTTCTCAGTCAGCATCCGGAAACGGAAGAGGCTGAAGTCAGACTCCGCGTTGCTCCGGGAGCTCACAGGCGGCGCGGAAACCTCCCTACTGCCGACGAAGTGGCTGTTATCTTGCCAGGAGACCAGTCGCAGATGCAGCCACGGGATATCATTCTCCGGAAGCGTGATGGCCCTCTTCTGCGCATCAGCAACCTTCACCCCGCCTATACGCCTCTCTACTATGTCCTCCTGTTTCCTCATGGGGAGAACGGCTGGCATCCGGATCTGAAGCAGAATGACCCGGATAAGGACCACCCCAAACGGATATCACAGACCAGATACGTGGCGTACAGGATACAGGTTCGGGAGGATGAGTTCTCGACTATCTTGCGTGGAACCCGTCTATTCCAGCGCTATCTGGTGGACATGTGGGCTTCTGAGGATCAGAATCGACTCCAATACTATCGCATGAACCAGGGCAACATGCGAGCGTCCCTATACAGTGGTCTCGAAGATGCGCTTCATGCGGGAGACGGCGAGATGGATCTCAATGAGCTTGGGCAGCGCACGGTGCTCCCTTCGAGCTACATTGGCGGACCACGTCACATGGGTCAACGGTTCCAGGATTCAATGGCTATTGCGCGGTATTACAGGAAAGTCGACATCTTCCTAACGTGCACAACCAATCCTAAATGGCCGGAGATTACTCGGGAACTGCTTCCGGGACAGGCGCCCCATGATCGTCCGGAGCTGGTGTCGCGTGTCTTTCAGCTGAAAAAGGAGGCGATAATCGAGGACATCTACAAACACGGAATTTTTGGGTGTGCAGTTGCGTATGTTTACGCAATTGAATTCCAGAAGCGGGGACTGCCCCACATTCATCTCCTCATTTTTCTGGAGGGGGGACAGAAGCTGCTGACACCGGAGGATATTGATTCTGCCATTTGGGCACGGTGGCCGGATCCCGACACCCAGCCAATGCTCTTTCAGACAATCAAGACTTGCATGGTCCATGGGCCGTGCGGCGCTGCAAATCCGAGAGCACCTTGCATGGAGAATGGCAAGTGCACCAAACGCTTCCCTAAGCCCTTTCAGGATCGCACCAGCATGGACGACCACGGCTACCCAAACTACATGCGTCCGAATGATGGTCGTGCATACGATGTCGGAGGATACATGGTCGACAATTCCTGGATTGTTCCATACAGCCCTTATCTCTCGGCCAAGTACGACTGCCATATCAATGTGGAATGTGCTGTTTCTCTCGGGGCATTCAAGTACGCATTCAAATATATCCACAAGGGTGGGGATTTGGCCGGCATTGAAGTCAATCGGAGGGACGAAATCAAGAGGTGGATTGAGGGGCGATACATCTCAGCTTCCGAGGCTGCTTGGCGGATATTTCACTTCGACACGCACGACCAGGTGCCGAATGTTGTTCGCCTCCAGGTAAGCAGATATCACAGATGCTTCTCAATGGTTCTGAATTAAATACTGTTTTAGATACATCTACCCGGGCAGCATTTGGTCACTTTCAATCCGAACGAGGATCCTCAGGAGGTTCTTCAGCGTGCAGCTGGAGAACGTACCTGCTTGACTGCATTTTTTGAAGCCAATGCGGACACCGGTGCGCTGGGTCGTGAGGCCAGGAAATACACATACCAGGAGTTTCCGCAGCATTTCACATGGAAGAGCGGGAAGGACGAGAAGAAATGGGTCGTTCGCCAGAAGGGCTTTGCTCTTGGCAGGATGTATTTTGTTCCGCCCAACGCTGGAGAAAGATTCTATCTGCGTACGCTGCTCACCGTCGTCAAAGGTCCCAAATCTTTCAAAGACCTTCGGACCTACAACGGTATTGTTCACAACAACTTCCTCGATGCATGCATCGCCCGCGGACTCTTAGAAGATGACGGCGAGTGGCGACAGTGTCTTCAAGAGGCTGCGGAGATGCAGACCGGGAGCCGGCTTCGACAGCTCTTTGCAACATTGCTCCTTTTTTGCGAGCCAACACGACCCGGTGCTTTGTGGCAGGAGTTTCGCGCCAATATCTGTGATGACCTCCGCCGGCGTCTTGAGATCATGGGGAGGCGTCCCACAGAAGATGATGCTTTCGACTATGGCCTTTTTCTGCTCAACAAGATACTCAACGAGCAGAGTCGAAGCCTGTCAGATTTCCCCTCCATGCCGATGTTCCAAATTGACTGGGATGCACATGTTGACAACCCGCTGATTGCTGAGCAGTTGGACTACGACAAGGTTGAGGAGAGGGCGAGGGCTGAGCACAATATGGCTTTGTTGAATGAAGAGCAGCGCGATGCGTTCGACAAAATCATGGCGTCGGTGAACGACAGCCTGGGAAAGATCTTCTTTCTCAACGGTCCAGGCGGAACAGGGAAGACATTTGTTTACAAGACCGCTTGCCACCGAGCGCGGAGTCAGGGCATTATTGTCCTTTGCAGCGCCTCTTCGGGAATTGCAGCTCTCCTGATGCCCGGTGGTCGCACCTCACACTCTACCTTCAAAATTCCTGTTGACGGGCTCAATGATTGGTCGTACTGCAGTATTCCGAAGAACAGTCAGCGGGCAGATCTGCTGCGCAAAACACGGCTGATTTTCTGGGATGAGGTGGGAATGCAGGATAGACTGGCAGTCGAGGCAGTAGACCGAACCCTCCGTGACCTCCTCAATGATCAACGTCCTTTTGGCGGGATCACTGTGGTCTTCGGTGGCGACTTTCAGCAAATCCTCCCAGTTGTCCCAAAAGGGTCTCGCGAGCAGATTGTTAATGCGTCCATCCAACGTTCCCCGATTTGGGAGCATGTCGAACTGCTGATTCTGAAACGGAATATGCGCTTGGAGTCCGAGGGTCAGTCCGAGAGGGAGTTTGCATTGTGGCTGTTGGATGTCGGACACGGCCGGCACCTCGATGATGATGGCTGCATCAAGCTGCGACCCCAGATGCAGGTTGACAGCCCGCATAATCTCATGGACTTCGTGTACCCGGGAATATCCAATGATCCACCGCCGCCGCCAGAATACTTCCTGAACCGCATGATACTGGCACCTCGCAATGCAGACGTCTCAGAGATCAACGAAGATGTGTTGGGACGCATGGCAGGCGAGCGGCGCACTTACTTCAGTGCTGACAAGATGGTGCAAGAGGTCGGAGCAGATGGCCAGCTTGACGGAGATGAACCGCCTGTCCCTGTGGAATTCCTTCGCTCAATCAATAACGCCTCTTTGCCACCTGGAGAGCTTGCTCTGAAGGTCGGATGCCCACTCATTCTTCTACGAAACTTGGCCCCGGCCCGCGGACTTTGCAACGGAACTCGGATGATCCTTCTTCGAATGTCGGATCGAGTCTTAGAAGTTCGACTGATTGGCGGGGACCACAACGGCGAGACGGCTCTCATTCCTCGCATTACCTTGACCCCGACCAACTCAACTGAGTTTTCGTTCCGATTTAGTCGGCGCCAATTTCCTGTCCGCTTGGCTTTTGGTTTGACCATCAACAAGGCTCAAGGACAATCTGTGAAGTTCATTGGTCTCGACCTCCGTGTTCCCGTTTTCTCTCATGGACAACTTTATGTCGCTCTGTCCAGAGCAACTTCCGAGCTTCGTATTAAAGTCCTTCTTGCAGATAATCCTCTTACATCGTCGACAAAAAATGTAGTGTATCCAGAAGTGCTAATTGACTAGATATTGAATTGGACACAAGGAAATCACAACATTGTACACCAATTTTCCTGGCACCAGTCTCAAACAAATATTCTGGCTCCCGCAATTCTTGATGCAATTCGGATTGCTCCGTGTTCCGTTTATAAAATCCCGCCAAACACAAAAAAAAATCATCCTTTTTGTTTTACTGCCATGCCGTCTGGAGTTTCGCTCACTGGAATGGCTTACATGACCAACCCGTACCGTCAAGGAGGCTCTAAGACCTGGCAGTTCGATGCCACCTTCTTTTTAAGCCGCAAAACGGAGGAGGCTGACGGGAAGGAGATTACCGAGGCCACGTCTGCGCGTCTCCGCTACTTCAATGCAAATGATCTAGCATTTGGTCCAGTCGGCCTATATGTCGTCCATGCATGGGTGAGCAAGTTGCAACTATTTATATGTGGTGAAGCTAACACTGGCCTTAGGTTGGGCAGACCGACCCCGGTTACAGCTTGGGCGATGCTGATACATCTGAGTACGACTTTGTCGGTGACATCCAATGGGTGAGAACTTTACCTGTGTTCGGCAGTTCTCTTTTAATGGAATATAGCTCATGCCTCTTCACGAAAACATCATCGTCGAGGATGGGGATGGAGACACGGACATAGCAAGCTCAGACAACGGAGAACCCAAGGCCAAAGAGTCCCAGGGGATGATGCCCCGCATGCCAAAGGTCGACACCGAATACCGGGCCTACATTAATTTCTGTGGTCTTCCCTTCAACAACAACAAGAAGGCCGGAAAGTTCGACATCGATTGCGAGCAATATACCCAAATTGCCAAAGGTGGACCCACCACAGTGTTCCCTATGTCGTGCTGGATTGTCGACTCCCCACGCTGGAAAACCGACGCCAAACCTGTGCCCTTTGGCAATAGGTTCATCTCGGCCTCTGGATTTCTGGTCGGAGTTGAGGATCGTACGGTTTCGGGTTCTGCGCACAAACGGCGGTTCATCATTGATGTTGACAATGTTATTTATCTTGGTGCGCCTCCAACGACCGCCCCGGCTACCCCAGGTGAGTAAATTTCGCGATGTCAACTATAGACAGCGGAGCTCATAGTGTCCCTCAGTTTCGTCTTCGTCGGCTGGCCAAAGGAAGCGACCGCAGCAGGACTTTGACGGAACCCCCGACTGGGTGAAGCGTCACAAAAATAAATCGAGTGGGCCGTCTTTCTCGCGAGCATAATCTTTTACTTTCAATTTTCAAACTACACTCTTTCCAAAACAAAAGATGCCTAGAATCTCATTTCATTACTTTTCCGTTTACCTTACCTCAGTTATGGCCTCATACTCCTATAGCTTCACTAATTTTGACAACTTGAATACCAGTCGCACTTTCCAACTTGGCTTTCGAATTGGTGTGATCGACCCTGGGTGTGACAAATCCAAGACAGACTGTATATTTTTGAGTCTCAGATGAGTCGCACTCCGCCCTTGATGTAGTGTAGATAGGACATCTTTATTCAATGACTCTGGTGCCCAGTATTTTTGTACTAATTCCTTAAAGTAGCCCTCTGCCTGGGTGGTGTTAAGCCAGAGCGTCGAACGGCGTAAACGGTATGTGACATTGTGTGACTGTCTAGATTTCGGCCGAAAACCATTTAAATTTTATGCCGACACCGTTGCGAAGCACGGGTTCATGCTAGTTATTACATAACATGAGGCGGATCCAAGTAAAAGCTCCGGCGACGGTCGACCAGAACAGTGAGCCGAAGTTGGAACACGAAGTTGGAGGAGAAAGTTGGAGCTGAAAAGTTGGATGTCAAGTCGGGCTCTTGTGCTCAACTTGACGTCCAACTCCAACTTTTGGCTCCAACTTTTGTTCCAACTTTCATAAAGTTGGAATAAAAGTTGGAGCAAAAGTTGGGCTCGAAAATGTAATTCTGAAACCCCCTATTGCGCCCTCCACACCAGAACCATATTTATCCGAGAGATTTGCCCTTTGCTTTCACCACCGGGATAAACCATGGTGGGCAACCTGGTACTACATATCGTCCCTACTTCGAAGTGTCGGAGCGCACCTTCAGAACTTCAGCAAAAAGTCCAAGGTAAGTGTACTACTAGAAAATTGTGAATGTGTGTCTTCCAGTGATACTCTGCCAAATTGGACCTCCTCGCTGCGGATGCCAAAATCGAGTCACCTTGAAGTACGGATCGTCTTCTGCGGTGGCGATGGTGTGCTCCGCACGCCACTGATCCATATTCATATACAGGAAGTCGTCCGACATGGTGCGCCATGGATATTGTTTCTCGGTGAGCTTGCTGACTTGTATACTCTGCGTTACCGGTGCAGTGGAGCTAATAGATTCTGGGACGTGTTCCGGGACATTCGAGCAAGAGTACTGGCGCGGGTTGGTCGCCTCAGAAAGATAACACGACGGAAGTCATGATTGATCCTACGCCTTGAATTCAACAGTGCTTTGCCACGGCTAGAACTGGAAACGAATAAATTAGTCAACAACGAAGCCCAGTGGTATACCATAGTAAGGGGCGGTTGCGTAGATGAAGATGCTTGGAATATTCAGATAGGTCGGCCTCAAGCTGATCCAAGTCGGCGTCACTCCAGCCGTAAGCCCTCTTCAGAACCTTCGCAAACCCCCTCAACATAATCGGGAAAATCACTCCGCTTGCTAAGATAGAGGCCTCAGTGAGAATAATAATCCGCGGGCGAACGAAACGCACGCTTGTTGAAAGTGACGGACTGCAGGTATATTTTCAGGCACCAAGTTAACGGGCGGAGAATTCGCGCTCACCACATCCTTTGGGTCCGGAGGATCGAATCGAACACTGCTGCATGGGGTGCGAGGATCATACTCAAACTTGAAGCCCATTTCACGCATGAGCTGTAGAGAGATCAATTGACCCAGTATGCGGTGTGTCGCAGGATTCTACCTTGAGAAAGTCGCCCCATGTCATAGGTGATAGGTTCTGTCTCTCTGCGGAGGCGGTTCTCAACAGCTTGCACATCAACTCCTTCGATTCCATCGTGAGGTTTGCAAAGATTTGAGAGCTTGGCCCGTGGGTGCGCCTCTCCGGGGCCGCAGAAATCTTCGCCATGAGAGAGCGCCTGTTGTCGGTGTCGGGGACGGCTGCCAACGAGGTCTCCGGGCGAGATTTTATGCGGGCTTTGGCGGCAAGTAACCTCTCGGCGGTGAGGTACGATGGCGTCGGGAAAGAAGTTGTCTGCTGGGCCACCAAATTGGATACAGGCCGGGGCGACCTGACTGGGGCGGCCGGTGTATTGCTTTCCCATTGCATCCCCGCCAACACAAGAAGAAAGTTGGCATCTATCCCGCACTTCCTCCTTAGTCTCTTCGCAAACACTCTCAACATTAGTGGGTCGATAGCCGAGTCGGAATGGGCTGAAATACAACGAATTCTCAGCAACGACAACAACGATACGATGCAGCTTACGCTTGTGGAAAGTGATAAACTGCGAATGGTCAGTCAGTTTTACAGTTGAGAAAATTGAAGCTTACTCCGGGGCTGACATATGGATACGGAGGATAGAATCTAATAGCAGATGCGGCTTGATTTACGGCTAGGAAGCCCTGTGTACGCATGAGCTGAATGCAAATGACGTTAATTTTTTAATTGGACGACAAAGGAGTCTGAAGACCAGCTGAGTTTACCTCAACAAAGGTGTCCCATTGCATGGCCTGTGGCATGTTTCTTGCCTCCTCTTGAACAAAAATATGCTAAACCGATGAGTGAATGCTGAGTTCTGAGTGAATAGGAGAAGTTTGCCATGATGTGCCGGCATTCTCCACTATCTAATCTCTAAGATAATCTACGCTGCTTGGTCCAGCCCGATCACGCAAATTGTACTTCCTCGATGGCGGCGGCGCGTCAAGCACAACGGCGGGGAACGACACCCGTTCTTCACAATCCCCAAGCTAGACCCGTGTTAAATGTGGAGGAATGGGAAGCAAAGGCTCCTTTAACAGATCGTGAAATAACGAGCGTCGGAATCCTCAAGACCGCAAGTGAGAAGGTACCATTACCGTACAAGGTGTGTACCTTTCGTATCCTTTTCACAATAATTTAGTTTCGAGCTGTATACCCCAGTTCAATGACGACGAACCAGGATCCTCGTCTCGACCTTCTACTCCGATTGGACGTGGCGCCGCAAGCAGACTGGATCCCGGGCGGTTGGGACCCGGCTCGCGACCCAGCTCCCCAATGCCGCCAGGATCCGCACGGGTGGTTACGCACGCGCTGCATCCGAAACAACCCGTGCAGACACCCCAGCAATTTTATGACTGGTTTGCGCTAATAGACCGGTCTGTCGCGCACAGTCAAGAGGCGCACTTCCGTGCCCACGTTGCCAGCGTCTCAGAACATCTCGACACGTGTGATAGGCTCGTCGAGCGGATTGACGAGGTGGATGCCGAGGTGGACGGAATGCTCGAGGGATGGCGTGGCGTCGAGGAGGGCGGCAAGAGTTTGAAGGACGCTTGCGAGAGGTTATTGGAAGAACGGGTATGCGTTCTTTTCTGGCTGTAAATTGGTTTCTAATAAATTTAGGATCGGTTACTGGAAATGACGGACGAAATTGGCACTCGTCTAGAATACTTCCAGGAGCTGGAGCAGGCTACTCGCATGCTGAACCATCCCGGAGAATCACTCGTTCTTCAGACCGACTTTTTATATATGGTCGAACGCGTGGATATATGCATAGATTATTTGAAGGCCCACGTACGTCTTGGTGACTTGAAGCTGAAGCTCAGTTCGTTGATGTCTCGTAGCGTCATTTCCGTGAAGCCGAGGTCTATCTGCTGCGTTTCCAACAATGCATGACCCGCGCAATGACTCTTATTCGGATGTACTTTGTGGGCTCCTTGAAAGCACTTTCTGCAGACGTTTCGAAGCGAATGTCGGAAAAGGTGGCATTGTTATTCTCCAGCTTCTTCATACATATTGACCACCATCTAGGACGTGTCCACCACGGCGCAAATGCACCTTCTCTACACGCGATTCAAAACCGTCTCTTCTCAACTTGCTCCGCTTTTAGGCGAACTAGAACGACGAGCGCAGGCTCATCCTGCGGAGCTGTCGGCGCTTTTGACTGAATGTCACTCAGCCTATTTCAGTGTCCGAAAGTCTCTCCTGGTGGGCCGCCTAACGGAAGAGATCAAGGGCCTTGATCCAAGTCGCACCGAACTTGTTGAATTGGTACGTTTTAAACCTTGCTAACGTCTCCATCGAGTTTATTTCTCTCTCTAGACGCGTGCTGGATGTAGCTATCTGAAACAATTATGCACGGACGAGTTTAAGCTCTACCGGGCATTTTTCAGCTCCGGCGAAGAACAGCTCTAGTTCGTATTGTCTCTCAACAGTCTATATCACCATCTAATTTTCTCTGGCAGTCAGTATCTCGAGAACCTGTGCGACTACCTCTACGACGACCTCCGTCCGCGCATCCTCCATGAACCCCGCCTCACGGCTCTCTGCGAGGTGTGCACCGTTCTGCAGGCCCTCATGGTCCTCGACGTCGCGGCTGCCCTCCCGGACGCGTCATCCGACGACGAAGACCCCGCCGCCGACGAGCTCTCGCTCGACCTCGACAAGCCGAAACCCAAACACGGGCTCGGCCAGCTGCACATCAGCCACCTCCTCGAGATGGTGCTGCAGGACGCGCAGACGCGGTTGTTCTTCAAGGCGCAGTCTGTCATCCAATCCGACATCCGGTATTACGTGCCGAAGCCGGAGGACCTCGCGTACCCGGCTAAACTCGACGGTGCGTACCAATAAAGCGCAGATGTAAGATGCTTATTGTTTTACATTAGCTGCTAGCAACCCTTCGAGCGAAGGATTCCTGCAGTCGAAAGAGAAGGAGAGCTTTAGCCAGCTTTTCCGCCTTCCGACGCTGGATAAGCAGGAGACGTGGTTCCCCACGTTGCAGAAGACGGTGTGGGTCCTGTCCCAGCTGCACGATTTCGTGAATGTGCGTTTGTTTTTGCTCATACTGGATGTTGTGGTCTTGCTAAAATCTATTCTAGCCTGCCATTTTTGAGGACATTGCGCAGGAGGCCGTGACATTATGTCGGCAGTCGTTAATTCTCGCGTCGGACATGATCAAGCAGCGAGTAGGATCATCGTCTAGCCCGCTCGACGGCGAGCTCTTCCTTGTACGCCACCTGCTTATTCTGAAAGAGATAACCCACAATCTCGACCTGGCTCAACGGGACGGAGAGGACTTCCAATATGGAGTCACAGGTATTTTCTTTGCTTTGGTGTAATTGACCTCAGAAGTTTGAACATGGTTGTGTATAGACACCCTCGCATCTATGCTTAACAGGACGACCTCCCTGCTACCTGGAGCACTCTTCGCTTCGCTCGGGATGCCGCGCAGTGAAGAAGGCATCCGAGATGCCAAGCACGTATGTCCATGAACTCCTCTGTTGAACTGATCAACTCCGACTGAACTGACCTCGTAGGGCATCGACCACGACCTGAAGCGCGTCTGCGAAGAGGTCATCTCTGAGTGCGCGACGCCCATCTGCACACCGCTGCGCAAATGGATCGACCAGATCGACGCGCACAACACGCGCCGCGCGCGCGAGCAGGACACTGAGATCGCACCGCTCACAGCACAGGCGGCGTTCCAGCAGCCCGCGGCGGAGGAGCTCGAGCGAGCGTTCCGCGCGGCGTGCGAGCGCGATCTGCGGGGGCAGGCTGCGCGGCTGCGGCTGTACCTCGAGGACGACCGCACGGTCGGGGTCCTGCTGCAGCACATCCAGGACCGTATCGTGGATGAGTATGCGCTGTTCCGGGACATGGTTTGGAATATGTACGCGGGTGGAATGCGGGCCGGTGTTCTTTCGTCGACCGGCCTGCGGGAGGTCTTGAGGTCGGTATGCGGCGAGGACAAAATATGAGACATGTGCGATGTGCAGCCACAATAGATGTCTATCGCACAGTCAAAAACCGGAAACCCAGCCAGATGCATCCTGCTAAATTCCGTTGATGAAATGCTCAAATACATTCGCTATGTATCACTCGCTACATGTTTTGACTCCACGGCGGAATATCTGGTGGCGTGACATCATTGGCGTCCAGACATTGCCGGCCTGCCAGCGGTGTTGCGGGTGCAGTACGTTATGTCCCTTGGCCGTGTTGTTGTTTCATTACATCCGTGTTGTGACTTGGCGCAGTGAATGGGCTTCCTCTCGTGACTGCAACGACGCCGCGTCCCCCGTCCCCCGAGGTCATGGCGATCGTTTCCCTCCAAATGTATCGGTTTCTCGGGTATAACAATGTATACGAGGGAAGTTGGAAGCGTGAGTCGCACTGTGTCTCTGTCGGTCCATGTATCGAGAAACGGTGTTCCTAAACGAGGGTCGCGCCAGAAAGATTATACTGGTGGCCCTTTCTAGTTTGGAGTCCAACGTCGGCATCCGATGGTGTCGGCGGCGTCCCGAACTGCGTGCTCTCGCGCACAGCTTCAGTGGGGATTTCTTTGATTTGCGGCATGGGATTCGCGTCCGGGATGGTTCCAAGGAAACTTGTCTCGTTCAAGGACTTCTGCGTGTTCACTAGCAGCAGTACAATCGGAGTGTACGCGCCCTGCCCAAATTCTTCAGGAAGCTAGGTGATGAGAGAAACATGCGACGCACAGCAATTTGCACATTGACAGGAGTGAAAAAATCCCCGAGCGTATCATTGTAAGGCAGCCTTATGAAAGTGAACGCAAGTACGAGAAGCTGGAAAAATGTAGCGGGTTAGGGTTTCGTAAAAGGCTTGAAGAGCTGTACTTGCCTCGGCGATGCAGTACAGCAGCCCAGATTCAAGTAAAATACTCAATATCCTGTTGCCCTTGGTGGTTTTATTAAATCCGTCGCGGATGGCTTCTCGATGCTGCCTGAGCAAAGTCCGACTAAATCCAAGACTCTTGAACAGTGAAAAAGAAGACAAACCATGTGGCGATCCCCACGACTCCAGTGGAGGATAGGTTGGATATCAGCGACGTGTTGATCGCAGATACTTGAAGAATATTAACTGCACTGGTGAAGAACGGGGCCTTCCCAAAGCCACGTATGGAGATCGATAGGATTCTGAGCCCAATTACGCCAACCACGGCCACTAATTCCACGGTCGTCAGACAGATAGTCCTACCCAAATAAGAGATGGATAATACGAACGGGTCGTGAGAACCAGGAAAAAGAGCGGTAAATACATATATTTGCGGTGGCCTTGGGAGCAGACGAGTCGTGCCCTCCAAATCACCACTCCATCACAGAGCAGGTACTGTGAATCCAGGTTCAGGGGAATACGAGCCACAAATAAAATACCAACAATGATAAGCATTAACGCATTGAACAGAGCGAGGAAGCGCGTAACCGGAGTGACCGCGGTGAGTTGAGGATGGTCTTCAACAAATTGAATCCGGCTGACGAGGTCTGCGATGCGAAATACCCAGTAGGCGGCCGATAGAAGGTACATGAAAACGGTGAGAATCATGAGGACCCTGTTGGCTGGTGCCTTCAATCCTCGCCTCCTGGTGTTAAGCTCAATGAGAGCGATGATGGCACAATTAAGACCATTACATTAACATCCGAGCCGATAAAGCTATTATAACAGTGTAGGCGCCTGTCGGACGCTTGAGTTAGTAATGCAAGAATGCAAGATATGGTATAGCACAAACTGACCAAAAAATAAGGTCTGCACGACGAGGCCGACCTTGTTGAAGATTGAACTTTCCGCACTCAGACATGGAAATAGCGACAGACCGTTAAATACAGTATTGTGAGTCCCATTGTGCTTGTGGAAGAAACCATGGAAAGAAAGGCCTCGCAGAGGGAAAGAAAAGAAAGCGCCAGCTGAGATGAGAGGCCAAGGCAAGCCTGAGCTTAATACAGCGATTGTCGTCGAGATCAGCTCAGCGCTGATCGCGCTCTTCTTCCCGCAGATCACCGGAGATAGCGGTTGTAACGCCCGCCTGGTTTCACAGTACACCCTGCCCCAGTTGAACGAACGGGAAATTACGGGAAGTTTCAATTTGTTGACTGGAAGATCGTGGTCAAGATACTCGCCGAGATTGGCGACATAGCCCGCCGCGATCCTGCTTTCATTACGAGGACGCCAATATCGTATTGTCCACTAAGGACGAGGAGAACTGCACCGTATATTTTCGTCCGCACAAAAGCATCCTCGCCCAGAATTCACCTGTTTTCGCCGACATGTTTTCTATACACTCCCCACCCACTGTGGATCAATATGACGGTGTCCCCTTGGTTGTAATGCCCGGTGGCGATGCAGACGAGATGCGCGGCTTTATATCATTCTTCTATGACCTACGGTGCGTAGTTACTGTTTGCATTAACCCCTCTAGTACAACCTTCCAGATATCCCTCTACTCTTCTCAACGCGGCAGACTTCACATTTCATGCCTTGGGACCCTCCAGGTTAGCCAGAAAATACCAGGTCGATTCGATCAGCAATTAGATCGCATCTCGATTGCGAAATTTATGGCCTACGAGTGCTGCGGGATGGCTCAGGATCCTAGCGGATGAAGCTGAGACCGAGCTTCGCGGTCTTCAGGAGCCTCATTTTGGATCAGAGTCCTCATGGAACGACCAGACCCTCGAGTTACGACGGTGTCGTCAATAGGGCTCCAACCATTTAGTTTCCGTTTGAAGTTTGGGACAAATCAAACGGAAACGGTTGCCAAACCGTTTTAAAACCGTTTCAAACCGGTTTCAAACGGTTTTTTGGCAGGGAAAATGAACAAACGGGTTGAACGAGCCTGATTTCACCTGAAAATCCCCCCAGCTCTTCTCTACAGTGGTATGCTCTTGGTATGCTCTAATTTTATAGATTCAAAAGTGCACGAGAGCCTTCCTTGTTTTCTTCCCTTGTACAGAGGTGCGCTCCCGCCATCAATCGCGGCGATCATTCTCAATTGGGATACCACCCAGCGCCGCCATTGACCTCGCCACAACCTCAACACCTCGGTTATTTTGGCCCAAAATTCAATAGGACCAACATTTCTCGCAGTTTTGAGTCTCGTCGAGACCCAAACAAATTCCAATAACTGTGTTCAGTTGGTCAGTTGTTCAAAACCGTTTGAACCGTGTGTTTGCTAACCGTTTACCGTTTGGCCCAGCCAGCAAATCAAACGAAAATAAAAACGGTTAAAACTGTTTGAAACCGGTTTCAAACGGAAACGGTTGGAGCCCTAGTCGTCAATTATCTTGGCCCGTGAATGCAATGAAACTTTCATCCTCTCTTCTGCATTCTTGGAGCTACTCCGGGGCCATGCCGACGAAGAGAGGGTTCTGGCAATAGACCTGCTCTCCCCCGAGGACTCCCAGCGACTGTTACTAGCCCGGGAGAGGATCGGAAAATGGTTCGCGTACTATCAATGGAATGTGACGGACTGCGGAAGCAGTAAACCTTGCCAGGTTGCCATTCTCCGCGCCTCGTTGATGTTCGCCAAAGACGTTGGCCTTTATGGCCATGTTCTGCTGATATCAGCCCCCAATTATTGGAGCTACCAACACTACATGGACGAAGTGTGTCCTGAGTGCAAGAGGAGGTTTGATGAAGAGTTAGATAACCTGCAGAATGAATTTTTGGAGAAGCTCGGCGTATTTTTCCAACTGGACGCATGACCCCAGCTCGCCATGTTTTCTTGTAGTCTAAAACTTTAGGTCTTGTTTCTACATATCGCTCTTTTATGATTATACGGATATGAGGAGAAACGGCATCCCCGCCGCCTCCGCGCATCCACCCCCCAAGTATGTCCCCCACCCGCCCATGCCTGTTTACTTCCCGCCCTAAACCTCTTCACGGCACACCCTGAGCTCCCCTCCTGTTGAAGAACGTACATGAGTATGGACAAGCACAGATGGACACCGACTTACAGGAGGCTAGAACCCGCGCGCAACCATCCCTCGGCTCTGCACGGCACACGTTGAGCTCCCCTCCTGTGGAATAACGTGAGCCACGATATGAAAGAGGGAAGTAAGGACTCGCAATGGGCTAGAACCACTATGCGGTCTCTTGGGGTCTTGATGCTTATGGTCTTGAGGTCTGGTCTTGCGTCTTGGTACAGATTAGTCCACCTGAATCTGCGGGAGACGAGGTCGGCGACGAGAAGCCTGCGGGAAGTATGAGCACGCAGCGCTTCGAGTGCTGGGGACTTGAGGCCGCTTGAGGATGGGATGAGGGTGAGAGAGAGGAAGGGAGGGAAGGGAGAGGAAGAGGAAGGGAGAAAAGGGAGAGGAAGAGGAAGGGAGGGAAGGGAGAGGAAGAGGAAGGGAGGAAGCAATGTGGAAGGAGAGGGAGGGAGAGGGAGAAGGAAGGTGGTGGAAGTAGAGGGACGAAGGTGGCTTACAGGATCCGCCGCAAGGTTGTCGAATTTCAAAGTCCGCGTCCAGGTCCCTTCGCAGGTCACGTTACCGCGTCGAGCTCTGACATCGCGACGCGACTAAAGTGCATCGATATTTTCGTCAGCATATTCACCTATTTGCTATGTCTTCCCCGCCCACTGTATCGATGGCCGTGGCTCAGCTCGCTTGAGACGATCAGCCCTCTCTCCCCAGACGGCTGTTGCTGGCCTGTCAAAGTATCGGGACATAGTTCGGGTTTTATCATTGCAATACCAGCCATTCTCCGCCTATTGTCTATTTTTGCCCGAGACGTTAACTGCTATAGTCATGGCTCTGCAGATATTACCCCCGAATTACAGCCCTACAAGCATCCCAGGAATGAAGCGTCTCCAGAGTGGCCAAATTGTGCGCAGTAATCATTCTGCAACCTAGGTCAATGCCATGTTTTCAGTTCAAGTACTCCATGTAATTTTAATCGCTAGCCAAGCAATGAGACATCTGAAAATAGATCAAGAACGGATCCAAATTTTCTTGTTTTCGGAAGAACTCCGAGATCTCTGCTTAACACGGGTTTCACCGGTCGAGACGACGGGATAATTATTGCCGCAACGCGGAGCGCGGCGAGAATTTTCGGCACATTTTCAGGAAATTTAAACGAGTTTGTGGTATGCCGCGAATTCGTCTTCATCCTGTGCACGAACGCTCAACTCAATGAAAGACCTCATCGCAACACCCAACTCCGGTCCAACGAGATGGTCCAGAAATCCGCCCGCAAGATCCATGCCTGGAATTTTCCTCCGTTAAAAAAATCCCCAGGTAGCACGCAATAACCAACCTGCAGAAACCCCAGATCCAGTCCAGATCTTCTTGTCTTCGGTGACGACCCATCGCGCCTTGGGAACCCAAGTGATTCCAAGATGTTTGGTCTCTTCCTGTATAAAAATTAGGCTTGACGGGGAGATCCTTGTTCCTTGTGGATTCCCAACTTACCTGAACACTACGAAAGGCAGATTTGTTCGTGGTTGCGCGTTTTCCACTCAACAAGCCAGTGCGCGCTAGGATCAGAGAGCCGGTGCATACGGTCAATATGTATTTTGCCCCGGGGGCTTGCCTCTCGATAAATTCCGGGCATGCGCGGGGGGGATTGACACTCGGGCCTGAGAAGTCGTTCAACGGATGCCTTTCGAATTTCGATTTATTACCTCCAGGGACGAGAATGATATCGAACTGTTCCTTTGCATCGTCGTATGTTAAGGACGGGAGAAGAGTAGGACCTGCGGTGGGCTCGACCGGATCCAATGTGTGCGAGAGGTACGTGAACTCGATGTTCAAATCTGGCAAAGTTCCAGACACTCCGGCCAGTGCACGTTCCCGGTTCTTGGCAGACAATATTCCGAGCAGTTCAATGGGACCTTGATAGTCTGTCACCGTTACCTTCAGTACAGTTTTAGATCCAAAATGCGACTGCCTAGTGACTCCTTTACCCGAGGAAAGAGACAAACCGCAACTTGGAGAGTCTGAGTCATGGTGGTAATTGAGAGAAGGAATCCATCGACACGTGCAAATCCTGCTTCTCAGCTGCAGTGACTGCGGTTTCCGTATAAGGCGCGACGCGACACTCTCGGAATAAAGAGTTAGCGCGACGGTCAGTGAATCCCGTATTCACTCTAGTCGCATTTAGATGTAGGCTGCACAGCCACGTCTAGGTCTCTATGTCTCTAGCCTCCGCAGCCGTCCCCTGCACCTGCAACTCATGAACGCTCTCCAACCCCACCGCTCGTAAGATCTTGCCAACCCCCTCGGTCTGGACCGCCGCCAGCTCGCGCTCGCTCTTGACAAGCATCATCCCGGCGAACGCCAGCGCGTTCACACTCAGCTTGTCTCCCGTCTCCGACAGAACATGGACCTCCCGCCGGCGCGGGATGAGGTGCATGTGCTCGAGTGTGATGACGACGTTGTACGACGGCTTGCCCGCGGGGTAGTCTGGATCGTGGCGGATCGTCGAGATCACGAGGTCGAGGAGGCCGAGGAAAGCCTGCGCCAAGACGGCCTCGAGTTTCTCGGCAGAGAAGGAGTACATTCGGTCGGGGAACCGATAGACGTGGTTTGCGTATGCCAAGCTGTTGAGCGCGAAGGGAGTGTCTGTCGGGCCGGTTAGAGCATATCTAGGCGCGCCTAGCCCACATACCCGGAGTCTCTAGTTTGACACTTCGCGCGAGATACTCTATCGGAGGGCCGTCTTCATCTTCTAGGGGAATAAACTGGACATGCTTGTGGGATTGGGACGCGCCGGAATTGTCCCCGCCTTCCCCAGACGTTAATCAGGTAAATCGGGGAAGGAGAACAGCGCACAGTTATAAAATGCAAACAAGTTGTGGCGCGATTTGCGCGCCGCCGCGAGCAATAGATAAGTCTGGACGAGATCCGGCGGCGATAGCGGCGAGGCCTGGGACCTGAATTCTGCATGCCCGTTCAAGGCCGCGAAACTGTCGCAATGATAGATCCGCCGACCTTTGGTGACCAGCAGGAAATGCCGCGCGACGACTGAGTACTTGTTCAACTGTCAATCCAGAGATGGCTAAGCAACGTCGCCTGTGCTGAGCGCGCATAGACGACAGACCAGAACGACATAGTCTTCGGCGTTGTCCTCGTCCCGCAATTCACCGACATATAGATTTTGATTGTACGGCGGTTCAAAGGGGTCGAATGCTTTCTTCTCTGACGGCGTGAAATTCGGGGTTGGCAGAGCCGGTTTGTTCTGAAGAGCAGGACAGAGTCGGATCTCGTACTAAACGGCCAATCAGTCCGCCTGCCATGCCAGGGATGCCAAGATAGACACCTCTATGCCAGCATCGCTGTGCTTCACGATGGTTGAAGGAAAAAACAGTAGGTCGCCCTCGGCTTGTGCTTTCTCGAAAGCAGGTCCCAGTTTGTTCAGAATTTCAGCGGGGCTCATGGTGGGGCAGAAGTAAGAAGAACGAATCAAGAACGAATAATCGAATTAAGTCCATCGGCTTGATGTCGTAAGGTATAAAGTGGGGCGCACGGCCATGTGAAGCAAAACTCGGACTATCAGCCAGTTACCAGCCCAAAATAGAGGTACGTTGGGAGCTGTCAGTATAAAGTACACAGTGGTGAAGCGGTAGCTTAAAAAAGGGGACGGTTCACGAGAGTTGCGGGACGTTTGAAGCCGGGTTTAAAAGAGTGAAAAACGGACGCAGTCCGTTATAAAAGCTTGTTACTTCTCGCCCCTTCCTACAATTCACAGCCATTCCGGGGGGAATGGCCCAAGACGGCGATCCGGGATCAAGCCCGTCCACCCTGCCCTCTGTTGGCTTTCGCCTCTTCAATCGTTTCTCCAAGCGCCATGGCGCGCAGGTAGCAGAAGATCGCTATCAATGACCACAGCGCCGCGTTCGTCCCCTGCAAAGTTGCTGTCAGCAAGAGCCTCCGAGTGGCGTGGCTCAAATATGCGCACCTGATAGTAGAGGATGGAGAGGAACGTTTGGAACACTAGCAATACGACCTTGAATATCAGACTCCGGCGGATAGACAGCGACTTGAGCGCCGGCAACGGATTTTCGACGCTAAGTATGAACAGCGCGATGACGGCGTTTATGATGGGGATAATCGGGGCCTTGACAATGAGCGTTATGAAAATAGCGGCACTTGGGGCTGGTCTGTGCATCTGTGATCAGCGGGCAACGAGGTGCAACGGGCAGATTGCGCACTGGAGCCCTCCGGGGTCACGCAAGGTGCCACCAATAAAGTCCCAGAAGAACTTGCGGTAGAACAGCGCGAAGAAGCTGCTCCAGACCGCATCTATATCGCCAGCCGTGTTAGCGACGACACAATGGCACCGGTGCAGCCAGACTCACAAGCACTCGCGGTGATACTGATGAGACGTGCGTATTCATGCCAGACTAAGTTTCCCATTGTTTCAGAGGTCTAGTGGAGTCGTTTGGAGAAAAGAGGGTCGATGAGCGCGGCTCGGTGTCGAGGCTTGCTTAACGGCAAGAGAAAGGGTTGTTGGCGTGAGGGTCGAAGAACAGCAAAGAAAAAAGAGCAGTAAAGGAGCGCAGCTCGAGCCCGGGTATGGAGTGGAAGAGAGAGAAGGGGTGAACACTAGGTTCAGGACAAGAGGCGAGGGATCTGACTATATCAATCACTGCCACGCTCCCCTTTCAGCCAGCCTTCAACCGGGATGGGCGGAGTTACAATCTGTAACTGATCCCGGTTGCGATCCACCGACCTGGCTCCGTTAATTTGGGCAGACAGCGAATTGAATTTATCCTAGGTACAACAGTGCTCAGAGATAACCATAACCCAGAAACCCGATAGCAATAATCCCCTCAGCCACCAATGTATTCAATTCGTAAGTAGGTTGAGCGTAGGTGGTCGATTCGGTCTTTCTGGTCCTCGGTTGGCGTCGATCTGCATCACAGCAGTTGTCAATGTCAAGTCCCCGAACAGTGGTAATACTCCGACTTACCATCATCACACCTTGTTGCGCTCGAGATGGCACTCGAGGCATAGTTAGGGTTGGCACGGGGGGAACTGGCGTTGTCGAGCCGAATGATGAGCGTGAAGCAGTATCCGCTCCATAATAGCTTGGCGCGATGGAATGGGCAGACATGCGACGGGAAACCAGCCCAGAGAAAGTTGGCATCGGCTGCTGCGGGGAAACCGGCGTAAACCGCATATTTGGTCCTTGCAAAGGCAACTCCGCGCCGACCGGCGTCCTGGGGGACTCCTCGAGCGGTTGCCAACGCTTTTTCCGGCGCATGACAAGGAACGCGACCAGAGCGAGCAAGAGGCCGATTATGAACAGAACGCCGATCACAATCCCAATCATCGCGCCTGTGGAAAGCCCGGAATGTGGTCTAGACTGGGAGGCCGGGGCGCCGGTGGTGCCGCTGCTCAGAAAATGATTCAGCTCAAGACCATTGCCTGGACCGCATGTGCACGAACCCTTGGTTCGAAAAAGCGCTGGGAGCGGGTCCCCCTTCACCAACAGCGGAACCTGCGACACTTGTGGCAGGGATACTTGCCGAGTACACGGTGATGGAGTCGAGGTCGATAAATGGTCCAGTTCCGTCTTGCTGGCCTGGATTTGTTATTATCAACATATGCTGCGACGCGTCGAGGTCATTTGCATAGTACTGTAACGCCGGTTATTCGCAGGACTTTCGTAAGTTTGGGAAACTCACCAGTAAGGTCTAGAGACGCGTTTTGTGAGCAAATTTACAGCGATGCAAGAAGAAAAAAATACCTGTGGATGAAGCTCTGCGATAGACGACGATTGAGCATTTACCATCGTCATTTGACCGTCAATGGAGACCTGGACGTTGGCATGGTCAGGGGAGACCGTGCCATATACCGCGACGGCGCTCCCTGAAAACGAAAGTGACGCGGCGGAGCCAGGAGCGTTAGTATAGCTACAAAAGGGGTTCAGAGGAGGGCAAAGTTGACCGAACAAAGAGCGTACTGGAGCGTGTTGTTCAAGTACGCGTTCGTGTTACTTGTGTCCCAGGTTCCCGCGTACGTGATTGCTGAGCTCGCATCATCAAAGACCGTTGACGTTGTTGTGGATCTGGAAGCGGGGTTTTGACATGAAAGGATTCGCGTTGGCTCGACGGAGCGACTCACCCGGTAGCCCCAACCTGTGTACTCAGGTTGACAAAGTCGAGATCCATCCCAACGCCAGTGCTCGTGAGGACTGCGGTGTGCTGCCCGTTCGGGAGTCCCGAAGCCGCCGCAAGGAGCCGCTTGGTCTCCACGCCGTCGCTCGTCGATGTCCCGCTCGCTACCTGCTTCCCATCCACCGACAAGGTGTATGTGCCGTAGCTTGGTCTGTACCCGCCGTAAAATTCAATCCCCGTGCCTGAACACGCGTCAACACGACGATAACGGCGGTCCAAAGGAGCCATCTGGCTGACCATTAAAGTTAACTGTCGCCGTCGCGCCCGGCGCAGTGGTCCCGTGAAGTGAGTTGCCCGAGTACGGCTAAGTCATTCGGGTCAACTTTTTTGGCTTCGATTCAAAAATTGCAACACGCACTAGACCAGCCGTATCCTGTGCGGTCGCATCCTGCCAAGCGCCGCTGGGTCCGTAAAGAATTAAAGGCGAGCTGTCTTCGACTGAACAGAGATGAGATGATAATCGAGCCGTTAGAACTTCTCGGCGCTAGCAACGACAGCTCGGATGGCGTACTGGTAAGGTTGAAGGAGGAGGCCATCGAGGCCGCACGAATTAAGATAAACGGAACGAAAAGAAAAAGAAGAAAGGAGAGACGAAAGAAGAAAAGATCTAGCCACGGCCAGGTGGATTGAAATTACAGCTGCCCGCAAGTCAGCCGTCATCCGGGACAGTTTATCACACTTTTGGCGAGGCACAGCATATGTTCGGGATGATGGTAGATACCGAGCCCCGTAACTGATGTCGACACCCCCCAAGCCGGATGCGACGCGCTTCAGGTTGATCATCAGACAGAATCAGAGCTTGAGAATATTCACGAAATGAAGAGCAATGGACCGATGTCGACTTGTTGAGATGGCAGCCGAAGCAAGACTGAGACCTAAAGACGTTGAAGGGTAACAAAAGTAAACTGCGATTTCATTTTGAAGAGAGCGTTATGCCCCCCAAACCAAAGGCCCCTCCAAAGGCGGTGGCTGCGGCCCCCTCGTCCAGTGCACTGGTTCCAGTTGGCGCGAGACATCTCTCCGCAAAGCGCCAGTCTACCAAACGCGATGAGAATGGCGACAAGCCCTCCACTGCTCGTGCCCTCGTCCTCCGTAACGGAAAACACGGCGCGCGTGGTACAGGGGAGTTGGTACTCGTCACTAAGCTCTTGGGACGGGAAAAGCTTGATCTTTTGGCTGGTAAGGTGGCGCACGCAAAGTCAGAGCTAATGCTAATTATATCCTCAAGAGGACCTTGTCGAAAAATCAAAGGCTGCCGTTCTGAACCCCTTTCGCCTCGAACATTGTCTCAAAATCGCCGATTCCCAGTGCGCTGGTATGCTGAGCGTGTTCATGGTCTCTGTCAGGTTGTTGAGACGCGGCCGCTATTTCCAGCCTTCCTCGATGATATCGCCAACTTGCAAGATCCTGAGATGTTCCCGGCCATTATCGAGGCGGAGTGGGCAGCTCGTAAGCCCGCGAAGAACGCCAAGCAGGAACCCACTCCTACCGCGACGGCGATGGCCAAAGTTGTTGCAACCAAGTAGGTTTTCACAGGCTAAATGAGCGGCGCGTGCACACATAATCGCCCACTCAGGATCCACAATGCCTACATGCTAGCGTCTGCGTGGAAAATTGTCGCCGACACTTTGCACGATCTCGAGGATGAGGGGTTAACGGATCTCAACGTCAAGACGCTGCTCAAAAATAACGAAGCGCTGAGGTCGAAATACCTGTCTCTGTTCCATTTCGTCAACATTTTGGTCGGCATGACTCAGGAAAGATTCTCCGTTTTGGCAACCACCACCCGTAGGATATAAACTTCTCTATCCACTCAAGTTAGTTTGACTGGATCTGCAGCCCATTATGCGCAGTACTTCAAACTCAAGCACAATGAAGACGAAGTCGATGGCCCTGTGGACGAGTACGTCTTCGACTGGAGTGCGCTGAAAGACGCCGGAAAATCGTTCCTCGACTCTATTATCCTCGAGCTATGTTTCCCTCGTGCTCCGTATCCCATGACGGTCCTGTATGAAATCTTGCGCGAGGCCGTCGACGAATCTCCCAAGGAGGCCAAGCGCTTTCCGCAGGCGCTCTGGGATGCCGTTGGAGACTTATCGGTAACATCTCGCACGACCAGTCTTAGGCAAGTGCTCACCTCCACACAGGAGTCCGTGCAGCTTCAGGCTCTACTTGAAGCGCCCTTGCTGGGTGCTGACGCTGCGGGGTGGAAAGACCTCAATCCTCAAAAGCCGCGCGCGTTCGAGGATTGGATCGATGCCCAGTATCTTTCAGCCGAAGCCTCCGACAAGGTTGCGAACTGGAAGGATATCATCTTCCCGTTCGCAAAGGCCAAGAAACGGCCGATCCTCGACGAGATGTGGAAAAACATTAACCTCGTGAGTGCGCTTCTTGCTGCTGGGCTCAATTAAGACTGACTCCGCAAAGAACTACAGAGAAAGTGCTGGGCTTACCATTGACGCGCTGTGGCAGCTGGAGGATGCCCTATCCCGTACTCCTCAATTCCTCTCGATCTATGTGCCGGGCCGAATGCTTGCGTACGGCTCGGACGACGACGACGACCCCAGTTTCAAAGGCGGCAAGAAGCCTAAGAAGAAGGTCTTGGCCATTACCAATGGCGACGATAGCAACGACTCGATGCCAGACTTGCAATCCGTTTCGAATTCCTCAGACGACGATGAAAGCGAAGACAGCGACTCGGACGAGGAAGATGACGACGACGACGACAGCGAATACGACGAGGAGCAAGAGGACGAGATCCGAGACCTACTGCGAGAGGCAATGGACACCGCCCACGAAGGGGATTTGTTCGACAAGTCGAGCGGCAACGATGACATCGACCCCTACATGCGCGATGGCGACGAGACCGGCAAGGGCAATGCTTTCTTGAAGCTGCTGGGATCGTTAAGAGGTAAGCTTAAACTCGTCCATTCGTGAACTATCTAAGTCTCGGATTACAGGTCGTGCGTTCAAATCGAGCCCGAAGATGAAAACCAAGACCACTCCCGCTCCTCGCGGTGCGAAAACTGGGTTTTTCGGAAAGTTGAAGGCGAAGCCTGGGACTGCTCCTCCTAAACCCATCCCTACGGCCGCCCAGACGACCCCCGCTCCTGGTACGTGCATGCCTTTCTTCGTCGCTCGCTTCTTTCCAACTATAATTTTCAGCTCCGGGCCCGAAGAGTCAGAAGGCGACAGTGGAAGAAGTCGAGGATGAGGACGATGTTGTTCAGACTACGCCCAAGAAGAAGAAGAAAAAGCCGAAGAAGAAGAAGAAGGCCACAGGCGCCACTTCCCCCGAGCCTGGGGAGGAGGCAGAGACTGCCGCTCCCCCTGTTTCGCCCACCCCCCCTGCAGCTAAGAAGCCGACGCCAGCCAAGTCGCCTGCCTCCAATCTGGCGGCCCAGATGTCAAACATTTCGCTGCTTCCCGTGGAGCAGACAGCTCCCCAGTCGGCGCGCTCGTACCTCAAGGCGGAAAATCTGCTTGACGCTAAAGTCAAAGTGAAATCTCGCTCGGAGACCTCGCTGGCAGCCGTTCCCGAGACCGAGAAGAAGAAGAACGGGTTTATGTCGAGGTTTTTGGGCCCCCCCAAGGAAAAAAAGCCGAAGCGGCCTAGGAACACATGGTTCTCAAAGCTCACGAAGAAATCAACAGAGTTGATGCATCAGCTGCTGAGAACTTCCGAAGACAACACGAAGGGGTTAGCGCCTATGAAATGGGAACATTTCCTCAAGGTAGAAATTTGTTAACGTACTTCCATATTGCCTTGATTAACCTCGCCGCGCAGCTCATGCGTGAGATGGGCTTTGAATACGATCCCAGCACGGCAGGCTCCAGTGTCCGCTTCGATCCTCCGGACCCAAAAGATGTGGTGAGTGCGACTTTACTCCCTGTGAACTTTATGCCTGAGAATATATATACCCGCAGTCCATCACTTTCCACAAACGTACGTGTTGTCGCATTCCGTCGATCATTATCCTGACTGAGGTTTTCAGCCCATCCCGACCCCACTATTCAGCCCATCATGCTGAGAGAGTTTGCGAAGAAACTGAAGAGGAATTACGGCTGGTGCGAAGCCGACTTGCTTGCCGGCTGATCGAGCTGACCGATATCTTGAATTATCTAACTGCATCCTACTATCTCATGCGCTAGTTCGTGTACTGACATGGCCAACTTTTTAGTCTTGAATATATATATCCATTTCCTTTCCCATGCAAACCCATGAATTCTCAAGGCGCGACATGAGAATTCCCTCAACACCGCCCGGTTGAATTCAAGGCGCGATTCCATGGCATTATCCTCAGCGCCACCCGGCTTCAATCACCGTCTTAACCGAATGTCCCGGCGTACGTCCCGGAATTCCTCCTGAATGTATCCCACCGTCGGCTCCACCCCGGTTCATTGCACCGGTAACGCAGAGCATAAAAAGAGAGGATGCTCACCAAGACACAATACCCACGGCGCACCATGTCGGACGACACCCCGAGTAAGTCGATGATCATGGAGTTTGCGACCAACAGCGTGCGCAACACCACCGTCGCCACTGCAAACGACGATCCGTATTTCGAGGTGGTGACTCGGTTTTGGCATCCGAATCTCACGAAAATCAATAGTGCGTGCTTTGTCTTCCCCTGACCGTTGTAGGATTTTTAACGGCTGACCAGAACTGGACCCGTTCACTGGCGCCATGAGCACTGTTTGTGAAATCGATAACAAGGAGAAAGAGGCCAAGATCCGCTTCCTCAACGAAAATGAGAAAGAGAAAGAAAAGCATCAGCAGGCCTCGCTGGGAGAGTGGCAGTCAACCGAGACTCTCTTGAAATTGGCGCCAGCAAAGCCGTACGCTAGCGCTGTTTCGTTGCCCTTCGACCGAGCTTGAATAACATTTCTTAGCGGAGGTGTATTCGTCGACTCCGACGGCGAACAGTATCGGTGGAAGACGCACAATCGCAACTTTCTGGTAGTGATCACTCCCCTTAACATCGATTTTCAAATGCTGAATGCGCGCTCCAACAGCTGATTCGATGCGGGGATGATACCAGGTTACCCATCGTCACTTACCACCCACACAAGCGCCACTTTGGTGTTTGGCGTATGTCGAAACACGCGACGCTGGAAATCAAGCCCCAAATAATCAAAAGCTGGGAAAGACTCATTGGTTGGTGTTACATAGGCCGGTTTCTCGTAGTCGTTGCTGATGGCCTCTGCAGCGAGCTATTTATTAGTGGAACGCCAACGGCGCCATCATACCTTTTAATGTATCGCTCGGCCCCACTTGAAAGACGAAACAGACTTTCGAGATATCATGAGAATGACTGTGTATTAATTTCTCAATATCGACAACCTTGTATGATCCTCCAGAAAGCAATCCGCTGTTTTTGCTGCCTTCCACCAGAACCTTGCATTCGCGTCGCGTCCCCGTCGAGAACTCGACGCGGTAACGTGACCTGCTATAGACGGACTCGGAAGCGGACTTTGAAATTCGGCAACCTTGCCGCGGATCATGTCAGCGACCTTCGTCTTGCTTCCTAGTACCACAATCTTTCCTCCTCTTCGTCTCTCTTTGTCCCTCTACTTCTACCGCCCTTCCTCCTCCCTCTCAACAGGAGGGGAGCTCAGGATTTGCCGTGAAGAGGTTTAGGGCGGGAAGTAAACAGGCGAGGGCGGGTGGGGGACATACTTGGGGGGTGGATGCGCGGAGGCGGCGGGGATGCCATACTGACCTACTGACCAAACTCATCTTCTCCCATCCCATTCTATTTAGGTTAGCTCAAAAGGTGGCCACCTTAACGATCGATTCGCGGTGGAAGGATAACAGAATGGCCATGGGATGATGCGTTGTTGGTGCGGAGGGCGGGGCTTTGGATGCCATTGTACAGTTCCCCGCCTCGTCGGCCCTGGTATGCTCTCATTTCACTTCGCGATCCCTTAGGCTAACGTGTCTTTTATAGCGTCTTGCCACATACCCTTCGGTCGTTTTAGCGCAAAAACAGAACAACCAACAAAACCAGACAACTTTCGTTTAGCGCTTCACCATCGCGGAGGTCATCAAGACGAGGCGGTTCTGTGCTTCAGATGTCGGCAGTGGTAAGTACAAATTGCTCGCCGCGCCAGTCATTACTGAACAGCTGTGAAGGCACATTTGTATGGAGGAGTTTTTGGTTCCCGTCGCAACCATTCCCGCCTCGTTGCCTATGGTATCGTCTTTATCCACTTGTTTGTACTCTATGGCCGACCCTCCATTCCAGTGTCTTGTTGCAGCTCCTTAGGGTTGCTCAAGGTCAAACCGAGTAAACAAGCAGAATAATCATGATCACTGCTGCTTGGCGCACTGCATAACCGAAACCAATCCAAAGCGCGACAGACACAACAATCCAGACGAGGCGGGTGTTTCCTTTCCCGCCACCGGCTCAATAGGCCGTATTAGCCATCGCATATCGATCGAGCAATACCCGCCGTAACCTCCAACCTTCAAGGCTCCACTTTCAAGTTTCGGATATTCAACAAGCACTGAGCAAGCACCGTTATTTGACTTGGACCACTCATCCGCCATTGGCTGGGTGCCAACTGTATCTCGCCAGCACCGTCAACGTAGTGGACGCAACGCACGGTAGATAAAACCGAGGCAAGGCAGTTCGTTCCTGGCGCATATCATGCGCCAACCAGCTATCCCGCACACTCACCACGACTTGCATAACTCTTAATTTTCGAAAAGTCCCTCCGGCGCCCATCATTTTACCGTCAGCGTCTGTGCTCCATCCCTGCGAGCCTCTTCATTTGGCTCTTTCTCAAACCCGCTTCAACTGCCTGCACCCCAGCTTCTTTACTCAATCAAACTCATTGTACCGATCCACTCGAACATCCGCTTCTGTCCCCCATACCGCTTTCGTCCATACCAGCCTCAATTTGGAATGCAAAGACCTTTGCCACTTCATCCAGAACTGTTGCCTCTTCATTGTTTCGCCCCCGCATCCTACTATCACCGGTGACACGATTGCTTCTCCACTCGATACCAACCACTCGACGATACGAGCCGCGTTGATTCAAAAAATGTTCATCGTCAACACCATCTTATCATCACCGTCGTTTCGCTTGATATCCGGCTAGTCGCCTCCTCAGCACGGACGCTCTCATCACACCACCCAACCACATACGCCTTACCACCGCATGTGTTGGTGACCCACACCAAATCACTGCTCGGAAACTGGGTTCGGCTGAATATCACGCCTTATCGTACCAATACCAGCCCATAAACACACCTCTCTCAAATCACACCCAGGCGAACCGCATACCCCGTTGTCCCTCCCAGCTCGCTTCATCCACAGAGTCACGGATAACCGTCGATTACGGTCGAACAACACCGTCGCAGCCCATCCGAGCCCCGCCGCCTCATCCGTACCTGCTATTGCCGCCTCCACGTTGCCAGCTCGCTCCTACGGCCCTTACTCAGCCCATCTGCCCCACCTCCGCAGTATGCTACCATGCCCACCGTCCTCGTCCCCGTCTGTAGCATAGAGTATTGACCATATTTGTATCTATAACGATAAGATTATTTTGTCGCATCACACCGGCTGTTAAGATCTAATGAAGCAGACAACCAATAACGCCTTATCTCGTACTCTTGACTACAATGGACCACAGCGCACACATGCACCACGGTGAAGCCCCGGCGGCGGCCTTGGCCCGATGCTCGATGAACATGCTCTGGTGCCGTGTTCCTCAAGAATAATATACACGTAACGCGACGACTCACAACTCGTGGTGCAGGAACACGCAGATCATCGACACCTGCATCGTCTTCCGCTCCTGGCACGTCACCTCCAACGCCTACTTCGTCGGCTCCTGCCTCGCCATCGTCGCCCTCGGCGTCTTCTACGAGTACCTGCGGGCGTTCTCCAAGTCGGTGGACACACGGATTGCGCTGGCGCTGGTTGCGAGCGGCAAGGGGAAGCGGACGGCGAGCGGGACACGGAGCGGGCGGAGCAGTCCTGGTGCGTGCGCCTTTCCCGAGGCTAGGCGTAACCCGATTTAATTCGCACAGACGAGGACGCGGGCCTGCTGAGCGGCCGGCGCGTGTTCAAGATTGCGACTACTGGGTACGTGCAATTCGTGCGGTGGCGCGGATTTGCTGACGCTGCTGCTGTCTAGGACCCCGGTCCCGTTCTGGCTGCGTGTTCTCCGGGCAGCGTTGTACGGTGCTACTGTGTTCCTGTCGTTCTTCCTGATGCTGGTGTTCATGACCTACAATGTGGGTTTACATTCTGTCTCTGTCGCCTCCGGTTCCTGACGGATTCGACGCAACACAGGCGTACTTGGTCTTCGCCACTGTATTCGGCGCGGCTCTGGGCCATTTCATTTTCGGCGGCGCGATCAACATCGACGCCCTGCTCGGCGAAGAAGGCAAGGGCATGGCGTGCCACTGATGTTGCTTAGATTGTACTATAGTCTCGTACGGACGGCGGTAGTCCGTGGATCTCACACCTCTATGTTTGAATATTTTTTCCGAGTCTGCGAGCAGAAAATACATTAGGCAGCCTTCATCTCTGTGTCCTCGTCCTTCTTTGCGAGCCCCTCCTTCTCCAGCAACGCGTCGATCTCTGCTGGTCTGTAGATCTTTGCTTTCGGCTGCTTGGTGACGGGGTCGAGTGTCAGGACCGCGAATTCCACTGCAAATAGTCGGTCAGCCGACGAATAGCTAGATGTTAGAACAGACGCACATTTTTCGCTCCCCAGCGTCGTGCTGTCCATCGTCTTGCTCATCGTCCGTAGCGCCAGCCCAATCGCATCCTTGACCTCGATATCATCCTTGTACTCCTGCTTCAGCAAACTCTGCGCGGTCCCGTTGTTCGCGCCGATGCACGTCGCCTTCCAGCCCGAGTAGTTGCCCGACGGGTCGGAGCGGTAGAGCTGGAACTGATAGTGCGGGTCGTAGCCCGCGTAGAGCAGCGACACGCCGAACGGGCGCAGGCCGCCGAACTGCGTGTACCCCTGCTTCATATCGCACAGCCGCTGCGCGAGCAGCTCGACGGGGATCTCCTCGTCGTACGCGAGGAGGTGCTGCTGCGCGGCGGTGCGCGCGTAGTTGACGATCGAGTTGGAGTCCGCGGTGAGGCCCGCGAGGCCGCCGATGACGTTTCTGGTGCCGTGTTAAGAATGAGGGCGAGAGAGGGGAGAGGACGCACGAGCTGAGGAGGAAGATCTTCTCGCCGCTGCCGCCGTACCCGCCCTCCTTGGTCGCGGACAGATCGAGCAGCTTGCCGGTGACCTTCTTCTCTGCGGCCAGCACTACACCGTCCTTTGCCAGCAGCCCGAGAACCGTACCAGCGTGCGAGATGGCCTCCATGGCATACTCGACTACGGATTGGCTGGTCAGAGGATGCGGGGAGTCTTGCGGTACTCGAACTTACTCTGATATAACTTGCCTAATAGCCAGTTAGAATCGTAATGGATTTAAGCAAGACAAAGGACCAACCTTCCGGCGAGAAGATGGTCGTGCGACTGTCATATCTTCTAGCCTGCAAAGTGTTAGAAGAGGATGAACGAATAAGCAGCAAGAGTGTACCATGATGATGAATTAGAAAGAGGAATCTGACGCGTCTCGCACGCATACGCGTCGCCTGCTCTTGCCAAACACGTGCACTCATCTCGGAAAATACAATTTCTCGGAATACAAATCAAGAGGTTAAAATACATAGCATGTATACATGGTATAGTGATGTTCATTCCAATACAGCAAGAATTTCCTCCGGGACCCAGCCATACGAGTCCATAAGCACCTTTCTGATTTTCTTCAGGTGCTTGACACGGCAAACTCTATCGTGGGCTGCAAGTGACGGTGAGTAGGTCATTCAAAATCGGAAAGAGGACAACATACGCCGATGTAAGGTGACGGTCTGTATAACAAGTATTAAGTAAATGGGTCACCAACAGTCTAGCTGCAACGCACCGGTGCTTTCTCAAACGGAGGGACGAACTTGACCGAGTTGCCATCCGGCTCCGTCACCGTGAACCCCAAGTCCGCCATAATCTACATTCACCAGTCAGCAACCAACTCGAAAAGCGAAGCGACCCACCTTGAGAAAGTCCTTCCACGACAGCTCGCGCCCCTTGACAAGCAAGCGCAGGCCCTGCGCCGGCTGCTTGGACAGCTTCAAAAACATCGAGTACCATTTCTTCTTAGAGTCCTCGTCCCCGCCGTTGCGAAACCTCCCCAACAGACTAGCCTTCTTCAGCGTCCCGCCCGTCATCGTCCGCTGCAGCGGCACGCCCGACGGCAAGATCGGCGACTCAACGCGCACCTCCTCCATCTCCGCCACGGCCGTCACGGGCCTCGTCTTGACCTTGCTCTTCATCTGCATATTCGCCCGAAGATAAGCGTGGCCAGATTGCGGCGGCGCCGCGAGCGATTCCACCGCCGTGATCATCGGGCTGGCGTTGTACATCTTGCCTTTGAGTTTTTGCTGAGGATGAGCAGGTGTCGGAGACGGCGGGGGGGAGTAGGCGAAGACGGTGAAGGCGGACATCCGCCAACACTCGGGAAGAGAGCGGACACGCCGGAGAGGACCGTCGAAGATCGGTGCAGCCCAGTCATTGGAACGAGAAATAGATGCCGCCGGCTAGAATCGAAGAAATCAGACGCCAGAGTACTAACAGTAGACGACAAACCTCAATGGCTCGCTCGACGGGAATAGCAGTTATCTCCGCGTGGAGCCCTTGCAGAGCTTCAGCTAAAGGCGAACGTTCCCCTTCAGCGAGAGTCCCCGACTCGGTCTCATGCCCTTCCATAGCTTCGGCATCCAGCGTCTGAAGTATCTCCTCAAGGACCGACCTCATCGTCTCCATTAAGAATGTGGAGTCATCTACGTCGTCCACCGTCTCTCGGTTGAGATCAGCTGCACCCTCCTCAAGGTCGTCCTCTGCCACAAGAGTTTCAAGGTCGTCGTCGGTCGTGTTTCCAGTACCATGGCTCGCGACCTCGGACGCGCACTCTTCCACCACTTCAGAAACATCTTCTCGCTCGGGTCGAGGAACAGGGAAGCGGGCCTCCAGGTTACACAATGAGGCTAGATCGAAGCCGCAGTCGCGCAGTAGATAGTCCAGAAAGGGATGGGACGTCTTCCGTTTCAGCGGCTCAGAACGAAAATCAATAAGGTTCGGCGATGGAGGAGGCTATTCAAGAAAATGTTCAGAGACTTGGTCAACCACAGAGCTCAAACACTGACCGTGGGGCACGTCGCCCATACACTGTCGAAGACCCCTGGGAGACTGGCATCGTGGTCGGCCATTTCAAGCATGTGCTCCAGTTGGGCGTGGATGAGGTTCTTGGGCGTTCTTCCGTCCGTCTTCTTCATGGCGTCGTTGTCGTTCCCGCTTGCAGAAGAGCTGGGCGAGATCGTCTCATACGTATCATCTTGATCCAAACCGGAGGAGTCGGACTCAGATCGTCGGATGCGCACCGGCGAGTAGTCGTATGCGGGGTCAACGATAGGGAGAGGATTTGCGCCGACGGGGGCGGGGTGCCAGTACGACGGGGGCACGCTCCCGGGACGGGGCCGAAAGCGCATTGGGGCTCCTGTATATTCGGGCTGGATTCGTACAACCCCGCACGCACTGCCGGCGGGCGCCCAATGCTTCGGAGGAGACTGGCGGGGGTAGAGAAGCACTTTACTCTTCACCTCGACGATTATGGGATACTTTGTAGCTGCAGGGCGGGGAAGACCAGGAGGAGGAGGGGCGCGGCGCGAGGTTGAGGGGAGATACGTAGCACTGTTGTCGTTGTCTGTTTCTAGGCTGTCTTGTTCGTTGTACATCGAATCGCCTTCGTCCAACGAGGTCGATCCATCGGGGTCTATGTGCTTCTCTGCGCCGGCACGTGCTTTAGAGACTAGGCGAGCGGGAGAAAAAGGCTTCAAGGACAGATTAAATAGGTGGCGAGATTGAAGGGCGGGATTGCGCGTGGATAACTGGCTGGAGGCGTGGATTGGGACTGGGGTGGCGACGTGCCCTTTTCTGGAGACGGCGGCGAGCGATTTGCGTATAAACGAAGCATGGGAAGCATTTGGGGTTTCGCGAGACATGGAGCAATGAGATGAAGGCCCAGGAAGGGAGACGCTAGAAGCAAACACGAAGGAGGGAAACAAGAGCCGAAGCAATCATGTGACCGCTCCTTCCGAACTTGTACTTGACCGTTGTTTGACCGCGTATTATATGTCCCAGTCGTATTTATCCTCAAGTCAGCCATAACGGCTGCCCCCATTTCACCCTCCATGCAGAATCCGAATGCCGACGATAAAGTTAAACGGCTCCAGCGCAAGCTGGATATTGCCAAAGACACCGTAGATTCTCTTAATACTAAGATCCGCGACACGGAGTTGCAAGGCTTGAAGCTGGCGAAATCCCTCGGCTTCGATACGGTGTATGCGGCGCAGTCGTATATCGACATTGCAGATGAGCAGGTGTCGTACAAGGAGCTAGCCGGGCGAATCGACGTTCTCCAAACGGATCTTTCGAACGAACGCAAGGATAACCAAGAGCTGCGCGCACAGGTGCTGAACCTAATGACCGAGAGAGATACTCTCAGGGCCAGCAACAGGTAATTTATATGTGCGCGCTCTTCTCCGCAACCTGAATATTACTTTGTAGCGCTGCGCTCAATGCCACCCAGCACTTGAAATCTCAGTTCGATGGCGCTACCCAGCAGTTGAAAGTCATCCAACGTCGGTACGACGACTTGCTGACCGTGAAACTCCGTGGAGAGAATAAACACAAGGACGACTGTCTCAAACTCGTTGAACTCAAAGCATATATGCGTAGCGATGAGATTCAAGATTTGCAAGCCCAGTTGGCAGTCGACTACCCCAAGCTCACGAAGGACGAGAGGAGACGAAGAAGAGCCGAAATCATTGCCCTTACCAAAAGGAAGGTGAAGGAGATCGATGCAGCCGAGAAGTTCACGCAAGAGATAGCCCGAGATGATACTAGTGCGTTTTCCTCTATAATCACCAACCACTATCTGAAGATCGCGAAGAAGTAGCACAGAGCGACAAGGAAAACCAGAAAACACCTGTCCCTGAAACGCGAAAGCGCCGCATCCCTCCTTCGCCTTTACTTCCTCTCACCCCCCTCGGTGTCGTGCCCCAGCCAACAGCCAAAGCTCCAGAGAGCGCTGCTCCTTCGACAGTAGCTTCCACGTCCCGCACTTTAGTTGCTAATCCGCATGTTACGTCCAAATGGACCATGAAACCACTTCAATTGTCAGTGTCAATTCTTTTCGGCCGTTCGACTCGCGTTCCTTATCAGCATACGTAGACCGCCTCCCAGTGGTGCGATACTAATTCCTAGCTCATCTGATACGGAGGAGGTACAACATTCAGGTTAATGCGCATGAATGTCCATCTGCTCTTGTTGACACTTTCTTCAGATTTCCTCCCCGCTCTCAAAACCACGCCCATAATCGCCCCGGAACGTTCCATATCCTCGATGTCAATTGAGACGGAACCCGATTCATCTCAAGGTCGGTATCAGCACTTACACCCCACCCCATCTCGATCTGAAAATTCTTCAGAACCTTTCCCCTTACTCAAAGGACCTCCAATTCCGCCCGCACGTCCCGCATCCCCGATGTCGATGTCATATGAGACAGAGGACGATTCGTCTCAAGGTTTGTCTATTTTTGCGCATAGACACTCCACCTTTGAACTCGGAACGTTTTTAGAACCTTTCCCCTCGCCCGAGCGACCTCCAATCCCAGTCAAGGCGCCCCCACCAACACAAGAAGATCGTAAACGTGCGTAATTGAGCCACTACAGCGCTGAATAAAATACTCAAAATATTGCCATGTGCTCAAGGTCCTTCAATCTCTGTCAAGATGCCTCCACCAACACAAGAAGATCGTAAACGTTCGTTAATTGGAGCCCCTTGCAGCGTTGGATAAAATACTCAAGCCTTACTCTGCGCAGGTCCTCCAATCTCTGTCAAGATGCCTCCGCCCACACAAGAAGATCGTAAATGTGCGTTACGCGGAGCCCCTAGCGGCGTTAAATAAAATACTCAAACCTTTCTGTGCGCAAAGATTCTCCAGTACCAGTCAAGGCGCCTCCGCTAACGCAAGACGATCGTAAACGTGCGTACTTAGGTAAGGTTGGTGGGGGTTTTGTCTTGACCTACTTCTCAGCGCTTGTAATATCCCGCAAACTCGGCGAGCATTCTCCCTCCTCCCAGCGCTATGAACTAGCCGACCAGGGCTCCAGGAGCAAACCCAGATATAGCGACGGCGTTATCAACGCGTCCACCTCCGCGGACACTGACAAGGAGCGGCCAGCGAAGAGGAGACGCGTAAGCAGCCCCGGCCCTGGCCCAAGCTTTGCGCGGCGTGTGGATGAACCTGGCGGGTCTACCGCGACGGCGTTGTACATCGGGGATACCCCAAGTCCGCGGGGAAAACGAAACCGGGACATGAGTGCCACTACAGGGCGGAAGTTGAGGGGTACAGTCAAGGACAACGGCAAGGGGAAACAGAGAGAATTGTTCAAGTCGGCGATCAAGACTCCAGTCGTCAATACGCCTGTCACCAATGCGCGTGCCAGCTCGAGCAAACAGCTCGCTGATTACTCGGCGTTCAAAGGACGAGGACGCTATGCCAACGATAATCCCGAGTATGTGTAATGTTTTTCGCATCGGGGCCGCCCTGATTTTTGCATAGCGAGAACACGACGATCAATGCCAAGTTCACGATCAATCCTGCGCGTAACGGAGGCAAAAATTACCAGTACGACGAAGTTGTGAGAGGGCGGGCGGACCGGCAACACATGGAGGCAGGGGATTGTGAATGCTGCCGTGATGTATACCCTTTTTTTTGATTCCTGGTATTCACGCTAACTGGGTGCAAATGCAGTATTATGAGCATATAGGACCCATGCCTCCCCGGCTGCAGGCGCCACTGTGGCGCACTCCACCCGCCAGCCCACATGGGTCGAAGCCGTGTCTGCAAATGGGAGCCGGACCCGCACAGGAGGGCGGCGATATCACGGTGCACAAGCAGACGATCTCACGGCATCGACATCACTGGGCACCGGCCAGCACACCGCCGTCCTACTGGAGCATCGGCTTTCCTACCACTCAGGAGGTGGTCTCAATCAATGAGAAGGCGCGGGAGATGCACAAGCAGAAGAAGCAACTTGTTCAAGAAGAGGCTAAGAAGGACGGCGGTCGATACAAGACGCGGTGAAGACTGAATTGTTTTGATAGATGGAGGATGGAGGAAGGAAGGTTGACATTGAGTTGACACTTGTATCAAGCCACACGGCATTAATACGCCTATTGACCGAATTTTAAAAGAAGTGAACTGACAATCATCACAAACTGTTTGGTGAAAAATACATAGCGTGGACGTCAGGGAAGGCTGACGAGTATTAATAGACGATCTCGTGTGGCTCGATGATCTTACACTCATATATACACCTCTGCCACAGAAACCAGGATCCGAGTTAGACCGTGGCGCATTGCTCCGGCCTTGTTCCGGTCCTAACGCCTAGCAACGTACGTTATTCAGCTGCCATACTTAACAGGGCGATGCTAAAGCGCTAAAGACGCGTGGCCCGACTAAAATGAAAACGTCGGGCGTCGACAAGGCGTGGAAGTAGAAATGCTTAGGAATGCTTTTCTTTTGCACACGAAGTCGAATCTTTGATAGATGTGGTAGAAGGTCACTCCCATTGTTCCTTGACGCCTCATCCGAATACACGCCGTAAAAGGTTTCACGGAGCGAATGAAGCAAGGGCTTTCCGATGCTCAAGGACAGGAGTAGACCAGCGTAACTACGGAACAAGTGCTTGTTCCCACCGCTGCACTCGCGGGAGCAAAGTATTGAAAACTGAATTCCCACTCAATGGACAGGTTATCACCATCTCATCAGCTTCGGTGTTTGACTGTATGCGGGCCTCCACGCCCAGGTCCAGGTGATTTTAGCGCACTTGCACTGCTCGGCGCAAAATTCGCTCGATGGTCTTGACGTTATGGCTGCGCGAGGGCACTTCCTAAAAAGCTTCCTCGATCGCGATTCAGTTACGCATCGTCGGCAGGAGTTAATGGCGGGCGAAAAAACATATGGGGATGGCAATGATCCGCGTATCACCTCTCTGTCCACCTGAGGCTTGGCAGCTCTAAACATAACGGTCCACAGGCGATGCTTTAAAATTGCCCCATTCTTTCACGACCACTGGTCTTCGTCGCTGTGCTCGAAGGAAGGCCCTACCCGCCGAACCTAAGGTCTCCTGGTTATGGAGACCAAGTCCTTCGACAGTGAGGACCCCGTCCAGACATATACATATGTCGTTATAACTCGCTATATCACTGGTACGCGACTGAATGAGACGAACGCGAGCGGGTTTCACTAACTGCTACTCTTGTTGCCCAGCGGCGGCCCTCGTGGTGCGTCTACTATCTGTTCGCCACTTTTGCCAAACTCACTGCGCGGCAGATTCTCATTTACGACCACCTGTTATCACTAGGGAGCGAGGTCAAGCTGATATGGCCTGTAAAACGAAGTGCACCCAAAATGTTGTTCCTCTGGATCCGCTACACGGTGCCTATTGCCCTTATCACTTACAACGTCCGTAAGTACTGTCTTCAGCTCTGCATGTAGAAAGGACCGGCATTGAACGGTCTGCAGAACTGTCACAACTAGTGCCGCAATTAGAACTATCAACTGCTGTGAGTCTCCCTGTATCTTCGTCTCGCTCTAATCCTGAATAAAACTTCGTAGTTGTGAGTGTATGCCAATCTGGTGGATCTTTGTTCTGACGTGCGATGGAGCTGCGTTTCTTGGATAAGTATTTGCGTGAGTTATCCTCTGAGCTATTATCTCGTCGGCCACTGAGTGATTCTGGAGATTAGATGTTTCTGGCCGTGAGCACAGTAGCCACGAGCAATTGTGAGTTTTCATCCTTCCCCGGTAGACGTGTATCGATTTCCCCCCCCCATATCAGTTTTAATCATGCTGCGACTCTGGGTTATCTGGGGTATTCGTCTTGCCCACTACCAGTCTTGAAGGCGCAGTCCTAATTAGCGTCGTTGGCAGATCGAAATCGCAAGCTTATGATCTGGACACTATTACTTTTTGTGCTGGCTCAGATCGGGGGTCTAGCCGGCACATCGTTCTTGGTCTGGGATATCAAGCGTTAGTTATATACCACTGGCTCTTATTCTGGTATTCAAAGTTTTATAGGGAAAGTGGTTTGGAGCCCAAACCCAGCCTTCCACATGTGCGGATTTGAGGGCACTCCACCACCCATAGCTATCCTCTGGGCTCCCGGGGTAACCGTTCTTCATATCTGAGCGGCTCGTATACTAAACTTGCATCCAGACCGCCTTCGAAATCGTGCTATGTGTGCTGACGTGGTGGAATGTCATGACGCAGCCTCGAACGTCAAACGCGCCTCTGGCCGCAGCAATATATCGTGATGGTTTCATGTACTTCCTCGTGAGTGTTGTTCACGGATGCCGACTTGTCTTAACTCCAAACGCAGCTCCTACTATGTTGGTATCGTCGATTGTTCACAAAAGAAATTATCCATAACATTGTCAATCACAGGTATTCGTATAATTAACACGATACTCGCCGCCCGCGCTCCTGTGAGTGTAGATGCTTTGTTTGATGGACCTATTTTGATTTCAGGCAGCCCGCTCTCATCTTGGTTGCAATGGTGTACGTGCATGTCGTTTATTTCTCCACGGATGTCATTAATCGTGCGCAGGCCTGTTTGGTGTGCGACGACAACAACGACTTGTCGCCTGATGATCAAGCTGCGTCAGATAGACCATAACCACGACCAAATACGACCGAACGACATTTCCGACGAGAGCATCGGTGTTATGGTGCACGATGAGTACGATGAGCTGGTGCAATCGGGTGTGCACGTCGAGATGCTGCGTTCTGTAGGACCGTCGACGCCAATACGATCGTCTGGGACGCATTATTAAAACTGACTTAGAATACCACACTGTATTATTTGTGTACAATAAATGCTGTCTTCGATCACATGTCTCGTTTCGACGCGTGAAGAGATCAGCGCGACGCGTTTGTTTGGTTTAGCTTGTTGTACGTAAGTGATCGCGAGTACTAGTCGGACTTTGCTTGTCCTCTCTTGCTCCCGACCACCACCGTCGCCCTCGCCCTCGCCCTCGACATCCCGACAGCATCGACACCCTCGACATCCCCCATGGTCTCCCCCGTCACCCGCAGCTCAGTCCTTGGCAAGCGTCCCCACAACCCGGAACCATCGACCCCCGTCCACGACACCAAGCGTCAGCTTCACACCCCCGACAACACTCCCAACCCGAAACGCCCTCGCACTTCGAATACCACCCTCGATGGCGACGGCAACAAGGAGAATGTGCCCCCGTTTAACACCGACGCGGTCGCGTCGCCGCCATCTCCCAGAGCAACTCGCCTGAGGCGCACGACGACCTCAGACGGATCACCTACTCGCGTCAGACCATGTATGTCCTGTCTATGCTCCTGAATGCCACCCCTCACCATCGCGTCTTCCAGCGATCTCGCGACGCGCCTCAACATCTGCTATCGTGCCTGCGACCCCCACAGCCGAGATCGCGCAGCTCACGCTCGCAACTCCTCCCCCTACTCCCCCAAACTCGCTCCTACCCGTGCATGCACGCGCACGCGCGCTCCTGCGTGCAACTTGCAACAGCCTTGCCACCGAGATGGCTGGACGCGACTCGGAACGCGCCGCTATCTCCGCCTTCTTCGCGTCGCTAATCGATGGGGCAGATGCCGTTGAGCATACCAGTCTCTATATCTCTGGATCCCCCGGCACCGGGAAGACCGCGCTCGTCAACTCGGTCCTCCGCGCCCTCGATGTTGATCAGGTCAAGGTCATCACTATCAATTGCATGGCTTTGAACTCTGTCGATGCTCTATGGGAGCGACTCACCGAGGAGCTCGGTGCCACCGCAGCCAAGAAGCGTAAGACCGCGGGCCGCCCTAAGAAGCAGTTGGCAAGAGATGCAGTCGACGCATTGCTCGCCGTACTTCCCACCAAATGGTTCGTTGTTGATCGGTGATTTATTGACCCTAAATTGATATCCTCGCCAGTATCATTATTCTGGACGAGTTGGACCACATTGCACCCACTGCTCAATCCCTCACCTCTCTGTTCTCCATCTCTGCCTCCCGTCCCTCCGCTCTGCGCGTCGTGGGAATAGCAAACACTCACACCCTAACTGCATCGTCCTCTGCAGGGTTTGTGCCCACTTCTAGTCACGTTCGGACCCTACACTTTGCACCCTATACCCCTGCCCAGCTCTTGCAGATTCTACAGTCGAGACTAGCTCCGCTGTACGTCAGTGACGCGTCGGAGGACGCGGAGAGCGCGGAATCCGCCAGCCAGGCAGCCAAAAAGTTCCTATCCCCTCCTGCTTTAAACCTCCTTACGAAAAAAATTGCTGCCCTCACCGGAGACGTCCGGAGCTTGTTCGAAGTGCTGCGTGGAGCCATTGATCTCGCGGTGGCATCCCCGTCGTCTACCCCTTCGCCAACTCCCACTCGTACAGAAGAGAATCCCCTTAATCCGACTACGAAGAGTGCGGTCGCGCCCTCTCACATTCTCGCCGCATTAAAAGCATATGCACCTTCTTCGCCGACTACTCCTGCAGTGGGCGGTGGCTCATCTCCGGCCACAACAAACAGCGAAATCGTAACCAAAATTCGCTCGTTGGGTCTTCACGCCCGGCTCGTTCTTCTCGCCCTTCTCCTCGCATCCAAGCGCCTCGAGGCCGGTCTCCCCCTTTCTTCCACGTCCAACTCCTCGTCCCCTGTAAAGCGCGGCACCACTGCATCCACGCCCGCTTTCGGCGGCGTCGACCCCGCACAACTGCATGCGTTCTACATCGCCATCCTGTCTCGCTCGTGCGACGGGGTGTTCTCGCCCGTGTCGCGCAGCGAGTTTGGGGACCTCATCGGCATGCTGGAGGGCGTCGGGCTCGTGGTGTGCCCCTCGTCCGCGGGCCTGCCTGCAGCCTCCTCATCTCTCGGCGGGAAGGCCAAGCGTGCGTTCGGACGCTCGGCGTCCTTTGGCTTTGGCGCGAACCGGGGTGGCGGCGGGGCGGGCGACGTACAGCTGGCACCTGCAGTGCGCACGGATGAGGTGCTGCGCGGGCTGGGCATCGGCATGGTTGAAGCTGCGGAGGAAGACGTCGCGGCCGAGGAGGTCAATGCGATATGGGTCAAGGAGAGCGGAAAGCTCGCGCGGGATACGACTGCGCGAGACAACAAGGCGAAGAAGGACAATAGCAAAACCACCGCTGGGTTTGACGATGCGATGGAAGATTAGAACGCGTGCGCGCGCGCCCAAATTGCTCTGGGTACATAACCCCCTCATCCTCTTCTATAACTTTCCTCTTCACCGTCTCTTATTCCTCCGGTGCTGCACATATTGACTATCATACCTACACTCACTCTATGGCAGCCAGTGCTGGGAGGAGGATGGAGTTGATTTACAAAGAAAAATGTTTCCAGTATGTTTATATGTAACATGTACTCGTATGAAGTCGCAATCGAAATCTGTACATCATTATTCATTTTTCATTCCATTCCTTATACAACTGGGGCTACTCCCGTTTGCTACCATCTACATCTGCGTGCACGGCACGCGCCAATCCATATCAATCCGCAAATATATATATTATATTGGTGCTTCTTCAATTCTCCGTTTCATTAAATATCGTGGCTCATAAATATAGACTGCTCGGTCGCACGTAGCAGCGCGCGACTATAAGAAATACTCCGGTAGCTAGAAACGCGTGAGTTCAGCTTCATTCGGGACAATCCAACGTTTACAAAGCCCACCTTTCCATTGGCGTTTTGCGCGGCCTGCTGGCTGGGGCCGTCCCGGTCATTTTCTGGCGCCGCCTCAAATACATTGAAGTACATGCTCCCTCCGGGTCCGACCTCTAGAATACTGGCCGAGTTGCCACAGCGATAGCCTAGCAGATCGCATGAGTGAATGAAGGCAAAAGAATTGTAACGAAAAGCTAACAATAGTTCGGCGCGGACCACACCGTCGAGAGATGCCCGTCGAATAGCGACGTGTAGCCTTCCATGCACAGCTGGTGTGCGCGGAGGATATGGGACATGTTGTTGATTTCGAGGAATTTGTGGACGACGCCAGAACCGAATGTGTAGCCAGCGCCCCTGCATTTATCAGTCAGTCATGCGCAGATTTTCCAAGAAGACCGTAGGTGCTACCGAGGCGATATGGCGAAATCCTCCTTTTCTGCGTCGGGGTCTGACCATACCAGGTCGGCTATGGGGCCGTCTGGTGGGATTTCGCGGAAGCGGTCCAGGACCTTGATTTGGTCGATAGAATGAATAGACGGGGAGAGCCCTAGGTGGAGTTGGTTGCATGTTTCTAAAAAAATCAAAATAAAGGACGCACCGCCGTGGACGCAGAATATCCGGTCGTCGATGACCAGGGAAAGCGTCAGGAAGTCAAACATGTCCGTAAAATGCGTCCACGCATGGCTGGAGCCATATTTCCTTATGCACTCCGTATAGAAGCCATAGTTCTACAAAGTCGTTAATGACGAGTTGCAACCAAAGGTAGGCTTATGGACCTGCGTGACCGCTCGACTTTCGTGATTCCCGCGAATTAACTGCACCCTGTCGGGATATCGGAGCTTGAGGCACGTCAGAAGAGAGATGGTCTCGACACTGAACAATCCGCGGTCGACGTAGTCGCCTATCATAATTGCTCAGACGCGATTGACCGGTGACGGACGCGAACGAACCCAGGAAGACGTAGTTAGTATTAGGTGCATAACCACCTATCCGAAAGATTTCTATGAGGTCGTAAAACTGGCTTTAAAGGTTTCAGAACATAATCATTCATCCGCGGAAGTAACTGACCCGTGAATATCGCCTACAACGGTGACCGGAGCGCTAACGTGGACCACATTAGACTCGCGCATAAGGACCTCCTTTGTCTTTGTGCATATTTCGCGCAGGACGGCTTCATGGAGGAGCTGTTTTCGTAGTAATTGTTGGATGCAAGCGTCGAGGTCAAAAGGTGCCATGCTTGACTCATCCCACTTTTGATGATCCAAGTGATATATGATCTAATCAATGCCGTGATGTTGATCTAATCAACGCCCTCTGAACTAAACACCAAAGATAGAAAGAGAGATGGTAGTAGAGGGACAAAGAGAGACGAAGAGGAGAGATGGTCATAGCAAGAGAGACGAAGGTGGCTGACAGGATTCTGCGGCAAGATTGCCCGATTTTCAAAGTCCGCCATCCATAGCGAGTCACGTTACCGCGTCGAACTCTCCCAGAATCGCGACCACTCAGTCCTTCGTTGAGTGTTTATTATTCTTGTGGAATATGGCGCCGTCGGCGTTAGGTCGTTGTGCATCCTGTTCCACTGTTGGGTCTGGTGTCAAGACCAGCGGTCCATGTCCCCAAGTCATACGTTTTGGTCCGTTAAAAATACAGAGCGTTATATATCGTGACCGCCGTCCCAAGCCTGGTCCGGCGGATTCCTCGTCACCTCTACAATCCCCTTCGCGTCCATAACCGCGCCCAAATCACTCGCGTCCACCCCAACCGCATGCAGGTCATCCACCAACAGCTTGCTTAGCCCGAGCCGGTCTTTGGGCATCCATATCCACGGCTGCTCAACATACGTCGACGGGTGATCAAACGCATGGTCATCCTGCTCCTCTTCCTCCTCACTCGACACATCTTCGTCGGAGAGGTCCACGCCTGCGTTCGCAGGAGGATCGATCTTTGGCCGTCCAGAACTCGATCCCTTGGACGAAGCCTTCGATCTCTTGGAGACCTTGGACGCCTTGGAGGCCGCCGACGGCCTGCGGTACAACTCCGGCGCGTCTCCATTCTTGAGATCAGACATAACCGTCTCCTCGGCGGCCTTCTGATTCGCATCCTTCCCCTTCTGCTCCTGCTCAGCTTCCTTGAACATAGCTGCAGCATCTTGCGCCGCAGCATCCTGCTTCGCCTGAGCTTGCGCCTGTTGCTCCTGAAACACCTTCTCCTTGGTCGACTTCGAACTAGCCAGGCGCTCTCCCTCCTCTTTGACCTTCTCCTTCAGCGTAAGAATCGTCTTGTCGAGTTGTCGGGGCAGGTTTGTGACTCGCTTGCGGACTCGCAGAGCTAAGTAACACCACGTCAGAAAGAGAAAGGAGATCTTATTTCGCATAAAAACACACCATTCCGCTTGAATATGTCGAGGTCGAGCTCCTCGTCCGGCGTCACAGGAGGACCCCCGTACTTCTGCTGGTGTTTCTCATATCGCTTGGCCATCTTCTTTGTCGCCAACGACATGGGCAGGAACTCCGTGATAGCTGAGAGTAAGTCGGTGAGAAATTTATTCTTCGCGGAGAGGCAGACTTGATGCATACGTCCAAAACTCCTCGTAATCATAATTTGCGCCATAGCAGTCAGAGCAATGAGGAAAATCATCAACACCCCTTCGGCGACAGCGGGGCCTGGGGACACCCCCGCGCTGAGGAAAAAGAGGCACGCAAGAACGATTTGAGCAATATACAGTCCAACGACTGTACGTTGCATGAGCAATGCGTCAAAACAGAATCAAAAGCTGACGAACAGAGATTTGAAATCGACATCGGGAAGTACATCCCTCCCGTCTCACTTTCATCAGGTTGGTCGTACACCTGCGTCAACACTTTCCACGATTGAGCCAAATATCACACCAGACCAGACAAGGACTTACAAAACTTGTAGGCGAGGTAGAACATGATGTAGCCTAAACAAATCATAAGCATCTTGAGTGAATGTGCTAGGCGACTTGGAACGAACTAAGCAAAGCGAAAAGGTTAATAACCGGATTGAGCACGCTGTAGGCGAAACCAATGGCAGCCAAAAGCGACAGTCTGGGTAGAATGAGACCGAAGTCCGCCTGCACATGTCAGAGATGCGGCATAATCGAGTGGAAGGCAAGAACTTACAGCGGGCATCAAGAACGTCACCTAAACACATCGTCAATCATACCACAACAATAGTAAAAAATCAGGACATACGCCGAAAGCCTGCCGCGGTGTGCGACCCAAAAACCACTTCCGGATGAAGTGGAGAACGATGGGGAAAAGTTGTGCGAGAGCTTTTGTGTGCCGTTAGTTATCAGTCAAAAACTAGAAGGTGAAAATGACAGACCAGCTCCGGCGCCAGCCAGCCCTTGTGTAACTGCACAGGTTTCATTCAATAGGCGTGCGGAAAAGCAGAGAGAGAGGCGGACCCATATATGTCAGGAAAAATATCGACGCGCCAGGGAGCTGATTCGCGAGTTTCTGGATTGCCTGTGTTGGTTGGTTGATTATATTCAGAACCACTGTAGATCAATGAGCCTTGTGGTACAACTGGGAATGATGAACATACACGTCGTGACGTTCGAGGACAGAGTGACGATAAGGAAACCGTGGCTGTGGCAGATGCGTTAGAAATTTAAACATGCATCAGCATATATGACCTTACACGAGGAGAAACAGAAAGAACCGGCGGTACACGCTGATGGAAATGAGGGAATACCGAGGGATGCACTCATACCACGCCAGTCCTATGGCGGCAAATGTTAAAGATACCATAACGCGCCGATCAAAACATACCACGAAGAATTATGGGGAGCAGCGCGAACAGAATTGCCAGGAGGACAGGTGGCAGTATACCTGATAGACGCCGTCCATAAGCAAATGATCTGAGATAAAAAATGAATGCTTGCCTTGGATTATTCCCGGGACCGGGTTTGGCGCTGGCGATACATGAGGAAAGGAAAAGAATACATTACAGCGCAGACATACCCGTGCACACCCAATTGAGCCAGCTATATCACGGGTCAGCACAAAATAATATAAGAGGGAAATGTAACGCACTGTACTTTCTGGCAGAGCGTGTCTATTTTGCTGAGTGTCCCGATGAACGCAACAGGGAAACCCCAGACGACAATCAAGCCAAAGGTTGCGATCCAAGAAGTTATGTATCGCCCCGTCATTTCCAATGCCCCGTCGTCGAGATTTTCCCAAACGATGTCCTTCGGCGAAGTTTCCATCCACTTGTCCTTCATTGCCAGAGGCTATTTTCGCAACGAAGGCGCAATTAGCGGGGTAGTCGCTCCGAGCCGCGCAGCACATACCCGGTGATAGCTGACACATTGGGCAAGAACGTGTGCGCCGAGTTGAAGGTTGCACCGGATGAAGACACTGCCCAAAAACTTCCCTTTGACGGTATGTTTTCTCATTTCGCCGATTTGCTGATTCAGCTTTGATATCTCGTCCTGCATCCACCTCGTTCAGACAAGACCTTGCGCGGGAGAAAAACAGACGAACAGTACACCAGGGTATTGTTTCGACCTTCTTTCCGATCAAGCCCAGAAACCCAGTACGATGCGTCGGGCGAACGTTCTCAGGGACAAGTTCGTCCAGCAGCTCCCGTGAAGGTTCCGCAGGGAGCTCTAAGGGCGCATGTCCCTGTTCTTCGTCTCGCTTCTGCTTTTTCTGCATCTTGTGATGTGCGAGCTCTTTAATCCGCCATGCATCAGTTGCGTGCTTCAGGACTTTCGACTCTGCGGCTTCGAGCTTGCTACACGCATCTTGGCGGCGTTGAAATAGTGTGTTGAGGTTCTTCGTGTCGCGATACATCCATACACGGTCGATGCCGCCGGGAACAAAAGACGCGAAGAGGCGTAGATCGTGCTCGTTGGCAAGCTCGTCCGGGACATTGGTGATGAGCACCGTCCGCGCTTGAGCGAGTCGCGAATGCGACTTGCTAATGAGAAATTTGTGCCGCACATCCACAAAGTGAAACATCTCGCGGCGAATCATGAAAAGTACGAAGACTGGAGAGCACGTTTAACATGTCGAAAAATAGAACAAGGGTAAAACTCACATGTTAGAAAATAAATCATGATTATGTGTGCCGCAAAACGTTTTTCGGCCGCTTTATTCAACGGGATGCTGATGGAAACGCGTCAAGGGCCGGTACGATGATAAAAAACAATACGAACTTCGACCATGTTAATCTCTCGAGGGGGTCCGCGTCTTCAGCCTTTGGAAAGCCAACGATATCGACGGGAACAATAACCAGAAAGGTGGTAACCGTGAAAACGAAAAAGATCCATATAAGCATCTTGAGGAATCGCAGCATCATATATCTGGACGAAGTTAGGGGCGTCCAATGGAAAGGAATTCATCTTACGCGTCTAAACCGTTTTTATTAATCTAGAGCAGGTTCATTAACGTTCACACCGAATAGCGGCACACGTACGATGTCTGTCGGACTCTCCACAAGTAAAGCTGGAAGCCATCTCCACCAACTCCCGGGTAATTCCTGGGCGCGTTTACTGGGGGGTGGAGCGCGTTTGAAGGCGATCAAGAAAGTTCACAAAAGAGCACTAACGCTGGGGGAGGTAAATAGGTGCGCGGGCTGTATATCCTTCCCAAACGGTTCTTCAACACCACAAACGCGACGATTTCCACCACCAGGAGGCCGCCATTAGCAACAAGAGCGGTCAGAAAAGTCTTTGTGCTCTTGCTGTTGGTGACTTGCGAAGCCGTAACAGACATCTGGAAACAGAGCGAAGGTTGAACGATGCAGGCACTTTCGTGCTTTATAGGCGTGCATGGTGACAGCTACATACGTCACAAGCCCGCCAAGGCTCCTCAGATCCAGGCCCCTCGTGATTGGCGTGTACACATCTGCATGTGGATTCGGCGGCTTGGATGGCGCGTTGTTGGAGTAAATCAAGGCCCAGGGCCAGGACAGCTGCAGCAGGGACGCGCTAAACAGTTCAACGGGACCGAAGCAGTCCCAAAAAGGAAATGTCTATTTATTTGCTCGTGAGCTGGACTACTGAGTACACGAACTTAAAGAGGAATGCTCCGTGGCTTAGCTGGCTGCTGGCCAGGCTAACAGCGAAATTACGATCCTAACTTCATGCCTGCCCGACTCTTAGTTCAATTTTGAGATGGACGCGCAGAGCAGGGTCAGCCATCTCGGCGCCTAGGCAAGGTCGGTCGAGATCTACCTGAGCTACTCGTGGGGTCTGAGTCGGCGTTTCACTTGTGTCTGACCACGTTAATCAAGATTTCAAGTTGAGCTGCGGACCAGTTTCGACTGTCCCCACTGGCAATCAGTTTACGTGCTCTTTAAGTGCATGACGGGGCACTTCTGGAACGTTTAATATCCTCACGAGCGGAATAAACGTACGCTGGAGGTTGCGGGTGTTGGGCTCGAGATGAGACGAGGGCGTGTATTTGTCGATAGCTAGTGGACTTGAGATTAAAGTGACAGGACATGAAATAGCCGTACTCTTCGTTCGATACATTTTGTTTCTCCTCAAAACATCTGCGCGTCATCCACCCCAGCAGCATGTCATTTGCCGCATCACTCCCGTAGACCATGAAAAACGCCACCAGTCTTTGCCGCTTCACTCGAATACTAGATAGCATAATTAGCCTGGGATATACCGTCATATGACGCGCGGTACTCACCAGCGCATGCATAACGTTCCGGTCCTTCACCGAGTATACGAGACAGGCATAATGCGCCCCTGCCGGGCTTGCTCTGAGCGCCTTGACCTGCCACAGATTCCCGTTGTACTGGGTTTCGGAGTACGCCCGCTCTTTAACATGCTCCCAAAACCAGGCATTCGTATGCGGATCAAGCGTCACGCGCTCCTCCGCCATCGCTCGCAGCAGCGCCAGACGCACAATCGGCGCCAGAGGCGAGAGATCACCGGGTCCGTCGTACAGGTTCCACTCCTCCATCGGTGTAATGCTGCGCACCGAAACGACGTCTACCGTGGGTGTCAGGGTGTTTGAGTGCAGCTCTGCGAGGGTACGGCTGTCTGCGACGAGCGCGTAGGGGTGTGGTGCAAAGGAAAAATTGCGGCATCTGAAGAGCTCGGCCAGGGAGAGTCCATGGTAAGCGGGGTCATAGATGGATTTGTACTCGAGCAACTCGAGATGTTTGGAGGCCGCTGCGAGCAGGTATTCAAGCCGCGCACGGGATTCAGGAGGAAAAGGCGCAGTGTATAAGAGCTGAATGACCGTTTTCGATTCCATGGATGCGGTGAGATCAGTGGAAGAATGACTCGAAACTCATCCGGAGCCGGCTCTATATGTGCAGAACCTTCGGCACAGATGGACTTCCCGAAATTGCGGCGCAGGACAGGATATGTCAGAAGAACGTAGCGCGTAGGGCATCCACGGCCTCCAGTTTTAGAAAAAAAGCGACATTGACAAGGCTGACCGTGACTCGCCGTGCCCGGCGATTCCCGACTTTTGGTAGTCAGACGAACGCCGCAAGCCTCAAATCCAGAAAACAGGAGAATTGCATGGCGAAATGGTTCGAAGAGACTAAGAACGAGTTGGAAGATTGAGAAATGTGGGTCACCCGGCCCCCGCGGCGACCTTTGTCAAGGCGGACGATATGTAATCCCGTCGCCCGCCGGTCAGGACCATGCACTGCAAACACCGCGCACAGCGAGAATCACATTTTAGCGTCACAACGGAGTAAACGGAGTACATATGAGTGACTTGCCACTCGCAACCCAAGTGCATATCGGGCTACTTCGCCGAAACAACCCCCAGCCCCGCTCACCTAGAGGTACCGTCCTGGGTCCGATGCTTACTTCAAGTCCATACTCACTTGTTACATAAAGTACGGGTATTCAAGTGGCCACACCCATGGTTGAAAAAAAATTCAAGTCCTAAGTTTTACCTGGATACCGCCATCATGCATCATCCCGACAGGTTGATGGGTTGAGTAGAATGTGAATTTTGAAAGACCTCGCCCTTTTTCTGTCGAATTCTTCGCTGTCCTTCATCTGCAATGGTTTTCAATCCCGCCACCGATATCTCAGACCTAGCAGGCAAGATCATTTTCATAACTGGAGGCAAGTCAAAACTCGACTCTGAGCCTTGGCCGTTCACTCACCTCATTCCAGGTACCGCTGGTCTAGGAAAAGAATCAATTCTAGCTCTGGCAAAAAAAAACTCGGCCCACATCTATTTCACTGGACGAGATGAAGACCGCGCAGCCGCCCTCATCACCGAAGTCCAAGCCGCCGCCCCGTCTGCCCAGCTTACCTTCCTGAAATGCAACATGTCGTCCCTCGCCAGCGTCTCGGAGGCCGCAAAACAGCTCGTGTCCGAGACCCAGCGTCTGGATATTCTGGTACTCAACGCAGGTGTCTTCGCACCCGAGCCGGGGTTGACATTGGACGGATACGAGCTGGTGTTTGGGACGAACCATCTTGCACACGCGCTCTTTGTCAAGTTATTACTTCCGACCCTTCTGCAGACGGTGGATGCTCGCATCGTGACCATCGCGTCGAGGGGACATATGAGAGCAGGAGGCATCCCATTCGGCCAGATGCGAGACCCGCAGAGCGGCTTCCCTGCGAGAAAGCTGCGATACCCGCAAAGCAAGCTCGCAAACGTGCTGTATACAGCGGAGCTAGCGCGCCGGTATCCAGGCCTCACAGCAGTTTCACTGCATCCTGGCGTCGTCGGCACGGATATGCTCCTGAACGCGCCGTGGTTCGAACGAACAGTGATCAATGTCATGCAGATGTGGAATAGGGAGCCGATAGTAACTCCAGAGGAGGGGGCGTACAATCAACTGTGGGCGGCGACAGTTGACAAGAGCGAGGTTGTTAACGGAGGGTACTATGTACCGGTCGGGGTGGTGGGACCGAGAACCAAGCAGTCGTCCGACGCAAAACTAGCAGAAGAACTGTGGAACTGGACCGAGAAGGAACTTGTAGGTTATCCAGCTTCAGCCTAATTTCAATGTGATTATCCAGAGCGAATAAGGGTGACAAAGTAGTAGACAGACGCTATCCCAGACTTAACTCGCCTGTTGTGTGACGAACTTGGGCATCCTACTAGTCTCGGTTACAGACCAGAAACAGATGACGAACAAGTAAGTATCCGTATATGGTCTGTTAGTAATCACGACCCCATCAGGAAGACACCGACTGATTTTTGAACACCGCGTCGTGGCGCGTACCTTGCAGCGATAAATCTAAAAATATTTGGAGACATAGAAAACTCGAAAATGTTCAGGGTCTTCACTCATCTCTAAGCAGTTCATCGACTGCCTGCGATGATATGCGATCAACTTGCCAAGGCAAAAATTTTGATCAAATTTCAGGCTGATCTCGTATTGGGATATTGGCCGTCTGTATCGCTTGACTGTCGTGGTAGGAAATAATTCTATATGCCTCCTGTATGCATATGAATATTTTCTGATTTATTCAGCGCCTCCCGGCTGCGGTACAATGGAAAGAACACCTGGCGTAGTAATCACGACCCCTTTGGGAAGACACCGACTGATTACGCAATTGCGTGGCTGTGCCACCAGGCATTCTTTCCTTTTTACCGCAGCCGGAAGGCGCTGGATAAATCAGAGAATATTCATGTGCATACAGGAGGCATATATAATCATTTCTTATTGCAACAGTCAAGCCATACAGGGGGCTAATACCTCAATACGAGATCAGCCTGAAATTTGATCAAAAATTTTGCCTTGGCAAGTTGATCACATATCGTCGCAAGCACTCAATAAGCTGCTTAGAGATGAGTGAAGACCCTGGCTATTTTCGAGTTTTCTATTTCTCCAAATATTTCTAGATTTATCGCTGCAAAGTATGCGCCGTGACGCGGTATTCAAAAATCAGTCCATGTCTTCCTGATGGGGTCGTGATTACTAACAGACCATATACGGATACTTACTTGTTCGTCATCCGTTTCTGGTCTGTAACAGAGACTACACCTGGCAGCACAGCCACGCAATTGCGTAATCAGCCGGTGTCTTCCTAAGAGGTAAGACTAGATTTCTGGCTTCTGATTTCTGGCTTTGCTCTCAGACTTTTGTTTCTGGTTCTAGTTTGGTTTCGGGCTTCTTTGTTAGAATGTAGATAAGGTAGCGGACAGACAAGTGCGGTTGCCCCACGTGATGCATTAGCCTTATTGAGAAGATTGTTAAAGATTCACTGTAATCGACCTGTTCTCAGAGTAAATTAAAAATTCTGGCTCAACAGTTCTGTGTGAATGTATCAGAAGACTTCTCCTAAATATTTTGAGAAATTTCGGCTGAGAAATGGGGGACGAGTTCCCAAATGATCAGACATTGATGGTATTTTCCGCCCACATTGATGGCACTTCCCAGCCACATCAATTTAGGAACTCGTCCCCCATTTCTTAACCAAAATTCCTCAAAATATTTAGGAACAGTCTTCTGATACATTCACACAGAACTGTTGAGCCAGAATTTTTAATTTACTCTGAGAACAGGTCGATTACAGTGAATCTTTAACAATCTTCCCAATAAGGCTAATGCATCACGTGGGGTAACCGCACTTGTCTGTCCGCTACCTTAGTATTTCGGAATTGGGGACACTGGGCTGATCAAATTCTTGGGACTAACTGGGTGGCAGATGACTCGGACTCGCTGGGCAGCACATTCCTTGGGCTACACTCTTTGGGCACTATCAACTTTGGCTGGGATCTTCGTTGACCATTTTCAATGTTTTTTTCGTCTATTGTTCTCGGTACCTTGGTCATTTCTCTCAAGTCCATTGTCTGACATTCATTCCAGTGCTGTATCATACTGTTTGGCTGGCCAAATTCATTGTCTCTGCATGACAATGCCCCACAATTTTGATGTTAATGCGCACCCTGCACTCGCTTTTTACCAGTGAATATGCATTCACCACACTCGGGGTCACAGTCGCTCTTATTCCACACATCCAAACAAATCACCCTCCATCTTCCAGGATACAGTGTCATGACATTACCCTCGTGTTCTTCATAAATCAACCTTCAAGCACATAACTGCAGCCTGCTCTCGAGCCCGCCGACAATGTACATCCCACAAACACATCAAGTTAGACAGATTGCCCTTACTGTCATTCATCTCCGCATTGATGAACCAGACCACTCCGGCCCTCGCTGCCCATCCCAAGTCAACGATCTCATGAAACCATGCACTCGCAACATAGGCTCATAAACACTAGTCGCCAATCATGCCTACCAGACAGACCCTTGTTCACACTCGTGGCTCACTTCATTCACCGTTGAGCACACCGAACAGCCGCCGAGTCGAGGCTGTCGCCCCCAGTCTAGCCCAGCCACTCCGATACCTACGCTCATCCAATGAGACCCGGCACTTGCCCCATGCACAAAAATCGCTGAATCGTCAACGAACACTGAATCCACCGTCATCCCGGACCATCCGCTCGCTGCCATGCTTACCATCCATGTCCCCGCCATCCTGTAGAATAGTCCCTGCCGTCCTGCATTTTATTAGTATTGTATTTACTCCAAACAATGAGATTAGTTTATAATAACTAGCATGAACCCGTGCTTTGCTACGGTCCGCATGAATGAATCTCAGAAGCTTGGATTTGCTCTGCCCAAATGAACCGGCAGCCTGCAGCTCAACAAAAGTGATCAAATAAAATTCAAAACATGTTTAATTTCACTGTATTCCCATTCATCAGTATGGACACTCATCACCAACCTCTGGTTGGTTCCTCGTGTCCCCCGTGTCCCCCATGTCTGTGTCTATTAAATATAATAATTGTCATGCCGAACAATTACCATAAATAATCTTGCCACTGCAGTCAGCTTTTTCCAGCTGCAGCTGGTTTCTCATGTTTCCTGTGCTCAAGCCTAGTAAATGATGTTGAGAGAATAATCATAGGTGAAAGTCCAGCGGGCTTTGTGTGCCCTGCTGTTCCAGGTTGTTGGTGCAGACTTAGATACAGGGAATGTATGCAATTAGTGCATACATATCCCATGTGTGACAACAGGTGGCCTGCAAGGATGAACACAGGCTAAGTAAGTAAGGAGAAAAAGTAGCATGAAGCAAGCAGTAATTTGTAACAAAACACTGTCAGAGTACTGAGAGTAGTGTCGGAGTTCGGACATCTCGGCATAGCTGCCGGACCAACACTGCCTAGGGATGGCAACCATACCTGTGTAGCATGGCAAATGGTTACCGTACACCGGTAATCGGCACTGTACCGTCAGAGGTCCGAGGGAGACTCATATGGACATGGTAACGGATACGGGGGATACCCTTGTTTGCCGTCTCCGTCTAGCCGGTACAGCCATACATACGGCAATAGAACTTGGCCTCAGCTATGGGTTGATTTTTGACACGAATGTTGTACCATTCCACATGCCAATGCTGACATTTGGGCTGACATTGTGTTAGTCTCTCTATTAACCAAAATCTCATTTGCATACCTGTCCTGCTGGGTCCACCATGACCGCACGCATGATGTCATTGGCATTTGACGTGCGCGTCTGCAGGCTGAGACAATCTGTAAGCCCATGCTGCTCAAGGTGCAGATCTGCCTCTGCTTAAAGGCTGTTGACTTCATTAGGGGTGAATAGGTAGCATTTTTTCATTTGTTTTATAGCTTATGGGAGCCAAAAAAAAATTGACCCCTGTCCTCCACCATAAATACGGCTGTATTACCATACACGGACAGGTACCGTACCGTTTTGAGCTGTAAACCCTGTCAACCCAGACCGTATTCACGGCCGTATAGCCGTATTAGCCACAAAAATACGGACCGTACCCGTCAGTACGGTTGCCATCCCTAACACTGCCACAGCTTTGATGTTTGTCTGTATAACCTGATTGGCTGACGACGTCTACATGTGACAGCCTTCATTTGTATAAGTAGATAAATAGATGTCTCAGTCTGGGATGTCTGGGATGTCTAGCTGTGAGAAACAGGTGTCCCAGAGTAAAGACGCATTGGCGTCGACGAAGCGGGAGAGGGAGAGAATGACACACAACAGTGGCAATCTTTTTACATCACGGTCAAGTCTTGACATTTGTCTTTGACATTTGTCTTTGATGTTTGTCTGGATAACCTGATTGGCTCACTAACGACTGCTATCATTTGTATAAGTAGATTGCAAAAGTGTTGCTTTGCTGCTTTAGAACTCAAGAAATCCGGGCCAGTTAAATCTGGCTGCTTACTTCTCTTGCTTTTCTACCACCACATCAACGTGAAAGCTTTTCCATTTGATGCTCCCACTTCAATTTTGAGCTCCCATGAGTTGAAAGTTCGCCACCGCTACTTGTTCACTCGGCTTAGCAACCACACTCTCCGATCAAGAAATCCTCAAACTCAACTCTTTTTGTGCTGCACTGTTATGCTCGCTCATGCTCTACTTCAGTCTGCAAGATTCTCAAAGTCTCTCAGAATACACTCCAGATCACATAGCTTCTTGGATCTGAAAATTGGTGGCCAATACTGAAGTGAAACCTACGAACTGAGACTTTCTGTACCCCTCTATAAATGTTTCTTCTGAGCGATCAATATTTCCTTCACTCGAGGTAACGGTAGAGGTAGGGGAGGGCGAGATACTACATTTAAATTAGCTTCGGGAAAGGGAGTGCGGAAGGTACTGACATGAAACATCTTTGAAATGAGCAGGAAAGGGAGACGTGTGGGGCAGTTTTCCGTCTAGGAGTCAGTAAGCATAGTGAATTAGAGACTCCATGACCAGATGTGGTCAACGTCCTCCTGTAGGGAAGATGCCAAAGGTTGGAAAGACAGATTGGTAGGACAAAGGATCATCGGTTTGTCATCCTCGATAGGAGTTGGTTCCCTGACAGATTTAAGTTGACGGCCACATTTAATGAAATGAATGCACTCTTCATGCTACTGTACAAGAGACAGAAGTCGGGGATTGGAGGCAATGACTGAAAGAAGTTCTGCCTGATACTTAGGTGCTTCAGTTTCAATGACCTTGAGAGTGGGAAGGCGTGCAACCTGCTTCAGAAAGAGCGCATCTATTGAGCTGAGTAGAGAGAACACAACTTTTTGAAGTGTTGGGCAGGTGCAAAGGGTTTTGAAGGAAGTTTGACGCAGATAGGCAAAAATATGCTGAAACAAAAACTTTAGCGTAATTTGTGTAAAGAAATCAATGCCCCAAGTCGTAAATTAAATAGATACAACACACGAGCTTGTTCCACTTCATCACACGTCTCCAGAACCTGCATTAAGTCTTTGAGATGTTTATTTCTGAGAATGACCGTGTGGTTGTCCAAGAGAATCATCTGTGTGGGGTTTATGTGAAGTAACCTGCGAAGAGTCAATGGAGGTGGTGAAGGTCGAGCATAAGACGCGTTGAAGGCGCTTCGGTGTATTTGTACCACCACGTGATTGACGCGACGCGAAATTTCGACCAAGTATGGCCAAATACTAGATTGTCACAATTATTATTTCCTACCTGAAATAGCTGAACCTCTGATCGCCCATGCTAGCAGTCATATATCGGCCAGCCCACAGCAACAACAGAAAGACTCGAAAGAGAATATTTGAAGAATGCCGGAATGCCGATCACTACGGTGATCACCGATGTCAGCTTCGGATCACATGACAAGATCCACACCTCTTGGATGACGCCTCACCTCCTCTAGCTGATTCTCTGCAAGTGGTTCAAATCTCCTCCCTCGCGGCCGCACTTGCGACACTAAACATCGGGATCCCGGTCGAGGCTGTTATCAAGGCCGTTCATCGCGAGGACGAGGCCAAGCGTGCCACATTGTCCGCCCAAGTGACACAACGTCGCGCCGCGTTATCCAAGCGTAATTCAACCTCCGAGCCCTTACACCCTCTCTGATGATGAACCTTCCAGTCGCTCTCCATCCAACCAAGCAATCTACCGGCCTTCATATGACCACGGTTTCCAAGTTTATACCCAAGTCTACCACACCCACCAATGTTGATCCGTTGGCGAAGGAACGCCGCCGTCGTCTCGTCGAACTCACAAAAGACTCGTTTCCCGACGGAAAGGTGCCAGACCCCTTCACCCTAAGCTGGCTCGCTTTGTCCCAGGATGTCGCCGCCAACAAGCTGCCCCCAACCAGATTTTAATTATATTGGAGGGACAACAGGATACTCCGTGAGATCCAAAGCAGTTCCAAGGTGGATGGGGTCCTGACAGCTGTCTCAGCCCACCGCCATGCTTACCATCCATGTCCCCGCCGTCCTGTAGAGTAGTCCCCGCCGTCCCGTATTTTATTAGTATCGTATTTTCCAAACGATGAGATTAGTTTATAATAATTGCAAAAGCGGCTTTGCTGCTTTAGAACTCAAGAAATCCGGGCCGGTTAAATCCGGCTGCTCACTTCTCTTGCTCTTCTCCCACCACATCAATGCGAAAGCTTTTCAATTCGATGCTCCCACTTCAATTTGAGCTCCCATGAGTTGAAAGTTCGCCACCTCGCTTGGCTTAGCAACCACATTCTCCAATCAAGAAATCCTCAAACTCAACTCTTTTTGTGCCGCACTGTTATGCTCGCTCGTGCTCTACTTCGGTCTGCAAGATTCTCAAAGTCTCTCAGAAAACACTCTAGATGTCATGGCTTCTTGGCTCTAAAAATCGGGGGCCGATACTGAAGTGAAACCTACGAACTGAGACTTTCCGCACCCCTCTATAAATGTTTCTTCCGAGCGATCGATATTTCCTTCACTCTTCTCCCACAACCACTACCATCTACCATCTACCATTACTCTCAACTTATAACTCGAGTGCAGGATGCAGTTCTCTATGCTATCATCTCCTTCGACCAGGCTCGAATCTCTCCTCCTTTGCAGTCCCCGCTCTCCCTGTTTTCCAGTCGCCCGACTCTCCTATCCCACCGATACCTCCCCTTTCCTCCCTTCCGTCAATAGCCCACAACTAGAATCAGACATCGGTCTTCAGAGCCCTAGCTCGTTTTCTAGCCTGTCGAGCGCCAGGCTTACATGCCCCGAACTCACTTCCTTATCCCAAAATTTTCACATCTCTTCAACCCCCAAGCTTAGGGCTGGCCCCCGAGTATCCGAAGGCGAGGCCGGAAAGTCTGACAAAAAACAAACCAGCGATTCTAGGCGTCGGATAGCAGCAAGGACAGCAGGTCCTTCGCAATGGCGGTGTGCCTCTATTTCACAAGTTTTAGCATCTTCTCCCTTGGTATGTTCCTCTGATAGCTCAAGCCCACTGTCGTTAAACTGACCCTACATTCAGCCATACGTCGAGATTACGGAAATTTGCGCCGTTGACATTTTCAGTCAAGGATTTGGCGCTGGACTGGGTCTCGGTCTCACAACCCCTCTCACCCTAGTCGACACTCCCAGATCTACCGATGAGTATAGGCTTATCCCGATCACCGAGGTCGCGCCTGGGTCGTTTTCACGCCCGAAACCAGAGTCGGATGCTTCGTCGTCGCAGCAGTTAGTATGGTCGGAGACGTCCGGCCCTGCTTTCATCCATGCGTCCGCTTCTGAATCATCCCCCCAAATTCCTATCCGCGCCCCCGTCCGTTCCGCCCCGCCCACTGAGAACAGATACGCGGGTCTCGGGCACGGTCTCCCATCACACATGCGCGGTTCTCGCACGCGTCTGTCCTCCATTCCTGAAGAGGTCGAGACGAAAACAATGGCGCCGCTCCCGATCATCGACGACGAAGCCTCACAGCACACACGGCGTGGTTTGGGTTTTCCCTCTGTCCTGCGCCAGGCAGTTCAGAGACACGCTTCGCCATCTGCGTCTGGGCCGGTGGCGCCGGCGTCGTCCCCCCGCCCGTTGATGTCGCGCCTGGAATCCACCATGCACGAGCTATTTAGCGCGCGGAAATCTGCCAAGCGGCCGCTGGTTCCCATTGCCGAAGCACGGTCTCGGGAACCGTCAGCGGAGGGGAGCGCAGGGAAAGAGAAGGAAACCAACGGACGGACGGCTTCTTGGGTAGAGCAACAGCAGCAGCAGCAGCAACAGCGCAAGCCGAGCCCCAGCTCCAGGATGTCCCCCGCGATGCTGCTGGCAGCACAGTCGATACTGGACGAGGAGCGCAAGCTGCGGAAGAAGCAGGGGCTGGACAAGGTTGCGGCGCCGATGTCGTCGGCGATGCGGTTCGTGTCGCAGGTGGTAGAAGGCCAGGAGGAGCAGAGAAGACGCGAAAAAGTCGAACAAAAACAAGCGAGTTTGGCGCGAGCGCAGTCGAAAAAGTTCAAGTTCCTATTCTAAAGGGGAGCGGAGCTTGATGTACTCACCACCACAAAATCTTGTATTTTTCTGCTGTATATAATTACAGCCCACGAAGTACTGTTGAACGTGTTAAGCCACGAGAATGAAGTGTGAAGCGATGAGAATGGGTTCTCTTGAGTCTGCATGCCGATCTCAGTTCATTGTCGAAATCAGGAACCTGATGTTTCTCCACACAATCTTCCACGAGCCGGCTCCGTCGAGCTCCGAAAGGTTCTCGACCTCAGTTCATTGTCGAAATCAGGAATCTGATGTTTCTCCACACAATCTTCCACGAGCCGGTTCCGTCGAGCTCTGAAAGGTTCTCGTCCCAGGAACACCGGGACGCCAGAAGGAATACAGATAGATGCCAAAGCCCTGAGCGAAAATCTCCCGGTCAGACTCGTTTGATAAGGACGATTCTGACGGCCTTCAATTATAGAGGTGAGTTCGCCTTCCGCTCTATGGCCGACGCGGGCGCCGGCGTTGTCCATGTACCAGTAGGGAATGCATGAAACGCCGCCTCCACCGTGACTCCACGGCCACTCCCATCCTCGTCCCATCCCTTCCATCGAAAACGGGGCGCACTATCCCATATCTATCCATTCATCCATTCATTCAATTCGCATTCGCGCCACAATCCCCAATAATTGGAATGCAATGCAATGCGGATTCGGACTGGGCCGCTCACTGATCATGAATTCCTTGCGCACCGGACACGGATTCGGGTCCGTTGGCAATTTGGGTGATATATTGCTTTTGCCTTCACTTTCGGCGCCGTGGTCCTAAAAAGCACCGGTTGGGCCTAACCTAAAGCTTTGAATGAAACGAGATGAAATTGGCGGGGCACGGGCATTGGGTCCGGCGACGCGACGCGGCGGGTGACCGACGGATCAATCTAGAGGACAATGCGTGACATTGGCCGAGCGTCATCGGTATACACAGTGTGGAAGGGAAGGAACAACTGGGCGGCGCGGCGACCAGTTGATATTAAAGGGCGTTCCATATGCAGGCATATTGATTCAGCGTGCACTGATTCAGCGCTTCAGCGGTATCATTATTCCTGTCAGCGTACATAAACACGTTGGAACAATTTGAAATGGAATTGAGCTGAATCAGTATCAGTTCAACCTCCGCTGATTCTTTCGGCAGACATTGGAAGAACCCACAAACAGAAGGAACCGGGAGAGCTATGGCCGGTCGAAAACAAGAGAAGAAGTGAAAGTTGCGATGGCGAGTGTTCCCGTGGACGCGGTTGCTACTCGATGCTGCCGTGAGCGGAGACAGGCGGAGGCAGTCTTGCGCTGAACGTGGTTCGCGATCGGGGCACGAGTTACGCCCAACTGCGTTGCGATCTCGGTCGAACAAAACGATACAATAATATTTTTTAGGTTACAAGAGCGCATTTCGGAAAGCGTAGAAAATCAGCAAGCAGGCTTTTAGTTCCGCGGACAAGTCTAGTCCTCCTTCATCGCGACATCTTCGTCGTCATCGTCGTCTCCAGCAATGTCTTGGGCGGTCAGGCCGGCTGAAATAGCATGAGAGCAGTGGAGACAAAGAGACACATAGCACACCTTTGGCAAGTGCTTCGGGGCTGGTGTAGTCGACTTTGACACCACGCGTGCGCCTGCTTCGGATGGCAGAGGGGTCGATTTTCTCTTTAGAGTCGTCGGCCTGAAAGACGCGTTATTTGCGCGAAAAAAAAAACGCGACGCGACTGAGTGACTTGCCTCTTCCTCGTCCTCGTCGTCGTCATCCTCCTCCTCTTCGCTTTCCTCCTCCTCGGAATCGTCGTCTTCCTCTTCCATGGACGTGTCTTCCTTTCCGACTTTGTTTTTCCCCTTGTCGGGGGACTGGGACGCGTCGGACGCGGCGACACCGTTGTTCTCTGTCGTCCTGGACAGAGAGATGAGCATGGGCGGGGTACGACGCGTCGGATACGTACGTGGGGTCGGTGGCAGAGGTAGACATGGTGGTGGTTGGGTGCAAAGGAGACGTGCTGTTTGGCTGTGTGTGTCGGGTGTTGGGATAGTCACATGTCCCACGAGTGCCATACCATTGCCCTGGTTCCAGCTTGCCTCTAATTTGCGTCTAACAGCCTCTAACCAGCTTTGCCTAAATGACTGCTAGGACCCGATTACTGTGTATGGGTCCATTGGCTGGATATTGCTTGTCCTTCTCCTGGAAATTAGATTGAATGCAATCAGGCTACTATCGAAGGTGATGTCGGGCTGCTTGTGGTGATGTCGCCAATATCAGATCTCGACGTGCTGCATATGGTCCTGAATCTCCGTGCCAATTTCGTCGATGATAGCTTATGTCACGTCCCCATATGCCCTCCGAGCGGTGTTTGATGTTCCTGTCCTCTCTCCCAAGACCGCTCCTCACCGCTCATGGCCTCTCTTCGTGCAGAGCGCAAGAGCTTCTCCTCCTCGCGCGCCCCCGACCTCCGGCCCCCCAACTCCGCCCGCGGTTCCGTCTTCTCTAACGTCCTCCCCGCTCTCCGTCGCTCATCAGAGACTACTTCTGACGACATGCCGGGGCACCACAAGTCTGCTCTGGTCACCCTCAAGCTCTCGTCTCTGTCCTTTCTCGACTCGGTGGTCAAGGACGATGCTTCACGCGACCCCCTCTATGTTATCCGGACCACCGGCACGTCCACAAGTGTCCTGCGCAACGATCCCTGGGAAGGGCTCACGAAGACCGCCGAGATAAAGTGGCCGAAGGTCATTCCCACCAAGGGGAAGACCAAGGAAACCCTGGGCGTGCTCGTGCAGATGAGCGACGGCCGCTGGCAGAGTGCCGACACCGTCCTCCGGCCGGGGACCATGTTGAGGTAATACCGCGCTCCCCGTCATAATGATTTGCGATCTAAACTTAACCCCGTCGTTCAGCGCCCCGCCCAAGTTCACTATCCCCAACTTCCCGAGCAGCATGAAATGGAAACGTGTGGGAGCTGCATACTGGGTGAGTTTAAAATTCGCGGCGAACCTCGCCCGCCGTTTCTGACACGCGCCGCTCCGCAGTGCACTACGTCGTCGGTCAAGGGACCCATTGCGACTTTTCACCCCGCGGTTGAGGGTGTCCCCCCGCGGATAAGGGTGTTTGAGACTCTTCACGATAGGCACGATTCCCGACCCATTTTGGTGCACAATGGTGTTTCGGTTATCCTCCTCGACCACCTCATTATCACGGCCATGCTTCTGGTCACCGATGTCCAGGACTGGATGCTCGTCCAGAAGTACGAAGGGGACGATGCGTCGCCGCCGCCGATCCTCCCTCCGCTTGCCACAGGCAGTACAACAGATCTCTTCGACACGCCTCCGCAGTCCGCGCCCGCGTCAAACTCGCAATGGCGGAAGATTCTGTACGGCGAACCGATTTTTCCGAAGCGATATCCGTCCTCGCGGAGCGCCTCTACTACCGACCTCTCCGCGCCGCTCCCCACATCCACGAAACAGATGGCCAAAATTCTATACGGGGATCCGATATATCCATCGCTAACGTCGAGCCCAGTCACCTCAAGTTGGGACTCGGGGGATGAGGACGACGAGGACGACGAGGACGACGATGTCTACCGGGAACAGCGTGGATCAGCCAATTCCTCTCTTCCATCCCCGCAGATGCCCCAGACCCCGCGCGTCGACAGCCCATCATCCGACTCCATCTTTTATCCCAACGGACGGCCCCCATCGCACGGCTACATCGATCCGTACTACGGCGACGATGTGCCCCCCGTGCCGCAGATCCCCGCGCAATATGCCTCCTCTGTGATATCGATGAGCCGAGGGACGACCCCGCCCGACTCCGCGCGCCTGCGGACGCGGCGAGAACTGCCCTCCCCGCCGACACGAGTCTCAGAGTCGTCGTCGCGGCCCATGCACCGCTCGCAGTCGACACCCCCGCGCGAGGTCCCCGCACAGTCCGGCCGGCGCCCCTCCGAGCCCTTGTTCCTCACCACCGCCTATCCGTCCTCCCCCTCTTCCTCCTCCGCACCACCGGCTCCCTCACCGGTGCAGCCGCCGACGCGGACACTCACGCGCTCGCAGTCGATGAAGCTGCGGCCGCAGCGGCAGCTCCCGATGCCGCCCATGGAGGGCGCGTCCGATCTCTCGCGCACAAACACACGGTCGTCACGGCGCAGCTCGCAGTACAGCCAGCGTTCGCTGCCCCTGCCGCCCGGCTCGGCTGCGGCGCCTCCGCCTCTGCCGCGGCCCCCGTTGCGCAAGGACCCGACGGAAGAGCTGTGGGGCGTGGGCTACTCGTGGTCGTCGAACGGTGCTGGCCCGCTCAGCGAGGCGCCCCCGCCATACATGGAGGAGGCCGAGTCGCCGACGTCGGCGCGGAGCATGTCGTCGTTGCAGAGCAGTAACCCTAGCACCAAGCGGCGGTCGACATACCATCGGTAACCCGACCCCCACACCAATTAATAGGACAAGGAGAAAATCGACCGGACCGCTGGTTGCTGTTCCGTGTATGCATTGTATTACCCGCCACCATTCATGATATCCGTCCATCCAGCTTGCTGTGCATTCTTCGCTCATTTATCGTCTATGTAGCACCCCTGACCTCTTGCTTTGGGCTCCCATAATAGTGGTTTGCTCTCTAACCTCTGCTAAGTAACTCATTCACTCTTTAAAACACTTCACTCGTTACAGCATTTTTTTGGCATTTTTTTTTTTGGCATAGTTTGATTCATAGAGCAATGTTGTGTAATGTACAGTGAATGACCAATTGACTTTGAGCCATTTTGCAGTTCGAGGCCGTGCGGAAGGCGGACCGACGACCCGGAATGCGGGGAAACCAAATTAGCCATTAATTCATTCCACCCTCGCCCTGCCTACCACCAATCTTGTCCTCAATGGCAGTACAGACCCTACAGACCCTGATACCCCCCGTCTTGATTATTGTGATGGTGTGTTCACAGGCAGGCCCGAGAAAAGTGACTTACGCGAGATCAAAACAGGGTGTCTCTGGTACCGGTAAATCGACGCTGGGCGCAGCGCTCGCAGCGGCGCTACACATGCCCTATATTGACGGAGACGATCTTCACCCGCGCGCCAACGTCGACAAGATGGCGGCCGGCTGCCCGCTGACAGACGCCGACCGCGAGCCGTGGCTGCGCGTAATTCGGAAGACCGCAGAGCGGGTGGCACGCGAGCAGGCCGAGGCCCGGGCGCAGAATGGGACCGTGAATGGGGCCGTGAATGGGAAGGCAACCGGCACGCCCGGGGTTGTCATCGCGTGCTCGGCGCTCAAGCGCGCTTACCGTGACATGCTACGCGGCGTTGGCGACGCCTCTAATACGACAGCTGCCACAGGCTTGCCGACGTATTTTGTGTTCATTGAGGGGTCGCGGGAGGTGCTCATGGACCGGATGCTCAAGCGCAGTGGGCATTTTATGAAGGCGACCATGCTGGACAGCCAGTTGAATACGCTCGAGAATCCAGCGGGCGAGGAAGGCGTGGTGGTGGTTTCTGTTGAAGACTCGACGGTGGCGCAGGTAGATAAGGCGGTAGAAGCGCTCAAGGTTTAGTTGTAAGATGTAGATGATACTATCATGATAGAGATAAAGATCCAATTGCAAGCGGCGCATGTCACTTTAAGCGCCTATCGCGCCTACCGCCTCTATTTGCCTGCATCCTGATCATCTACAAACCGGGATTGCTTCACCTCCTACTTATCTGGCGGCCATATTCTTTGCTTGTTGATAACTGGACGACACCGGACAAGACTCCTGCGGCAAGAAAATACAGCGGCGAAAGGAATATTGCAACTCTTGACTCTTTTACTTATATGGACGGTCGTGCCGATCCACTTCCTTGCAACGACGTTACCAGTGCACGGTTGGCCGACTCTAATCTCTGCGTGTTGGTGTCAGTTTCTGGTTACTCGTGGCCCTCAAACTCCAGCTGTCGAGACACCAGCACACTAAGAGCGCATCCGCAAGAACTCATCGTGCCATAACACTCTTTAGTCCTCGCCCCAAACTACGTGCCATGGCTTTAGGACCTCGAATATCTATCTGTAGTTGAATCGTTCTTGCTTACCCGGACCTTGAGCGTGAACATCGATCTTAATTTACGCCCACTGCTTGGTCTTCAGATTAACCGCTACGAGCTCGCGCTCGAGGATTCGTGTCCGCTCTATAGTCACGACCAAGCGATGCCGTTCGGATTGTCCCCCAATCATCAGTGGCATGCACACCATCCGGTACTTGGGTATTCGATCCGCATTGCCAGGCCTCGCATTCGCGCCGAGGTTTGTCGCCTGGCTCACGCCAGGAACTGGATCCACCTCTACGTGCCGCCCGAGACCGGCCGCTGTTAGTGCCTCTGTTAGTACTCCGTACGTACCTGCCCTTCCTCTTCACCTCAGTACTCACTCATTTTCTTTGTAGACTTCTGTTATAAATATATCAGATCGTATTCAGCATGAATATATTTTATTCGGACCGATAGATAGTGCGGGAATTGGTCATCCAGAGGGTGGTCGGCAAAATGGAGCAGATAGCAAATACAAGTTTGGGCTATAAGTCGGTGTGCCACGTCCCCGCAGAGATGAATAGGGCAGGAGTTGCACCAAGTAGGATGTCGTTGCAGATGATCCTGCACCGATGAATGTACCAAACCCACGGTCGCATAAGCCAGGTAAATACCATCTGTATCGAAGACACTTTTCAAGTAGTTGGTGACTGATAGTAAGAACACCGATCAAACAAACCGACTTTCAGACCCCCGAACTCGGAGTTTGCAAATTGTCGTCGGGACACGGAGACATCTGGACCCTACGCGAGAAATCAGTGGACGGGGCTTCGTAGCCTTGAAATTCAGTCCCCTATCAATTAAATACTTTATCATCCCAATATGTATTGAAGCCAAGAAACACAGTGTGTCCGAAGCAAGAACATCCATCATGATTTTACTCCTCCGGTTTATTTTCCACAGTTCACGCTGCAACCCCGAAAACAGGGCTCAGCCAACTCTCATAGTCGGCCTCGTTCGTCGGGTCGCCCGTGACACGGAGAGAACGAAGTAGCACCTTGTAGCTCCCATTCGGGATGACCGTGCCGTTCGCGAATGTGTTCTCAAGGAGCTCCGTATATTCCGGGATCTCAACCTGACATTGGCAATAATACACCGTCAGCTTCCCCACTTGCTCAGAGCAGAACCACTTACGAGGTCGTTGCGCCCGAGCCACGGGACCTGGAGGATGGGTCCGACGGTGGGGACCTTAGCAAAAGTACCACCGTTGTGGGGGCTGGTGAAGGAGATGGGCGCGCGCTTATTCAGGGTGCCGGTGAACTGGATGTCGGAGGACACAAGGTCAAGGAGGAGGAGAGGCGTGCCGAAGGCCTGGCGCCAGACTACCGTTGGCGCATCCTCTCCGACAAACGTGTAGTTGACGGGTCCATCCTGAACATTCCCTTGCGAGTCGAGGAGAGCTGGAAGGTCCACACCGAAGATCTCGTCGGTGTCGTCGACACTATGCGCATTCTTGAGCGAGGCAGCGACACCGAGGTATGTTGCGTGCACCGATTCAGTGCCGCTGGTGACGAATATGAACCCAGAGTATACTGGGAAGGTCGTCGCGTCAACTCCTTTGGGCGGTGTAATGGTGGCAACAACGTCGTGCGATTGACCCGGTTGGAGAGTGAATTTACCGCCGTTGAACGTGACACTCGCAAAATCGGTGGACAATGGGACGGGACCGATCTCCGGTAAAATCGAGCCCTGCATAAACGTGAGATCGCTTTAGTCTAGCAGTGGGTAAAACTCACGGCTTCAAATGTAACTGCAGTTCCTGCAGGGACGTGGCTCAGGGTATAAGTTTTGACCGTCTTTCCGGTATTCTGGACGGTGAATTTTTGACTGCAGGCGTTCGAATCAGTGGTGATAAATTTCGCAAGAGAAAAAAACGGACGGTCCCGCAAAGTGAGCGGTATCGTTGAGAATAAGTTCCGTGCGCGAGAGTGTGGTGGTTCCGAAGATTGCATCGAAAACCTGCACAAGACCCGCACCCTGCTGGGCAGCGGTCTGGAAGGGATCACCATCGGTGAGACTGGACGAGATGGGTTTTGCGGTGCTCTGGAAGAGAGTCCGCGCACCCCTCGCGACAGCAGGAGATTTACCCTTGACGGAGAGTACGAGTGCGGCGCTCCCCGCCATGAATGGCGTAGCCATCGATGTCTAGGATGGGTTAGCATAACATTTCTACATTTCTTGTCTGGAAAGAGGGGGCTTACCCCAGAGAACAGAGCCCAGCTGCCGAGCGGTACGGGGAAAGTCGACAAGATGTTCCCTCCAGGCGCGGTGATGGCGGGCTTGAAGAAGACGTCGTTAGTCGGACCTAGTCTCCCAACGTCAGGCTCCCATACGAACTAACAAGATTGATTCATCGCACCATACGAAGTGAAGGTAGAGACGAGTCCACCGGTAGGCGCAGGGAACTGGACGGCACCTCCGGATTGAGGGAAAGAGACACTGATATGTGCTCCCGCCGCAAATTGTTGTGCAAGCTGCGAAACCTTCAGTCACCTATCGAGCGCAGAAGTAGAAGAAACTCACGAAAACACCATCTTCCGCTTGAATCAAAACCGCACTGAAGTTGCCGACCTAAACACTCCTTAATATCACATGAAATAGAAATGGAAATTGACAAAGAAATCTACATCAATGGCAGCGAACCCGCTTCCGTTGCTGAATAATTCCAGGTTGATGTCAGCATCGCGAAACAGAAACAAGTTTAAAATGCTCAACTCGTAGATGAGGGTAGTGTTTCCCCCGAACGCAGCGATGTTGGCAAGCTTCTGGGCCTGGTAATCGTTCTTAGATAAAGCAAAAAGAACAGCAACGTAGGCCTACAAATGTGCATGTTCCACGCCGGACGAGGACCGCGAATCCCGAGAGATCAGGAGTGGAGGCGGGCAGGGGGTTGCATGCGTCGTCGACGACAGTGGTATCATTCGAGGTAGCATAGAGCGGCAGGGTTCCGACCACCGGAAGGGGGAAGGTCTGTATTTTCATGTCAGTATCTCCTCAAACAAACCTCAGAGAATGGAGTCGTACGTCGTAGTAGGTGATAGGGTCATGCGTAACACCGGAGACCGTCAAGCTTTGCAGCGGAATGACGGTGTTGTCCGAAGACGCAACGGAAATCGCGTTGATAGCGTTTCCGGGGCTCGAGGTGAACCAGGCTCCAGATGCGCCCTGCAGACGGGTTCAATCGCTTTAGAAGGGGGAATGACATTTACGGCGCATACATCATTGCTTGCCGCGATGGTCACAATCGTGCCAGACGCAGCAATTCTGCTCGAAACAACGGATGATACTGACTATATCGGTGGGTTCAGTTGATATCTTGAGCTAGGGGTGACCACTCACCTCTGTCCAACCATCCGCACCGCCAAGACTCATGGTCAAAATATCCATGCCGGCCTTGGCGCCCATGAGCAAGGCGTCAACGAGGACTGATGCAAAATTTAGAAGATATAGGGAGCAATTGATACGAATATCATTCACCATCGTCTTGGACAACACCGGTGCAGCCAAAGACCCTGTACGAGAAGATTGTAGCGTCGTAGGCGACTCCGCTGATGTTGAACTCGTTCCCGGGATTTGCCCCAACGATTCCCTGCAGTCAAATTATAGCACTGACTGGGATAGAAGAGAAGCTGGCTGGACGTACGGCAACATGGGTTCCTGATCCAGATGCGACAGGTGAACGGAAGCTACGGTTGATGGATGCAAATGATACGAACCATGTCTGTTGAACAAGATCACTTGAGAAAAGCGCGCGCAATCGAAATTCACAACTTCTTACCCAGAGCATTGATCTAACGGGTCGGGATCTGGCATCGGCGCATTCTCGCCGGTATAGTCGTCCCCGACCAGGTCGAAGCCGCCTGCTACTTTGAATCCTGGGCCGAAGCCGCCGCCGAGGAAGGGGTGGGTGTAGTCGGTTCCTGTGTCGAGGCTTCGCGGGAACATCAGCATGCAGAAAATAGAAGAAAGGTCGGCGCTCGCATTCCAATTTTGATACCCTTGCCAGTGATACCCTTGGCGTGCAACTTGTCGACACCCTGCGAGAGGATTGAGCCCAACAGAAGAGGCATTACAATGCATCCCACTTACGGTCGTGATATGTGTCGACTCGGAGTCGGGGAGGCCTGGATCCCCAAGAGAAACCTTCTTCAAAAGGACAGGCCTGTGTTCAAATTAGTAGATATCAAAGTGACGAGAGAGTGCATCAGTTACACGGGACGAGGGAATGTGCGGACAGGCTGGATCCCAATAACACCGTCGGCCTTCAGGATATTGGCGACGTCCTGGCATGCCGTTCAGAGCTATGCGAGTTATTATGTGGAGACATACTTGAGTGTTCTAACACGCCGTCAATACGACGAGGGACAAAGAGGCTGAATTGCTCACATTCAAGGACAGGGATGCCCCAATAAAAACGCCTGGAGCATCGTACTCCTTGTGAACGTTGAAGGATATCTTGCGTTCCCGCAAAGACTGGTACAGCTGCTCATGAGGCTGGAAACCACATTGAGTAGACGCAAGACTCGAGAACATAGCAACTCACTGTACCCAAGGCTCTCTTCGATGGAATTTCCGAGGCATCTGAGACTTCGACGATGAACTTGTTCGGCACAATAGGCAAATTGGTGACCCGTTTAACGCTGGACAAGGATGCTTTTGCAGCTAGAGCTGAGGTTGCTCCCAAAAGAGCCAGCGAAATAGCGACCTTCATGTTGGGGAAGGCTGAGCTGAAGAAGCCAGAAACATGGCTGATTCACATTTATAGTCTTAGAGGTGGGATCCTGTTGCGGGATCTATCGTAAGACAAGGACTTCTGCTGATGAGGAGAGGTCTTGCCATCCGTTGCCGTATTTAGAAGGAGTTCCAAGGAGCATGAGAGCGCGGGGAGATTCCATGCGAGCGACATTACTAACACGATAAATAATGAATTCAAATCTGTGAAAGCTTGCCAAGACTGTACAGGTAGAGAGCGCAAGCGGTGGGATCACCGAGAACGGAATCGAATTGGCTGAAGTGATGAATGATACAGAATGATACGCCACGGTCAAGAGAAGACGATGGAGAGTTGCCAGTGGAGACACCGTGAACTTGCCACGAACGGATCAAGCGTTCGGCACTGCCACTCGGCTTGGATCAACTTGAACCACAACGTCGTTGAGCAAATGGAAGTCGTTCTGGCCAGTGCAGCTTACTTCTAGGACTGTTTTTGAGTGTATCTCACGTCCTATGTAAACTTTAAGGCTCGAGTTCGCGCTGCGACAACAATGCGACAACGTACTTCGGCTCTCGGCAGATGAGACGCTGCAAACGTTGATACTCGTACCTCGCATTGTTTGTCGCAACGGCGAGTTGCTGATCCATGGACTCATACAACATGAACTACGATCTAAATCTAAGCGGTCACTATTGTTGTATACGGTGGCTTCAGGGTTCCGTCGCAGCACTTGTGACTTGGCAATTATCGGGTTAACGGAGGCCAGAACCTGATGACCCTGAGTCCTTGGAGTTGCACTGAGCCTATAATACTATGTATAATAGATCTTTGTGTGCTATTGCCGCAAAAAGAACAAATACCGGCTCTCATGTCTGTTGAATCGAAGTTGAACCCATGCACAGCCACAGTTGAGAAATTGTAAATGGTTAACTGGCCAGAGACTGTATCCAGCTTGTTCCACTTCCAATGACCTTCCGGTGCAGTCCGACCGCAAATTGAGACTCCGTAAGTAATTTCTGTGGTTGCCCGTGTATGCCGGAGCATTTCCCAATTTGGCACAGTGAGTACGGCAATCACCGTAGTTCGAATTCCTTGCTCTCTCTCTACCTCTATCTACTCTGGCTTTTCCCTTGCTCCATTCGAGTAATCTTCTTGGAAACGATCTCGAAAGGGTAATGAAGTGACTACCATATTTTTATTGGTTCTCCGTGCTTTACTCGAGTCCGTCGCGACTCGCCAGTGACCCGCGTTTCAGTCTAATTTTGTGTCCCGACGGACGCTCTGCTCAGTCTCAAACGACATACTGCTTTCCGACGTCCCACTGGCTGAGATGGAACAGTGCTGCTCGGCGACGACGAGGGGCTTGCCGAGATAGTCCCCGGGGAACCTTTCGAGCTTGTATATAAGGCTCGCGAGTGATATGCTGCTGCAACACAGTTACGATGCAAAGAACCCACAGATCCCTCGAAAAAGGCGGAGCGTGCATTTTCTGCAGGTTTGTCCACTTTATATGTCTTTCCTTCCAAGCGCTGAACCGTTGGTTGAACTCAGGAAACGGAAAGTGGTAAGTTGTACCCCGTGAATACCTCTCCCCCCGTTAATCCACTGTCAAGAAATGTGATGGGAACCGACCTGCTTGCGGCAGATGCTCTGGCATGGGCCGCGCACAGGACTGTGAATATATCGACAGGATTAGTCAAACAGAAAGCGAGCAATTGGAAGCCAGTATCGCGAGCCTCGAGTGCCAGATTCTTCAACTGGGTGGAACACTTCCCACCTCGCCAGAAGTTATTATCCATGAGCCTCACTTGGAGGAACTGCTACCAGGCAGCTCTTTTGCTTCTTGGAGCAAGCGCAATAGGGATCGCTCGCAGCAGGCGCCTTATATTCAAATAACGCTTCCGGAGAACTGGTGGAAAACACCAGTTCCTCCTCCAGACGTGGTAAAATTCCTGTAAGAATTCCCAACCGAATTACACACTGATCTAACCGTGCGACTTAGGATGAACTTGTTTGCACGGCATGCATCTCAACTTGGATTTTTTCTGAACGGTCCGCGGATTATGAGCTCCGTTTTCTCCACGGACTCGCGACCCATTTCATCGAGTCTACTCAATTCGATTCTACTGTTTGGCATCCACCTCTCCGGCTCTCCAGCCTTACAGGCTCGGGAAAACGAATTTCTGAACCGAGCCGTTCGATCTGTCACCCCCATTCAACCCCATCAAGTGACTCAGAATATTCAGGCCGAAGTACTATTAGCACAGTACTTCCTCAGACAAGGCCGATTTCTTGAAGCGATGCATCGCATCAACACTGCGGCTTCTCTCGCCATTGGATGTGGACTGCACAGACTTCCTAGTGCTCATACTCCGAATAACGCTTTCGCGCTTCCATCTACTCGCGATGCAGTGGAACAAGGGGAGCGCGTCAACGCATTCTGGATGATTATGGCTCTCCACAAAATCTTCGGCGTGATTATGCAATGGCCCTCCAGTGTGTCCGGTCTCCTCGACGAGCAAATAGACGTTCCGTGGCCTCTTGAGATGGAGGTATACGAGTCGGTCAGTGTTTGTCCCGATGAATTATGGTGTTCACAAATTCTAACTAAACACCTACAGGGTATTGTGCCAATCAACCCTCAGCGCCAGTTCACTATGAGAGCATTTTTCGATGATCCACGGGATTCTGAGGCCGCGAACTCTTGCCTGGCCCAGCATGCGAAGGCGGCCGCGCTATTTAAACGGGCGAGTCACATTGGCGGAAATCGACCAAGTGCGATTCTACCCTTGCTTTTGGTTGGAATAACCACTCACATGTCCGCAGACCTTGCCGATCCTGAAGAATACGCCCAATTTATGTTGTTCGAACATGGGTTGAACCAAGTCATCCAAACCCTCCCGTCCTTCGACAACGTCCAAGGATCGATTGATGCCATTCGCCAGCGTCTGGTTAATTTCACCCTTTGTCAGGTGGCGATTATCCAGCTCCACAGCGCACTCGACCATCCAGCATCGATCTATAAGTGTTTGAGCGCGGCGCGCGCCGTGGTTGAAGCGAATCAGCGGATTCCGAATATGCACATTTGGGAATACATCGACTCGACCATGGGTGTGCGTTGATTAATTACCTTCTTCGTTTTCAACCCGCTAATCGCCAGTTGAATTTTCAGACACTTTGGGTTGCCGTCTGCCAGATTATCATCCGGGCAATCGCTACGATTAAAAACCCCCGCGGTTCAACTCCGGCATGGACCGCGAGCGTCTCCAATGGCGACTACCCTTCTCTCAAGTCGGCCCTGGGCAACATGACCAGTACCATGATGATGTTCAGCCCCCGATGTCTTTTAATCGGCAAGTTTAGACTCTGTCAGTATGTATTCCGTGGGCTGACCGCTCCCTCGATGCAGATTACCAGCTCAATCAGGTACAGGAATCGTACAGGGCTCTTTGCGGGTGAATGTATCTGCAGTTCGATAGTTTACTAGTAGCTTGACAATCTGTCAACTATATTTCTTCAATAAATACTAAATAAAGCCGGGTCGCGTTCAACATATGCACCAACTTCAACATACATTATCACTTCCACTAGTTCCTAGTATACCCTGACAAACTTTGACTCGTGCTACGCTTGATTACACCTTGGTTAAGACTTGCACCAAATCTTCGACATGGCTCAAAAATGGACTATGCCCACAGTCCAGTTCGTAAGTTTCCCAGTCTCCCCTTTTGTCGCCCTGTATCCTCTCCAACATCCGGCGTTGAGCTGAAAGCGGAAATACACGATCCCTTTTACAGAATATCGACACTTTGGGAACATGCGTGCCCCAACATACGTTGGACGCAGGCGCAGCAACCATTTTGGCGGACATGACCTCGAGCTTTGACGCCCAGTGTTCAGCTTGGTCAGCCGGGAGATCGTGGAATAGAATTGCGGTAGCCTTAGAGTTTGCGCAAGAGGTACCGGTGGCCATCTGCCATGTCGCACAATCAACACGATAGGAACTGGCAGAGCTGTGGAGGACCTACATCGATCTCCATCCACTCTGCCTGCGGGATCTCCGCCGCTGCCAATGTTTCCAGCGTACTCTCGCCTTCTCGGGACAGGATGGCACTGAGGAATATTATTTTCACGATACCACCCTGAAGACCTGCTGTGGCTCTTGCACTTCTTTCGAGCCCATGGACGCTCTGGCAGCCAGGGACGCCGCCGTACGAGTGACAAAAAAGGATGACCTCCTTCTGTTGGTCGTTAATCAGGTCCTCGAGAACCTGACGGAGGTGGGTGATGTCGGCGTCGGGGGGCGCAGTGGTCGCAAGCGGACCGATGGTGGGATGAGAGATGACTTTGGTGGGATAGCCCTTTGCGTGAAGAGCTTCGACGAGAAGTTCAGCGTGGGCCGCGGTGTGAAATGTGCCGGGAACCAGGACGAATGTGGGCTTCGTGGTAGACGCCATCTTGTGAAACCAGGTAGTTCACGTACTCACTTTGTATCGTTTCTGACGGGGCTCCGATTTGATACGCACGCGGTCTGTTCTCCGCGTCTTACCAAGGCCCCGGCAGGAACGGGTTTAACGTGAGGATGAGAGGATGTTCAGGGTTCCAAGCGAAGGACCAGCGTCTCGACAGCCAGAGTCCAGACTGCTCGAAGCCAGCTGGTTGCAGGTGCGGCGTCCTTCCGTTCTGGAGATCCATACCGAGATTTGAGGCGGAATAGCTTTGGCGCGCGAGGGTTGGAACAAGTTAACAACTGCGCAGAACTGCGCTCGACACCATGCTGTCGTTGCATCATTGTAAATCCGCCGGGGAACTTGCGGGCAACGAATGACAAAGTGAAGAAATCAAGACAGCGACAAGCCTGGATGTGAAATAAGAAGAAAGGCGTATATATACTGGGAAAGCATCCAACGGGTCAGCTCAGCGGGTTGGTCGCGGGGCTTTCGTGGGGGCGGGAGACGCGTTTGGGGTTGTTTCACAAAGGCCTTCAGCTCATTCAGGCGAAATTTGCCGCGGCGAACGCTTCTTCAACGGTCATCCTCGACTTTGCTTTCGCTGCGCACCAAAAAGCAATACCTACGCAACCCTCGCGGCAAGACGGTAAGGCTACCTTATCAGGCAACACTCGCTCCGCCTTTGGAGCTGCGCGACGCTGCGGCACACAGCCTCGCCCATCCTGAGTGGCTGGCGACTTCAACGGAGCGGCCATGGAGCGGCCATCGCTCGTTCTCATTTATCATATTCGCTGCTATAAAAGCCAGGGATTAATTTTAACGGTCTCCACAAACTAAATACCCTCCTCTCCTCTCCTCTCAGTCTCATGGCACCCTTGAATGTCCTCTCTTTCGGCGCGTCGCGCAATATCGGATATTTTTCTGCCGTTCGCCTTCTCGGTTGGTTTTCTTTAACTGCAGGAAATTGGCATCTCATATTTTTGTGCTCTAGAGAAAGGCGCGACTGTAACTTTTCTTCTCCGGTCGTCCTCCGCTTTCGACGGCGACGCTACCATTCAGAAATATATCAAGTCCGGCAATGCACGATTGGTCAAAGGCGATGCTAGCAATGAAACAGACACCCAACGCGCTTGGACGGAAGCGGGCATTGTAGACGCTGTTATTTTCTCTGTCGGTATGCGATCTTCATAGCTGATCTCCGGCAGTCACCGAATCCCTTGCTAGGCACATATCCCACATTCTCTGTTACGAAGGGTTTCGTCCAAACGCCCGCCAACCTCGTCACCCAGTGCCTGCTAAACGTCCTCTGCACGATTCCGGAATATCCTGACGCCCCCCAGCCCAAGATCATCGTCATCTCTTCCACAGGCCTCACGCCGTCCGCGCACGACGCCCTGCCGTGCCTGCTCAAGCCACTGTACGGCGTGGTCCTCGCGGCCCCACACAAAGACAAAATCGGCATGGAGCGTGCGATCGCGCACTGTGCCGGGTGGACGTGGGACCCCAAGGCTGACGGGGAGGTTGCCGAAGATATCCTCGGCGAGGGATGGATGGAGCGCAAGGGACTGCCTGCCGCTGGATCGCTCAAGAGCATGCTGGTTGTCCGGCCAGCGCTGTTGACGGATGGCAAATGTGTTGCCGATGAGCTTGTGGAAAAGGGCAAGGCGAAACCGCCATACCGCGTTGGCGAGCAGGAGCTGGGGGGGTACACGATATCGAGAAAGGACGTTGCTCACTTTGTGGTGGATGCTCTCACGACGCGGTGGGACGAGTTTGGGAACAAGCACGTAAATGTAGCATATTGAATCAGTGCCGTTTTGTAGTTTTTGGATACCGTGTATTTTTTAGAACTTGAGCTATGCAGAGATTTATCGCTTTGACACTTCCTATTTTGGGCGCCGCACGTGAGCGCTACCCAACTTGGACTGCTTAGACGCAGAGGCGACTCAGTGGCACCTTCCCGTGGAATGCCCGCCCCAATCTAAATTCTCACTCACGCAGCATGTCTTCAACACCAGTTTTATCCGATACAAGGACCCAGGTCATTCAAGCGTATCCTGACCATCCAACGTACAATTGCTCAAAGTGTTCTGCGGTCATTGTCCGTCCGAGGAATTGCTCTTTCCGTGCGCCGTCTCACTGAAGCGACGGCAGGCTCTGCAAGATGAAACGATTACGAAGCTATTTCAGGGAAGAGATGGACGAGGATTGTACGCGCTCTGTTCGGGTTGAACCCTTCATTGATCTCAGACGGCAGTTTGATGCACTCGGCGGTGAATCTCAAGCTAGGGAGCCACGAGGATCGCTCTCTCATGTGCATAGACAATTGTCCCGCCGGTATATACTGATTGGTTTCCTGCACAGCACGGGAGTTCACACTGTCGCGGACGCGTTTTGCATGGGCTGCAACGAACGGATGGGCTGGTTTTATCACAAGGCTTCGGACTTTAGCCAGAAATATAAAGAAGGCAAGTTGGTCCGTGGCTCTACCGGCTGCAAGCGGCAACAATGCGCCAAGGAGGAATCCAGGATAGAATCCGTATCGCTAACCACTTGAACGCAGGCAAATACCTCTTGGAACGCGAGAAGCTCGTAAAGGAGAATGCTTGGACGTTGGATGCTTCCCCTTCGTAGCGATCGCAGACGCGAAATCATTCCCGCGCGGCTCAGAACACCCACTCACAGATGAGTTTCCGGACTCCGTGTAGCTAACAGAGAAGGGATTACATGTCTTTATTCGCTCCCAGCAATTACCCTGTCATTGAAAACTCACCACCTGGGTACTTCAGGGGTCGACCTGAAGACCCGAAAGTAAATACCTGCGCCAGTCGGAGACGATGCGCCTTTCCGTACGTATATCTGCTTCTCCTGTGGCGCCGACTCCCGAGGCATGGTCGGCCACGTTGACGATTTTGAACCGTCGCGCATCTTTTTACGAACCATGGACGGTCCTTCACATTCTGGAATCGTGCAAAAAAAAATCGCTTTAAAGGCCGTACGCTGACCCGTATTCGTTGTCTTGCCCCGAGCAGGCACCCCGTCCCAAATGAAGCCAGCTCTCTTCGCTCTGACACTGTTTTCCTCTGCTTTCGCTGTTGTACCGATTCCCACTGCCCAGCAGGCCAAAGACGCTTCAAATTATGTTCTTGGCGCCTACATCGTTGAGTTTTCCGACGGCGCTGTCTCCAGGCGGACCTCGAGCTCGGTATGAGTTATTTGTTGCACTGTGGGTGTAGACCCTCGAACATCTTTACTAGCGTCACGAAGAGGCTTACGAGGCTATCCGCCAAAAGGGTATCCCCTTCACCATCGGACAAGAATACAACACGCCCGATATATTCGTCGGTGCCGCAATACGGTTATTTGTGGGTGCTATAACCTGCGATAGCTCGCTAACTGATGCCCGACTATATATTCTCAGTCTGCAGATGTAAATGCATTTCTTTCGACCCACGGGTTTCACTTACACTTCATTCAGGATGCTGCGAAACTAGTACAGATTCCCGGGGTGCAGGCTATCCGTCCCATTGTTAAAGTTCCTGCCCCCAAGTGAGTTGCTGCGTCCCAACAGTCTTTCGGTCGCATGACGGATTACCCAGGCCAGTCAGCTCTGTAGTAGTCGAGGACCCGAAAACCACCGGCCCTCCCGATACCTACAGCACCCATGTGATGACTGGTGTCGATAAGGTTCACGCGCAAGGAAATTTCGGTGCAGGAATCAAGATTGGGATGTACGTGTCGAGTCCTTCCAGTTGTTCGATTTTAACCTTTTTTCTCCCTTAGAATCGACACAGGTATAAGGTTCACTTCATTTGACCTGGGGCGTGGCTTACGTCCAACCAGGCATCGACTACAACCACCCGCTTCTCGGAGGGGGCTTCGGGCCTGAATTCAAAGTCATCGGGGGTTATGATTTCGTTGGGGACACCTTCAACGGGGAGAACACTCCGCAGCCGGACAACGATCCGTTGGACGAGTAAGTGATATCCCAGAAATCATTCATTCATGCTTATCATCGTCCAGATGCAACGGGCACGGAAGGTTGGCTTATTGATTCATGCTTTTTCTTTCGTGCTGAATTCGCCTTAGTCATGTAGCGGGTATCATCGGTGCCTCCCCAAACAACACCGTAGGAATCAACGGCGTCGCCAGCAGTGCATCGTTGGCGTCCTATCGTATTTTTGGCTGCACTGGATATACTAGCGACGACATTATCACTGCCGCACTAATTAGAGCCTATAATGAGAAGATGAATGTCCTCACACTCTCGCTCGGCGGCCCCAGTGGATGGACGGAAGGCACCGCGTCGGTTGTTGCCAGTCGCATCGCTGCGCAGGGGCGAGTTGTCACCGTGGCCGCCGGAAATAGTATGTTTTTTCTGCCAGGTTATTCTTTAGGCGACTAACGCGCGCGCTTCCAGATGGGCAAGAGGGTGCGTGGTACACCTCGGACCCTGGCGGTGGCATCGGTGTCATCTCGGTGGCCTCTGTCGACAATGACGTCTCCCCAATACAAAATGCAACCGTTCACGGCGTTCCCCATGACCCCATCGTGTGTTTAATATTAATATTTACGAGGAGCAAGCCACTTAGCGGTTCTTCGCAGCCGTACTTTCTGGCCCTTCCGCTAAAAGTCATTGGAGAAATGCCCATTTATGCGACTTCGACGGATATTTCGCAGCTTGATGATGCGTGCAACCCGCTTCCAGACGATACTCCAGACCTTTCTTCCTTCGTTGTCCTGGTACACCGAGGTAGTTGTTTGTTCGTAAGTAAGCTGCGCTCCTGTTTCGAGGAGTAGCTCATCGGTTGTCAGACGCAAAAACTGGCCAATATTGCAGACAAAGGCGCTAAAGTGGCGCTCATCTACAAGTACGAATCAGTGCTCTGTTCTGGCCTCGTCGTTGAACAAAAAATAGTTCGGACACTGCAGTATTCTCCGCGATCTCTGTCGGCGGATTTACGGCCGCACTCATCTCTGCTGAAGACGGAAAATTCGTACGTGTCCTTGAATTCTTGTGAAATATCGCTCTGGATAGCTCATTCTTTTCAGCTCGTGGAACGGTTCATCGCAAACGCGAGTATCACTATAAGCTTTCCGCAGACCGACGGAGCAAGCACGATCCCGAATCCTGCCGGCGGCCTCGTCAGCACGTTCTCCACCTACGGCCCGACATTCGACATGTACCTCAGCCCAGCGCTGGCCGCTCCAGGCGGAAACATCCTCTCCACAATCCCTCTGAAGCTGGGAGGTTATGCGCTCGAATTGGGAACCAGCATGGCGACTCCCTTCGCTACCGGTGCCGCTGCGCTGATTCTCAAGTCGCTCGGGACGACGGCCGATGCCGGGAGGGCGGTATTGCGGATACTGCAGACCACAGCCGCCAACGTCGCATCATCGCACACCGACGGTGCGCCGCTGCAGACCGTGGCCCAGCAAGGCGCGGGGCTAATCCAAGTCGACCGGGCGATTGGTATGAAAACAATAGTCTCCCCTGGGCAGATCGCGCTCAACGACACGGCGCATTTCAAGGCCAAGTAAGATCTTTGCATTGTTGGTGTATGTCGGGTTCCTGATTTTTGTGTTTTGCTGCAGTCGCACCATATCGATCACGAACTTGGGGTCGAAGGCGGTCACGTATCAGATCCACCACGTTGCGGCGGGAACGGTCGGAACCTTGGTGCCCGTACGCATTCCTCCCCAAACCAGGTGATTTTCTGACAGATTGCAAGAACTCCCCCTTCGTTGAGTCTGTGCCCAATATGATATCCGCCCCGGCTAGCGTAAGCCTTTCTGCGTCCAGTGTCACTGTGCACCCCGGCGCCACGAAGCAAGTACATGCGATCTTCACCCCGCCGTCGGGCGTGGACAACACGACCTTGCCCGTGTACTCGGGCTTCATCCACGTCACCAGCCCCGCGGAGACGCTGAAGGTCACCTACTTGGGCGTCGCGGCGTCCCTCAAAGCGACGAGCGTCCTCGATTCGACCGACGAGTTCTTTGGGATTGGGCTTCCGGCAGTGATTAATGCGAATGGACGCCCGCAGGAGGGGCCCACGAACTATACATTTATGGGGCAGGACTTTCCGTTCCTTCTCTTGAGGCAGGTGGTTTTTTTATCGTTGCAATTGCTGTCGCTAATGTGGGCTCGCAGGCTGGCGTTCGGGACGGCGCTCCTCCACATCGACCTGGTGGGTGTAAACATCCAGTTCACACCCACTATCCCGAAGAGAAACCCATTCACGTGGTGGTCGTCCCAGAGCACGGCTGGCACGTTTGAGAAGGTCAAGATTATTGGGTCACTCGGTGACCTTGAATATCAGCCCCGGAGTACCAATGTACGCAAAACATGTGGTATTATTCCTGTGACCTGACCAAGTTTTCGCAGAATCCCTTCAGCGGCTATGACTCGTTCCAGTTCCGGGGGACGTTCGCCAATGGGACGCGGATCGACGACGGACAGTACCGCCCGTTGCTGCGCGCGCTGAAAGTCGGGGGAGATCCAAGCAAGGAGGAGGATTATGAGAGCTGGGTGGGACAGCAGTTTGGCGTGGTAACGCCCTAGAGAGGAAAATATATGTGGCGAGGCGAAGTTATGTTATGTAGACTCCGTCGCCGCACTGGGTTTCGGGGAGTTTGTCGTTACCGCAAATAACGACATGGCCTTCGCGTGCGAACAGAGGGGGGAGGCGAGCCGTCGGGGTGGTTTTTTTGGTGGTCTTTTTATGAGATGGCTCGATGGTGTCTGTGTCCATCGCGGCATCTTGGGAAGCAGCTGCGGTCGATGCAGAGGGACCAGAAGTCGGCACAGTGTCCGTTAACGTTGGCGGCGCGGGTATACGTCGCGTCGAATTGCACGAGGTGCATCGATAGTGCATAACATGCCCGTGTACTTTCGACGCTGAACGACCTGTGAACACATACAAAACTGCACAGCACGGAGCACTCACGTTTCACTCTAACAGTCGCTGTCGAGCCAGGGACCAAAACTATGTTGCATCCGTTGCACAGAGTGCGTTTGACTGCAGGGTCCCTGAGATTGTGTAAATACCTAAGTTGAACAACGACAAGGCCAGTCTACATTTTGACCATCGTTTTGCTGGCTACAGTCTTCATGGAGTTGATATATGACTTGGAGAGATCGTGGACGTTCATTTTCCGCGATTTTTTCGTCCGTTTCTGCGGGGCTACGGTGATCTCTTGAGGCACCGGGAGAACCCCGCTGAGGTACACGCTAGCCTGGTACATGAAATTCAGGCGCTGCATTATGTCCCTGTTGACGATGCTGTTTGCATTCGGGGTCTCATCCTTGTTCTTTTTGGCCATAGTGGTGGTAGAAAGCAAGAAATAACAAAGAAACGCGTCTTGTTCCCGACGAATATGACCCAAGGGCCACCATCGTCTGCAGCGGGGCCTTCGCGTCCTCTGCAGCCCCAGCCCCAGCCGGTCAATCACAATGCCCAGATACCTGGCCCAGGCATTCCCCCGCCGGTGCCGCAACAATCTTTGAATAATCAGCCCTATTACTTGTCTGCACAGAGACCAGTCGAGCCGCAAAGAAATACGCAATATCAGCCCCAAGCGCAGTGGACGAATGGCTGGAATTCAGGGTATCCACAGCCAGCGCAGCCCGTGCAAGCGACATACCAAAGAACTCCGGCGCAATATAGCGCACCCGCCCCAGTTCAGCAAAATTCATACAATGGCGCGCAGAGCTTTCCTCAGCGGACGCGTTTTACGGAGCCGTACCCCCACTCGAGGCCGACGCCGAAACTGCAGACCCCGCCCGTCGTTCCGTTGCAGCCGCCGGTGGTCCCGACGCCACGGCCACCGACCCCTCCACCTCCTAAATATCGGCATTGGGACCGGGTCATCAAAGACTTTCTGAGCAAGCTCAGTCTTAAGCAGGCGCTGACGGGCTTTGAATCCGACATGCTCGTCATGAACCCGGATTTCGAGCGGGCAAATGTGCCCAGTGCAATTTTGGATTTGTTGCAGGGCATCATTGTGAGTTTGCCTCGAAAACATTTATTCTGCCGACTGACGCTTGCAGATTGTTCAACAAGGCGCAGACATGCCGGATCCCTTGGAAAAGCGCAAGCTCGACTATGTGCACACTAAAAACCCGACCTCGCACACGTCAGTGAGTTTAGGTGTCGGGCTCTTTGTTTTCGTATTATTCACGTCGGAAACAGATCACCAAGTCTATATCTTCCTTTCTCGCACAGAACCGCGCGAAAAACGACGCGTCGAATCGCGCTGAATTTCTCCATTCTTTGGCAGAGAAGAAGCGGAAACGCGACGAGGACGACGATGGCGACGCGTCGCGCGACGATGTTTCGTCGTGTGCGCGCACAGACGCGAAGCCCGTGGACCGCGACGTGCAGATGAAGTATGACATTACCAAAAATAGCGACGGACCGCTGCGGCGGACGACGCGCCAGAAGGTCAAAGCGCCGGATACTGCACCAGCTCTCACTACAACCTCGACCTCGACGCGCACGAAATCAAAATCCGCGCGGGATAAGAAGGCCACGAGTCCTGTCATCGTGAAAACCGAGCCTGACACGAAGCAGATGCATTTTGGACTGGATCAGCGGTTAGACAACATCGAGACCCATATTTCTGTCAGATATGGTGCGCGTTCCTTCGTTGTTCTCTCTAGTGAACTCATCATTTTTGGTAGTACCCGGCCCGCCGGATAACCTTCTCTCGCGACTCCAGTTCCTCGAGGAGCACATAATACGACTCGAGAAAGACTATCCTCCTTGGGCCGCGCTCCACTTCAATCAACCGAATCGCGGTGTGAGTTGTCCACTTTCTGCTTGATGCCCAATGACAGTGATATTCCTCAGTGGCCCCCTCCTCCCCGCGCGACGCCTATAATCGTGCCCGCCCACCTCCGCTCGTCCGTCTCGTCGACTGCCGCGGCTCTGGTGCCACCACCAGGGGGGGTGAAGATGAAGAATACGGGCTCGAGCTTGCAGAGAGCTGTAATGGACCAGATTGCGATGAAGGAGGCGCGGAGCGACCTAGCTGGACAACGGCAGTGACTGTTGGGATTTCTTGGTGTACATTATTTAATATTAGCGCGAATATTAGATTTTTGATGACTTCTTTTCGGCCAACACGGCGATCCACAATCTCAATAGGGACGTCATTTCTCTGTTGAACATGTCCAAAGACATGCCTTGGAGGCCAACCCTAAGCAACAATCCGTCCTCGTCCCGACTTTCTGCAGTCAAGGGCTACATATCTCAGCGGGACTTCAAGAGTGATTTCAAGAAAATCCCGAATGCGGTGCAGCGCGGGGTAACTGCGGATGGGACAAAACAGACTTGGAAGGAGTGGGCTGGCCAGAAAATATCTGCGGTAAATACGATGCGCGGGCAAGGGAACTCTCAGAACTCGGAGAGGATTGCACTGTTTCCGGGCTGGGCTGCACGAAGGTATCGGCAAGACGGAACCGGGCGGACACAAGGTCAGTGGGTGCGCGTCGGCCTGGGATTGACGACTCAGGTTTGGAGTATTCAGAGGCCTTTGACATTGACCTCTTTGTCTCTGGGTTCGCGTCGAGCCATAGACCGGCAGAGCTCGCGAGTCGGTCGCAAAAGGCGTTTCTCAAGCTGGCAAAGGGTGCGTCGGCCCGACCTTATGTATAGCGAACACGACCGACATTTCTTAGGCTTTGCGGCGCTGCCCAAGCTGGACGGTAGCTCGGAAGAGCCCCAACTGACAAGGTCTACAGAAGACCTCCTGGCCGCAATCAAACTCCCCCCCCGTCCCACAGAGATCACAGAGGATTTCGAGGTAGAGGCGCTCGAGCGCCAGTTTCAGCGCATAAACTCTTCGAGCCAGTCTTCTATCGACTCCGAACTGGATCTGGATACTTCTTCATTTGTTACCTCTAGCTCATCAAGCTCAACCTCGCTGCCAAATGATATCCGCCGCCTGCACAGGAACCTCGAGACGCGAATACAGCCGTTCTGGTCCTCCGTGCTCTCCTCGCGTACTGTGCGCCTTAATCTGTTCGCCTCCCCCTTGAAGGGAGACGACACGAGCCCAAGACATAATAGGGCGGAAGAGCAGGACGCGCTTGAACACGGCCCGATCGCATGGCGGGATGTCACCACCACGATTGACGGCAGCTTCCAGGCGCGCATCCGCGTCACCTGGGAGGAGCTCTGCCACCACCCCGGTGCGCTGCATGTCGCGTTCGGCGACCCTGGCATCGAGCACGAGCTGCTCGTCACCGCCGCTTTGCTCCCTGCGTTCTCCCCTTCGTCCGTGTCGGCGCCGCAGCAGCCGGCGGTGGAGACGAAAACGCTGCATATTACATTGACGCATTCCCCCGTGCGTGTTGTGTCGGATATTGATGACACAGTGAAGCTCGCGAATGTGCTTCACGGCGCGCGCGCGGTTTTTCACAATGTCTTTGTGAAGGAATTCAAGGAGATTGTTATTCCAGGGATGGGAGAGTGGTACACGGGGATGTGGCGGAGGCGCGTCCGGTTCCACTACGTGGTGGGTTCTTTCGTATCGTACCGAGTTCGTACAGACGGTTGATGTTGTTCAGTCCAATGGGCCGTTTGAGCTGTTACCGGTGCTCGCTGATTTTTTCGCGGTTTCGCAATTGCCTCCTGGTATGTTGAGCATCTCAAAAAAAACTCCAGTTCCAGTTTGCTGAGGGCATTTTTTTTACTACAGGCTCCATCAAATTACGATCTTACGCAGGCCGGTCATTGTTCAGCGGCCTCCTCTCCGCCCCCGCCGCGCGGAAACGCGCGGGTGTTCAGGAAATCCTGCACGCCTTTCCTGAATCTCGATTCTTCCTCATCGGCGACTCCGGTGAACAGGATCTCGAGCTTTATGCAGAGTGCGTTCGTTCATGCCATTTTTCTTCAATCAACTAACAACGAAAAAATCAAAATAGACTCGCTCGCGAGCTACCAGACCAAATCCTCGCGGTATTCATCCGGGACGTCGACGAGTTTGGCCACCTGCTCGAGGATCCGACGGGGTGGAATGCTGTCAGCGCCTCTGCCGGCAATTTGAATGGGGAGCAGTGGCCCCGAGGGTCGTGGTCAACCACCACTGCAGCTCCGTCGACGCCGTCGACGCCCGCGTACAGCCTCCCTCCGGCGCACAAGGACAAGGACTACTTCGCGCCATCCGTGACCTTCACATCGGAGCCGGATCCCATAGTCGACATGACTCCGATGCAGACGCCGCGGCCGGCGAGCACGCATGGGTCGTATAGCCAGTATCGAGCGGGTAAGGCCGCGTCGGTGCGCTCGGCCGCGTCTGGGTCGACGGTGGGGAGTGCGACGAAGGAGGGGATGAGTGAGGCGGAGAGGAAGAGGTATGATCTACAGTTGCGGGTGTGGCGAGCGAGGACACAGATGCCAGGGCATATACCGCTGCGGATATTTAGGGATCCGAGGGAGTGTGTTGAGGCGGAGGAGATCCTGAGGAAGGAGAAATTGTAGGATAGCGAGGAAACATCGTAGGTTACATACTATTTAGGGAGGATGCCCACGCCCGGAGACAGTCTCACTTATAACGAGGACCTAGGATCACATAATGTAGCCAGTACAGAATAATTTGTAGCAAAGCTATTTTATCATTGCCTGGTCGAAGGAGGGATTGCTGAGTACGATAATTATGAAAAGAACTGTACAATGCCTGAGGATTACAGTGTACGCCGGCTCAATATGCTATGTTCACGCGCTTGTTCTCAAACTCGTTCCACCGCGTCGTAAGAGCATCCACAAGAAAATGCGCAATGTCTTTTCTCGAGATCGTGTATCCCCCCAAATCTTGCTCGCCGAGACGGTATGGTTGTCCCTTAGCCTTCGCCGCGTCAAGCTCGTCGCCTACAGACTTACCATCCGTCATCATCGCCGACCGGATGACCAACACGCGCTTGAGCGAGCCGGGCGCGGGCAGCCCTTTCCGCTGCGTCCACCCCTCATCCAGGACCTCTTTGGCAACCACCCCATCAGCCTTGGGATCCCACGTCCACCCAGCGCAGTGCGCGATGACGCGCTCCGTGCCGAGTTTGTCTTTCACCGGGTACGGGAGGAGGATCGTGTATACGGCCTTGAGCAAGATCGGGAGGGCCTTGTATCCAGTTGAGGTGACACCGGAAGAAGTGATGACGACGATCTTGGGCAGCGGGGCGTCGCTGTGTTGGGGCATCGTGCAGAGTACGTTCAGCATACAGCGGGTGCCGAGGTTATGGCTTGATTGGATGAAGCCTTTGAGGAGGTGGAACGTTGGAGGGAGGCCGCCTGGCAAGCGAGTTATAGGCGCGCGAGATTGGTTATCCATAAAGAGTACATACCGACGGAGAAGATGACAACATCTACGGGTCCGGCTTCCTTCCAGGCACGTTGGACGTCCGCTTCGATAGTAGCATCGCCTTTGACCAATCGAGCATGGCCAGACTTAACGTATTTCTGGATGGTAGCGTCGCCATCGAAAGCGGATGGTGACCGGAGTAGGAGCGTCACTGTTGCCCCGTGTCTCTCTGCAGCACAAAATTAGGGAATGCAGGTTTACGATAGTACAGTAAACCAACCGAGAAGGCGAACAGCAGACAAGTATCCGACGTTGCGCGAGGCGCCGACAGAAAAGACATTCAGCGGAGCCATAGAGAAGAGAGCTTTGGAAGGGGGGGAGGATTCTTGAGGAATTGCATGGCGGACCAGATGCGCCTTTTATGTGTTGTCTTAGAGCAAGGACGGGCAGACCAAAGACGTGCGTTCACGGTTCAGCGGATGAGGGTGATGCGGATCATCCGTCCAATACAAGTTCAACCGGCCGGTGCGTGTTAGGAGGTATCGGGAATTCCGAGGTTGTAGACGAAAACGTGATTTTGGTGCTGTGTTTGGGGCGGGTTTTCCGGTTGCGCCATCAGAAGCTCAGTCATAGCTATCGCAAAGTGCCTTACAAACGGGATTATAAGCCAGACGTACGCGTTCACTTACAGAAGTTTAGCAACGGAGGAAGTCAGATAGGTCAAAGTTGAGTACCGTTCACGTGTGTGGGCAGTGGCCAAATTAGGAAATGTCAAAGCGATAAATCTGGTATCCCGAAAGATCCACTCTAATTGTCCAGGAAATATACGTAGCTCTATCCTAAAATTACAACGAGCCGCCCGCTCAATATGCTACATTTACGTGCTTATTCTCAAACTCATTCCACCGCCTTGTGAGGGCATCCACCACAAAGTGAGCAATGTCCTTTCTCGATATCGTCTAGCCCCCTAGCTCTTGCCCACTGACGCGGTACGGCAGCTTATCCTTGCCCTTCGCTTCCACCTCGTCGGCGACACACTTCCCATCGGTCAATAGCGCCGGCCGGACGACCAGCATGCGCCTAAGTGATCCAGCGGCAGGCAGACCCTTGCGCCGCGTCCATCCCCCGCCGAGGATGTCTTCGGCGACCGCTCCGTCAGCCTTAGAGTCCCACGCCTACCCGGCGCAGTGCGCGATCGCGCGCTCCATGCCAATTTGGTCTTTGTGCGGGGCTGCGAGAACCACGCCGTACAGCGGCTTCAGCAGGACCGGGAGAGACTTGTGCGCGAATGGGGTGAGGCCGGTGGAAGAGATGACGATGATTTTGGGCTGCGGGGCGTCGGTGTATTCCGGAATTATGCAGAGGACATTTAGGAAGCATTGGGTGACGAGATTGGCGGGTGTTTGGATAAAGCCCTTTGTGACGGAGAATGTTGGAATGGTACCTGGCAAGGGATTCAAATACTGCAGAAAACTAGATACGAAGATAGCATACCGACAGAGAAGATGACAGCGTCTACAACGCCAGCTTCCGTCCAGGCGCGTTGGGTGTCTGCTTCATTGCTAGCATCACCTTTGACTAGTCGGGCGTGACCAGACCTGATATATTGCTGAATGGTTGCGTCGCCATCGAAAGCGGAGGGCGACCGAAGAAGAAAAGTCACTGTTGCGCCTTTCTCTAGAGTATAAAAAATAAGATGCTGGTTTCCTGCAGTGAGAGAAAACTAACCGAGAAGGCAAACAGCAGAAAAATATCCAATGTTGCGCGACGCGCCGAAAGAGAGAACATTCAAGGGCGCCATGAGATTGAGAGTATGGTTAGTTTGTGCAGAACATTGAAATTAACCCTGTATTGAATATGAAATCGAGGGAGCAGTCGCCGCTCCATGGCCGCTTCGTTGCAGTCGCCAACCATTCAGTCAATGTGCGCAGTCCCTCTGAAAACCTCTCTGAATTGATCCATCGGGGCCGTCGCGCGTCGCAGCCACGACGCAGCTTCGAAATCCTGCCTAATAAAGTAGCCTGACCGTCTTGCCGTGCAGTTTGCGTCTTTCTTTTCTCGTATCGGGTGCTGCAGCAGCCAACTTGGAAGAGACTTGAAGTTTCAAGAAGGAGCCGGCTCGCAGCGCAGCTCCGAAGCACAGCGAGTGCGCCTGATATTTCTCCTGCCCGAGGGTTGCGTACATATGCGTATCGCTGAATCTTTGGTACGCGCAGTGCTTGGATTCATTGTCAACAAGGTTGATGCGTTGACACCGGTTTGTGAACTTGCAGCACCAGACTCTGATGCTCTTGCGCAACAACGCCAACTTGAGCGACCTTAAGTTGTTTCGAACTTCAACAGAATCAACTTGCAATCTCCTCGTCACTCAGCTGGTCTCTTAGTACTACGCGTCTTCCCGCATCGGGTTTTGCATTTTATTCCCACCCACGCTTGTTGTCGTGCTTTCTGTTACTTACTTGCAGTGGTTGCCCGCAACGTGGACCGATGATCGCAATTATAATAAATGGGGCACCTGCAACAGCACAAACAGGGCGGCTGCGCTCTCGACAAGGCCGAAGCAAGATGCTATTGGCACCTATGCTACTACCGGTTGCCCTGCCTGAACCGTTCACTATTGCTCTATCCTCCGCTTTGGAAATCAGACAACCTAGGTTACCTATCCCAATACTAAGTTCAGGATGGAAAAAAATCTCAGGCTGTCTGTCTCTGCACTCCGGACTGTGGGGAAAACCCGTTTCTACCGGGCTATGCGAGACTCGGAGGGGAACATGAACGGCGCGCGTATCAAATCAAAGCCTCGCCAGAAAAATGCGGACCTGATCCAGGATGCAAGCAACTTCACAAGATGGTATCTACCATGAAGCCTACGTTTGTTCTGGTTCCTGGTGTATTCCACACCGCGGTCCACGCCCAAATTCTCGTCGAATCTCTTCACGCAAAGGGCTATCCCACAGAAGTCATCTCCCACCCAACCATTGGTCGGCTTGCTAGCACTGCACTGCCCGATGCCGACGTTGCCCACCTCCGCCAGGTTCTCGAGGACCTGATCAACAACCAACAGAAGGAGGTCGTCCTTTTCTGTCATTCGTACGGCGGCGTCCCTGGCTGTCAGAGCGTCCACGGGCTCGAAAGAAGCGCCAGAGCCAAGGCAGGTCAGAAGGGTGGTATCGTGAAGATCATCTTCCTTAGTGCTGTCCTTCCCCGAGAGGGCGAGAATATACTGCAGACTATCTCAGCGGCGGAGGTGCCTCCGTCAGACTGGGTAGAAGTGGATGTAAGCCCACGTTTCTGCCAGTCCTCATTGTGTTGATTGTGCAACCCACTGGGCAGATGGTCACCGGTACTTCTTTCGCGAACTCCAAGGGTACCGCAATTCTATTCCACGACCTCCCGGATGACCAGGGCGAACACTGGGCGTCGAAGTTCGAGCCCATGTCCGCGCACATAGTCGCTCCACCTGCCACCGACGTCTGCTGGGACGTTGATGTCGCAAAAGTGTACATATTGTGTAAAAGGGATCGTGCTATTCCTCTCGGATGCCAACGCCGGATGCTGGAGAGGGTGCAGGGCGGCGAAAGAGGCGATTGGATAACGTACGAGATGGACTGTGGGCATAGTCCGTTTTTGAGCCATGTCGAAGATTTGGTGAAAATCCTGACTGCCAATGACTTGATTCAATCCGTATCCAAATAAAATATCCATTGTTCATGTTTTCGGAAAACTTTTGTACAAAGGCATTGAATCAGCCGATATTTCAATTACTCGCTCCCCATACGATTGTTTCCAGGGTTTTCAACTTCCCTGAAGGGTCCTTGAGTTCCAAGGCTGGAACGGCGACACCCTCTTCCATGTGGTCATCGTTCGTGGTACCACACAACGGAGTCACCCCTCCCATCATCGCGAACTTGAACAGGGCTTGCGCAGGCGTGCAGCTTGAAGCCTTCGCTATCTCAACTAGCTCCGGGGTTGCAAGAAGAGAAGGTGACCCCGAGAGGGTCCAAAAAGACCTGTTTGCAACGCGTGGGCAGCACCTCTGCCATATCCGCAGTGAACTCACTGATACTCGATTCCGTGGTGACGACAATAGGCGCAAATGCCCTTGTCCCATCGGTTTCCCTCGTGCCAGCGATTCTGCACAACTTGCACTGGGCGCACCGCAGACAGCGCGCGAAGCACGCCGAGGTCGTAGGTGTTGCTCACTCCGATCTTTTTGACTTGGCCGGCGTCCTGCAAAGCGCCTAGCGCTTCCCACGCTTCGAGTGTATCTTCTAGTGTGGACAGAGGCGAGTGCAGAATATAGCTGTCGAGGTACGTTGTGTGAAGGTTCGAGAGGGACTTGGCGAAGGAAGCTTGGATTTGGGTCGTGATCGAGGTCGCAGGGTCGTAAGGGAGCGGTTTGGAGGTTGTGTGCCCGCCAATGGGGGTATATCTAGGTCAAGCATTTCGTACAAGTCCCATGCAAAGATGGTATTTTACGCACTTGGTCTGTAAAAACAGGTCTTCCCGTTTTATACCGTGTTTAGTCTGCAGCGTCAGCAGCGCTGCACCGACCAGATCCTCACTGTGGCGAATCTGAGGGAAAGAAGGTCGCGCGACAACCGTACATAACCCACCGGTAGTGTTTAGGCTGGCAAGCAGTGTCGATTGCACGAAATCCCTTTAACACGGCTGCTTCAACCAAAACGGCCGTTCGGTGTTCCTTCCTAGCATTCCCGTGTCAATCTCAGGTCCCTTAGTTCGCAATAGACGCGCCAGGCAGTCCCGTAGATTATTTTGCCGACCGTCGCAGCCATAAATGTGGTTGAGGTCAAAGAAACGATTTGACGTGTGACCGGGACCAGTGACTGCGAATCTCAGAATGCACCATGATGAATTGCCGCACGAAGTCATTGTCGCGATACAGCGCGTTCTAGAGCTTCCTTCCGGCCAAGACGCAGACCCTCTGGATACCTTGTCCAATGAGTTCAACCCCGTTGAAATCCTTAATGGCTTCTTTCCCGACGGTGCGTCACGTCTCCTCGGGCGCGTTCCACGATTTATTTTGGCTTTAGAGGCGTCCTTGGCGCATATTGCCTCCGTTCAGGCCCGTCTTATCGAAAACCAAAGGGAACTTCAACAAGAAATAAATGCGTTGCAAGCCGAATTGAAGCAGAATCAGGATCCCACTCGAATGCATCTCATTCAAGAAATGATTTCTGTTCGTGTTCAGACGCGTAAACCATATTGTTTTACATATGCGGCCGTAGGATCTCTTTGGCCAAATGTCCCGTATACGCGAGAAAGCAACCGAATCCGAGGCTGTTGTACGAAACATTACCAAGGACATTCAAGTACTGGACCTCGCGAAGAGAAATCTTATCCTCAGCATGACAACCCTGAAAAGGTTGCAAATGTTGGGTGCGTCTGGAATACATCTCACTAGCACGGTGGCCCTCAATTCCTCACAGTCAATGCACTTACACAGCTGGAGGATTTTGTGAAGGAAAAGAAATACGCCGATGTTGCACAAACTCTGGCCGTGTGTATTTACGAAATTTCGTTCACTGGCGTGCATTAATATTCTGCGTACAGGCGGTGAAGCAGATATCCGTGTTCTTCAAACCATACATATCCGTTCAGCGCATTTCACAAGTTTGGAAACATATTCAAGAACTTCAAGGCGAAATCCGGACGCACCTTGATCACGATTTTGACGCTTTGCAAGTCGGGTACTTTTCGTGATCTATAGCTAATTGAGGCCTTCACAGCTACCTCCAAGATCCAGCGAAACCAGTCAAACCGAGTGTTATTGCCGACGCGTGCTCAGTGGTTGACGTGCTTGGTGCCGACGTTCGAGCCCAGATGATCGAACGTTACGTCGCAATAGAGCTCAAGGAATATCGGCGGATATTTCGCACTAGCGACGAAGCCGGCCAGCTGGATAACATTTCAAGGCGCTTTGCCTGGTTCCGCCGCCTCTTACAAACACACGAGGTTGAACAAGGTCGTGTCTTTCCCTCGGATTGGAAAGTCGGCTGGCATTTACTTGCAAAATTTTCGGAAATCACGCGGTATGCGAGTACTTTCGCGCTTTCACCCCATCTTTGACCCCTGAATAATCAGCGACGACCTAGCTGCACTGCTTTCCAAGACAGGAGCTTCACTGACTGTGAAGGCGCTGCTTGATAATTTGCAACTCACAGCAGAGTTTGAATCGTCCATGGTGAAGAAATGGGCCACACCAGTGAGAGATAAAACCCCTACGCTTATTTCATACTGATTTAACATGGTATTAGTTCCAAGAAATGTTGAATATCGCCGCTCCTTCCCATTCCGCACCTCCCAAGGCCATAACATCTGCGTTTGAGCCACATATGGGCGTTTTTGTTGACGCTCAAGACAAGTAATATCTCTCTGCGTCTCTGTCAAGACATTGGCTGACTCGATTCTAGAGCTCTGGCGGATATGTTGGCGCCTCACCGGAAGGGCCGCGGAGTCAAGGATCCCCGGCCATCCCTGGACGTCGACCACGATATTCCCAGTGATGATGACAATAAAACCGTTGTGGTCCTACCATCCTCTACGGAATTGTTCTATTTCTATGGGCAAAGTCTAGAGCAATGCGCAAAGCTTTCTACCGGGAAGCCGCTGTTCAACCTCTTGACGTTACACAAAAAATGGCTGCGAATTTACGCGGGTGAGTGGAAGCGTGTCTGTACTGTCTGGCCATTAAAGTCCTTTCCATTGCAGAGGACGTCCTCATCGCGGGTCTCAAAAGGCAGGTCTCCCTGCCTACTATATCTGCATCGCTAATAAGCGACCAGACCCCTCTCACAAGTCCGAAAATCGACCGAATCTCGGTTTGAGGTGGGCGAACTCCAGCAATCTTCGCTCGTCATCAATACAGCCGACTACTGCCAAGCCACTGCTCTCCAGGTGAGTCATGAGCATTCTTCCATCGATTCGGCCTGAATATGTTTCAGCTGGAAGAGAAAATTCGGGAGAAAATCAATGACGAGTTCAAAGAAAAAGTATCTCTGCAAACGGAGCGGGATCAGTTCTTTAGGTGAGCTTCAAGCATGCATCTTTTACTTGCCTTCTGACGGCTAACCAGTGTCATTTCTGCCGCCATCGTGGTACAACTACGGGAACTTGAGGCTGCCTGTGAGCCCGCTTTCACCGCCATGTCACGCTCTTCGTGGGCTACTTTGAAACAAGTCAGCGGCCAATCGGCGTACACCGTTGACCTGGTCAATGCAGTAGAGCAAGTCGTCGATTCGGTCAAACCCCTTGTCGAGCAGAAGAAGTATCTGCGAAACTTCCTCGACAAAGCTTGCAGGTCGCACTTCTCCCGATGATGTGAATGAATATCAGGCTAATGCGGCATTACTAGCCTCATCCTAGCCAAATTCACCAACTGTTTGGTCAAAAGCCGACCGCTGAAGGAAATTGGGGCTGAGCAGGTACGCACTTCTCCCGCATCAAATATAGGCCACTTATTCACATTACCGCAGTTATTGATAGACCTGCAAGCCGTCCGGGCTTGTCTATTGAAACTGCCGGCTGAGTCGTCAACGCGAACGACGTAGGCGTTTTTAATGTTCCAGTAACCATACGGTACTGATGATTGTCCAGTTACGCCCGGGAACATACCACTCAATTAGAGACGCTCCTTAAAGTAATAATCACCCCAGTCGTATGTGTTTTCGCTCCGATTCCTTATTTTCTGTTTATGTATCGAACATCAAAGGACCCGCCGGAAGGGTTCATTCTAAATTACACACTTTTAATCAAGGACGCCTCATTCTCTAATTTCCAAAAGGTCTCGTTATCCCGCCCCCGCAATGACATCATATATTAACTTGCCCGATTTCTAGATCTTGGACCTCAAAGGCACGCCCAAGGCCGAGCAAAACAATCTGCTCGACTCTTTCCTCACTATAACCAGCACCCAAGATGAGCTCCTGGGCACCTCTTTCCTCTCGTCCCTCGACATGGACCCCACTGCGCCTGCTCAGCTCGGCAGCAATTTGTCCAGTCCAGGCGGCAGTCGGGTGTCGCTCCCATTAAGTGGAGGCGGTGCCACCAGCGAGAGTAGCATCTTTGCGAATCTAACCTCGCCGGGCACGAGCGGGCCTTCTACGGGGACGAGTGTATCTGATGGGCGCCCCGGAGACCAGAGACAGGTGTTCTCGGATTTCAGGCGTTTCGTGAGCTTTGGGTTGAGGAGGGATACACAGACGCCAATTTAGTGACGATAGCATGGTTTCTCTTGTATACTCACGAAATGGGAATCCACCGACACCACCTTCATAGATGCTCTTTAAAATTCGAGTATACAACCTCGCGCCTCCTTAAGTAATAAGCAAGTATGGTAAAAATACAGAAAGTCTCTGCAAAAAGTGAAAGGTATAATATGTATCACTGAAAAGACTGTGATAAGTTATCCGTAAAGGTCCCATAATCCACAAAGAGAAAAGAATGGCGGGTGTTATAAATCACGTCCTTTAGAGGAAGAGGAGCCCGGGCCAGGACGAGACGAACTGGGGCTAGTATTAAACCTAGTCGCAGTCGGTGTGGGCGTGCCGAGAGTGTTCCCGAGACTCGGCGTCGACGGCATCCCCACCACGCGCTGCACAATGTACGGCGCCTCTTCTGGCGGCTGGGCGGCCACGGGCGGCAGAGGTGGGTGAGCAGGCAGGTGGGATCCGGCTTGCTCGTCAGAGTCGCTCTGCTGGAAGTGGATGTCGGAGATCGACATCGGGACATCGCTGTCGGTCGGGGATGTCGGCATGCTGCCAAGCAGATCTGCGGGATGCGCGTTCAGGCTGCTCAGAGCACTGCGGCGATTCTGGGCGCCGGGCGAGTCCGATTGGGTCACAAATCTCGGCGGCGGAGGGGGCATGAAGGTACCTTCGGGGTGATGCGGTGATGCAGGGAGCGAGACGGGGAAGGGGAAGTTCGAGTCGGAGGAGGAGGATGACTCTTGGCGCTCGGGGTGAAGAGAACTGGGGGCGGTGGTTGCGCTCCAGCGGGATTGGGGCTGCGGAGGAGGTACGAGACTAGCGATATTGCTAGAGGCTCCGGTACTCCAATGTGACTGCGGAGATGGCCCTAGTGAGCCAAACGAACGCGACGAGGAAGAGTGATCATTCGAGCGAGACAGGGTTGATCCATCAGACGAGCTCGTAAAATCAAGAAATGAGGTATCGCGAAGATGATCGCCGCTGGTCTGAGGAGTGAGCCGAAAGGGACCCCGGGATGACTGGCCGCGGCTTTCAGCCCTCGCTGGCGAACCCTTTCCTTCCTTCGCACTGGTTCCTTCGGCAAGCGCATCATCGAAACGGACGCGGGACTGAGTAGAAAGCCGTGCGGCTTTGGGAACAGTCTCATCAAAATCGACTTGGAAGGGACTAGTGGTGCGCAGCGACAAACTGTCGGGGCCCTCCTCTGCACTCGTAGTGGACGGATTCGCCAAAGGGGAGGAAGTCATCTGTTTGGCCTTCGATTTCTCCTTCGCTCGCCGCTTGGAGTGGGCACGATGTTCCACCTCGGCAGTCCTGGGGCTCAGGCTGCGCAACGCTATCCGCGCGCTGCCGTCTCCAAGGATACTTCGGCCATCGTCGGCATCGTAATCGCGCACGCTGCCACGGTCGTCGTTCCGCGGGGAGTCTTGGGGTGGGGATTCTTGTGCTGGTGGAGGCACCGGAGGGAGGGGGGGAGGAGGTGGCCGAGAGTCTTGTTCCGCTTCAGGGGGTTGGCGTAATCCATCAGTGTATGCCAAGAGAGCTCCATCGCTTCCAACGCGGGAATGCGTGTTTGGGTAAGGTGAAGGTCTACTAATGTTGGGGGACGGTGGGGTGGCGGGGAGGGTCGTCGGATGTAAGGAGGGCGAAGAAAGATACGACAGCGAGGAAATGACCGAAGGTTCTGGGCGGGTGCTGGACGGTACATTCGACTGCGCCGAGTGCGAACCAGACCGTGTTCGAGGCTGCATTGGTAAATCGACCACAAATTTCGGGGATAGTGATTTCTCTCGGCTCCTGCGAGACCACCTGCTACTCCCCTCTCGGGCCTTCCCCTTGCCTTGCTTTCGATAGTCACCATCGTTTGAAGAGGAGGACGTGCTCTTATAACCGTCCGACGTGACTCCGAGGTCGTATTCGACATCAGACCTCGATGCTTCTCTCCGCCCTGTGGAGTCGGAATGCCTGAAGGCAATTCCAAGGGCGTTGCGACCCCAGCTTCCCAGGCGGCCGCCTTCCACATCGTCCTTCCACTTGTTAAACCCGCTCCGCTTACTTGTCCGGTCCCGCGAAGGTCCCGCAACAGCAACATCGTTGTAGAACCCCTTCTTGGTCGGTTCTTCTGGAGCAACGTCCACGACGAGGACGCTCTCAGCATCCTGCTCAACCTTCCTTTGTTGGTGTCGAAGCAACTGCTGTCGTCTTCGATAGGGCCGATATATGAAAAAGAATAATAGCGCGCAAACGGCAAAGAAGAAAATGAGGACGCCAGCGAGAACGAGTGCGGCTATGGTGCCGCTAGACAATCCATTCATGACGATAGCCGAAGAGTTGGAAGCCGAAGAGGATGCACTGCTCGAAGCACTGCTGCTCGGAGCTGAAGGACTAGAAAAAAATGAATAAGGTTCCGACATGATCAGGGTACAACGAACGTCTCGGAGAGCGCCCAAACGCTGGTGCCGCCTACTGGCAACACGAGTGTGGCTCCTTCAGTATTGACGATTTCAAGTTTATGAGTCGCCTGCGCATCCAGACCAGATGCGAAGAATAGCAGCGAGTTTGCCTGGGAGAATGATGACCGGGCTGAAAACGAAGTCGTAACGTTATCCAGAGTGACCGAATAACTGACGAAAGTGAGTAGACGTTTCAGTCGCGGGTTTGTGTATCTTACTTTCCAGCTTGCGGGGAGGTGGATCCTAGAAGTTGGAGAGCTGTCCCTGGATTCCAGCGTTAAATGGGTGAAAGCAAGCTCGTAGTCTTTAACTGACCTGTGAATTGAATTGAAGCACTGTCTCCGGCAGTTGTGGACTGATGGGATGAGTCCGAGTCGTTGAGAAAGGACCATTTTCCGATAAAGGAAAAAGTGTCATTTAACGTCTGTTCCGTAAAATTTAAACTTAAGCAGCTCATAATGAGGATCACTTTCAAGCCATAAGAGGAGATAAGCGCACGTAGAATCACTGCCGGAAATCTCCGCAGAATCAAATTTGAACAAAGCCTCTGGTACATCCGTCTGTACAGTCAAAGAGAGGGCGTGGTCTGTGTCGCTGAGGTTGTCGACGGAAAAGAGGATGCCAGCAGTTAGGTCGGCTGATGGACTAGGATCCACGGTCTGGTTATCGATTGTAATAGTATAAGTCGAGCTGGTGACATTCCCGAGAAGCTTTATGCCGATGCCTAGGTGAAAAGCGGTCAGGGGTGCACAACCGGACCCACCCTAAGCAACACACCCTTCCACTGTATCTGTAGAGAAGCCCCATTCAAGCTGGTGATGTGTTGTGAGGACCCGGAACCTATGGCACCCAGACTTGCGCTCGAGAAACCTGGATTGTCCCAGTGCGGATTCCAGCCAGCAGAGAGATTCGGCGAGCCCAAGGTGTCCGAGAAGGGAAGATACCGCACAGTAGGACTAAAATCCTCCACGGTGAACTGCACGACGCTTGCCATCTAATTCATGGACAAGGCGGGAGGAAGCAGCGGTGTCGTCAATTGAAATGACAGGCGCATTCGCGCGACTGCAAGCGGTCCCTGACTCCATTTGGCTAGGGTGTCAATATGTTGGTGCTGATTGATTTCAAAGGCTTGACCGGAGCGGTCAACCATGGTCTATACTCTGCTTATCCTCACTGGCTAATACGCTATGGATCTTCTTGACTCCAATCATCTGGTCCCAGGAACTCCTACCTTCTTCCCCGCTCTCCTCGCGCACGTCCGGGATCTCGCTCCTCCGTCGTTGCCTCTCGACCCAGTTGTCTTCCAGTCAATCCTTCTATGTCTCATCGCTGGAGAAAAACACCTGCTTCTACGTGCTCAGGCAAAGGACGTCCGTCTCGTAGTGAAACTTGCCTTTCTGGTAAGATATTGTTCCACCATCAGACTATCCCGGACACATCTGCCTTGGGATGCGTGATTCCCATCTTCCCATCTTCATCAATAGTCCGATGCATGGGCGGAACGGACGTGGGGTGCTGCCTTTTATCCGTTCCATCACCTCGCGTCATTGGGCTGTCTCGCCTGTCGCCCGCACTGGGTCCCTCGTAATCTTGGAACAACTCTGTGGTTTCTGGCGTCCGGAGGCCAGAACCAAAAGTTGTGGGATTAATCGTTTAGGGACTCCGATGCTAGGCTTCGGAGAATTAGAAACATCGGGATCGCAACCGGTTGAAGCTGGCCAAAATTGTTGGCCTATTTTTGGGACCATAGCAGTGGTTTCGAATGGGTTTCCTCCGGTGCCTTTGTCCCAAAGCATATCCCAAATTTCTGTTGGGATTGGCAACATGGCTGGTCCTGGACTCTGGCTAACTGCCCAGCGCCTTACCCCTGGAGTGTCAAGCAACGGACAACTTCGTTAGTGGCGTAACCCTCCCACCACATGCTCCGTCTTCTGCGGCTTCGATATTGTGTCAAATCCATACTGACTGCCGCATTCAGACTCTCTGTTCTGTGTTTGGGTTCCCGACTCACAAGCTCAAAGTCCGGCCCCCGTCCTCCTCTCCGATCTCAGGCGCACCGTTTCTGCGTTCTCTATTTCTCCCTTGGACCAACCCCGTTGAGTCACAAGACGAAACCCTCTCCTCGAGAATCACTATTGCCTCGCGCAACCGCACCCGAAACAATGCGACCTGGGCGCGCTCTCTATCAAGGAAGCCGAGACGCTCGTTATCCGAATTAGGATCCAATCCGTTTGGTGATGAGGGCCTGTCGTCCGCCTCGAGCTCCATGGTCAATCCATTCAGCACCGCGCCCCGGCCTGCAAAGGCGGCGCGCGCTCCGCTGCCCCACGCGTTTTCGGATCCGACCCCGCTGCGGCCAAAACCTGAAAAGGCAACAGCTCTGCAGCCCCGCGCGTTGGTCATCTCGGGACTCGAGAATGCATCTGTCGCGTCTCAGCGGGGCCTGTCGAGGGCGTTGGCCGAGAAACGCGTGGTTTTAGAGGATGAGGATGGGGATGAGGCCTACGACGAGGTCTGGAATCTACCGGAGGGCTTCATTATGGTGTATGTTTGCCCTATCGATCCACGCGAGCGTCCGGCCATTCACAAGACTCTGGTAGGTTACATTTCTTGTTTCCTTATTGCTGAATTCATTGTTCTTGCAGCTAGATAAATTTGCCATGAGCGCTACCGTATCGCCGCACCACTCCATACGTGCTCTCCTGGCATCGCCGTCTCGCAGCTCAGCCTCGTACCGCAATTCACCGGCCCTCCATCCGACCTCTCTCCCCCAAAGCCAAGCAACACCAACGTCCTCCCCGAACGTTATGGTGCAGCCGCTCCCGCCGCCCCTGCCGCACCACAGTCACTCAGTTCCTCCCCTCCACCACCACGTGCACCACCCGCTCCTCCAACAAGCGCTCGTCCCGCCCGCGCTCCTGCATGACCTGCGCGCCTCGTACCACCGCACGCACCTCGCTCCGCTCCTGAGCCTGTACGCGTCCGATCTTTTCAGCGCGGCGCGTCACCACCCGCAACTAGACGCGATGCTGCTAACGGCCAAGTCGATGAACGACGTCGGGGACCTGGCGCGCGCGGGGCGTGTGATTGGCGGGGACTTAACGGGGATTGAGCTCGTGCGCGACGACGCGGCATTCGCTGCTGCTGCCAAGGCGCGTAGTAATGGCAATGGGCGACACGAAAATGGGAACGGGAACGGGTTCACGAAAGCAGAGCTGGACACCGAAGCGGAAAGCCCCATAAGCCCCATAACGCCCGGGCCGGTAACAGCTCCGGGGTTCGCGCATCACTACCAGCCGATCGAAGTCGTGGTTGAGGAGGTGGACGGCGAGTCCGTGACGACGCCTGGGCGGGGGGACGCTGGCAAGCCGAAGGCGCAGACGCCGAAGGTAGAGGTACTGGAGGTGAGCGAGGCGGACGTGGCGCGCATCGCGCCGCGGGTGATGACGCATCGGCTACGGGTACGAGACGGGCCGGAGGACGAGGTGCTCGCGAGCGCGTGGTTTTCGGCTGTTGAGGACGGCGGTGGGCGGTCGAAGGACGTAGGCCGGATTACGATCAAGGAAATCTTGGTGCGGATCCTGGCTGAGGTTTGAGCGCCGTAAATGTCTGAAGTTTACTGTGCTCCTCTTATATTATTCTAAGTAATACATACATCCGAGTCGACTCATCCAGTTATCCCTCAAAATACATGTGCAACTCCCGATTCAGTTTCTCAAATTCCTCGGAATCCCTAGGGGGAGTTCAGGTGAACAGTGGACAACAACGCCAGATACATGAAGATACATACAGATAGACCTGGGGGGGCGTGTTCGTCTGTGTCTGGCCGTACACAGAAGAGAATTGGTCGAATTGCAGGCCGAACATGTCCTTGAACATGGTATTATGGGACCATTCATCGACTCTATTTAGAACGTTCAACAACGAAAACTCTCAAGCAATAAAACGTACTGAAACCCCGACGGTGCGGGGGACCACATTGCCATGAGATCGGCATCTGCGGCCATATTCGGAGAAAACGACAGTAGATCTGGGTTCAGGGGGCGGTCCAATAGCTGGTCCAACTCGCATATTTGAGTCAGAGTGGGGAATGTGCTATCGAAACCAGTGTAGACCCCGGCATCTAGACCACTCCCGGGCTGCCGCCGGGTATTGAGTGTCGTGTGGTCTGAGGCGGCCTCAAAGTGGTGGGGGGTGAACTTTGATGACCGCTGTGCGGTCAAGTCAGTTTTTTTTCAGACAAAAGGGGAACGCAGAATGCAAAACAAAACAAAAAAGCCCGACTTACGTCCACTGGTGCGATCTCCGCCTGTTGCGGAAAAGACCCCATTCCGACAAACAGCTGATCGATATTTCCGCCAACATGCAATAAGCGATTCATGACGTCGCTAGACGAATAATGAGCGGGTAAAACGGAGACAAGACGAGGCCGAATACGTGTAACGGCCGGCCGATATATATCTGCATCGTTGCAAATCAGAAAACTCTGCGAGGAGCGCGACGGCAATGCACACACCTGTTCTCAGCCTTCGATGTTAGTCTGATGCATGACTGAATCAGGTCCAGTTCCTTCGACGGCTTGAATGTGAAGGTAGATGTCTTGCCGCTCCATGCACTTAGAATAAGAACGATGCCAGCCGTAAATGCGATAGGCTGAGACGCGGTCAAATTCGATAGGGTTCGCTGGCGTGGGGCACTTACCACAATGTTTTTGTAAAAAGGCAAAATCCCACGTTTTTCGTAGGCATCAAAGATGTGAGCGCAATTTCGCGCAGCATTGCTCGCGATGGCGAGGGAGGGAAGCGCGCCTGGGGAAATCAGTTGAGCGCGCGTTTAGAAGGGAATCATAGTCATTTACCGGGCGGGGAGGCTTCGAACGGGGCTGGAATGAATGGGCGATGCACCTGGGTACGAGTTAGAAACGATCGAGTCTACGAAAAGAGCCTGTGATGCACCAGAATCTGAACATTGTAATAAGCTGTTGAGAGACGTTTAAAGACTATTTCCAAGGCTGTAGACAAGCGCTCAGATACCTGCGAAAAGAAGGGCTGATTGCTTGAAGTGCAATATGTTCTTGCGTGCAGGGTCCCATCGCACTATAATCAAAGGTCAAATGAACGAAAAGGTAGAGAAGATGTCGCTTCACGATGCTCCGGGACATCATTTAGCCATGCATTGAGGGCAGAATCGAATGCCGTGATGCACTGTGCTTCTGTAGGCGGAACGAAGTGGCCAGAGGGATCTTTTGGCTTTCTAGGAGAGTACTGAGAAAAGTTAGCGCAGCACGATTGCTACTTGAGAATATTCACTAGGGTCGTGGTGGCGGAGGCCTGTATCTCGAGAAGTTTCGCATAACATATAAAGTAGGATAAAACTGAAGGTTTATCCTTGGGTTGTTTGAAGTTCCGGGGCTCAGGAAGATCCCAGGATTCATCGTCGCACTCAACAGGGAGCTCTTGGTCAAAGCTAGAGTTGATCTGTTTGCATCAATTTTACCTAATATAAAAGGCAGGAGCATACTCTTGGTAGTGCATCGCCAATGGACGTCCAATGTGGGTACCGGTCACCCTGTCCAAGCAAAGTAGAACCCTAGCGAAGGATTGTCAATGTGTCGCACGAGCCAAATATAGAAACGGACCAAAACACTCGCTTCCACTGCTCAGATTCGGCCGTCGGGTGGTCTTGATTCCGCCGCCGGTGAGCACCAACGTCTTGCGCTCGCCGCAAACCGAATCCCACTTGAGTCCAGCATAGTGCCGTTGACGAAAGTATCTTGCAGTACAGCGCGGAAAGAGCGACCGTTTGCAATTCGTGTAGATCGGGTTTATAAATCAAGTGTTTGGGTATAACGCGAACCTAGGCAGATGAGAATATTGCGAAGCGCTACAGAAATGTCACGAACCTGACGGTGCCACTTCCAACCGGCAGAATAAAGGGAACCATTCTCATCATCAATTTGGGGGTCATCCAAATGGCGTGCACCCAAACTACAAACCATGAGCAGCGTGCTGCCAAATCTGTGATCACGAAGATGGAGTTTGTCTGCGACCTTGCGCTCGAAGGTAGGGCGATGGAGAACAGGCCAAAAAGGATTAACTTCCGTGAAATACTTGTCCACCAGGACGGGAAGCAGCTCGGCATTGGGGAACGAGTACTGTGGGGCTTCTTCACCAACAGGCGGAAGGAGCCACTGTCATAAACTAAGCAATCATCCACCAACCATATAAAATAACGCACCGGGCTTGGTACCCAAAATTGGTCCCGTTTCACCGAAAACATTCTGTGTCTCATTTGAGAAATGGCTATCCCCGTCAAATGCGTCTGAAAGTTGAAAGCCGTTTGCACAAATTGGATCCCGCTGGTCTTGGAATCAGATGAAGCTCAGAACGCGCCAAATGTAGGACATTCACCTCGATTTTCCAAAGAACCGTTGGCCTTCTGGATTCAGCTTTAGTTTGTTCAGACCGTCCGCCAAATCACCGTCATTGCGAGGAAGCGTCTCGACGCGAACCAGAGGCTGGACTTCGCTTTCATTTTCGAGCTGTTCTGCAAAGTCTATGCCTGGCAAGAGCTGGAAAGGGCGTCAGCATGTTGATGTTCGAGCTCGCAGGAACCCTTTCCTCGGTAAGTAGCCGCTCCATCTTCTCAACGCGATTTTCCAAGGCCGTAACATATCTGACAATACAAGCTGTAAATCGTTTTCGAGACATTGCAGGGCCAGGAAGGCGAACCCATTCGCTGAGGTCAAGGTCTTGGCAAAGTTTGAAAGTTCACAGGCGTCCCAATGTTCAGCATTTTGTCATCCGTACCTTCATGAGATCCGCATGGTTGCAGTCTAAACCCAAGGTCGTGCAGCGAGTACAACTGTTGCCTATCTGTCCACTATCGCACCGAATTTTGCGCTTCTTGCATGCGTCACAGGCGCTTTGAATACGTTGCTTGTGCGGAAGTCGAGCAGCAGCGCCGCGACCCCCACGCGCGCTTCGACCATTTGCATCCTTTTCCTGCAGCATATGGAGAATTTTGGGTCCTCCTGAGTCTCTATGTTTGTGGTGCGGAGGCGACCCGTGTAATGTGTAGATTGGTATGACTCAGCAGATCGGCATTAGCACATGACCGTGACGTACCGCCGTGATGGATTGTGACCAGATTGTGACCGTACGCGTCTCATTTCATTTGCATTTCATCTTGACTTCCACCATGACCGACTCTCCTTCGTGCTCCGTGTGCGGAAAATCCGGGGAGATATTCAGGTGCTCTGGATGCAAAACAAGATTTTACTGCGGTCTGTGCTAGCTATCGTCCTCGTGCCTGCCAATTAATGCCCCAGCAGGAAGAGAATGCCAAACCTCGGACTGGAAATCACACAAAAGACCCTGCGCGGCGGCCCCGAAGTGGTACGACAAGCACAGGGTGTGCAGCGACGGGAATAATCACGAAGGTACAGTCACCCTTAGGAATAACTTGGACTTAGCCCTAACTTCGCCCTCAGGCCGACTTGAGCTGATTACCTGGGATTGCCCCGAGGCGGAATACGGCAGCCTGGGTTGGGGCGCGTGTTCGTCGGACGAGGCCGATGATCTCAAGAAGAAATTCGAAACTGAATTCGGGGGCGACGAAGAAAAGTTTTTCGAGTACTGGCCCCAAGGGTTTCGTTGGACCTGCTGTGGTGGGCTCCTCGACTCTACTTCTTGAGTTAGCTGGCTGACCGTGTTTCTTTCTTCCAGGTACGGATGCTGGAATGGAGTATGGGTGTGACCACCATGGCTCCGGAAGCCAGCCGTGTAGTTGCGATTTTTGCGGGTTAGCTTGTCGTCCTTGGATTTGTGCAACGATCTAAATGATCTCACAGGATGGGCAAACCACTTCCAGCCAGCATCTTCAATGAGAAAACACCTTCCCGGCACGGTTTGAATCTCAGACGTGGCCCGGATCCACGCTCGTTCAACCGATTCGCCGCGATTCACACAGCAACGTCCAGGACCATGATGGGGCTGGAGATGTAGATGCAGTAGCGATACGACTCCGACCTCAAAGCTAATTC